>CM026403.1:39916818-40006504 GCA_014843695.1 Archivesica marissinica
CTAGAACCATTTTACCAGAAATACCTATATCATTTAATCGTGTCCATAATTTAGAACGATTAATGAAATCGTAAGCTTTACGGAAGTCTATGAAAGCTGCATAAGTACATTGCTTAAGTTTCTTTCGTGTTTCAACTAAATTAACTAAAGACGAAATTTGATCGGAAGTGCTTCTCTTCTTACGGAAACCATTCTGTTCATCTGCCAAAATGCCATTGTCTTCAACCCAAGAACTCAATCTATCATTCAATATATTACAGTATATCTTGTATGTTGTACAAGCTAGAGAAATGCCTCTATAAGACATGGGGTCTGTAGGATCAGCTGTTGTAGACTTTGGAATTGGATTAATAATACATATATTCCATAATGATGGAGTAATACCATTCTCAAAGCATATATTATATAAGGCATGCAGAAACAATATAGTGGCATCATTTTTTAATACTTCCGATGGAAGTTCGTCTACTCCACAAGCTTTACCACGTTTGACCTTATCTACGGCCTTCTTGACCTCTAACAAAGAAATACGTTCATTAAATGGTACACCATCAATATTATTACTATTTTCAGTAGCCACGGGTTCACTTACACTGTCTTTGTTAAATAAAGAACTGAAATCATTCTTCCACTTACTTAATTTGCTTACTCTTACAATTACCTACGCCAATGTTCCCAATCGACTTCCAGAACTTAGTCTGGTCCACATTACAGTCTGTTAGAAGTTCGTTTTGCATGGAATACCAATAAAATCGTTTAGCCTTTTGTACTTCCCGATCAAAAAATTTACGTGCTTGAACATATTCAGTTTTGAATTTTAATTTAGCATTACGATGGGAACAATTTAACCATTTACCTTCCAAAATGCATAGATTAGACCATAAGTTAGTTAAATTTTCACTCCACCAAGATTTACCAGGTTTACACTTTTTATTCCTGCACCCACTCTTTATAGTTTTGAAAGGAATATCTTTATACATGTTTTGTTTCACTACATTACACCAGTCCTCATATACGAGATCAATATCATTCTGCGAACGAAAACCTTGTTCTAGTTTTTGAATGACGTTATTTATCTGTAACACAGCAGAATGACTATTCATGAAATAATTATTTACATTACTAAGATCAAATCTATCATAAGACGTACCCTCATTTGAAATATCTTTCGTATAATATGAACTGGTATCACTAACAATATTCCACGACAGCAATGAATGATCTGGTATACAAGTTGGTGCTAAGACCCGGATATCACCAGATATATTTATTAGTTGTGATGTTAAAACAACCTCAAAATCAATCATGTTACATAAATTATCATGAGTAGCAATACAGTAATCAACAACAGACGACCCCTTAACAGACACGGAGGTAAAATTATTCGAAGAACCTCTACCATTAAGCATACACATATTTGTGTTTATCAAGAAATCAACGAACAGTTCTCCATAAAAGTTAGTTGTGAAATCTATAATGTTACGAGGCGGTATATTATCTACGCCCGCAATAAAGTCGTCCAATCCCCCACATCTACTGTTGAAATCCCCACATACATATATCATACCATCATTCTGAAAAGCATAGATATCTGTCAAAAGGCAATCATAAAAGTATGTGGAATGTCGGTTACATACTAAGTAAGTAAGTAAGTAAGTTTTTATTAACGTGACATATGCAAACATAAACAGTCAATACAAAATATTTACAAAACTTTAAGATGCACCCTGCCCGATGGGCCTATTTGTCACCTAATGCCTGCATAACAATATAAATGAAAGCAAGACATTATCAAAATGTCAACACAAGAATAAAGATTCATCATATTGAACTTAAAAACGACTGTCCGAATGTTCTCATATAGAAAGTTATAATATACTACTCGAATAAACATTTGCACAAATACCCACACGTCATAAATGGAACACAGGTATTTGTATACTACAGGATTATGAATGTTTGATCAAATTTAATGTAAACAAACCATGTTCAGTTAAATCTTACGGTGGTATGATTAGAGACTTTGTCTTCTGATATAAATAGGTCCGTAAAAACAGTGTACTACTTACCACAGTTCAGTTTAAATACACCTTGCTGGAACAGGTAGAATGTGTTTCTACAAATGTTCGTCTGCAATGTTATAATACAATTCGAGGCCATAATCTTTGTCCTATGCCACACTTTATAACCGGAAGCTGAGTTTAACTTTCCTAGGGCATATCATCAAAATAATGGGATGTATTGCAGTAATATGTGGGAAATTTAAATATAGTCGACAATTGGTAGCGGTCGAGAATGTGTACCCTGGGGCTATGTGCAATAAACATTCTACAATCGTGAAAAGCGTTCACCCGTGTTTTTGTGTGCACCAAATGACATTCAACTGCCGATTTAGTGAACACCATAGTATAGGCATGCACGATAAGGGTCGCGTGTGCACCCAATTGGACAAATTGATGCGGACCGATGTGTCTGTTCGAAAATCTATCAAATCAATGATTCATAGCATGTACGAATTTCTACAATTACTTGTAGATTCCCAATCCTACTACTTAAATCTCCAGTTATCATAAACTGGCAATTTTTACCAAACATAGTTTGAAAATACAACATATCTTCAATAAGCGCATTCTAAATATTTGTATCGTTAAAGTGTTTTATCGTCGCTACGTAAAAGAACCAGAGGAGACTCTGGAATGGGTCTCTGTCTGTATCATTGCATTATCCTCCAAAAATCTAAAATAACTAATCTCTGCAGGAGGCGCCGCTCATATGGGCAACCGGTAGCGACGATAAATAAACGTAAAACACACACATAAATATAATATTATGTTTTAAGCTTATTAATTCTGCAGCAGCTATTGCTATGTTTGAAATGTTAATATTTCCTTAATTAAGCAGGATAAACAACTACTCTGCTAATTGCTGTGACCAGTTCCTCCAGATGAAATAACTCTGATTAGTTGGCTTTTTTTAAATTATACTTTATTTATTTTACAACGATTGCGAAGCAAGTTTTAACAACTTATATTAATCATTCTCCTTGGCTCGGATGACAGTGTATATGTGGTCATTCATGTGGGAGTAAACCGGAGTACCCGGAGAAATCCCATCTGTCAGTTCTGGCGACCATTGTACCATCTCACATACTTCCCTCTCCGAGGATCGAACCCGGGTCGCATTGGTGAGAAGCGAGCGCGATAACCACTGTGCTAATCGGACAGCTCTGATTGGTTAATATACAACATATATTTGATTAGATATGATTAATGGTTGATCGACGTGCTTTATAAGTAGTAATGCTGTTTGAAAAGACTACCATGAATCTTGAACACCAAATAAATCCAAGACATAATATATGTGACGCGAGTTACCAAAACGGACCGACCCACTGTGTGGATGACGTAACGTCGAGAAATGACGTCTAAAGTTACGTCACGCAATCGAAAACGGCAACGTTCGCGCTATGCATTTTTAGAACAAATAATCTAAACGGAATTACATTAAATGTTTAAAATTGCTAAAGGAAATGACTGGAAAACATAAATCTGGAAAAAAAACATTTTTGAAAATTTCACCCAGTGGGTCCCTTTTGATAAATCGCGTCATATATACATGTACACATTAAATCCTGTGTTAGTGGTCACCTCTATTAAGCAGCCAATCTGCATTAAGCAGCCAGTTTTCAGATTCCAATATGTTACTTTATATACATATGACCTATATTAACCCTGAATACTCTCTAAAAGTATATAGTTCCTCTCAAGTTGTATCCTCTGTTTTATCGTTGTTCCCTTTTATTCCACATTCTCATTTTATAATTATTATGTTACTATATCTCCACATATACCCTACAGTATATCCAATGGGTAAAACATCTGTAACATTTGTTTATCAATTAATTAACATGATTTGGATAAATCACATTTATCATAATGCAACATCCGGTTATAGAACAACTGTAAAACCGATGCATTCCAACTGAAAGGAAAGCTATACATTTAGGGATAAATCGGACTTTATCTACCAAGGGAGGTAATAGAAAAACGAGAGAGGTCCCTCATTGAAACAGATATACAGCTGTAGTACACTGCTACAGTGCAGTGAGTCCGTCCAGATATAAGAACTCTTCTCTGTAAACTTTTGACCTGTCAAATAATTTCGATGGCCGGTCATCATAGCCGAATAAAAGACAGTCTTCAAGTACGAATCTTCTCAATCGCTCCATGTCTTCTAACGGTACCTGCCTATACGATTGTATCAACGCTTCTTCGCGCTGTTGTTTCACCTCTGTACGATTCACTGGAATGTCTAGAGCGGCTTTTATTGCCGCCATATAATCATTCATCGTTATTACATCAGCATCGATGTCGTTGAAAGGAAATGAAATATGTTTGGATAAATGACCCCGTATTTGTAAATCTCTCCATGTCCGCAGCATGAGCTTAATGAAGGGAAATTTTATTTCATTCAATGCCTCTTTTGCCTTAAATAGCAAGTGAACATGTATTTTAGCACTGTCAAGAGCAGTCTCTTTTTCAAAGTCATCAAACTGTAATGTCACATCTTTGAATTCATTTCGCCATTTAGAAATCAAATAATCCGCGTCATCTGTAAACGTCTCAAACTTGCCTATATATTGAAAATGTGTTGAGCATGGGTCACACTTTAACACCATTGGAGCAAAGTGACCGTCGATTGTACGATGCGAATCACTCAAAAACAGAATATATTTTACAAATTCTGGAAATTTGATATCAAATCCATAGTTATTGTATACACCATTATGATTCCCTCTTATGTCATGAACAACATGTCTACCAAATCTATTCCAGGTCAATAGATTAGAATGATAAATTTTGTGCTCATATCCAGAGAATAATCGAGCGTATGGATCTCTAACAAACATAAAAGATGTGCCTCTTTTCATTAAATTAGTTACTTCACTCTTAGTTAGGTTCTTCATATCCAATTCCTGTACGCTACCTGCATTAATTTGGAACGGTGAGTGTAATCTCCCTTGGCTTGCAATTACTGCCATCATTCTCTTCCAGAAAATTGAAGCCACTTTTGCAATTTCACAGTAATATATAGAATGAATTTTTTCAACTTTCAAATTACTATACTTTAAAACAGTTGTATCTGTGACTCTCCGATTAACCTTTGCACAACCGTCCCTTATCGATTGGCGACGTTGAGCATACATGTACTCCCGGGAATCATTTGCAATGTCAGCTGACGGTCTAAATGTCATTGTCGCCATATTACTCTCTGGAACGCCATGCTTCGCAAAACTTGAAATTGAGTTGATAAAGTACCGAACAGTGTGTATTGCTGCTAGTTTCTCTGAAAAATAATAATTACGAAACATGACAGTAGTGGAATGCACAAATGTGTCGATACTTTGACAACACGTTGTACATAACAGTAATAATTACGAAACATGACAGTAGTGGAATGCACAAATGCGTCAATACTTTGACAACACGTTGTACATAACAATAATAATTACGAAACATGACAGTAGTGGAATGCACAAATGTGTCGATACTTTGACAACACGTTGTACATAACAATAATAATTACGAAATATGACAGTAGTGGAATGTCCAAATGCGTCGATACTTTCACAACACGCTGTACATAACAATAATAATTACGAAACATGACAGTAGTGGAATGCACAAATGTGTCGATACTTTGACAACACGTTGTACATAACAGTAATAATTACGAAACATGACAGTAGTGGAATGCACAAATGCGTCAATACTTTGACAACACGTTGTACATAACAATAATAATTACGAAACATGACAGTAGTGGAATGCACAAATGTGTCGATACTTTGACAACACGTTGTACATAACAATAATAATTACGAAATATGACAGTAGTGGAATGTCCAAATGCGTCGATACTTTCACAACACGCTGTACATAACAATAATAATTACGAAACATGACAGTAGTGGAATGCACAAATGTGTCGATACTTTGACAACACGTTGTACATAACAATAATACTTACGAAACATGACAGTAGGTGAATGCACAAATGGGTCGATACTTTGACAACACGTTGTACATAACAATAATAATTACGAAACATGACAGTAGTGGAATGCACAAATGCGTCGGTACTTTGACAACTCGTTGTACATAACAATAATAATTACGAAACATGACAGTAGTGGAATGCACAAATGCGTCGATACTTTGACAACACGTTGTACATAACAGTCACAATTACGAAACATGACAGTAGTGGAATGCACAAATGCGTCGATACTTTGACAACACGTTGTACATAACATTAATAATAACAAAGCACAAAGTGGTATTGTTGGACATTTCCATCGTTTATAAAGAGTTATTTAGCTTAATGTTAAAGTAGTATTAATCACAACTGTGATTTGTTGCAATTTAAAGTCTCTTCGTGCATTTTCCTTTCTTCAGTTGGAAAAATATTAATATAATTCATATGCAAATTTGCCCTTGTATTGACTTTAGCAAACCATCATTTACAGAGTTATTAGTGATTTTATTAAAATCTCCTCATATCAGCAGAGTGAGTGCTTTAGTTCTAGAGTTCTTCGAAAGGCAATAAAGGAAATTGCCAACATATCAAAAACCAATCTTCCAGAAGTATATGGTACAATACAATCAGCGCAAATCCAAGTGGTATACAGCAAAGGAATGCAACATGCACACGCTTTTATTTCGTATCCCAAAGAAGCAATGACATTGTAAGCGAACAGGTTTGCTTAGTTGCTCAAGTACTTGTGGGAGGTCGTCTCACCGATGCAGGAGAAATAAACTGTACTCCCTTGTCTAAAATGGAAAACTAAGTGCAACCCCTTTTGAAAACGATGCAATATAGTGTACCTCAACAGCAACAAAGGCAATGATTTTACAGTACATTGTTTCTGATGACAAAAAACCCCGGAATGCTAAGGTCAGTATTAAATCTGAGACCCATAAACAGGTATACGTGTTTAATAAAGAAACATTTCAAAATGAATATATTAGCACAACAGTGATTCATCTGATAAAATCAAGCGACTGGGCAATTACAAAAGATTTAGCAGATGGATCAAACTTTTCGAAGGTCTGCAGAGAAAACCGTTTGAACCTTTGCATTAAGCTGGTTTGAAAAATATCACTTTCTAGATTGTCCTCTTAGCAGCTATAACACATTTCAGAAGATCAAGTGATGTACGGTCACTGAAGATTGGAGAGGATTCCGTTAATATATAGATCATTTCTAAGAAAAGTTTTATCAAAACAAAACATACCAACACATTTCGGATCAACAATATTCATTACCAGGTTTTTACAAGAAACTAGATCATAAAAGAGGTTTATTCTACTATCTAGCCCCACTGGAGCCGTTACGATTGTGCCCTTATGCAAGGCATTTAAATTCCACATTGCATCTTCTCTCCTCCATGGCGATGGATTCTACCAAGAATGAGGTCTCGAGAGTGATTACTATAAGTTGAAAGAACTTGTTTCGCAATCGAGCTAAAATAGATTTGTATAAATACTATCTGAATATGATACAGAAATGTTGATGAAATTAGGGTAGGTTGAAGATGAGAAATAAGTTCTTTCTTAGTTTGAATGAGCCTCAAAAACCAGTGCGTTCATAAACAGCAAACTGGATATAAGCACATTACACATGCGTCTAGATGACAAACATTTAAATGTGGACGTGTACCAATGTACATTGTCCGGTTCGGACACCAGGCGACCTCTTGGGAAAGGTGACCAACACGGCAGCTCAGTTTCACAAGCTATATATTGAATTAGTTTATGAAATACATTCCCCAGGTTCATAACTCTCCTACTCTGGTTATATTCTAGTCTGACTCTAGTGAGGTTCTTATTCTATTCTGCTATCCAAGAGGCTGTGCTGTCTGATATAGCCTCCCAGAACTCACTATGTAACCTGCCTGTACATAGCAACTAATCTTTGATGGTAATAACTACCTGTTCCAAGTAACCATCCATATTTTATGTAAGGAGGTTCTCTAACCTCAATTAGTATTTCCCCAGAGGTAGAAAGGACACACGGTGTCGGACGCCCACGCTGGATAAATCAGTTGATACATATTGTTACAAACGTGCATATTACCAGGGCAATTGCAACTTTATTTCCTATTTTTAAATGAGCCTCTATGGATTCAGTTCTAGCTTCAGCAGACTTGCCTAAACAAACTACATTTACTCGGTTTCTTTTGAGAGATAATAATGCTGCATTCAAGTAGTTCAAGTACATGTAGCGGTGATAGGGAAAGTTAATTACATGATTGTTTATTCAGCCAGGATCATGTGTTTTACAACGTCTTAAACCGTTCAATGCTATCGGTCCTGAAATGATTTCGAGGAATTAGCGTTGCCATTAAAGATACTATTTAACAATAACCTAGATGGGTTGTGTGACTGGTAACCTGACGGCTGACCATTGGCTACGTGGGTAAGTACACGTGTACCCGGAGTTGATGTGAAAAATCATCTGGTGTTTCAGGGCCACTCATCGTTAGAACTCCATACAAACAAGAAGTAACTTTAAAAAGGTACACCAACATCAAAATTGGGCAAGTTTGAGAGCGAATAATTCTCGTTGCCGGCATTTACCGCATCAACAGTAGCATTTATATAGAACGTTTCTTTATTCTGACATACTAAATAGTTAACAAACTGTGAAAATGGTGCAACATTACACATTCAAAATAAGACAATTATGTCATTACAATTTACACTATCCCAACAAGGCAAACGACTTCTAATTTATCACAAACAATGTACATGTATTGCAACTAAAGCCATTGAAAAGAAATATGTTTACATGTTCTGCATATTTAGCACAAACCTTATATTGTGACTTGCAAAACTATCCAAACAGTTGGAAAGCTACACCAACTTATATTTACATATCCTTTCATATCGAATTCTTTAAACACAAACCGTGTATATTGTAGTACGTAAGCATTTACTTGAGATAATATCATAAATTACACGCTTCAATTACAGCGGTAAAGTAATTAAATAACTTCATGAATGTATTTAATCTATGCAATGAACGCAAACGCCGGTAACCGTGCGGTCTAAAGGGTTGATACTAAACTCAAATGACATGAGCTAGTTCGCGTGGGTTCGAATTCTCACTGCTTAAAAATTGCGAAGTTACAAAAATAGAAAGAAAGATTTTTTATTACGATGATATAGATATTTATTTATAAATTATATCAGTTATATTCTTTATATTTTAAATCAATGTTTCCCGATTCCCATTTTGATGCTAGTATGTGTTTTATTTCTTATGTTTTATTTCTTATTTTTACACAACTTATACAATTTTACGAGCATCATGCAATTTCAAAATTACGATCCATCTTCGCTCGCTATATGTAGCATTTTTATAAAATCAAGAAATAATAAAAATAAAATGTTACCTTTTCGGGGATCGAAACCGGGACATCTACCGTCATAATTAGTGGCATTACAGCTGTACCATCAATCGGATTTGATTAAACCATCAAGTTAGAACGGCCTTATACTGATTGTAACTTCGTATATGACCTAAGGTCAGCCGAATATGCAGATGTCTCAAGTAAATGCGTACGTACAATTCATAGTTCCCGCGGCCTGTGAAAATAGTCAACAACCCTGATAAGATCTTATCTTGGCAGCCATATTAACTGGCAAGTTTTATTAACGGCAATTTCATGATTTTACTAGTAATTCTTTAATTGCAATAACTTTATTAATTTTGGTTTCTTAATATAAAATTTGGTATGAGCTTAAAGGTATGGAAATGCACTTTTTAAATATTAATTTATTTTTGACAATGATGTATGGATTATAAATTATAAGAACTTAATTTGCACCTATTTTTGAAAGTCTATTTTCACAGTTGAAATATTAATATACAGGTAAATTGATACGAAATTTGTGAAATGATACAAAATATATGTCCATTGGGATCTTTCCAACAATATATGAACCATGGTGATGGGTGAAAAATAAATATTTTATGAAGAAAACAAAATTACGCTACTATGAAACATGTCATATTATTAATTTAGTAAGTCGTTCCTTTATTATTATTATGTTATTAAAATTATATAACTTTATTTATGTATAATATCAGTGTCTCTGTAAATGCAGCTAAAGACCATCTCCCCCATCGGTGTAATATAATCGACCGACCTCACAACCGAAACTACTAATATCAAAATGTTCCATATACTTTTGTTATATTTGTTTATTTATAATAGTCCGTTAAGTTTAAGAACATCAATCCATAAGGTGAAATGTTAGTGAGTTGTTATTGGGAAAATAAGTTTGGTGTTGGGCGTTGTTGGCAAAACAATCATTACACAGTAATTGCATACATGTACAATTAAAAAATAGCACCATTTTACGGCGAACAGAATAGATCAGACCGGGACGTGATGCTTTGCAGCCTGTGATATAATGTTAGCAACGTTATATGTCTAATATTAATAACAAGTAAGTAATATCGTTTTGATTTAGGAAATATTTCTTTATGGTACTGGTATATGTAGTCTATTTGGCGTAATATTAGAACCTGTTTTTCAGTGTTGACCTACTTTCCAAAAAACATAGCATTCAGTTACATTGAACGGTTTTGTACGTAAAATCTTTTTCTCCACCAGTCATTCAGATCCCGATATATATGTGTCATTTAACAGAGATAGACCCATTTATCTTGAAGGTCGCAACATATAAATATTGTAACAAGTGCGACTATATTAGTTTCTACCAGGTACGAACTATTGTCCTGTTACATAACGGCATTGTATATAATGCGTATTATTTATCAAAGACTTGAACGTCTCTGTAAGTCTGTTAAAGCCTGTGGTGGGTGGGGTATTTTGTTAAAACATATGTGTTCCCGTCATACATCATTACATTCCGGTATGAGTAAGATTTATCCCCGTGCCATTACGGTGAACCAAATAAGATTGTGTTTAATATTCAATTGAATTGTTCATACGCATGCAATGTACTAAAACTATTTCATTTGGATATCTTTTGTGAAGACTGCCCAGAAAAAATGGGAGAATATCACCTGTCGATTTCAAACAGCTAAATGATATGCACAACGGTTAGACAATATAATTTAAGCGTTCTTAATATCTATGGTTAGGATTATTCTTAACACCAATGCACACATTTATAACCGTCATGTCCGAAAAGCTTCAACATATTGGTCAGAAATCCCGCCATCGGATCAGGGTGAAAAGTGCTATTCGAAAATGAGCTTTAACGATAAGACCTCGAACTAACAGAAGAAAAATATTTTATGTAGAGGTCTTATATATATATTGTATAATTATATATCAGTTACATATATAGGACTAGCGTCCTTGGTCCATTGGTAGAGCGTCGGATTTGGTATGGAACTGTCCCGGGTTGTATGATCGGTCAGGTCACATATGTAGTGTCATTGTTGCAAGGCACCTAACACACATTGCTTAGTATTGGTCGTCTATAGGTCCGTGCAAGGGGTTTGATATTAATGGACCATACATACATACAAAACAGTAAAATGGTGCAGGGATTGAACCCATCACTACCCGCTTGCAAGTTGGCTCTCCTAAGTGGGCATGTGCAGTCTGATGTATAGACTTTGCCGAATCGCTACACTTCTCCCTCCTGTTCTTTGTAAATGTACTGACAAGTATGAGTTGCTGAGAATTACTCGCAAAATAAAGCTACTCATTGTACTTTACACCATCAACAACACTAAAGATAACCGATGCCGCTACATTGTAAATACCCCTGGCAAGGCAAAAGTTTCTTTCCTGTGGTTTCCACCTTGGTTGTGTTGACTTAGACGAGGGAGCGGCTGGGAACCGCTCAAGCCAGAACTGTCCACCAGACTGTATAGATGTGATGACTGAAAACCCATCATTATCAAAAAAGGGTAAATTACTGTGTAGACTAGTAATAATTATATCTACATTTAACTCTGCACACGGCTAATGTAAAGACTACATGTATAAGTAGCTCAATAATTTTAGCAGTCAACAATTTATTAATGTGTTTTTCTTGATTGTACTTTTAGTGGGGTATTCAGGAAATAGTCAAGTGATTTTCATTAGTATTGTGTTATTATTAATCTACACTACTGAAGCACCTCGTCGAAAATTATATTTTTTGATGAACAAACCCGCGTCTTTTGAGTGAAATCTGGCTGGATGCGGCAAACGTTTATTAAATTGTGTTTTATTTGAAGAACACTTATTATATATATAAAGACTCTGGATAGACGCTATAATTGGACAGATGTCTTTACAATTGTTACATATTGGGCCACTTTATTGATCAGTGCGAAATCTGACGTCATACTGAATAGAATCCCTGAACTACCACTTATATACCTCCAAACACTTCATATCCCAGTGTTACTATCCCTGAATACTCCCAAAAAGTATACACATCTTAAGTTGTGTCCTCTGTTTTATCTGTGTTTTCTTTGCTCAAATGGAAAATACAATTTCTCAGCAAGACAAACTAATATTAATTTGTTTTTCAATGAGGAAATATTCAAAACGGGTACAGCACTTTCAACTGGGGGTGGTTTTCGTCGACATATGTATTACCCTGCTCCAATTAAAACAACTCACTGGTGTACATGTTTTATTATTTTAAGGACATTCCTACCTAGGATGTTAAGTTACAGATTCAAGCTCAATGGCATTCCTTGGATTTCATCATAGTGTAAGTATTTGCCAAAACAATCCACTTTTAGTTTATACAAATGTAGTTTAACTTGATTGCGAAACAAGTTCCTAAAACGTATATTAACCATTTCCCCCATAGAAGCAGATACTAATACGACATACATTGACAATGTAGTAGCCAAACCAATGTTCAATGCAGGCCAGAATATCATGTTTTCCCAGTAATATCAATGGAGTTGGGGTAGATATGGTGACTACTTATCCATTGCACTATAACTAAATGGCTGTCGTTTGTATGGAGATATAATAGTATACTAACCTAAATCTCTATGAAGGAAAGTGTTCATAAGGCAGATAAGACAATAATTATGTGAACTTTAAGTGCCTTGCCTAATGGCACAATTGTAACTGCGAATTCCACTTCTACATTCTCTGTAATTTTATTTTCATTATTTAATACCCTTTGTTAGTAGCATCTCTGTATATTTAACACGCATAGCGGAATGTTCTCCGTCTGCTCGTCACAAATTGTTTGTGTCCTCTCAAATCTCTTGAACCGCTGGAGGAATCCTATAATCACTTGACATGTATGTTGCTCGAGATGATGTGCAGAGCATATGTTTCAGGCATGTCGGGTAATGTTGATAAATGTATGTGTGAGAAAAAGGGCTGCCACATGTACAGATTTTTGTAAACGTGTACACAATCCTTTGTACACGGCATGACGTCGTTTACACTTTGTTTATTCTCCATGATTATTTACATGTACTAGGTCTCACAAAATTCAGTGAAACGGTCGATGCTATGATTTTATTATGTCACTAAGCTTCATTATACGACGTCATCAATTAAGATAGTGTACACGGTTACTCAATTAGTACACTTGTATTGCCATTACACGACACGGCTCCATTTACACGTGTAACCGTTGAAACCCTAATGAGAAATACTCCTCATGTCAGACACATCAGAATTTGTATGCATTTTAATCATTTGTCTGACCAGTGTCAAACTATTAATATCACAATATCATAGCCTATAATCGGTGCCTATGGTTTCTAGGGTGCCAAAACAGTTTGTAGTGAAACTCAGATTACATATGTTGATGATAATATGAAGAAATTGTCATTAATATGCAACGGATCGAAATATCATTTAGTTTCAGTCCTTGTATATACAAGCCTGTCATAATTGAATTGTGCCTATGTCTGAGATTTTTGAAATCACAAAAGTTAGTATGCGGCGAAGATAATTCGAATTCACAAATGGAGCGACAAACAATAAACCTGAAGTTCCTGCCGTTGTCACCACTTTCGAATAAGCACTGCTACATACAATTATGTAGATTTGTCCGATCAGATCATGTTTCCAAGAACCCACGTTATTGTAGTGCACACATGTACTCGCAGTAAAGCCACTAAAAATTATAATACCAAAACTTATATTTTTGTTCCTGCATTTATTTTTGAATTCCAGTGATTTTGACACTAATGTCAGCAAGCCAATGTCAATTACAGCAATCTACAGCTGTAGGGCCTGTATATACAATAACAAGAATTTATATATTATGTTTTACAGGAATACATATTTGCTGCAGATGGTCACATATGTTCGGTTGTACTGTATCGTTCCGTATGTGAACAGTCAAATGTGTCATAGTGGTTGTCTGTGCTGATACTTAGCAAAAATAATAAAATGAACATTGTACCATTTATTGTGATTTATGGAAAACACTCAATACAGTGTCTTGAATGTACCATTTAATGTGATTTATGGAAAACACTCAATACAGTGTCTTGAATGTGTTGGAATATTAGTGAAATACATGTCACGATAGAGAGCAATAACATATTTATTTACTGTAGGCTATGCAGGTCAATTTGGTTTAACATTTAAACATACATTCTTGAACACAGTAGTTGAAGTTATACTTCTCTGTAAATTGTCAAATTTCTAACTGTATGAATAGTGAGAAGAAGTTAGGAATAAGTGACTTCTTCCCAAGATTTCAGCCAAGGTTAATCACCGACTGCCTGACCCAAACAACCATCCATTAATTACATATTTAAATTATGGAGAAATATTTCCCAACCACTTGACCTGTTTACTCCTACAGATTGGCGGAAGAAATTACATATATGGTTACCGCCCGTCCGACGTCGTCATAATGAACATGTTCAAGCGTCTTCACCTCAGCAACCATAGCTATTGTCACCATTTATGATTTAGTATTTACTTGTCATTATGGTACAAATTCTTCCATCTCAAAATATTACAAATTCTTCGGAAAATCTACCACCGACATTTAGTAAGATTGATCAATGTACAATAAATTGATATTCATAGTTGTTGCATGACACCCTTATGTGAACAATGGAGTCAGGTGAGCAATATATGGCCATCGTGGTCCACTTTATTGTTAATAAACTAAAACATCATAAGTATTTGCTCAAGTTGTTAGAAATGTATAATTTCTTATGCAATTGAATATAGTTTCAAAGTTTCAAAGTTTTATTTGTTTAAATCAAGAAGGTCTCAGACCCATGTGGCATACATGTACATATACAAAAATATGGCGACAGCAATTCATTATATCAATATATCTAATTAATTATATTATACTAGTGGTCGAGTGGTTAAGGTCGCTGACTTATACACCACTGTAACCTATCATCACTGATGGTCACGGGTTCGAGCCCCGCTCAGACCGTGTCTCATTTATATGAATAAGTTGGCAGTTTCTTACGGAGGTTGGTGCACCCAAGTACTGGTTAACCGCTGGAGCCTGCCCAGGAAAGGTGTTGTTAAGTAAACTGCCCGCCGGCGATATAGCCCGAAATGGTGCTGATGCAGGCGTAAAACCCGAAATATAAAAAAAAAATATAAATATAATACTAAAGCAAATATTTATATGTGATAATATGTTATAATATAGATGAAAACATCTTTAATAACATATGCATGCCATGTTAACTTACTTTAAAGGCTTACTTATTTTTATAAGTAACACACCAAACATCGTTCATGCAATTATTAAGAACGTATTAAGTAAATAATAAATTTATTATTAGTACATAAATAAAATTATTTTATTATATAGATTAATATTCTGAAAACTAAAATATATAATCAATTCGACTTTAATTTGCAGCTGTATTTGTATATGATAGCATTAACCTACTAATAAATATTGGTGTACTTATGATCTTAACACACATGCAAATAGTTTAATGGCCCACACTGTAATGAGAATGTATCATAATTATATTGACATGAGTTGATAGTACGAAGTCCGAAAACATGATGACTATGCTTATTAATAATACAACTTGTACATAATCATTTTCTGAAGGAATACAACTTCCAACATATGAACATTCTTGCTCGAAAGCGAAATTAGCAAGAAATTGCCTTTGGAAGGTTTTGATATAGGTTAATAAACAGAACTATTTAAACGTATAGAACATACACTTTGATATGACATTCCTAAAGCAGAATAAATAATTAGTTGCTGTTATAAAGTGCACATAATGACGAACTGATCAGATTATTTTTCTACATGGTATATACCTTATCTTAACGTTATGATATAACGGTATAGCATGTGAAAGTAATCAAAGGAACAATAATTTAGCTTAATAAACTGAGTATAAGTATGTTTCAGGCTTAACTATATTCGATGCTTAAACGGCCGTGTTAAATTTACTACAATCTCGTTTCTACTAAACAACAAGTTATATATATATATATATATGTATTTAGACTACATGTATATAAATTATGTTCATCAATGTTTTATGATTTGCATCTTTTTGAATATCTGTGTAGAAACATTGCTGTCATGTACTATGATGATATTTGTAGTATTTTACTTGCATTAAACATGTTTATTTCTTAATCGTGTTATTAAGTGATTCCCTGACGCAAATCCCCAACCCAGGTCACAGATGATAACATAACACAACTGTTGACTATAGAAATTCCTTGTTTTTTTCCACCAGACTGTAGGCCTACATGTATTTATAAACAAGGACAAAATGACTTGGTAGCAACATTTTGTCAATATATATTTTTTTATGTCTTAATGTATTTTACCTAACCACTGCTTCCCAATGTTTAATTTCCATTAACTGCTACTTTCTTGTCTAACCTTTTCATCCCTATTTACAGGTCGAATATACAAATGTAGGTTTTCCCTGCCACACTTCACCACTTATGCAAGTGACCTAGCATATTGAATATACATTAAGATTTATTAAAGGAATTCTTTAGCTAAATTGGTTTATATGCATGTAGTAAGTGCAACAACCCTTTCCTAAAACACTGTCGACATGTTTGCTATATTCTCGTTTCTCGTGCTTAACAGTAAACCATGCATAGCTATTCTTAGTATAAATAGTGTGTGTTTTACGTTTATTTATCGTCGTTACGTTTACCGGTTGCCCATATGAGCGACGCCTCCTGAAGAGATAAGTCATTTTAGATTTTGGAGGATAGTGCAATGATACAGACAGAGACCCATTCCAGAGACGCAGTGTAAAGCACTGACACGAGACCTCGGTTTAACATCCCATCTGAAAGACTGTTAAGTTTATTAGGGTCAGACGGGGGGTCGAACCTGTGATCCCTGTATTACCAGTCCAGTGTGTTACCACTGGACTACAGATCCACCTAAATAGTGTCCACACGTTGTTTGTTTTATATGCCTGTTGTATAGCAACGAGGCGAGTCTCTCGTTTATAGTCCCATCTGAAAGATGATATTGAGAGGGTCAGACTCATCACTATTAGATGATGTTTATTTTAAACGTTTTCGAAAACTTATTCGCCCAAATGCATTTATGCGATGGCGACTTTTAAATATGGGGGGGGTGGAGGGTTGAGATGTCTTGCTAATATATACCTCCATTCTCTAACCCCTACATCGTTATTTATAGCAGATGAGTATTGCTATGGCAACAATTGTTGTCATAGCTTTTCTTGTTATATATAATATCTGATCAACTTTGCCAATCAAAATGGCAGCCACGGTAGGAATGATGACGTCACACGGGAACTACGTATTGCAATATAGAAACCCCAGACCGTGTAAATTACAAATTTATTTCATTTCGAATTATTCTAACACATACCTTGTATTGCGATTACAATAATCCCCAAAACGCACAAATACGCAAACTTCTTCAAGTAGATTTTCATTTTTAAGATCACTCCAAAATGTCTTTTTAAATAATACAGGTACTGCGTAAATGTACAATCATTATCAGGAACATATACCATGTAAATATAGGATGTTTCTTCTACAGTGACTGTGTTTTATAGTGTATGGTTGATGTTAACTACCGTTTTAAGGTATTTTTTAAATGACCACAGGCTACCAACTCTGGGCCGATTTAAAGTCAATGTTTGCATTCAATCAATAATATTTATAACAATGTCTGTAGACTGACCGTATATTGACATTTTCTACCTAATCTCTTGAAGCTTACTTGCGAAATATGACGTAGTGTAGCAAGTTCAATAATGGTGTGTTTGATTCACAAGGAATAATGTTAGAGAGAATCAATTCTCGACCTTGATTTACGAGGCTAATTGTTGTGAATATACAGTCTGAAACAAAACTTCAAAGCCACCAATTGATTTAACAATAAATTAAATCTACTAAACTCAACCCAAATAACACTAAGACATTGCACAGTTAATTAACATTTCACAAATACGTGTTCTATGCACCTAGCATGTTTCATACTGATTAAGTTTCCCTCGAGGCGTGGCTATGTATGTCAAGCAATAACAATTCCAATTATCCTACGATTATAATAGATGTGGAATGTCGGCTACATACTAAGTAAGTAAGTAAGTAAGTTTTTATTAACGTGACATATGCAAACATAAACAGTCAATACAAAATATTTACAAAACTTTAAGATGCACACTGCCCGATAGGCCTATTTGTCACCTAATGCCTGCATAACAATATAAATGAAAGCAAGACATTATCAAAATGTCAACACAAGAATAAAGATTCATCATATTGAACTTAAAAACGACTGTCCGAATGTTCTCATATAGAAAGTTATAATATACTACTCGATTAAACATAGAGAATTTAAATATAGTCGACAATTGGTAGCGGTGGAGAATGTGTACCCTGGGGCTATGTGCAGTAAACATTCTACAATCGTGAAAAGCGTTCACCCGTGTTTTTGTGTGCACCATATGACATTCAACTGCCGATTTAGTGAACACCATAGTATAGGCATGCACGATAAGGGTCGCGTGTGCACCCAATTGGACAAATTGATGCGGACCGATGTGTCTGTTCGAAAATCTATCAAATCAATGATTCATAGCATGTACGAATTTCTACAATTACTTGTAGATTCCCAATCCTACTACTGGTAAAGGTTGGTCACGTGATTATGGCCGAGTAAACGTGTAGAAATATTCGGGAGTAAATTCATATTAATTTATAATGTAAAACTGAAACTGAGTTGGATTAAATCATAAATGTGTGTGTAAAAAAGTGCACTCGATATGTTTGTGCATAATTAACGTAATGGTCGTTGTTAACATTGGATATATTTGACGTTCTATAAAGACAAAGGCATATCTCACTTTCCTCGTGCTTTACCTGTGGAGCTGTGTAACTGCGTGTACAAAGTGTATCGACTTTTAGGCTAGAGCAAATTTGTGTTCAGTGAAAAGTGTTATTTGGATATTTAAATAGTGGAGCAAGTGGACTAGTATTTATACGTTCTGGTAAGAAGTACTAATCAATTATTTACAAACAATAATCTCAGCGTAAACACAGTCATTCAGTATACAACACACTTTATACCGTAGTGTCACTACTTGTATGCAAAATGGACACGGTTGTATCTACACCTGTTACCGGTAAACGTGAACTATCAGTCGGCACACCGAGCCCTAAGTCAGGTTCTGTCCATCCGCCCAAGAAGGTCAAGGTTCCAGGATCTGATGAGGGAACGGATCCATTCGCAACATCGGTTTGTAGTGAGAGGGATACGAGTAACACTTCTTTAATCCAAGTGTGTAAGTCCGACATGGACCAAATTGTCAAAACTGTCTTGTCAACTCTAAACATGGAATTAAAATCAACTATTTATGAATGTGTCAACACTAGCGTTAAGACTATGGCTCAGTCTGTTGCTGACGTCATATCAACATCGTTAACGGACAAATTGGCATCCCTGGAAGCGGAGAATGGTCGATTATCAGCAGAAGTAGCTAAGCTTTCAACAAAGGTACAATCTCTGGAGCCGCAACAACGGAACACCGACGTAAATATTGACATTGCTGAACAATATTCGAGACGTAACTGTCTCAGAATTGCAGGGTACTCAGAGAAACCCAACGAGTCAACAGATGGTATTATTCTAACAATTTAAGATAGATATCTCACTCCATGATATAGACCGTTCTCACAGGTTACGACCACGCAAGCCACAAACTATGGACAGCACCAGAGCTACTATTCGATCCAGCGATATAATAGTTAAACTCACATCGTACAGAGCCCGCAATACTCTATTCAAAGCTAAGTCAGCATTGAAAGGCAGTCTGGATGGCGTTTACATAAACGAGGATCTCATTAAATACCGTGCTTATTTACGGAGCACTGCACGTCAACTTTTCCGAGACAGGCAGCTAGAAAGTACTTGGTCGTTTGATGGACGCATTTTCGCCACGGATCTCAAAGGCCAGCGACACATGTTCTCCTCAAGATCTGACCTTGCTCAATTCAGGGCATAAAACTCCAATCCCTGACTCTTATCACAGTATTTAGTATAACCTTGAGTTTTGCATTTGTTTTGTTTAGGTTCATATCAACGTGTTGTGATACCACGTTGATCCGACCACTGGAGCATGCGGTGTTTTTCCATGAGTCGCTTTTAGTGCCAAGTTTACATATAGGATATAAGCTGAAAACGACCCAATATGTAAACTATTGGACTGTATGAGGCGGGTAGCGCTGAAGACAGTGCCACTATTTTGCGTATTGGATCGGTTTGAGGCTTATATCTTACTTTAAACATACATTATACACATATAAAATTGATAATTTCGTACATTTATGTATCGGATGTAAAATAATACTCCTGCCTATTGAAAGCAGTAGTACAAAGGTATGATGTAAGTGTCAGTGACACCGACAGTGTTTTAAATTAAATTTTATGATGGTTATTTTGTTTTGTGATAACACTTGGGTGTTGTTTTGACCTTTTAATACTATAATGAATGTAACCATTGTAAAATGTTTGAAATCATCACACATCCACTATTCATAATTATATGTAGCATCAATACAAGACCAGAGACTATCTAACTATACTTATAGTGCCAAGCACCACTTGCAGTGGTTCAATTAAATTGTATGATGGTTATTTTGTTTTGTGGGTGAAATAAATAATATTGTGTACCAAGTCATGCATATACATAAATGATACTATACTGATTCTTTACCCGTTACAATAAAATTGGTCCATGCAATCTCTTTCACGGGAATCACGTTATCGTTGGGTAATAGTGTCTGTTTGTATATGGACCTATTGCTATACCATATTGATCCGACAACGGGAGCTTGCGATTTGTCCTGAGGGCACTGTGCCTCTGTCCTGCCCCATATATATATATGTACGTGTATTGTGTATATATGTGTATATATGTACATGTGTGTATATGTGTATGTAACTGTGCATTGTGTATGTATAAATATATATGCATTTTTTATGTATATATATATGGAGGCGGGAGGGAGTTGTCCGAGGTTGGAGGTGTGTGGCTTTTTAAGGCTTATGGATATAAACTGAAGTTCCTGTGATCCGACAAGATTGCGCAATAAATAAAGTATTATTAATATTATTGTACTGTGGATGTGTGTGAGATTATGTGTAAGTCCTTGGGAGTTGGGGTGTGGTTGTGTATCAGTCCAGGGAGGATGGGTGCATGCGTCGGTATAGTTGTATATATATATATATATATGTATATATCGATCATGCTGGTGTGTATGTGTGCATGTGCGGGTGCGTGCGTGTGGGCACGCGTGTTTGTGGGTGAGTTGTGTTATTAGCTTAGGTAGGACGTAACAGTCCATATGTGGATGCACTAGGTGGAATGTGAGTCGGCCTTTGAATAACTGTACACACGACTACATTACACCGGGTGGTTGAGTGTGCGAGATGTGCAGTATATCAGTATATGTGGGACAGGCGTGTGTTGCCCCTTGTATGTCTATATATCTGCAAGCTAGCCGATACGTGGGATGGGGTGTGTACGTGTGTGTACGTTGTTGCGTGTGTATGTATGTGTATGTGTATATGCGTTCGTTCGTGCGTGCGTGCGTGCGTGCGTGCGTGCGTGCGTGCGTGTGGCGGGTGCGTCGTGCGTGCGTGCGTGCGTGCGTGCGTGCGTGCGTGCGTGCGTGCGTGCGTGCGTGCGTGCGTGCGTGCGTGCGTGCGTGCGTGCGTGCGTGCGTGCGTGCGTGCGTGCGTGCCTGCGTGCCTGCGTGCGTGCCTGCGTGCCTGCGTGCGTGCCTGCGTGCGTGCGTGCGGATATATGTTTTACTAATCTAGCTCTAGTATGTGCGTGTGTGCCTGTATGTTTACTACTATTCTGTGAATACAAATGTGCACGCCTTCTGTTGTTACAATTTTTGTTTTCAGTAGGACACATCGATCTAAACTTATCCCGAATATACTAGTTTTTCATCATGCAAACATGTAATAATTGTATCAAACTGTTCTCTAACTTTCGCTCTTCGATGTTAACTTTTACTTATTTTCTAACCTTTACAGCTCTCTTTGTAGTGGTCGCCTGGCTTATGTTGCACAACCATATTTCAGTCCGATACGCACGCCTCAACATGCTTGTAACATTTTATATATATCCGCAACACTTACTTCCGGTCAATATTTGAAGTTTGTTATGATTTTCACGGAGACATTTTTATGATTTTAGACAGTTTATTTGCGATTGCACATTACTATGTTTATATGGACTTGTGTGTAAATGTTGTGTTTTTCACTTGGAGGACTTTGAGGTGAAGTTATTTTGAATTTGTGCATTTATACACGTTTGCTTTACACCTGTCGTCTTCATGTGTTGCTATTTATAGACTATACCTGTACTCTATCACTTACCGGCCTTTCTTTACCTGGAGGACAAGTATATATCGTCCATATAATTGGCGATTCGTCACGCTTAGTTCGGCAGCACACATAGTATGGCGACTAATTATTGCGGATCTGGTTGCGATAATAGTGAGGCTGCAGAGTACGTTGAAGCAATAATGTCTTCACAACAGGCTACACGAGTAACCACACCTGTACAAAGTGGGCGGAAACGTAATGCCTCAGAGCCATGTAATACAGATTCAACAGTGAAAAAAGCACGTGTAACGGCAAAAGCTAAACGTAACCTTAATCAATCAGTGCCGTCCGAGTCAGTTCTATCAGTCGAACACTTGATTGCCAAGCTCACTGCAGACATACATATGCAGTTTAGTGCTATGAATGAACGTATGGATAAATTAGAATCCAGTTTAGAGCAGAGGATTTCAAACAAGGTAGCTCAAATAATCGACAAGAGGGTAAATACAGAACTTAGTCGTATACGCAAGGATGTTGACAGTCGATTGGAATCCTTTAAAGAGGAAATAAAGTCCGACATCTCCGCTGACCTTCATGATATTAATGACAGAGTGAGGGTACTATCCAATAGCGTACCAGTCAACTCGGGTCAAACGGATGTGAGCCTCAACATTGTTATTAGAGGTCTTCCAGAATCTTCAAATGAAAACACCAGTGTTAAAGTGAACTCACTTATCCGGGACGGTCTTAAGGTTAGTGATGTAACCTTTAGTAAGGTTGAAAGGAAGAAATCATCATCATCATCAAAACCTGGTATTGTGATTGTTAAATTTAAGTCACACGATGACAAACGAAAAGTGATGGTGAAAAAGTCTAACCTGGGTGATAGTCGTCAATACAAGGATGTTTTCATTCACCATGACCAATCACATATTGACAGACTTATGGCTAATAACTTTCGCACCATCTTAAGTGCCATGAAACAACATGATTTTACGGTTAGAGGCTCTCGTGTTGTACGAGTAAATAGTGATAGACCACGTGAGCAAATGAATCATCGGTCATCGGATCGGGAACGTGACTCTTACTCAGGTAGTGATCGAGGGCCAAGTTACGGTGGAAACCGTGGTGGTAATCGCGACGGTTGGAACAGAGTAGACAGTCGTGGCAGGCACTACAATAGAAGGAATGGAGGTGGACGGCGTGGTGGTCGTAATTAATATAAAGCCGGTTTTTGGAATGTTCGTGGCTTTAATATGAATCATGATTCTGATAATTTTTTATTAAGATCTGCTTGTATTTTACAGTATAACTTTGATATATTAGCTTTAGCTGAAACTCATTTAATAGATGATAATGTTTTAACTGTTGAAGGTTACCGCTGGTTCGGTCATAACCGGAAACATATTCATAGAAATGCCAGGTCAGGTTCTTGTGGTGTTGGATTTTTAATTAAAGATACACTATGTGATATTTTTGATATTTCTATTTTGAGTGATTCACATGAAGGTATCTTTTGGCTCAAAATGGTTCACAAGTTTGAGCAGTTCACCTTGATGCCATGTGTCTGTTACTTGCCACCAGAAAATTCATCTCGCTATTTTAACGTAAACACCTTTTATGATTGCCTTTTGACAGATATCTATGCTTTTCAGAATGATGGTATGATATATGTATGTGGGGATTTCAACAGTAGATGTGGGGGATTGGACGACTTTATTGCGGGCGTAGATAATATAACGCCTCGTAACATTATAGATTTCACATCTAACTTTTATGGAGAACTGTTCGTTGATTTCTTGATAAACACAAATATGTGTATGCTTAATGGTAGAGGTTCTTCGAATAATTTTACCTCCGTGTCTGTTAAGGGGTCGTCTGTTGTTGATTACTGTATTGCTACTCATGATAATTTATGTAACATGATTGATTTTGAGGTTGTTTTAACATCACAACTAATAAATACATCTGGTGATATCCGGGTCTTAGCACCAACTTGTATACCAGATCATTCATTGCTGTCGTGGAATATTGTTAGTGATACCAGTTCATATTATACGAAAGATATTTCAAATGAGGGTACGTCTTATGATAGATTTGATCTTAGTAATGTAAATAATTATTTCATGAATAGTCATTCTGCTGTGTTACAGATAAATAACGTCATTCAAAAACTAGAACAAGGTTTTCGTTCGCAGAATGATATTAATCTCGTATATGAGGACTGGTGTAATGTAGTGAAACAAAACATGTATAAAGATATTCCTTTCAAAACTATAAAGAGTGGGTGCAGGAATAAAAAGCGTAAACCTGGTAAATCTTGGTGGAGTGAAAATTTAACTAACTTATGGTCTAATCTATGCATTTTGGAAGGTAAATGGTTAAATTGTTCACATCGTAATGCTAAATTAAAATTCAAAACTGAATATGTTCAAGCACGTAAATTTTTTGATCGGGAAGTACAAAAGGCTAAACGATTTTATTGGTATTCCATGCAAAACGAACTTCTAACAGACTGTAATGTGGACCAGACTAAGTTCTGGAAGTCGATTGGGAAAATTGGCGTAGGTAATTGTAAGAGTAAGCAAATACCGATGAAAGTTACATTAGAAGATGGGTCTACTTCTACTTGTATCGATGATGTTCTATTTAAGTGGAAGAATGATTTCAGTTCTTTATTTAACAAAGACAGTGTAAGTGAGCCCGTGGCTACTGAAAATAGTAATAATATTGATGGTGTACCATTTAATGAACATATTTCTTTGTTAGAGGTCAAGAAGGCCGTAGATAAGGTCAAACGTGGTAAAGCTTGTGGAGTAGACGAACTTCCATCGGAAGTATTAAAAAATGATGCCACTATATTGTTTCTGCATGCCTTATATAATATATGCTTTGAGAATGGTATTACTCCATCATTATGGAATAGATGTATTATTAATCCAATTCCAAAGTCTACAACAGCTGATCCTACAGACCCATTGTCTTATAGAGGCATTTCACTAGCTTGTACAACATACAAGATATACTGTAATATATTGAATGATAGATTGAGTTCTTGGGTTGAAGACAATGGCATTTTGGCAGATGAACAGAATGGTTTCCGTAAGAAGAGAAGCACTTCCGATCAAATTTCGTCTTTAGTTAATTTAGTTGAAACACGAAAGAAACTTAAGTAATGTACTTATGCAGCTTTCATAGACTTCCGTAAAGCTTACGATTTCATTAATCGTTCTAAATTATGGACACGATTAAATGATATAGGTATTTCTGGTAAAATGGTTCTAGCCATAAAGTCACTATATTCATCTGTCGCCTCTTGTGTTAGAATTAACTCATTTAAAACAGACTGGTTTAATGTTCATTGTGGATTGAGACAAGGCTGTGTGTTATCACCTTTGTTGTTTAATTTATATATCAATGACCTAGCTGTATATCTTAAGTCCTTTGATATTGGTATTAATATAGATAATGAAAAGGTTTGCATACTCCTATATGCTGATGACATTGTTTTACTAGCTAAAGATGAATATGACTTACAAATTTTGCTAAATTCTCTGAACGATTGGTGTTGTCTTAAGGACATGTCAATTAATGCCGATAAGAGTAAGATAGTGCATTTCCGTCCAGATAGCCGGGCGAGGTGTGAGCATATATTTAAATGTGGAAATGAACAGTTATCCGTTGTTGACAGATATACAGACCTCGGTGTTGTTCTTCAGGAACACCTAGATTTTAATGTTACAGCTAAGATGGTTGCTCAGAGTGCAAGTCGTGCGTTAGGATTATTGATAGCTAAATGTAAAATTTCGGGAGGGGTACCGTATAATGTATTCACCAAGCTATACGACACTGTTGTTTGGCCTGTAATTGCTTATGGTGCCTCAATATGGGGGTATAAATCCTTTCCTTGTATAAATGTTGTCCAAAACCGTGCTATGCGGTTTTATCTTGGTGTCGGCAAGTATACACCCAATGCAGCCGTTTCCGGTGAAATGGGTTGGCAACCTCCCATTGTCCGTCAATGGAAAACAGTTTCTACGTTTTGGGTACGAATTTCCAATACAAATAACTCGAGATTGAACAAACGAATTGCACTTTGGGCAAACGAGAAATCTGCTTTCTGTAAAAACTGGTTCTATTTTGTTAAGAAACATTTTACGGATATTGATTTTGCAGAATTTTGTAACTTATATGCTCCAATTTCTAAGCCTCATTGTGTCGAATGTGTGGGAAAATTTGGTATGAACAAATATATAACAGATTGGTATGCCTCTATAAATAGCATTCATGGTACTACTGGACGAGGTCGTAACAAATTAAGAACGTATTATTAAGTTTAAGCATGTATTTGAACCTGAGGAATATTGTAAAATGATTTTACCTACACGACACAGGTCGGCATTTAGTAAATTTAGATGCGGTGTTGCACCAATCCGTATAGAAACCGGAAGGTATGAGAATTTAAGATTAGACGATCGTAAATGTCCCTTTTGTAATGTGATAGAAGATGAACATCACGTTTTATTGGAATGTGCCATATATAATGATCTAAGAACTTTACTATTGCAGAAGGCAATATTAGCTGACCATAATTTCTGTAATATGACAAAACGTGATCAATTTCTATTTATATTCAGTAATCAATCAGTGATAAGACTTTGTGCCAAAACCTGTTTTAATATACTACAGCGTCGTTACTTTTACCTTTGTAAATAATGCCCTTTTTTGTGTTAATTACTATATATCTATGATTTTTACAGACTACAAAAAGCAACTGCTAATTAGGTCATTCTCGATCTGATCCTGGGTGATAACTGATTTTGTAAAATATTTCTTAAAAGCGCACTAGTGCTTGTTTTTCGATTTAGTGTTTTATACCATTTTGTTTTATTTCGTATTTAAATATAAATTAGCAACTGTTTCTTGGCTTTAGAATGTAAATAAGCATCAACTAATAGTAGTGTGGGATTTTATAATGTGATATGTTTTGTTGCAATATGTCTCTTATAATTCTATTCAGAATGGCTATGTACTTTTAATATGATTATTTATATTTGTGTTTGTATTACATGTATGTACATAATGAGACTTTAATAAAGATTAAAAACTATCCGCATGGGTAATGATTTAATTAGTTGGCGTGCGACTGTTGGACTGTTCTATGGGAGGACTCGTGGTGTGAACAAAAGTTATTCTGGAAAAATGTATCCATTGCTTGAAATGTTGGATCTTCTTTCATGCATATACTCTCACTGTACTAAGACTTGTAGCTCAGTTGTATTCCTTGCGATGTGTAGCTCTGTAAATATGCAATATAGAGCTATTCTCATTTTACTAGTGTTATTATCGGGTGACGTCGAACTAAATCCAGGCCCATCGAACTTAAATAACTCTCGCACCCACGGGGACATAAGTATACTACATCTGAATATTAGAAGTATAAGAAATAAACTTCATTATATTTCAGACAACCTTTGTGACCATGATGATATACTATGTTTTACAGAGACGCACTTAGATAGTCAGGTGGTCGATAGTGAGCTCTCCCTAGATAACTTTAACGGCTGCTTATATCGTAAAGATGTATCTGCTCATAGCAGTGGAATAATTATCTATGTCGCAGACATTTTACATTCTAAACGACGTATTGACCTTGAAACACCAACGATCCATTCTATTTGGCTAGAAATTTGTTTAAAATCAACCTCATTCTTATTATGCTCTATATACAGACCACCGAACACTCCAGTTGCAGAATGGAATACACTTAATATAAATATTGAGAAAGCTATGGATATCAAGGCTAATATTATAATAGTTGGCGATTTAAATCAGGACCTTTTAAACAATAATGTTAATAACTTAAAACTAGTAATAAACAATTTATTAAATGTAATTAATGAGCCTACGAGGGTAACAAACACATCATCTACATTAATTGATCCTATTATATTATCAGACTGTATTCAGTTTTATAATTCTGGAAGAATATATGTCATTGACACAATTAGTGACCATAAATGCACATATGTTTATATCAAATCTCTAGAAAAGTGCCGGACTTGTTCTAAAAGAAAAGTATGGTATTACAAAAGAGCAAATTTCGATAGACTGAATGAACTCATTTCTTCTGAAAATTGGGAATTTATTGACAATCTATCGATAGATAATGCCTGCGAAAAATTTACTGAAACTCTATTAACTTTAATGGCATAATGTATTCCCTCTAAAGATATAATAATAAGACCTAATGATAAACCATGGTATGCCTCGGAAATCAGACGGTTTTCTAGACTTAGAGACAAACAAAAATCGTTAGCGAAAAAATCAACTAATACCAACAACTGGTCTAAATATAAAAATTAAGAAATCATGTTAACAATCTTAAGAAATTTGCCAAACAACGTTTCTTTTTAAATATTGAAGAAAGTATATTCGAACAAAGTTCATCTAACCGAGGAAGTTATTGGAAATCGTTAAATGGTTTACTAGGAAACTATAAGACATCGGACTCAATTCCTGTTTTAAAAAGTACACTTGCAGATGGTTCTGAACAACTACATTTTACAGATGAGGATAAGGCTAATTGTCTTAATGATTACTTTACGTCAGTTTCTAATATAGATGATTCGTCTACTAATCTACCATTAATAAACATGAAAACAAATAAATCATTAAATGATATTACCATACAAGAATCTGACATAGAAGATATAATAGGTATTCTTGACATTAATAAAGCCGTAGGTCCTGACCTCATTAGTCAAAGAATCTTAAAGCATGTTCAATTTTCTATCTCAAAACCTTTATGTTTATTATTTAATAAATCGCTGCGTGATGGGCTGTTCCCATCCAAATGGAAGCTTGCTTCAGTGTTACCCCTGTTTAGAAAAGGGCAAAATAATATTGCCAGTAACTATCGTCCGATTTCTCTTCTGAGTTGTGTAGGTAAATTAATGGAACGGTGTGTGTATAAATATATTTATTATTTTCTAGTGCCCAAAGACCTAATTTATAAACAACAATCTGGGTTCTTGACTGGTCACTCAACTGTATACCAATTAATTGATATTTAACATCAGATTGCACAGTCCTTTGATTCAAGGTTACATACATGTATAATCGTCTGCAATATATCTAAAGCATTTGACCGAGTATGGCACAAAAGGATTATTATTTAAATTAAAGCAATGCGACATTGGTGGTCAGGTTTACAAATGGATCACTGATTATCTCTCGTCCAGGGAACAGCGGGTCATTATGGGCACATCGCTTTCACGGTCTAATACTATATATGCAGGGGTACCCCAGGGATCAGTTCTCGGTCCCCTCTTATTTTTAATTTATGTTAATGACATAGCTGATCAACTACTAAGTATAACCCGATTATTTGCAGACGATACATCGTTAGCCTGTACAACTTCCAATATTGCAGATCTTGAAGGAATACTTAACCACGACCTCAGTATTTTAACAAAGTGGTCTAAACAGTGGCTTGTAACATTCAAACCCAAATAACCTGAAGTACTGTATATTGGAAACGGAAATGAACACCAACTGAACTTAGTTTTAGATACCATTAGCTTGTCTACAAATGAAAGCCACAAACAGCTGGGGGTAACTTTTAGCAATGATTGCAAATGGCACAGTCATATTAATAATATTACTTTATCTGCGGCCAAACTTCTTGGTGTCATGCGAAAATTGAAATGTTCCATTAAACGCAAGTCTCTTAATCAAATTTATATTTCATTCCTAGGACCAATCCTTGAGTATGCTTCAACTGTTTGGGATAATTGTACATTATATGATAAAGAGAAAAAATACATCATCAAGCAGCTAGACTAGTGACTGGTACTACTAGGTCAGTTAGCTTGAACCTCTACCACGAAATAGGTTGGCTATCTCTTTCCGACAGACGGGCATATCAAAATTAATTTTGACTTACAATATTAAGCATAATTTAGTACCTAATTACCTAAGTGCACTATTTCCTAGAACGGTTAACCAAACGTCTCAATACAATCTGAGAAACAGTAATGATTTTGCAATATTGCCAAGGCGCACTTCGTTGTTTGCTAATTCCTTTGTTCCGTCCGCTATTGGTGCATGGAATGCACTACCACTTGCTGTCCGAGATCATCAAACACTTGCTTCGTTCAAACATGAACTCTTAAGTACAATGTTTGTTTCAACTACAGTTCCGTCATAGTATGGATATGGTAAGAGGTACGTATCAGTTATGCACACGCGTTTAAGGAACAATTGTAGTGACCTTAAACGCGACTTATTTCTTAATCATGTTTCGGATCACGACCGTTGTAATCACTGTAATGAGCGTGAAGAGGCATCACTTTACTTCTTTAATTGCATAAATTATACTGCGCAAAGGTCTCAATTATTCGTCGCAACCCGTCGCTTTCATCCCTTGAACTTCCAGTTCTTACTTCATGGTAATGTTGAACTCTCATATGAAGAAAATATTGCTGTCTTTCAAGCTGTTCAAGTGTTTATAAGAGATACTAAACGTTTTGGTCGAATCAATTAGCCTCCCTCTGTTGCTCCAGGAGCTAGGTGACACTACACACTACAAGTCTTTTACTCTCGTCTCCCTTCATTCATTCTCCAACACTTATCTAATTACATAATCACTCCTGTTTCTTCTATTATAGTCACTTCTTAGTCTCTGACTATTACATTGTAACAACATGTATTGCAATCGATGCTTACTATGTATTATTTAGCCATGTACTCGTATAATATACATGTATCTACTCTGCCATATGTAAATGTTGTAAAATCAATGAACCAATTGGGAAGGGTCGAATATAATGTTGTGAGAACTTGTGACCCGACCCACTTGCCATTATTTATGCTGTAGTGTGCTATGATGTATTATATTGTATAAGCACTTTAATATTGGCAATGAAATATGTTTAAACTAATCCTACTACTTAAATCTCCAGTTATCATAAACTGACAATTTTTACCAAACATAGTTTGAAAATACAACATATCTTCAATAAGCGCATTCTAAATATTTGTATCTTTAAAGTGTTTTACGTTTATTTATCGTCTCCCCTGGTTCTTTTACGTGCACAATGTACAGCACCGACACGAGACCTCAGCTTAACGTCCCATCTGAAAGACTGTTAATTTTATTAGAGTCTGACGGGAGATCGAACCTGCGATCCCTGGGTTACCAGTCCAGCGTGTTACCACTGAACTACATATCCGTTTGTTTGATCGTTAAACATTTCTATGCTACTATAAATGCAGTCTTTCAGATGGGACGTTAAACTGAGGTCTCGTGTCGGTGCTGTACACCGTGCACGTAAAAGAACCAGAGGAGACTCTGGAACGGGTCTCTTTCTATATCACTGCACTATCCTCCAAACTTCTAAAGTGACTAATCTCTTCAGGAGGCGTCGCTCATATGGGCAACCGGTAGCGACGATAAATAAACGTAAAACACAAACATAAATATAATATTATGTTTTAAACTTAGTAATTCTGCAGCAGCTATTGCTATGTTTGGAATGTTATTATTTCCTTAATTAAGCAGGACAAACAACTACTCTGCTAACTGCTGTAACCAGTTCCTCCAGATGAAATAACTCTGATTGGTTTTTTAATTTTTTTTATACTTTATTTATTTTACAACGATTGCGAAGCAAGTTTTAACAACTTATATTAATCACTCTTCTTGGCTCCGATGAAAGCGTATATGTGGTCATTCATGTGGGAGGAAACCGGAGTACCCGGAGAAAACCCACCTGTCCGATCTGGCGACCATTGTACCATCTCACATACTTCCCTGTCCGAGGATCGAACCCGGGTCGCATTGATGAGAAGCGAGCGCGCTAACCACTGCGCTAATCGGACAGCTCTGATTGGTTAATATACAACATAATATTATATTTGATATGATTAATGGTTCATCGACGTGCTTTATAAGTATTATTGCTGTTTGAAAAAACTACCATGAATCTTGAACACCAAATAAATCCAGGACATAATATATGTGACGCGAGTTATCAAAACGGACCGACCCACTGGGTGGATGACGTTACGTCGAGAAATGACGTCTAAAGTTACGTCACGCAATCGAAAACGGCAACGTTCGCGCTATGCATTTTTAGAACAAATAATCTAAACGGAATTACATTAAATGTTTAAAATTGCTAAAGGAAATGACTGGAACACATAAATCTGGAAAAAAACATTTTTGAAAATTTCACCCAGTGGGTCCGGTCCGTTTTGATAATATATACATATATACATGTACACATTCAATCCTGTGTTAGTGGTCACCTCTATTAAGCAGCCAACCTGCATTAAGCAGCCAGTTTTCAGATTCCAATATGTTACTTTATATACATTTGACCTCTATTAAGCAGTCACCTGTGCTAAGCAACCACTATGTGATTCCATGGGCTGGCTGCTTAAGGCAGGTTTGACTGTATATATAATTTACGTAAATACTACTTCAGCATTTGTTTGCTACATATATCCTCAATGAGAGACAGTGTCAGTTACTGCCCCTGAATACTCTCTAAAAGTATATAGTTCCCTCAAGTTGTTTCCTCTGTTTTATCGTTGATTCCTTTTTATTCCACATTCTCATTTTATAATTATTATGTAACTATATCTCCACAGATACCCTACAGTATTTCCAATGGGTAAAACATCTGTAGGATTTGTTTATCAATTAATTAACATGATGTGGATAAAATCACATCTATCATAACGCAACATCCGGTTATAGAACAACTGTAAAACCGATGTATTCCAACTGAAAGGAAAGCTATACATTTAGGGATAAATCGGACATTATCTCCCAAGGGAGGTAATAGAAAAACGAGCGAGGTCCCTCATTGAGACATATATACAGCTGTAGTACACTGCTACAGTGCAGTGAGTCCGTCCAGATATAAGAACTCTTCTCTGTAAACTTTTGACCTGTCAAATAATTTCGATGGCCGGTCATCATAGCCGAATAAAAGACAGTCTTCAAGTACGAATCTTCTCAATAGATCCATGTCTTCTAACGGTACCTGCCTGTACGATTGTATCAACGCTTCTTCGCGCTGTTGTTTCACCTCTGTACGATTCACTGGAATGTCTAGAGCGGCTTTTATTGCCGCCATATAATCATTATTCGTTATTACATCAGCATTGATGTCGTTGAAAGGAAATGAAATATGTTTAGATAAATAACCCCGTATTTGTAAATCTCTCCATGTCCGCAGCATGAGCTTAATGAAGGGAAATTTTATTTCATTCAATGCCTCTTTTGCCAAAAATAGCAAGTGAACATGTATTCTAGCACTGTCAAGAGCAGTCTCTTTTTCAAAGTCATCAAACTGTAATGTCACATCTTTGAATTCATTTCGCCATTTAGAAATCAAATAATCCGCGTCATCTGTAAACGTCTCAAACTTGCCTATATATTGAAAATGTGTTGAGCATGGGTCACACTTTAACACCATTGGAACAAAGTGACCATTGATTGTACGATGCGATTCGCTCAAGAACAGAATATATTTCACAAATTCTGAAAATTTGACATCAAATCCATAGTTATTGTATACACCATTATGATTCCCTCTTATGTAATGAACAACATGTCTACCAAATCTATTCCAGGTATGTAGATTAGAATGGTAAATTGTGTGCGCATATCCAGAGAATAATCGAGCGTATGGATCTCTGACAAACATAAAAGATGTGCCTCTTTTCATTAAATTAGTTACTTCACTCTTAGATAGGTTCTTCATATCCAATTCCCGTACGCTACCTGCATTAATTTGGAACGGTGAGTGTAATCTCCCTTGGCTTGCAATTACTGCCATCATTCTCTTCCAGATCGTTGAAGCCACTTTTGCAATTTCACAGTAATATATATAATGAATTTTTTCAACTTTCAAATTACTATACATTAAAACAGTTGTATCTGTGACTGTCCGATTAACCTTTGCACAACCATCCCTGATCAATTGGCGACGTTGAGCATACATGTACTCCCGGGAGTTATTTGCAATATCAGCTGACGGTCTATATGCCATTGTCGCCATATTATTCTCTGGAACGCCATGCTTAACAAAACTTGAAATTGCGTTGATAAAGTACCGAACAGTGTGTGTATTGCTGCTAGTTTCTCTGAAAAATAATAATTACGAAACATGACAGTAGTGGAATGCACAAATGCGTCGATACTTTGACAACACGTTGTACATAATAATAATAATTACGAAACATGACAATAGTGGAATGCACAAATGCGTCGATACTTTGACAACACGTTGTACATAACAATAATAATTACGAAACATGACAGTAGTGGAAAGCACAAATGCGTCGATACTTTGACAACACGTTGTACATAACAATAATAATTACGAAACATGCCAGTAGTTGAATGCACAAATGCGTCGATGCTTTGACAACAGGTTGTACATAACAATAATAATTACGAAACATGACAGTAGTTGAATGCACAAATGCGTCGATAATTTGACAACACGTTGTACATAACAATAATAATTACGAAACATGACAGTAGTGGAATGCTCAAATGCGTCGATACTTTGACAACACGTTGCACATAACAATAATAATTACCGAACATGACAGTAGTGGAATGCACAAATGCTTCGATACTTTGACAACACGTTGTACATAACAATAATAATTACCGAACATGACAGTAGTGGAATGCACAAATGCGTCGATACTTTGACAACGGGTTACACATAATAGTAATAATTACGAACCATGACAGTAGTTGAATGCACAGATGCATCGATCATTTGACAACACATTGTACATAACAATAATAATTACGAACCATGACAGTAGTGGAATGAACAAATAAGTCGATACTTTGACAACACGTTGTACATAACAATAATAATTACAAACCTGACAGTAGTGGAATGCACAAATGTGTCGATACTTTGACAACAGGTTGTACATAACAATAATAATTACGACACATGACAGTAGTGGAATGCACAAATGCGTCGATACTTTGACAACGCGATGTACATAACAATACTAATTACGAAACATGACAGTAGTTGAATGCACAAATCGTCGATACTTTGAGAACACGTTGTATATAACAATAATAATTACGAAACATAACAGTAGTGGAATGCACAAATGCGTCCATACTTTGAAAACAGGTTACACATAATAGTAATAATTACGAAACATGACAGTAGTTGAATGCACAAATGCGTCGATCATTTGACTACACATTGTACATAACAATAATAATTATGAACCATAACAGTAGTGGAATGAAAAATGAGTCGATACTTTGACAATACATTGTACATAACAATAATAATTACGAAACATGACAGTAGTGGAATGCACAAATGAGTCGATACTTTGACAACACGTTGTATATAACAATAATAATTACGAAACATGACAGTAGTGGAATGCACAAATGAGTCGATACTTTGACAACATGTTGTACATAACATTAATAATTACGAAACATGACAGTAGTGGATAGCACAAATGAGTCGATACTTTGACAACACGTTGTACATAACAATAATAATTTCGAAACATAACAGAAGTGGAATGCCCAAATGCGTCGATACTTTGACAACAATAATTACGAAACATGACAGTAGTTGAATGCACAAATGCGTCGTTACTTTGACAACACCTTGCACATTCCAATAATATTTACCGAACATGACAGTAGTGGAATGCACAAATGCGTCGATACTTTGACAACACGTTGTACATATCAATAATAATTACGAAACATGACAGTAGTGGAATGCACAAATGCGACGATACTTTAACAACACGGTGCACATAACAATAATAATTACGAAACATGACAGTGTAGTGGAATGCACAAATGTGTCGATACTTTGACAACACGTTGTACATAACAATAATAATTACGAAACATGACAGTAGTGGAATGCTCAAATGCGTCGATACTTTGACAACACGTTGCACATAACAATAATAATTACCGAACATGACAGTAGTGGAATGCACAAATGCGTCGATACTTTGACAACACGTTGTACATAACAATAATAATTACCGAACATGACAGTAGTTGAATGCACAAATGCGTCGATACTTTGACAACACGTTGTACATAACATAATAATTACGAACATGACAGTAGTTGAATGCACAAATGCGTCGATACTTTGACAACAGGTTACATAATAGTAATAATTACGAAACATGACAGTAGTTGAATGCACAAATGCTTCGATCATTTGACAACACATTGTACATAACAATAATAATTACGAACCATGACAGTAGTGGAATGAACAAATGAGTCGATACTTTGACAACACGTTGTACATAACAATAATAATTACCGAACATGACAGTAGTGGAATGCACAAATGCGTCGATACTTTGACAACACGTTGTACATAACAATAATAATTACCGAACATGACAGTAGTGGAATGCACAAATGCCTCGATACTTTGACAACAGGTTACACATAATAGTAATAATTACGAAACATGACAGTAGTGGAATGCAAAAATGCATCGATACTTTGACAACACGTTGTACATACCAATAATAATTACGAAACATGACAGTAGTGGAATGCACAAATACGACGATACTTTGACAACACGGTCCACATAACAATAATAATTACGAAACATGACAGTGTAGTGGAATGCACAAATGCGCCGATACTTTGACAACTCGTTATAAATAACAATAATAATTACGAAACATGACAGTAGTGAATGCACAAATGCGTCGATACTTTGACAACGCGTTGTATATAACAATATAATTACGAAACATGACAGTAGTGGAATGCACAAATGCGTCGATACTTTGACAACACGTTGTACATAACAATAATAATTATGAAACATGACAGTAGTGGAATGCACAAATGTGTCGATACTTTGACAACACGTTGTACATAACAATAATAATTACGAAACATGACAGTAGTGAATGCACAAATGCGTCGATACTTTGACAACACGTTGTACATAACAATAATAATTACGAAGCATGACACTAGTGGAATGCACATATGCGTCAGTACTTTGACAACACGTTGTACATAACAATAATAATTACGAAACATGACAGTAGTGGAATGCACAAAATGTGTCGATACTTTCACAACACGTTATACATAACAATAATAATTACGAAACATGACAGTAGTTGAATGCACAAATCGTCCATACTTTGACAACACGTTGTACATAACAATAATAATTACGAAACATAACAGTAGTGGAATGCACAAATGCGTCGATACTTTGACAACACGTTGTACATAACAATAATAATTACCGAACATGACAGTAGTGGAATGCACAAATGTGTCCATACTTTGAAAACAGGTTACACATAATAGTAATAATTACGAAAGATGACAGTAGTTGAATGCACAAATGCATCGATCATTTGACAACACATTGTACATAACAATAATAATTATGAACCATGACAGTAGTAGAATGAAAAAAGAATCGATACTTTGACAATACGTTGTACGTAACAATAATAATTACGAAACATGACAGTAGTGGAATGCACAAATGAGTCGATACTTTGACAACACGTTGTACATAACAATAATAATTACGAAACATGACAGTAGTGGAATGCACAAATGCGTCGATACTTTGACAACACGTTGTATATAACAATAATAATTACGAAACATGACAGTAGTGGAATGCAAAAATGAGTCGATACTTTGACAACATGTTGTACATAACATTAATAATTACGAAACATGACAGTAGTGGACTGCAAAAATGAGTCGATACTTTGACAACACGTTGTACATAACAATAATAATTTCGAAACATGACAGTAGTGGAATGCCCAAATGCGTCGATACTTTGACAACACGTTATAAATAACAGTAATAATTACGAAACATGATAGTAGTGGAATGCCCAAATGCGTCGATACTTTGACAACAATAATTACGAAACATGACAGTAGTCGAATGCAAAAATTCGTCGATACTTTGACAACACGTTATACATAAAAATAATAATTACGAAACATGACAATAGTGGAATGCACAAATGCGTCGATACTTTGACAACACGGTGTACATAACAATAATAATTACGAAACATGACAGTAGTGGAATGCACAAATGCGTCGATACCTTGACAACACGGTGCACATAACAATAATAATTACGAAACATGACAGTAGTGGAATGCACAAATGAGTCGATACTTTGACAACACGTTGTACATAACAATAATAATTACGAAACATGACAGTAATGGAATGCACAAATGCGTCGATACTTTGACAACACGGTGCACATAACAATAATAATTACGAAACATGACAGTTGTTGAATGCACAAATGCGTCGTTACTTTGACAACTCCTTGCACATTCCAATAATATTTACCGAACATGACAGTAGTGGAATGCACAAATGCGTCGATACTTTGACAACACGTTGTACATATCAATAATAATTACGAAACATGACAGTAGTGGAATGCACAAATGCGACGATACTTTAACAACACGGTGCACATAACAATAATAATTACGAAACATGACAGTGTAGTGGAATGCACAAATGTGTCGATACTTTGACAACACGTTGTACATAACAATAATAATTACGAAACATGACAGTAGTGGAATTCTCAAATGCGTCGATACTTTGACAACACGTTGCACATAACAATAATAATTACCGAACATGACAGTAGTGGAATGCACAAATGCGTCGATACGTTGACAGCACGTTGTACATAACAATAATAATTACCGAACATGACAGTAGTTGAATGCACAAATGCGTCGATACGTTGACAGCACGTTGTACATAACACTAATAATTACCGAACATGACAGTAGTTGAATGCACAAATGCGTCGATACTTTGACAACAGGTTACACATAATAGTAATAATTACGAAACATGACAGTAGTTGAATGCACAAATGCTTCGATCATTTGACAACACATTGTACATAACAATAATAATTACGAACCATGACAGTAGTGGAATGAACAAATGAGTCGATACTTTGACAACACGTTGTACATAACAATAATAATTACCGAACATGACAGTAGTGGAATGCACAAATGCGTCGATACTTTGACAACACGTTGTACATAACAATAATAATTACCGAACATGACAGTAGTGGAATGCACAAATGCCTCGATACTTTGACAACAGGTTACACATAATAGTAATAATTACGAAACATGACAGTAGCGGAATGCAAAAATGCATCGATACTTTGACAACACGTTGTACATACCAATAATAATTACGAAACATGACAGTAGTGGAATGCACAAATACGACGATACTTTGACAACACGGTCCACATAACAATAATAATTACGAAACATGACAGTGTAGTGGAATGCACAAATGCGCCGATACTTTGACAACTCGTTATAAATAACAATAATAATTACGAAACATGACAGTAGTTGAATGCACAAATGCGTCGATACTTTGACAACGCGTTGTATATAACAATACTAATTACGAAACATAACATTAGTGGAATGCACAAATGCGTAGATACTTTGACAACACGTTGTACATAACAATAATAATTATGAAACATGACAGTAGTGGAATGCACAAATGTGTCGATACTTTGACAACACGTTGTACATAACAATAATAATTACGAAACATGACAGTAGTTGAATGCACAAATGCGTCGATACTTTGACAACACGTTGTACATAACAATAATAATTACGAAGCATGACACTAGTGGAATGCACATATGCGTCAGTACTTTGACAACACGTTGTACATAACAATAATAATTACGAAACATGACAGTAGTGGAATGCACAAAATGTGTCGATACTTTCACAACACGTTATACATAACAATAATAATTACGAAACATGACAGTAGTTGAATGCACAAATCGTCCATACTTTGACAACACGTTGTACATAACAATAATAATTACGAAACATAACAGTAGTGGAATGCACAAATGCGTCGATACTTTGACAACACGTTGTACATAACAATAATAATTACCGAACATGACAGTAGTGGAATGCACAAATGTGTCCATACTTTGAAAACAGGTTACACATAATAGTAATAATTACGAAACATGACAGTAGTTGAATGCACAAATGCATCGATCATTTGACAACACATTGTACATAACAATAATAATTATGAACCATGACAGTAGTAGAATGAAAAAAGAATCGATACTTTGACAATACGTTGTACGTAACAATAATATTTACGAAACATGACAGTAGTGGACTGCACAAATGAGTCGATACTTTGACAACACGTTGTACATAACAATAATAATTACGAAACATGAGAGTAGTGGAATGCACAAATGCGTCGATACTTTGACAACACGTTGTATATAACAATAATAATTACGAAACATGACAGTAGCGGAATGCAAAAATGAGTCGATACTTTGACAACACGTTATAAATAACAGTAATAATTACGAAACATGATAGTAGTGGAATGCCCAAATGCGTCGATACTTTGACAACAATAATTACCAAACATGACAGTAGTCGAATGCAAAAATGCGTCGATACTTTGACAACACGTTATACATAACAATAATAATTACGAAACATGACAATAGTGGAATGCACAAATGCGTCGATACTTTGACAACACGGTGTACATAACAATAGTAATTACGAAACATGACAGTAGTGGAATTCTCAAATGCGTCGATACTTTGACAACACGTTGCCCATAACAATAATAATTACCGAACATGACATTAGTGGAATGCACAAATGCGTCGATACGTTGACAGCACGTTGTACATAACAATAATAATTACCGAACATGACAGTAGTTGAATGCACAAATGCGTCGATACGTTGACAGCACGTTGTACACAACAATAATAATTACCGAACATGACGGTAGTTGAATGCACAAATGCGTCGATACTTTGACAACAGGTTACACATAATAGTAATAATTACGAAACATGACAGTAGTGAATGCACAAATGTTTCGATCATTTGACAACACATTGTACATAACAATAATAATTACGAACCATGACAGTAGTGGAATGCACAAATACGACGATACTTTGACAACACGGTCCACATAACAATAATAATTACGAAACATGACAGTGTAGTGGAATGCACAAATGCGCCGATACTTTGACAACTCGTTATAAATAACAATAATAATTATGAAACATGACAGTAGTTGAATGCACAAATGCGTCGATACTTTGACAACGCGTTGTATATAACAATACTAATTACGAAACATAACATTAGTGGAATGCACAAATGCGTAGATACTTTGACAACACGTTGTACATAACAATAATAATTATGAAACATGACAGTAGTGGAATGCACAAATGTGTCGATACTTTGACAACACGTTGTACATAACAATAATAATTACGAAACATGACAGTAGTTGAATGCACAAATGCGTCGATACTTTGACAACACGTTGTACATAACAATAATAATTACGAAGCATGACACTAGTGGAATGCACATATGCGTCAGTACTTTGACATCACGTTGTACATAACAATAATAATTACGAAACATAACAGTAGTGGAATGCACAAATGCGTCGATACTTTGACAACACGTTGTACATAACAATAATAATTACCGAACATGACAGTAGTGGAATGCACAAATGTGTCCATACTTTGAAAACAGGTTACACATAATAGTAATAATTACGAAACATGACAGTAGTTGAATGCACAAATGCATCGATCATTTGACAACACATTGTACATAACAATAATAATTATGAACCATGACAGTAGTAGAATGAAAAAAGAATCGATACTTTGACAATACGTTGTACGTAACAATAATAATTACGAAACATGACAGTAGTGGAATGCACAAATGAGTCGATACTTTGACAACACGTTGTACATAACAATAATAATTACGAAACATGACAGTAGTGGAATGCACAAATGCGTCGATACTTTGACAACACGTTGTATATAACAATAATAATTACGAAACATGACAGTAGCGGAATGCAAAAATGAGTCGATACTTTGACAACACGTTATAAATAACAGTAATAATTACGAAACATGATAGTAGTGGAATGCCCAAATGCGTCGATACTTTGACAACAATAATTACGAAACATGACAGTAGTGGAATTCTCAAATGCGTCGATACTTTGACAACACGTTGCCCATAACAATAATAATTACCGAACATGACATTAGTGGAATGCACAAATGCGTCGATACGTTGACAGCACGTTGTACATAACAATAATAATTACCGAACATGACAGTAGTTGAATGCACAAATGCGTCGATACGTTGACAGCACGTTGTACATAACAATAATAATTACCGAACATGACAGTAGTTGAATGCACAAATGCGTCGATACTTTGACAACAGGTTACACATAATAGTAATAATTACGAAACATGACAGTAGTTGAATGCACAAATGTTTCGATCATTTGACAACACGTTGTACATAACAATAATAATTACCGAACATGACAGTAGTTGAATGCACAAATGCGTCGATACGTTGACAGCACGTTGTACATAACAATAATAATTACCGAACATGACAGTAGTTGAATGCACAAATGCGTCGATACTTTGACAACAGGTTACACATAATAGTAATAATTACGAAACATGACAGTAGTTGAATGCACAAATGTTTCGATCATTTGACAACACGTTGTACATAACAATAATAATTACCGAACATGACAGTAGTGGAATGCACAAATGCGTCGATACTTTGACAACACGTTGTACATAACAATAATTATTACCGAACATGACAGTAGTGGAATGCACAAATGCCTCGATACTTTGACAACAGGTTACACATAATAGTAATAATTACGAAACATGACAGTAGTGGAATGCAAAAATGCATCGATACTTTGACAACACGTTGTACATACCAATAATAATTACGAAATATGACAGTAGTGGAATGCACAAATACGACGATACTTTGACAACACGGTCCACATAACAATAATAATTACGAAACATGACAGAGTAGTGGAATGCACAAATGCGCCGATACTTTGACAACTCGTTATAAATAACAATAATAATTACGAAACATGACAGTAGTTGAATGCACAAATGCGTCGATACTCTGACAACGCGTTGTATATAACAATACTAATTACGAAACATAACATTAGTGGAATGCACAAATGCGTAGATACTTTGACAACACGTTGTACATAACAATAATAATTACGAAACATGACAGTAGTGGAATGCACAAATGTTCGATACTTTGACAACACGTTGTACATAACAATAATAATTACGAAACATGACAGTAGTGGAATGCACAAATCGTCGATACTTTGACAACACGTTGTACATAACAATAATAATTACGAAACATGACAGTAGTGGAATGCACAAATGCGTCGATACTTTGACAACACGTTGTACATAACAATAATAATTACCAAACATGACAGTAGTGGAATGCACAAATGCGTCGATACTTTGACAACACGTTACACATAACAGTAATAATTACGAAACATGACAGTAGTTGAATGCACAAATGCGTCGATACTTTGACAACACGTTGTACATAACAATAATAATTACGAACCATGACAGTAGTGGAATGAAAAATGAGTCGATACTTTGACAACACGTTGTACATAACAATAATAATTACGAAACATGACAGTAGTGGAATGCACAAATGTGTCGATACTTTGACAACACGTTGTACATAACAATAATAATTACGAAACATGACAGTAGTGGAATGCACAAATGCGTCGATACTTTGACAACACGTTGTATATAACAATAATAATTACGAAACATGACAGTAGTGGAATGCAAAAATGAGTCGATACTTTGACAACATGTTGTACATAACATTAATAATTACGAAACATGACAGTAGTGGACTGCACAAATGTGTCGATACTTTGACAACACGTTGTACATAACAATAATAATTACGAAACATGACAGTAGTTGAATGCACAAATGCGTCGATACTTTGACAACACGTTGTACATAACAATAATAATTACGAAGCATGACACTAGTGGAATGCACATATGCGTCAGTACTTTGACAACACATTGTACATAACAATAATAATTACGAAACATGACAGTAGTGGAATGCACAAAATGTGTCGATACTTTCACAACACGTTGTACATAACAATAATAATTACGAAACATGACAGTAGTTGAATGCACAAATCGTCCATACTTTGACAACACGTTGTACATAACAATAATAATTACGAAACATAACAGTAGTGGAATGCACAAATGCGTCGATACTTTGACAACACGTTGTACATAACAATAATAATTACGAAACATGACAGTAGTGGAATGCACAAATGTGTCCATACTTTGAAAACTGGTTACACATAATAGTAATAATTACGAAACATGACAGTAGTTGAATGCACAAATGCATCGATCATTTGACAACACATTGTACATAACAATAATAATTATGAACCATGACAGTAGTAGAATGAAAAATGAATCGATACTTTGACAATACGTTGTACGTAACAATAATAATTACGAAACATGACAGTAGTGGAATGCACAAATGAGTCGATACTTTGACAACACGTTGTACATAACAATAATAATTACGAAACATGACAGTAGTGGAATGCACAAATGCGTCGATACTTTGACAACACGTTGTATATAACAATAATAATTACGAAACATGACAGTAGTGGAATGCAAAAATGAGTCGATACTTTGACAACATGTTGTACATAACATTAATAATTACGAAACATGACAGTAGTGGACTGCACAAATGAGTCGATACTTTGACAACACGTTGTACATAACAATAATAATTTCGAAACATGACAGTAGTGGAATGCCCAAATGCGTCGATACTTTGACAACACGTTATAAATAACAGTAATAATTACGAAACATGATAGTAGTGGAATGCCCAAATGCGTCGATACTTTGACAACAATAATTACGAAACATGACAGTAGTGGAATGAACAAATGAGTCGATACTTTGACAACACGTTGTACATAACAATAATAATTACCGAACATGACAGTAGTGGAATGCACAAATGCGTCGATACTTTGACAACACGTTGTACATAACAATAATTATTACCGAACATGACAGTAGTGGAATGCACAAATGCCTCGATACTTTGACAACAGGTTACACATAATAGTAATAATTACGAAACATGACAGTAGTGGAATGCAAAAATGCATCGATACTTTGACAACACGTTGTACATACCAATAATAATTACGAAATATGACAGTAGTGGAATGCACAAATACGACGATACTTTGACAACACGGTCCACATAACAATAATAATTACGAAACATGACAGAGTAGTGGAATGCACAAATGCGCCGATACTTTGACAACTCGTTATAAATAACAATAATAATTACGAAACATGACAGTAGTTGAATGCACAAATGCGTCGATACTCTGACAACGCGTTGTATATAACAATACTAATTACGAAACATAACATTAGTGGAATGCACAAATGCGTAGATACGTTGACAACACGTTGTACATAACAATAATAATTATGAAACATGACAGTAGTGGAATGCACAAATGTGTCGATACTTTGACAACACGTTGTACATAACAATAATAATTACGAAGCATGACACTAGTGGAATGCACATATGCGTCAGTACTTTGACAACACGTTGTACATAACAATAATAATTACGAAACATGACAGTAGTGGAATGCACAAAATGTGTCGATACTTTCACAACACGTTGTACATAACAATAATAATTACGAAACATAACAGTAGTGGAATGCACAAATGCGTCGATACTTTGACAACACGTTGTACATAACAATAATAATTACCGAACATGACAGTAGTGGAATGCACAAATGTGTCCATACTTTGAAAACAGGTTACACATAATAGTAATAATTACGAAACATGACAGTAGTTGAATGCACAAATGCATCGATCATTTGACAACACATTGTACATAACAATAATAATTATGAACCATGACAGTAGTAGAATGAAAAATGAATCGATACTTTGACAATATGTTGTACGTAACAATAATAATTACGAAACATGACAGTAGTGGAATGCACAAATGAGTCGATACTTTGACAACACGTTGTACATAACAATAATAATTACGAAACATGACAGTAGTGGAATGCACAAATGCGTCGATACTTTGACAACACGTTGCACATAACAATAATAATTACGAAACATGACAGTAGTGGAATGCACAAATGAGTCGATACTTTGACAACACGTTGTACATAACAATAATAATTACGAAACATGACAGTAATGGAATGCACAAATGCGTCGATACTTTGACAACACGTTGCACATAACAATAATAATTACGAAACATGACAGTAGTTGAATGCACAAATGCGTCGTTACTTTGACAACTCCTTGCACATACCAATAATAATTACCAAACATGACAGTAGTGGAATGCACAAATGCGTCGATACTTTGACAACACGTTGTACATAACAATAATAATTACGAAACATGACAGTAGTGGAATGCACAAATGCGTCGATACTTTGACAACACGTTGTACATAACAATAATAATTACGAAACATGACAGTAGTGGAATGCACAAATGTGTCGATACTTTGACAACACGTTGTACATAACAATAATAATTACGAAACATGACAGTAGTGAATTCACAAATGCGTCGATACTTTGACAACACGTTGCACATAACAATAATAATTACCGAACATGACAGTAGTGGAATGCACAAATGCGTCGATACGTTGACAGCACGTTGTACATAACAATAATAATTACCGAACATGACAGTAGTTGAATGCACAAATGCGTCGATACGTTGACAACACGTTGTACATAACAATAATAATTACGAACATGACAGTAGTTGAATGCACAAATGCGTCGATACTTTGACAACACGTTATACATAACAATAATAATTACGAAACATGACAGTAGGAATGCACAAATGCTTCGATAATTTGACAACACATTGTACATAACAATAATAATTACGAAACATGACAGTAGTGGAATGCACAAATGAGTCGATACTTTGACAACACGTTGTACATAACAATAATAATTACCGAACATGACAGTAGTGGAATGCACAAATGCGTCGATACTTTGACAACACGTTGTACATAACAATAATAATTACCGAACATGACAGTAGTGGAATGCACAAATGCCTCGATACTTTGACAACAGGTTACACATAATAGTAATAATTACGAAACATGACAGTAGTTGAATGCACAAATGCGTCGATCATTTGACAACACATTGTACATAACAATAATAATTACGAACCATGACAGTAGTGGAATGAACAAATGAGTCGATACTTTGACAACACATTGTACATAACAATAATAATTACAAACCTGACAGTAGTGGAATGCACAAATGTGTCGATACTTTGACAACACGTTGTACATAACAATAATAATTACGACACATGACAGTAGTGGAATGCACAAATGCGTCTATACGTTGACAACACGTTGTACATAAAAATAATAATTACCGAACATGACAGTAGTGGAATGCACATATTCTTCGATACTTTGACAACAGGTTACACATAATAGTAATAATTACGAAACAGGACAGTAGTTGAATGCACAAATGCGTCGATCATTTGACAACACATTGTACATAGCAATAATAATTACGAACCATGACATTAGTGGAATGAACAAACGAGTCGATACTTTGACAACACGTTGTACATAACAATAATAATTACGAAACCTGACAGTAGTGGAATGCACAAATGTGTCGATACTTTGACAAAACGTTATACATAACAATAATAATTACGAAACATGACAGTAGTGGAATGCACAAATGTGTCGATACTTTGACAACAGGTTACACATAATAGTAATAATTACGAAACATGACAGTAGTTGAATGCACAAATGCGTCGATCATTTGACAACACATTGTACATAACAATAATAATTGCGAACCATGACAGCAGTGGAATGCAAAAATGCGTCGTTCATTTGACAACACATTGTACATAACAATATTAATTACCAACTATGACAGTAGTGGAATGAACAAATGAGTCGATACTTTGACAACACGTTGTACATAACAATAATAATTACAAACCTGACAGTAGTGGAAAGCACAAATGTGTCGATACTTTGACAACACGTTGTACATAACAATAATAATTACGACACATGACAGTAGTGGAATGCACAAATGCATCGATCATTTGACAACACATTGCACATAACAATAATAATTACGAACCATGACAGTAGTGGAATGAACAAATGAGTCGATACTTTGACAACACGTTGTACATAACAATAATAATTACAAACCTGACAGTAGTGGAAAGCACAAATGTGTCGATACTTTGACAGCACGTTGTACATAACAATAATAATTACGACACATGACAGTAGTGGAATGCACAAATGCGTCGATACTTTGACAACACGTTGTACATAACAATAATAATTACCGAACATGACAGTAGTGGAATGCACATATGCGTCGATACTTTGACAACAGGTTACACATAATATTAATAATTACGAAACATGACAGTAGTTGAATGCACACATGTGTCGATACTTTCACAACACGTTGTACATAACAATAATAATTACGAAACATGACAGTAGATGAATGCACAAATGCGTCGATCATTTGACAACACATTGTACATAACAATAATAATTACGAACTATGACAGTAGTGGAATGAACAAACGAGTCGATACTTTGACAACAAGTTGTACATAACAATAATATTTACTAAACCTGAGAGTAGTGGAATGCACAAATGTGTCGACACTTTGACAACACGGTGTACATAACAATAATAATTACGAAACATGACAGTAGTGGAATGCACAAATGAGTCGATACTTTGACAACACGTTGTACATAACAATAATAATTACGAAACATGACAGTAGTGGAATGCACAAATGCGTCGATACGTTGACAACACGTTGTACATAAAAATAGTAATTACGAAACATGACAGTAGTGGAATGCACAAATGTGTCGATACTTTGACAACACGTTGTACCTAACAATAATAATTACGACAAATAACAGTAGTGGAATGCACAAATGTGTCGATACGTTGACAACACGTTGTACATAACAATAATAATTACGAAACCTGACAGTAGTGGAATGTACAAATGTGTGGATACTTTGACAACACGTTGTACATAACAATAATAATTACGAAACATGACAGTAGTGGAATGCACAAATGAGTCGATACTTTGACAACACGTTGTACATAACAATAATAATTACGAAGCATGACAGTAGTGGAATGCACAATTGCGTCGATACTTTGACAACATGTTGTACATAACAATAATAATTACGAAACATGACAGTAGTGGAATGCACAAATGAGTCGATACTTTGACAACACGTTGTACATAACATTAATAATTACGAAACATGACAGTAGTGGAATGCACAAATGAGTCGATACTTTGACAACACGTTGTACATAACTATAATAATTTCGAAACATGACAGTAGTGGAATGCCCAAATGCGTCGATACTTTGACAACACGTTATAAATAACAGTAATAATTACGAAATATGACAGTAGTGGAATGCACAAATGCGTCGATACTTTGACAACAGGTTACACATAATAGTAATAACTACGAACCATGACAGTAGTTGAATGCAAAAATGCGTCGATCATTTGACAACACATTGTACATAACAATAATAATTACGAACCTGACAGTAGTGGAATGCACAAATGCGTCGATACTTTGACAACACGTTGTACATAACAATAATAATTACGGAACATGACAGTAGTGGAATGCACAAATGCGTCGATACTTTGACAACACGTTATACATAACAATAATAATTACGAAACATGACAGTAGTGGAATGCACAAATGCGTCGATACTTTGACAACACGTTCTACATAACAATAATAATTACGAAACATGACAGTAGTGGAATGCACAAATGCGTCGATACTTTGACAACACGTTGTACATAACAATAATAATTACGAAACATGACAGTAGTGGAATGCACAAATGCGTCGATACTTTGACAACACGTTGTACATAACAATAATAATTACGAAACATGACAGTAGTGGAATGCACAAATGCGTCGATACTTTGACAACACGTTGTACATAACAATAATAATTACGAAACATGACAGTAGTGGAATGCACAAATGCGTCGATACGTTGACAACACGTTCTACATAACAATAATAATTACGAAACATGACAGTAGTGGAATGCACAAATGCGTCGATACGTTGACAACACGTTCTACATAACAATAATAATTACGAAACATGACAGTAGTGGAATGCACAAATGCGTCGATACGTTGACAACACGTTCTACATAACAATAATAATTACGAAACATGACAGTAGTGGAATGCACAAATGCGTCGATACGTTGACAACACGTTCTACATAACAATAGTAATTACGAAACATGACAGTAGTGGAATGCACAAATGTGTCGATACTTTGACAACACGTTGTACATAACAATAATAATTACGACACATGACAGTAGTGGAATGCACAAATGCGTCGATACTTTGACAACACATTGTACATAACAATAATAATTACCGAACATGACAGTAGTGGAATGCACACATGAATCGATACTTTGACAACACATTGTACATAACAATAATAATTACGAACCATGACAGTAGTGGAATGAACAAATGAGTCGATACTTTGACGACACGTTGTACATAACAATAATAATTACAAACCTGACAGTAGTGGAATGCACAAATGTGTCGATACTTTGACAACACGTTGTACATAACAATAATAATTACGACACATGACAGTAGTGGAATGCACAAATGCGTCGATACTTTGACAACACGTTGTACATAACAATAATAATTACCGAACATGACAGTAGTGGAATGCACACATGCGTCGATACTTTGACAACATGTTGTACATAACAATAATAATTACGAAACATGACAGTAGTGGAATGCACAATTGCATCGATACTTTGACAACTCGTTGCACATAACAATAATAATTACGAAACATGACAGTAGTGGAATGCACAAATGCGTCGATACTTTAACAACACGTTATACATAACAATAATAATTACGACACATGACAGTAGTGGAATGCACAAATGCGTCGATACTTTGACAACACGCTGTACATAACAATAATAATTACGAAACATGACAGTAGTGGAATGCACAAATGTGTCGATACTTTGACAACACGTTGTACATAACAATAATACTTACGAAACATGACAGTAGGTGAATGCACAAATGCGTCGATACTTTGACAACACATTGTACATAACAATAATAATTACGAAACATGACATTAGTGGAATGCACAAATGCGTCGATACTTTGACAACACGTTGTACATAACAATAATAATTACGAAACATGACAGTAGTGGAATGCACAAATGCGTCGATATTTTGACAACACGTTGCACATAACAATAATAATTACGAAATATTACAGTAGTGGAATGCACAAATGCTTCGATACTTTGACAACTCGTTGCACATAACAATAATAATTACGAAACATGACAGTAGTGGAATGCACAAATGCGTCGATATGTTGACAACACGTTGTACATAACAATACTAATTACGAAACATGACAGTAGTGGAATGCACAAATGCGTCGATACTTTGACAACACGTTGTACATAACAATAATAATTACGAAACATGACAGTAGTGGAATGCACAAATGCATCGATACTTTGATTACACGTTGTACATAACAATAATAATTACGAAACATGACAGTAGTGGAATGCACAAATGTGTCGATACTTTGACAACACGTTGTACATAACAGTCACAATACGAGAAATGACAGTAGTGGAATGCACAAATGCATCGATACTTTGACAACACGTTATACATAACAATAATAATTACGAAACATGACAGTAGTGGAATGCACAAATGTGTCGATACTTTGACAACACGTTGTACATAACAGTCACAATACGAGAAATGACAGTAGTGGAATGCACAAATGCGTCGATACGTTGACAACACGTTATACATAACAATAATAATTACGAAACATGACAGTAGTGGAATGCACAAATGTGTCGATACTTTGACAATACGTTGTACATAACAATAATAATTACCGAACATGACATTAGTGGAATGAACATTTATTATATATATAAAGACTCTGGATAGGCGCTATAATTAGAACAGATTTCATTACAATTGTTGCATATAGGGCCACTTTATTGATCAGTGCGAAATCTGACGTCCTACTGAATAGATTCCCTGAACTACCATGTATATACTAGTACGTCCAAACACTTCATATCCCTGTGTTACTATCCCTGAATACTCCCAAAAAGTATATACATCTTAAGTTGTTTCCTCTGTTTTATCTGTGTTTTCTTTGCTCAACATGCTATCAGTTTCCAAATGGAAAATTCAATTTCTCAGCAAGACAAACTAATATTAATTTGTTTTTCAATGAGGAAATATTCAAAACGGGTGACAGCACTTTCAACTGGGTATGGTTTTCGTCGACATATGTATTACCCTGCTCCTGTTAAAACAACTCACTGGTGTACATGTTTTATTATGTTAAGGACATTCCAACCTAGGATGTTAAGTTACAGATTCAAGCTCAATGGCATTCCTTGGATTTCATCATGGTGTAAGCATTTGCCAAAACAATCCACTTTTAGTTTATACAAATGTAGTTTAACTTGATTGCGAAACAAGTTCCTACAACTTATATTAACCATTTCCCCCATAGAAGCAGATACCAATACGACATACATTGACAATGTAGTAGCCAATCCAATGTTCATAATGCAGGCCAGAATCTCATGTTTTCCCAGTAATATCAATGGAGTTGGGATATATATGGTGACTACTTATCCACTGCACTATAACTAAATGGCTGTCGTTTGTATGGAGATATAATAGTATACTAACCTAAATCTCTATGAAGGAAAGTGTTCATAAGGCAGATAAGACAATAATTATGTGAACTTTAAGTGCCTTGCCTAATGGCACAATTGTAACTGCGAATTCCACTTCTACATTCTCTGTAATTTTATTCTCATTATTTAATACCCTTTGTTAGTAGCATCTCTGTATATTAAACACCATAGCGGAATGGTCTCCGTCTGCTCATCACAAATTTGTTGTGTCCTCTCAAATATCTTGAACCGCTGGAGGAATCCTATAATCACTTGACATGTATGTTGCTCGAGATGATGTGCAGAGCATATGTTTCAGGCATGTCGGGTAATGTTGATACATGTATGTGTGAGAAATAGGGCTGCCACGTGTACAGATTTTTGTAAACGTGTACACAATCCTTTGTACACGGCATGACGTCATTTACACTTTGTTTATTCTCCATGATTATTTACATGTACTAGGTCTCACAAAATTCAGTGAAACGGTCGATGCTATGATTTTATTACGTCACTAAGCTTCATTATACGACGCCATCAATTAAGATAGTGTACACGGTTACTCAATTAGTACACTTGTATTGCCATTACACGACACGGCTCCATTTACACGTGTAACCGTTGAAATCATAGTGAGAAATACTCCTCATGTCAGACACATCAGATTTTGTATGCATTTTAATCATTTGTCTGACCAGTGTCAAACTATTAATATCACAATATCATGGCCTATAATCGGTGCCTATGGTTTCTAGGGTGCCAAAACAGTTTGTAGTGAAACTCAGATTACATATGTTGATGATAATTTGAAGAAATTGTCATTAGTATGCAACGGATCGAAATAACATTTATTTTCAGTCCTTGTATATACAAGCCTGTCATAATTGAATTGTGCCAATGTCTGAGATTTTTGAAATCACAAAAGTTAGTATGCTGCGAAGATAATTCGAATTCACAAATGGAGCGACAAACAATAGTGGTTCTCTGTGATGTGACATAGCAAAATAATGAAATGAACATTGTACCATTAATTGTGATTTATGGAAAACACTCAATACAGTGTCTTGAATGTACCATTTATTGTGATTTATGGAAAACACTCAATACAGTGTCTTGAATGTATTGGAATATTAGTGAAATACATGTCAGGATAGAGAGCAATAACATATTTATTTACTGTAGGCTATGCAGGTCAATTTGGTTTAACATTTAAACATATATTCTTGAACACTTCTTCCCAAGATTTCAGCCAAGCTTAATCACCGACTGCCTGACCCAAACAACCATCCTTTAATTACATATTTAAATTATGGAGAAATATTTCCCAACCCCTTGACCTGTTTACTCTACAGATTGGCGGAAGAAATTACATATATGGTTACCGCCCGTCCGACGTCGTCACAATGAACATGTTCAAGCGTCTTCTCCTCAGCAACCATAGGGTCTATTGTCACCATTTATGATTTAGTATTTACTTGTCATTATGGTACAAATTCTTCCATCTCAAAATATTACAAATTCATCGGAAAATCTACCACCGACATTTAGTAAGATTGATCAATGTACAATAAATTGATATTCATAGTTGTTGCATGACACCCTTATGTGAACAATGGAGTCAGGTGAGCGATATATGGCCATCGTGGTCCACTTTATTGTTAATAAACTAAAACATCATAAATATTTGCTCAAGTTGTTAGAAATGTATAATTTCTTATGCAATTGAATATATATATATGTATTTAGACTAAATGTATATAAATTATGTTCATCAATGTTTTATGATTTGCATCTTTTTGAATATCTGTGTAGAAACATTGCTGTCATGTACTATGATGATATTTGTAGTATTTTACTTGCATTAAACATGTTTATTTATTAATCTTGTTATTAAGTGATTCCCTGACGCAAATCCCCAACCCAGGTCACAGATGATAACATAACACAACTGTTGACTATGGAAATGCCTTGTTTTTTTCCACCAGACTGTAGGCCTACATGTATTTATAAACAAGGACAAAATGACTTGGTAGCAACATTTTGTCAATATATATTTGCTTTATGTCTTAATGTATTTTACCTAACCACTGCTTCCCAATGTTTAATTTCCATTAACTGCTACTTTCTTGTCTAACCTTTTCATCCCTATTTACAGGTCGAATATACAAATGTAGGTTTCCCCTACCACCCTTCACCACTTATGCAAGTGACCTAACATATTGAATATACATTAAGATTTATTAAAGGAATTCTTTAGCTAAATTGGTTTATATGCATGTAGTCAGTGCAACAACTCTTTCCTAAAACACTTTCGACATGTTTGCTATATTGTTGTTTCTCGTGCTTAACAGTAAACCATGCATAGTTATTCTTAGTATAAATAGTGTGTGTTTTACGTTTATTTATCGTCGTTACCGGTTGCCCATATGAGCGACGCCTCCTGAAGAGATAAGTCATTTTAGATTTTGGAGGATAGTGCAATGATACAGACAGAAACCCATTCAAGAGTCTCCTATGGTTCTTTTACGTGCACAGTGTAAAGCACCGACACGAGAACTCGGTTTAACGTCCCATCTGAAAGACTGTTAAGTTTATTAGGGTCAGACGGGGGTCGAACATGTGATCCCTGGATTAGCAGTCCAGTGTGTTACCACTGGAATACAGATCCACCTAAATAGTGTCCACACGTTGGTTGTTTTATATATATGTTGTATAGCAACGAGGCGAGTCTCTCATTTATAGTCCCATCTGAATGATTTTATATTGAGAGGGTCAGACTTATCAATTTTAGATGATGTTTATTTTAAACGTTTTAGGAAACTTATTCGCCCAAATGCATTTATACGATGGCGACTTTTAAATATGGGGGTGGGGGTTTAAGATGTCTTGCTAATATATACCTCCATTCTCTAACACCTACATCGTTATTTATAGCAGCTGATTATTGCTATGGCAACAATTGTTGTCATAGCTTTTCTTGTTATATATAATATCTGATCAACTTTGCCAATCAAAATGGCAGCCACGCTAGGAATGATGACGTCACACGGGAACTACGTATTGCAATATAGAAACCCCAGACCGTGTAAATTACAAATTTATTTCATTTCGAATTATTCTAACACATACCTTGTATTGCAATTACAATAATCCCCAAAACGCACAAATACACAAACTTCTTCAAGTAGTTTTTCATTTTTAAGATCACTCCAAAATGTCTTTTTAAATAATACATTTTATTGCGTAAATGTACAATCATTATCAGGAACATATACCATGTAAATATAAGATATTTCTTCTACAGTGACTGTGTTTTATAGTGTATGGTTGATGTTAACTACCGTTTTATGGTATTTGTTAAATGACCACAGGCTACCAACTCTGGGCCGATTTAAAATCAATGTTTGCATTCAATCAATAATATTTATAACAATGAATGTAGACTGACCGTATATTGACATTTTCGACCTAATCTCTTGAAGCTTACTTGCGAAATATGATGTAGTGTAGCAAGTTCAATAATGGTGTGTTTGATTCACAAGGAATAATGTTAGAGAGAATCAATTCTCGACCTTCATTTACGAGGCTAATTGTTGCGAATATATATATATATCTGTATTACCTCCACTGACGGGAGAGCTACACAAAAGCACATACAAGTGCACAACATATAGACATTGAAATGACAAACATAAATGACATATATTGTAGTATAAACATAAATGAAATAATTACATATTTATCCTCAAGAACCATTCAGAGCAATTACATATGTACGTATATTTCACAAGACGTTCTCCAATGCATCTTTGATAACCAGCAAAAAAAACCCTTGACGAAACGAAATACAAGAATTATTTAAGGAATCATGTACGAACAATTGTAATATGTATTGTGAAAACAATATTACAGATTGCATGTGAATTAGGTGTATGAAATACAATATATCAACGTTATTATGTACTTAATTACATAATGTTATTATATGCATTCAACAATGTATTTGTATATGTCCAGATACAGTCATTAGCAGAAACTCAGTTCTAAAGTAGCATTGAATGAAATGCTTTAACACTGGCTAATATTATTCTCTAATTTGCATAATCAGAAACACCGTGTTGCTGAAGACCGGACAGTAAGTCATATATCTGTATGACTGGCTCTTGAGTAATGAACTTCAAATATGATGCAATATGTGCATATGACACAATATCTTGCCATAAATATGTCCGAAGTTTTTCATTACAACAGCAGAAAAGAAGTTTATGGACAAGAATATTTTCAACATGCAGACTGCATTTTTCACATTTCTCACTACGGTTATATGACAATAATTTGCATAGCACATATACGGCAGTAACAGAGTATCTTTTTGCATTTGGATATTTGCGACTAATTCACCAGAGTAGACAAGGGCCCTGATTAGGGAATAATCTGTTACATAATCGCGGCGTTAATTCACTCTCTAAATGTATCATACATTTATTGTGTTCATATTGATATACATGTCTTTTGAGAACGGACTTCCACACATATTATAGTATATACAGTCTGAAACAAAACTTCAAAGCCACCAATTTATTTAACAATAAATTAAATCTACTAAACTCAACCCAAATAACACTAAGACATTGCACAGTTAATTAACATTTCACAAATACGTGTTCTATGCACCTAGCATGTTTCATACTGATTAAGTTTCCCTCGAGGCGTGGCTATGTATGTCAAGCAATAACAATTCCAATTATCCTACGATTATAATAGTATGTGGAATGTCGGTTACATACTAAGTAAGTAAGTTTTTATTAACGTGACATATGCAAACATAAACATTCAATGCAAAATATTTACAAAACTTTAAGATGCACCCGGCCCGATGGGCCTATTTGTCGCATAATGCCTGCATAACAATATAAATGAAAGCAAGACATTATCAAAATGTCAACACAAGAATAAAGATTCATCACATTGAACTTAAAAACGACTGTCAGAATGTTCTCATATAGAAAGTTATAAAATACTACTCGATTAAACATTTGCACAAATACCCACACGTCATAAATGGAACACAGGTATTTGTATACTACAGGATTATGAATTTTTGACAAAATTTAATGTAAACAAACCGTTTTCGGTTCAATCATACGGTGGTATGATTAGAGACTTTGTCCTCTGATATAAATAGGTCCGTAAAATCAGTGTAATACTTACCACAGTTCAGTTTGAATACACCTTGCTGGAACAGGTAGAATGTGTTTCTACAAATGTTCGTCTGCAATGTTATAATACAATTCGAGGCCATAATCTTTGTCTTATGCCACAATTTATAAACGGAAGCTGAATTTAGCTTTCCTAGTGCATATCATCAAAATAATGGGATGCATTGCAGTAATATGTGGGAAATTTAAATATAGTCGACAATTGACCTTTCTGCAAACGCTACTTAGGCACGCCCCCCATAGTTACCGGTACTCGCTGTAACCACGCGATACAAGCTATCTAACAAAATGGCATCTAACGCAGTCCTGCATCGAGTTAATCTAGATAGAATTCCGTTGAATTTCTCGGTTTTATTTCACCCAGATAAGAATATCTCGTTGAAAGCAAGACAGCAATGGTTTAAGTTTTTCAGTGATGGTTATTTCTCTAAAGTACAGATATATTTAACGGCTGAGGACGTGTTAAGTGTTCGTGGAAAATGATTTAGTGGTCAACGGAAGAGTGAACAACCATATCGTGTCAACTTTGACATCAACAGAAATGAAATATGCCACCGTCTTGAGAGACTCGACCCTATGCCTCCTAGAAGACTCGAACATTAGGCCCAAAAACTGAACACCAATACGTTCACTGAGCTAATATGGGAATCCCACAGCTCTGCACATGCATGGGTACTATTACTATTATCTGATCCCTAGTCCACCATCCACGACAATATGTATGAACCACATGTATAATTTTAATCACCATTATACTCACATATCTCTTTTGTGATAAATCTATGAATGCAGAATATATTTTTTCGAAATATTTTATTATGCATAAATAAATTAATTTCAACTTACTTTTGTGCAAATATATCTGTTTGCATTAATTTTGGATGTATTCAGCTGGTCGTTTGGTCGTCCACACAACTTAATTCACCTTAGACATGTTTCAAGATTTGTCTTAGGTTTTGGAAATGGCACGAATTTAATGTCACCTATCAATCGATCTGGATATCTACTATCACTGTCACACAGACCGTAACTACATCTTTTCACCATTGTCAATGACAGACAGCATTAATTAATTTGTAATTATTTTTCAAAACATAATTTCAGATCACGATCACTCGTTATCAGATTTGATTAAAACTTTACTAAATAACTCGTTTGTCTGACAGAACGATAAAACAATGACTTGGTGTAGTAATCAATGCTATAATTATGTGCACACATTTTATAATTGACCAATTAGCACAGTGCTAAATTCCGATGTGCAATACTTTGATCTTGATAATAACAGTAGGCCCCTATCGGGATATTATAAAGTCGGCGGTCTCTGTGATGTACCGGTTGTCGATAAGTTGTTAATTACTCCCAATAAACAGTGTGACACGCTTAAATTTGATTGCTGTGTTTGCTAGAAAAGAATGACTATATGGGGTCAGTCGGTGTTTTTATAGATGCATTGTTTTTAAAGCAGCTGTCTTTTGTGGTTCATATACACACTTTTATATTTGTCCAAGGATTATGAAATGGGTTGAATTTAACGTCGATCACCAGGATATCGACTAATGTTGTACTATAACTAACCCACACACCAAAGCTACACATTTTCAACATCATTAAAACAATTTTAAACCCGTATTTTCGATCAAATTCACGCCTTTTCAAATTTGTCTACTCGTTAGTAGTTTGTCTAATATGCATTGTTTGTCTAACAAGATGGCGGCGATAAGCCGTTGCCGGGGGTGTGCGCGAATGGTGCGATGCGATTGGCTAACGCCAGCTGTTAATCAAAATCGGCAGAAAGGTCAATTGGTAGCGGTCGAGAATGTGTACCCTGGGGCTATGTGCAGTAAACATTCTACAATCGTGAAAAGCGTTCACCCGTGTTTTTGTGTGCACCAAATGACATTCAACTGCCGATTTAGTGAACACCATAGTATAGGCATGCACGATAAGGGTCGCGTGTGCACCCAATTGGACAAATTGGAGCGGACCGATGTGTCTGTTCGAAAATCTATCAAATCAATGATTCATAGCATGTATGAATTTCTACAATTACTTGTAGATTCCCAATCCTACTACTTAAATCTCCAGTTATCATAAACTGGCAATCTTTACCAAACATAGTTTGAAAATACAACATATCTTCAATAAGCGTATTCTAAATAATTTTATCGTTAAAGTGTTTTACGTTTATTTATCGTCGCTACGTAAAAGAACCAGAGGAGACTCTGGAATGGGTCTCTGTCTGTATCATTGCATTATCCTCCAAAAATCTAAAATAACTAATCTCTTCAGGAGGCGTCGCTCATATGGGCAACCGGTAGCGACGATAAATAAACGTAAAACACACACATAAATATAATATTATGTTTTAAGCTTAGTAATTCTGCAGCAGCTATTGCTATGTTTGAAATGTTAATATTTCCTTAATTAAGCAGGATAAACAACTACTCTGCTAATTGCTGTAACCAGTTCCTCCAGATGAAATAACTCTGATTAGTTTTGTTTTTTTTAAATTATACTTTTTTTATTTTACAAAGATTGCGAAGCAAGTTTTAACAACTTATATTAATCACTCTCCTTGGCTCGGATGAAAGCGTATATGTGGTCATTCATGTGGGAGTAAACCGGAGTACCCGGAGAAAACCCATCTGTCCGATCTGGCGACCATTGTACCATCTCACATACGTCCCTGTCCGAGGATCGAACCCGGGTCGCATTGGTGAGAAGCGAGCGCGCTAACCACTGCGCTAATCGGCCAGCTCTGATTGGTTAATATACAACATATATTTGATTAGATATGATTAATGGTTCATCGACGTGCTTTATAAGTAGTAATGATGTTTGAAAAGACTACCATGAATCTTGAACACCAAATAAATCCAAGACATAATATATGTGACGCGAGTTACCAAAACGGACCGACCCACTGGATGGAAGACGTTGCGTCGAGAAATGACGTCTAAAGTTACGTCACGCAATCGAAAACGGCAACGTTCGCGCTATGCATTTTTAGAACAAATAATCTAAACGGAATTACATTAAATGTTTAAAATTGCTAAAGGAAATGACTGGAAAACATAAATCTGGAAAAAAACATTTTTGAAAATTTCACCCAGTGGGTCCCTTTTGATAAATCGCGTCATATATACATGTACACATAATGGTCACCTCTATTAAGCAGCCGATCTGCATTAAGCAGCCAGTTTTCAGATTCCAATATGTTACTTTATATACATTTGACCTCTATTAAGCAGTCACCTGTGCTAAGCAACCACTATGTGATTCCATAGGCTGTCTGCTTAAGGCAGGTTTGACTGTATACATAATTTACGTAAATAATACTTCAGCATTTGTTTGCTACATATATCCTCAATGAGAGACAGTGTCAGTTACTGCCCCTGAATACTCTCTAAAAGTATATAGTTCCCTCAAGTTGTTTCCTCTGTATTATCGTTGATTCCTTTTTATTCCACATTCTCATTTTATAATTATTATGTAACTATATCTCCACAGATACCCTACAGTATATCCAATGGGTACAACATCTGTAGCCTTTGTTTATCAATTAATTAACATGATGTGGATAAAATCACATCTATCATAACGCAACATCCGGTTATAGAACAACTGTAAAACCGATGTATTCCAACTGAAAGGAAAGCTATACATTTAGGGATAAATCGGACTTTATCTCCCAAGGGAGGTAATAGAAAAACGAGCGAGGTCCCTCATTGAGACAGATATACAGCTGTAGTAGACTGCTACAGTGCAGTGAGTCCGTCCAGATATAAGAACTCTTCTCTGTAAACTTTTGACCTGTCAAATAATTTCGATGGCCGGTCATCATAGCCGAATAAAAGACAGTCTTCAAGTACGAATCTTCTCAATCGATCCATGTCTTCTAACGGTACCTGCCTATACGATTGTATCAACGCTTCTTCGCGCTGTTGTTTCACCTCTGTACGATTCACTGGAATGTCTAGAGCGACTTTTATTGCTGCCATATAATCATTATTAGTTATTACATCAGCATCGATGTCGTTGAAAGGAAATGAAATATGTTTGGATAAATAACCCCGTATTTGTAAATCTCTCCATGTCCGCAGCATGAGCTTAATGAAGGGGAATTTTATTTCATTCAATGCCTCTTTTGCCAAAAATAGCAAGTTAACATGCATTTTAGCACTGTCAAGAGCAGTCTCTTTTTCAAAGTCATCAAACTGCAATGTCACATCTTTGAATTCATTTCGCCATTTAGAAATCAAATAATCCGCGTCATCTGTAAACGTCTCAAACTTGCCTATATATTGAAAATGTGTTGAGCATGGGTCACACTTTAACACCATTGGAGCAAAGTGACCATTGATTGTACGATGCGATTCACTCAAGAACAGAATATATTTCACAAATTCTGGAAATTTGACATCAAATCCATAGTTATTGTATACACAATTATGATTCCCTCTTATGTCATGAACAACATGTCTACCAAATCTATTCCAGGTATGTAGATTAGAATGGTAAATTTTGTGCTCATATCCAGAGAATAATCGAGCGTATGGATCTCTGACAAACATAAAAGATGTGCCTCTTTTCATTAAATTAGTTACTTCATTCTTAGATAGGTTCTTCATATCCAATTCCCGTATGCTACCTGCATTAATTTGGAACGGTGATTGTAATCTCCCTTGGCTTGCAATTACTGTCATCATTCTCTTCCAGAACGTTGAAGCCACTTTTGCAATTTCACAGTAATATATAGAATGAATTTTTTCAACTTTCAAATTACTATACTTTAAAACAGTTGTATCTGTGACTGTCCGATTAACCTTTGCACAACCGTCCCTAATCGATTGGCGACGTTGAGCATATATGTACTCCCGGGAGTCATTTGCAAAGTCAGCTGACGGTCTAAATTCCATTGTCGCCATATTACTCTCTAGAACGCCATACCCCGCAAAACTTGAAATTGCGTTGATAAAGTACCGAACATTGTGTGTTGCTGCTAGTTTCTCTGAAAAATAATAATTACGAAACATGACATTAGTGGAATGCACAAATGTGTCGATACTATGACAACACGTTGTACATAACAATAATAATTACGAATCATGACAGTAGTGGAATGCACAAATGCGTCGATACTTTGACAACACGTTGTACATAGCAATAATAATTACGAAACATGACAGTAGTGGAATGCACAAATGCGTCGATACTTTGACAACACGTTGTACATAACAATAATAATTAAGAAACATGACAGTAGTGGAATGCACAAATGCGTCGAAACTTTGACAACACGTTGTACATAACACTAATAATAACAAAGCACAAACTGGTATTGTTGGACAATTCCATCGTTATAAAGAGTTATCTAGCTTAGTGTTAATCACAACTGTGATTTGTTGCAATTTAAAGTCTCTTCGTGCGTTTTCTTTTCTACATTTGGAAAAATATGAGTATAATTCATATGCAAATTTGCCCTTGTATTGACTTAAGCAAACCATCATTTACAGAGTTATTAGTGATTTTCTTAAAATCTCCTCATATCAGCAGACTGAGTGCTTGGTTCAACAGAACAAGCAGCTAAGTCATTTAGTTCCAGAGTTCTTCCAAAGGCAATAAAGGAAATTGCCAATATATCAAAAACCAATCTTCCAGAAGTATATGGTACAATACAATCAGAGCAAATCCAAGTGGTATACAGCAACGGAATGCAACATGCACACACTTTCTTTTCGTATCCCAAAGAAGCAATGACAATGTAAGCGAACAGGTTTGCTTAGATGCTCAAGTACTTGTGGGAGGTCGTCTCACCGATGTGGGAGAAATAAACTTTACTCCCTTGTCTAAAATGGAATTCATGGAAATTACCAGCTTCATAGGAATAAAACAGTTGTTGGAATGTATTACTTTCTCCAAAACAAAGTTCAACCCATTTTGAAAACGATGCAATATATTATACCTCAACAGCAACAAAGCCAATGATTTTACAGTACATTGTTTCTGATGGCAAAGAAACCCGGAATGCTAAGGTCAGTATTAAATCTGAGACCCATAAACAGGTATACGTATTTAACAAAGAAACATTTCAAAATGATTATATTAGCACAATAGTGATTCATCTGATAAAATCAAGTGACTGGGCAATTACAAAGGATTTAGCAGATGGATCAAACATTTCGAAGGTCTGCAGAGAAAACCGTTTGAACCCTTGCATTAAGCTGGTTTGAAAAATATCACTTTCTAGATTGTCTTCTTAGCAGCTATAGCACATTTCAGAAGATAAAGTGATGTACGGATCAACATTACCAGGTTTTCACAAGAAACTAGATCATAAAAGAGGTTTATTCTACTATCTAGCCCCACTGGAGCCGATACGATTGTGCCATTATGCAAGGCAGTTAAATTCCACATTGCCTCTTCTCTCCTCCATGGCGATGGATTCCATCAAGAATGAGGTCTCGAGAGTGATTACTATAAGTTGAAAGAACTTGTTTCGCAATCGAGCTCAAATAAATTTGTATAAATACTATCTGAAAATGACACAGAAATGTTGATGAAATTAGGGTAGGTTGAAGATGAGAAAAAAGTTCTTTCTTAGTTTGAATGAGCCTCACAAACCAGTGCATTCATAAACAGCAAACTGGATATAAGCACATTACACATGCGTCTAGATGACAAACATTTAAATGTGGACGTGTACCAACGTACATTGTCCGGTTCGGACACCAGGCGACCTCTTGGGAAAGGTGACCAACACAGCAGCTCAGTTTCACACGCTATATATTGAATTAGTTTATGAAATACATTCCCCAGGTTCGTAACTCTCCTACTCTGGTTATATTCTAGTCTGGCTCTAGTGAGGTTCTTATTCTATTCTGCTATCCAAGAGGCTGTGCTGTCTGATATAACCTCCCAGAACTCACTATGTAACCTGCCTGTACATAGCAGCGAATCTTTGATGGTAAGAACTACCTGTTCCAAGTAACCATCCATATTTTATGTAAGGAGGTTCTCTAACCTCAATAAGTATTTCCCCAGAGGTAGAAAGGACACACGGTGTCGGACGCCCACGCTGGATAAATCAGTTGATACATATTGTTACAAACGTGCATATTACCAGGGCTTTATTTCCTATTTTTAAATGAAGCCTCTATGGATTCAGTTCTAGCTTCAGCAGACTTGCCTAAACAAACTACATTTACTCGGTTTCTTTTGAGAGATATAAATTCTGCATTCAAGTAGTTCAAGTACATGTAGCTGTGATAGGGAAAGTTAATTACATGATTGTTTATTCAGCCAGGATCAGGTGTTTTACAACGTCTTAAACCGTTCAATGCTATCGGTCCTGACATGATTTCGAGGAATTAGCGTTGCCATTAAAGATACTATTTAGCAATAACCTAGATGGGTTGTGTGACTGGTAATGACCATTGGCTACGTGGGTAAGTACACGTGTACCCGGAGTTGATGTGAAAAATCAGCTGGTGTTTCAGGGCCACTCATCGTTAGAACTCCATACAAACAAGAAGTAACTTTAAAAAGGTACACCAACAACAAAATTGGGCAAGTTTGAGAGCGAATAATTCTCGTTGCCGGCATTTACCGCATCAACAATAGCATTTATATAGAACGTTTCTTTATTCTGACATACTGAATAGTTAACTAACTGTGAAAATGGTGCAACATTACACATTCAAAATAAGACAATTATGTCATTATGATTTACACTATCCCAACAAGGCAAACGACTTCTAATTTATCACAAACAATGTACATGTATTGCAACTAAAGCCATTGAAAGGAAATATGTTTACTTGTTCTGCATATTTAGCACAAACCTTATATTGTGACTTGCAAAACTATCCAAACAGTTGGAAAGCTACACCAACTTATATTTGCATATCCTTTCATATCGAATTCTTTAAACACAAACCGTGTATATTGTACGTACGCATTTACTTGAGACATTATCATAAATTACACGCTTCAATTACAGCGGTAAAGTAATTAAATAACTTCATGAATGTATTTAATCTATGCAATGAACGCAAACGCCGGTAACCGTAGGGTCTAAAGGGTTGATACTAAACTCAAATGAAATGAGCTAGTTCGCGTGGGTTCGAATCCTCACTGCTTAAATATTGCGAAGTTACAAAAATAGAAAGAAAGATTTTTTATTACGATGATATAGATATTTATTTATAAATTATTTCAGTTATATTTTTTATATTTTAAATCAATGTTTCCCGATTCCCATTTTGATGCTAGTATGTGTTTTATTTCTTAATTTTTATTTCTTATTTTTACACAACTTATACAATTTTACGAGCATCATGCAATTTCAAAATTACGATCCATCTTCGCTCGCTATGTGTAGCAATTTTATAAAATCAAGAAATAATAAAAATAAAATTTTACCTTTTCGGGGATCGAACCCGGGACATCTACCGTCATAATTAGTGGCATTACAGATGCGCCATCAATCGGATTTGATTAAACCATCAAGTTAGAACGGCCTTATACTGATTGTAACTTCGTATATGACCTAAGGTCAGCCGAATATGCAGATGTCTCAAGTAAATGCGTACGTACAATAAATAGTTCCCGCGGCCTGTGAAAATAGTCAACAACACTGATAAGATCTTATCTTGGCAGCCATATTGACTGGCAAGTTTTATTAACGGCAATTTGATGATTTTACTAGTAATTCTTTAATTGCAATAACTAATATTAATTTTGGTTTCTTAATATAAAATTTCGTATGAGTTTAAAGGTATGGAAATGCACTTTTTAAATATTAATTTATTTTTGACAATGATGTATGGATTATAAATTATAAGAACTTAATTTGCACCTATTTTTGAAAGTCTATTTTCACAGTTGAAATATTAATATATAGGTAAATTATTATTTATTCGTTATTGATACGAAATTTGTGAAATGATACAAAATATATGTCCATTGGGACCTTTCCAACAATATATGAACCATGGTGATGGGTGAAAAATAAATATTTTATGAAGAAAACAAAATTACGCTACTATATAATTTATCATGCTAATAACAATTCTGTATAACCATTCTTTATGTATAATTGGAATTGGGGTAAAAATGGATTTACCCAGCAATTAGGGATGTAATAAAGTATAACAATGTTGTATATATGTGAAATATGTCATAGTATTAACTTAGTAAGTCGTTCCTTTATTATTATTATGTTATTAAAATTATATAACTTTATTTATGTATACTATCAGTGTCTCTGTAAATGCAGCTAAAGACCATCATCCCCCATCGGTGTAATAGAATCGACCGACCTCACAACCGAAACCACTAATATCAAATAGTTCCATATACTTTTGTTATATTTGTTTATTTATAATAGTCCATTAAGTTTAAGAACATCAATCCATGAGGTGAAATGTTAGTGAGTTGTTATTGGGAAAATATGTTTGGTGTTGGGCGTTGTTGGCAAAAAAATCACTACACAGTAATTGCATACATGTACAATTAAAAAATAGCACCATTTAACGGCGAACAGAATAGATCCGACCGGGACGTGATGCTTTGCAGCCTGTGATATAATGTTAGCAACGTTATATGTCTAATATTAATAACAAGTAAGTAATATCGTTTTGATTTAGGAAATATTTCTTTATGGTACTGGTAGATGTAGTCTATTTGGCGTAATATTAGAACCTGTTTTTCAGTGTTGACCTACTTTCCAAAAAACATAGCATTCAGTTACATTGAACTGTTTTGTACGTAAAATCTTTTTCTCCACCAGTCATTCAGATCCCGATATATATGTGTCATTTATCAGAGATAGACCCATTTATCTTGAAGGTCGCAACATATAAATATTGCAACAAGTGCGACTATATTAGTTTCTACCAGGTACGAACTATTGTCCTGTTACATAACGGCATTGTATATAATGCGTATTATTTATCAAAGACTTGAACGTCTCTGTAAGTCTGTTAAAGCCTGTGGTGGGTGGGGTATTTTGTTAAAACATATGTGTTCCCGTCATACATCATTACATTCCGGTATGAGTAAGATTTATCCCCGTGCCATTACGGTGAACCAAATAAGATTGTGTTTAATATTCAATTGAATTGTTCATACGCATGCAATGTACTAAAACTATTTCATTTGGATATCTTTTGTGAAGACTGCCCAGAAAATATGGGAGAATATCACCTGTCGATTTCAAACAGCTAAATGATATGCACAACGGTTAGACAATATAATTTAAGCGTTCTTAATATCTATGGTTAGGATTATTCTTTACACCAATGCACACATTTATAACCGTCATGTCCGAAAAGCTTCAACATATTGGTCAGAAATCCCGCCATCGGATCAGGGTGGAAAGTGCTATTCGAAAATGAGCTTTAACGATAAGACCTCGAACTAACAGAAGAAAAATATTTTATGTAGAGGTCTTATATATATATTGTATAATTATATATCAGTTACATATATAGGACTAGCGTCCTTGGTCCATTGGTAGAGCGTCGGATTTGGTATGGAACTGTCCCGGGTTGTATGATCGGTCAGGTCACATATGTAGTGTCATTGTTGCAAGGCACCTAACACACATTGCTTAGTATTGGTCGGCTAACCCTGCCCATGTAAACATGGCTAGGTCCGTGCAAGGGGTTTGATATTAATGGACAATACATACATACAAAAACGTAAAATGGTGCAGGGATTGAACCCATGACCACCCGCTTGCAAGTTGGCTCTCCTAAGTGGGCATGTGCAGTCTGATGTATAGACTTTGCCGAATCGCTACACTTCTCCCTCCTGTTCTTTGTAAATGTACTGACAAGTATGAGTTGCTGAGAATTACTCGCAAAATAAAGCTACTCATTGTCCTTTACACCATCAACAACACTAAAGATAACCGATGCCGCTACATTGTAAATACCCCTGGCAAGGCAAAAGTTTCTTTCCTGTGGTTTCCACCTTGGTTGTGTTGACTTAGACGAGGGAGCGGCTGGGAACCTGTCAAGCCGGAACTGTCCACCAGACTGTATAGATGTGATGACTGAAAACCCATCATTATCAAAAAAGGGTAAATTACTGTGTACACTAGTAATAATTATATCTACATTTAACTCTGCACACGGCTAATGTAAAGACTACATGTATAAGTAGCTCAATAATTTTATTATATATATAAAGACTCTGGATAGGCGCTATAATTGGACAGATGTCTTTACAGTTGTTACATATAGGGCCACTTTATTGATCAGTGCGAAATCTGACGTCATACTGAATAGAATCCCTGAACTACCATTTATATACCTCCAAACACTTCATATCCCAGTGTTAATATCCCTGAATACTCCCAAAAAGTATATACATCTTAAGTTGTTTCCTCTGTTTTATCTGTGTTTTCTTTGCTCAAATGGAAAATTCAATTTCTCAGCAAGACAAACTAATATTAATTTGTTTTTCAATGAGGAAATATTCAAAACGGGTGACAGCACTTTCAACTGGGCGTGGTTTTCGTCGACATATGTATTACCCTGCTCCAATTAAAACAACTCACTGGTGTACATGTTTTATTATTTTAAGGACATTCCAACCTAGGATGTTAAGTTACAGATTCAAGCTCAATGGCATTCCTTGGATTTCATCATAGTGTAAGTATTTGCCAAAACAATCCACTTTTAGTTTATACAAATGTAGTTTAACTTGATTGCGAAACAAGTTCCTAAACTTATATTAACCATTTCCCCCATAGAAGCAGATACTAATACGACATACATTGACAATGTAGTAGCCAAACCAATGTTCATAATGCAGGCCAGAATCTCATGTTTTCCCAGTAATATCAATGGAGTTGGGGTAGATATGGTGACTACTTATCCACTGCACTATAACTAAATGGCTGTCGTTTGTATGGAGACATAATAGTATACTAACCTAAATCTCTATGAAGGAAAGTGTTCATAAGGCAGATAAGACAATAATTATGTGAACTTTAAGTGCCTTGCCTAATGGCACAATTGTAACTGTGAATTCCACTTCTACATTCTCTGTAATTTTATTTTCATTATTTAATACCCTTTGTTAGTAGCATCTCTGTATATTTAACACGCATAGCGGAATGGTCTCCGTCTGCTCGTCACAAATTGTTTGTGTCCTCTCAAATCTCTTGAACCGCTGGAGGAATCCTATAATCACTTGACATGTATGTTGCTCGAGATGATGTGCAGAGCATATGTTTCAGGCATGTCGGGTAATGTTGATACATGTATGTGTGAGAAATAGGGCTGCCACGTGTACAGATTTTTGTAAACGTGTACACAATCCTTTGTACACGGCATGACGTCGTTTACACTTTGTTTATTCTCCATGATTATTTACATGTACTAGGTCTCACAAAATTCAGTGAAACGGTCGATGCTATGATTTTATTACGTCACTAAGCTTCATTATACGACGTCATCAATTAAGATAGTGTACACGGTTACTCAATTAGTACACTTGTATTGCCATTACACGACACGGCTCCATATACACGTGTAACCGTTGAAACCCTAGTGAGAAATACTCCTCATGTCAGACACATCAGATTTTGTATTCATTTTAATCATTTGTCTGACCAGTGTCAAACTATTAATATCACAATATCATGGCCTATAATCGGTGCTTATGGTTTCTAGGGTGCCAAAACAGTTTGTAGTGAAACTCAGATTACATATGTGATGATAATAGGAAGAAATTGTCATTAATATGCAGCGGATCGACATAACATTTAGTTTCAGTCCTTGTATATACAAGCCTGTCATAATTGAATTGTGCCAATGTCTGAGATTTTTGAAATCACAAAAGTTAGTATGCGGCGAAGATAATTCGAATTCACAAATGGAGCGACAAACAATAAACCTGAAGTTCCTGCCATTGTCACCACTTTCGAATAAGCACTGCTGCATAAAATTATGTAGATTTGTCCGATCAGATCATGTTTCCAAGAACCCACTTTATTGTACATGAACTCCCAGTAAAGCCACTAAAATTTATAATACCAAAACTTATATTTTTGTTCCTGAATTTATTTTTGAATTCCAGTGATTTTGACACTAATGCCAGCAAGCCAATGTCAATTACAACAATCTACAGCTGTTGGGCCTGTATATACAATAACAAGAATTTATATATTGTGTTTTACAGGAATACATATTTGCTGCAGATGGTCACATATGTTCGGTTGTACTGTATCGTTCCATATGTGAACAGTCAAATGTGTCATAGTGGTTGTCTGTGATGAGACATAGCAAAATAATAAAATGAACATTGTACCATTTATTGTGATTTATGGAAAACACTCAATACAGTGTCTTTAATGTACCATTTATTGTGATTTATGGAAAACACTCAATACAGTGTCTTGAATGTGTTGGAATATTAGTGAAATACATGTCACGATAGAGAGCAATAACATATTTATTTACTGTAGGCTATGCAGGTCAATTTGGTTTAACATTTAAACATACATTCTTGAACTCAGTAATTGAAGTTATACTTCTCTGTAAATTTTCAAATTTCTAACTGTATGAGTAGTGAGAAGAAGTTAGGAATAAGTGACTTCTTCCCAAGATTTCAGCCAAGCTTAATCACCGACTGCCTGACCCAAACAACCATCCATTAATTACATATTTAAATAATGGAGAAATATTTCCCAACCATATGACCTGTTTACTCCTACAGATTGGCGGAAGAAATTACATATATGGTTACCGCCCGTCCGACGTCGTCACAATGAACATGTTCAAGCGTCTTCTCCTCAACAACCATAGGGTCTATTGTCACCATTTATGATTTAGTATTTACTTGTCATTATGGTACAAATTCTTCCATCTCAAAATATTACAAATTCTTCGGAAAATCTACCACCGACATTTAGTAAGATTGATCAATGTACAATAAATTGATATTCATAGTTGTTGCATGACACCCTTATGTGAACAATGGAGTCAGGTGAGCAATATATGGCCATCGTGGTCCACTTTATTGTTAATAAACTAAAACATCATAAATATTTGCTCAAGTTGTTAGAAATGTATAATTTCTTATGCAATTGAATATAGTTTCAAAGTTTCAAAGTTTTATTTGTTTAAATCCAGAAGGTCTCAGACCCATGTGGCATACATGTACATATACAAAAATATGGCAAAGGCAATTCATTATATCAATATATCTAATTAATTATATTATACTAGTCCGCCTCCGTGGTCGAGTGGTTAAGGTCGCTGACTTATATACCACTGTAACCTATCATCACTGATGGTCACGGGTTCGAGCCCCGCTCAGACCGTGTCTCACTTATATGAAAAAGTTGGCAGTTTCTTACGGAGGTTGGTGCACCCAAGTACTGGTTAACCGCTGGAGCCTGCCCAGGAAAGGTGTTGTTAAGTAAACTGCCCGCCGGCGATATAGCCCGAAATGGTGCTGATGCAGGCGTAAAACCCGAAATATAAAAAAATTATATAAATATAATACTAAAGCAAATATTTATATGTGATAATATGTTATAATATAGATGAAAACATCTTTAATAACATATGCATGCCATGCTAACTTACTTTAAAGGCTTTTATTTTTATAAGTAACACACCAAACATCGTTCATGCAATTATTAAGAACGTATTGAGTAAATAATAAATTTATTATTAGTACATAAATAAAATTATTTTATTATATAGATTAATATTCTGAAAACTAAAATATATAATCAATTGGACTTTAATTTGCAGCTGTATTTGTATATCATAGCATTAACCTACTAATAAATATTGGTGTACTTATGATCTTAACACACATGCAAATAGTTTAATGGCCCACACTGTAATGAGAATGTATCATAATTATATTGACATGAGTTGATAGTACGAAGTCCGAAAACATGATGACTATGCTTATTAATAATACAACTTGTACATAATCATTTTCTGAAGGTATACAACTTCCAACATATGAACATTCTTGCTCGAAAGCGAAATTAGCAAGAAATGGCCTTGGGAAGGTTTTGATATAGGTTAATAAACAGAACTATTTAAACGTATAGAACGTACACTTTGATATGACATTCCTAACGCAGAATAAATAATTAGTTGCTGTTATAAAGTGCACATAATGACGAACTGATCAGATTATTTTTCTACATGGTATATACCTTATCTTAACGTTATGATATAACAGTATAGCATGTGAAAGTAATCAAAGGAACAATAATTTAGCTTAATAAACTGAGTATAAGTATGTTTCAGGCTTAACTAGAGTCGATGCTTAAACGGCCGTGTTAAATTTACTACAATCTCGTTTCTACTAACCAACAAGTTATATATATATATGTATTTAGACTACATGTATATAAATTATGTTCATCAATGTTTTATGATTTGCATCTTTTTGAATATCTGTGTAGAAACATTGCTGTCATGTACTATGATGATATTTGTAGTATTTTACTTGCATTAAACATGTTTATTTCTTAATCTTGTTATTAAGTGATTCCCTGACGCAAATCCCCAACCCAGGTCACAGATGATAACATAACACAACTGTTGACTATAGAAATTCCTTGTTATTTTCCACCAGACTGTAGGCCTACATGTATTTATAAACAACGACAAAGTGACTTGGTAGCAACATTTTGTCAATATATATTTTTTTATGTCTTAATGTATTTTACCTAACCACTGCTTCCCAATGTTTAATTTCCATTAACTGCTACTTTCTTGTCTAACCTTTTCATCCCTATTTACAGGTCGGATATACAAATGTAGGTTTCCCCTACCACCCTTCACCACTTATGCAAGTGACCTAGCATATTGAATATACATTAAGATTTATTAAAGGAATTCTTTAGCTAAATTGGTTTATATGCATGTAGTCAGTGCAACAACCCTTTCCTAAAACACTGTCGACATGTTTGCTATATTGTCGTTTCTCGTGCTTAAGAGTAAACCATGCATAGCTATTCTTAGTATAAATAGTGTGTGTTTTACGTTTATTTATTGTCGTTACCGGTTGCCCATATGAGCGACGCCTCCTGAAGAGATAAGTCATTTTAGATTTTGGAGGATAGTGCAATGATACAGACAGAGACCCATTCCAGAGTCGCAGTGTAAAGCACCGACACGAGACCTCGATTTAACGTCCCATCTGAAAGACTGTTAAGTGTATTAGGGTCAGACGGGGGGTCGAACCTGTGATCCCTGGATTACCAGTCCAGTGTGTAACCACTGGACTACAGATCCACCTAAATAGTGTGCACACGTTGGTTGTTTTATATGCTTGTTGTATAGCAACGAGGCGAGTCTCTCGTTTATAGTCCCATCTGAAAGATTTGATATTGAGAGGGTCAGACTCATCACTTTTAGATGATGTTTATTTTAAACGTTTTAGAAAACTTATTCGCCCAAATGCATTTATGCGATGGCGACTTTTAAATATGGGGGGGTGGAGGGTTGAGATGTCTTGTTAATATATACCTCCATTCTCTAACCCCTACATTCGTTATTTATAGCAGATGAGTATTGCTATGGCAACAATTGTTGTCATAGCTTTTCTTGTTATATATAATATCTGATCAACTTTGCCAATCAAAATGGCAGCCACGGTAGAAATGATGACGTCACACGGGAACTACGTATTGCAATATAGAAACCCCAGACCGTGTAAATTACAAATTTATTTCATTTCGAATTATTCTAACACATACCTTGTATTGCGATTACAATAATCCCCAAAACGCACAAATACGCAAATTTCTTCAAGTAGTTTTGCATTTTTAAGATCACTCCAAAATGTCTTTTTAAATAATACAGGTACTGCGTAAATGTACAATCATTATCAGGAACATATACCATGTAAATATAAGATATTTCTTCTACAGTGACTGTGTTTTATAGTGTATGGTTGATGTTAACTACCGTTTTAAGGTATTTTTTAAATGTCCACAGGCTACAAACTCTGGGCCGATTTAAAATCAATGTTTGCATTCAATCAATAATATTTATAACAATGTCTGTAGACTGACCGTATATTGACATTTTCGGCCTAATCTCTTGAAGCTTATTTGCGAAATATGACGTAGTGTAGCAAGTTCAATAATGATGTGTTTGATTCACAAGGAATAATGTTAGAGAGAATCAATTCTCGACCTTGATTTACGAGGCTAATTGTTGCGAATATACAGTCTGAAACAAAACTTCAAAGCCACCAATTTATTTAACAATCAATTAAATCTACTAAATTCAACCCAAATAACACTAAGACATTGCACAGTTAATTAACATTTCACAAATACGTGTTCTATGCACCTAGCATGTTTCATACTGATTAAGTTTCCCTCGAGGCGTGGCTATGTATGTCAAGCAATACAAATTCCAATTATCCTACGATTATAATAGTATGTGGAATGTCGGTTACATACTAAGTAAGTAAGTTTTTATTAACGTGACATATGCAAACATAAACAGTCAATACAAAATATTTACAAAACTTTAAGATGCACCCTGCCCGATGGGCCTATTTGTCACCTAATGCCTGCATAACAATATAAATGAAAGCAAGACATTATCAAAATGTCAACACAAGAATAAAGATTCATCACATTGAACTTAAAGACGACTGTCCGAATGTTCTCATATAGAAAGTTATAAAATACTACTCGATTAAACATTTGCACAAATACCCACACGTCATAAATGGAACACAGGTATTTGTATACTACAGGATTATGAATGTTTTATCACATTTAATGTAAACAAACCATGTTCAGTTAAATCTTACGGTGGTATGATTAGAGACGTTGTCTTCTGATATAAATAGGTCCGTAAAAACAGTGTAATACTTACCACAGTTCAGTTTGAATACACCTGGCTGGAACAGGTAGAATGTGGTTCTACAAATGTTCGTCTGCAATGTTATAATACAATTCGAGGCCATAATCTTTGTCCTATGCCACACTTTATAACCGGAAGCTGAATTTAGCTTTCCTAGGGCATATCATCAAAATAATGGGATGCATTTCAGTAATATGTGGGAAATTTAAATATAGTCGACAATTGGTAGCGGTCGAGAATGTGTACCCTGGGGCTATGTGCAGTAAACATTCTACAATCGTGAAAAGCGTTCACCCGTGTTTTTGTGTGCACCAAATGACATTCAACTGCCGATTTAGTGAACACCATAGTATAGGCATTAGTGATAAACCGATTATCGCTAAGTCGCCGACAATCGTTCGCCGGCATGGACATCGGCGATAATCGATTGTGAAAATGTGTAATCGATTATAATCAACGAATCTTTATTTTATTTATTTTTTGAACCACGTTTAAGGCCCGTTTATTTTCCTCGTCATAGGCGACCTGTGGGTCGAGGGCATCCCACAAGCACCTTACAATAATGTACATTTTTTAACGAGTAGAATAAACAAACGGCATGAATAATAGTGTATATAAATATATCAAGTCGTTATCATGTTGGCCTTAAAGTGCTGATAAAATGTTCAGTTACACTTAGAAAAAAAAAGAAAGAGAAAAGTGGTCTGCAGCCTACATTCTACTAAGTGATTGATGACAATAATTTTCAATATAATTTTAAATTAAAATATTTTAGCATATTGCTTCCATATTTCGTCAAATTCAAATAATTTGTTCTGTATGGAAGCTGTCTCAAGTTCAGTATCATATAATAGTTTTAATCGACACATCAGATGTTGAACGGATGGTTTTATGTCATTATTTTTGTCTCTTACTTTTATGTTTGTTTATACCTCAAATAAAACTACGATTTACTATTGGCTGTATATTATTAGCATTGCACGTTTGCAACAACAATTCTAACTGTATCTAGTACTAGACTTTTCACTAGTATGTCACTAAGTATTCTGTCCTCTATTAACTTAAAAACTAATTTTATATCAGGTGGCAGTCCATTAACTTAAAGTCTAGTACTCAGATGTAACTGAGTAACTAATTTGTCGAAATTAGTAACTTGTAAGTAATTTATTAGTACTAAATAGATTGTTAAACTCACAAATTAGATGGAATGATTTTGATTTATAACTATATCAATTGCCCGATTAATAATCGATTATCTAATCGGTTTACCCGTCCGATTAATCGATTATGGATTTTGAAACCGATGCACATCACTAATAGGCATGCACGATAAGGATTCCTCCGCAGAAAGTTAAAAGTCAACTCTACCAAAGTAAAAGACCATGCTTATAAAGCCCTCGTCAGACCCAAACTAGAATACTCTTCTTCTGTTTGGGACCCACATACCAAAAGCCAAATTGGTCAGATTGAGAACGTACAACGCCGTGCAGTCCGTTATACATCCAACCGCTACCACAATACAAGTTCTGTAACTGATATGCTCACTACCCTTAACTGGCCCACCATGGAAATTCGAAGAATCCGTACCAGACTCATCATGTTTTATAAGATCATCCACCATATAGTTGCCATTCAACCACCCTGTAATCTAATTATTCCTTCAGACCCCAGAACCAGACACATTAACAACTATACCTACAAACACATACACGCAGCTAAAGACTCGTACTAATACTCTTTCTATCCGAGCAGTGATCATAAACTGGCAATTTTTACCAAACATAGTTTGAAAATACAACATATCTTCAATAAGCGTATTCTAAATATTGTTATCGTTAAAGTGTTTTATTTTTATTTATCGTCGCTACCGGTTGCCCATATGAGCGACGCCTCCTGAAGAGATTAGTTATTTTAGATTTTTGAAGGATAATGCAATGATACAGACAGAGACCCATTCCAGAGTCTCCTCTGGTTCTTTTACGTGCACGGTGTACGGCACCGACACGAGACCTCGGTTTAATGTCCCATCTGAAAGACTGTTAATTTTATTAGGGTCAGACGGGGGATCGAACATGCGATCCCTGGATTACCAGTCCAGCGTGTTACCACTGAACTACAGATCCGTTTGTTTGATCGTTAAACATTTCTATGCTACTATAAATGCAGTCTTTCAGATGGGACGTGAAACTGAGGTCTCGTGTCGGTGTTGTACACCGTGCACGTAAAAGATCCAGAGGAGACTCTGGAACGGGTCTCTTTCTATATCATTGCACTATCCTCCAAAATTCACATACATACGGCACCGACACGAGACCTCGGTTTAATGTCCCATCTGAAAGACTGTTAATTTTATTAGGGTCAAACAGGGGATCGAACCTGCGATCCCAGGATTACCAGTCCAGTGTGTTACCACTGAACTACATATCCGTCTGTTTGATCGCTAAACATTTCTATGCTACTATGAATGCAACGCGATATTGAGGACTATGCCATTACATTATGTAGGTAATCCGACTAAACATGTACAAATGGTATATAGTTATTTTATAGATTTATTATTTTATCTTTTATTTTTATTCTATTGTTCATATATATCATTATAAAATCATGTTACAATGCATGTCAAAGGCAATTCATAAGTCTCCATATTTATATGTTCCGCGGTCGAGTGAAATGTAAGATGTGTTAGATATATATGGTTCGCATTCACTTATATAGGAGTTTACTATACACATTTATATTTAGAAGCACGTGACCATCTAATATATACAAAATGGCATTTTACTTGTATAATAGCAATATAAAGCTGTCTCTTGAAAAAAAAGCGGGGTTCGAAACTGCAATTTTCAAGTTTGTATGCAAGCCCTTCAAACCATTGCGCTAACGTAAATATATAGTGAAACACGCTTTTATTTTGACTAAGTGATTGTATCTCATTATACCTGGTCGATACCAACTACCTGGATCACCTATATCGTGTTTATTTTATTGATATTCTGTTATACTTTATATACATATTTCACATATCGCATTGGACCAGTACCTACAGAAACATTGTAACACAGACGAAGTATAATGTGTTCACTAAAATTGACAAAAGTATTATCTCTGTGCATATGATATTATCAGAAGTTGGTCTTTAAAATGCCAATTAAGTGTGATTAGATTAGAGGTTCATCGATGTGCTTTATCATTATCAGGGCTATTTGAAACAAGAAAAACTATGATGCTTAAATCTGAATTCAATTCGATTTTAACATTTAAATCAATATAGACACCCGTTCATAGATCTCACTGCCGAAACAATTCAATTTTAATAGCGAAATGGCTTGCGAAACCATCCAAGTCTAGTGTAGAACTGACGAACAATACACCACATCACAAGACCGAACACGCACCCACAGTCATGTGATCATCATTATATGCACCAATAATTAGCACACATACAATGTTGTGACCAGTATCGTTAAGACATACCGTCTTGGCTATACTAGCGTAACACTATTTGCACACATACCATGTTGTGACCAGTATCGTTAAGACATACCTTCTTGGCTATACTAGCATAACACTATTTGCACACATACAATGTTGTGACCAGTATCGTTAAGATAAACCTTCTTGGCTATACTAGCGTAACATTATTTGCATACATATAATGTTGTGACGAGTATCGTTAAGACATACCTGCTTGGTTATACTAGCGTAACACTATTTGCACACATACAATGTTGTGACCAGTATCGTTATGACATACCTTCTGGGCTATACTAGCGTAACACTATGTGCACACATACACTGTTGTGACCAGTATCATTAAGACATACCTTCTTGGCTATACTAGCGTAACACTATTTGCACACATACAATGTTGTGACCAGTATCGTTAAGACACACCTTCTTGGCTTTACTAACGTAACGCTATTTCCACAGAATAAATGTTGTGACCAGTATCGTTCAGACATACCTTCATGGCTATGCTAGCATAACACTATTTGCACACATACAATGTTGTGACCAGTATCGTTAAGACATACCTTCTGGGCTATACTAGCGTAACACTATTTGCACAAATACAATGTTGTGACCAGTATCGTTAAGACATACCTTCTGGGCTATACTAGCGTAACACTATTTGCACACATACAATGTTGTGACCAGTATCGTTAAGACATACCTTCTGGGCTATACTAGCGTAACACTATTTGCACACATACAATGTTGTGACCAGTATCGTTAAGACATACCTTCTTGGCTATACTAGTGTAACACTATTTGCACACATACAATGTTGTGACCAGTATCGTTAAGACATACCTTCTGGGCTATACTAGCGTAACACTATTTGCACACATACAATGTTGTGACCAGTATCGTTATGACATACCTTCTGGGCTATACTAGCGTAACACTATGTGCACACATACACTGTTGTGACCAGTATCATTAAGACATACCTTCTTGGCTATACTAGCGTAACACTATTTGCACACATACAATGTTGTGACCAGTATCGTTAAGACATACCTTCTTGGCTATACTAACGTAACGCTATTTCCACAAATAAATGTTGTGACCAGTATCGTTAAGACATACCTTCTTGGCTATACTAGCGTAACACTATTTGCACACATACAATGTTGTGACCAGTATCGTTAAGACATACCTTCTGGGCTATACTAGCGTAACACTATTTGCACACATACAATGTTGTGACCAGTATCGTTAAGACATACCTTCTGGGCTATACTAGCGTAACACTATTTGCACACATACAATGTTGTGACCAGTATCGTTAAGACATACCTTCTTGGCTATACTAGCGTAACACTATTTGCACACATACAATGTTGTGACCAGTATCGTTAAGACATACCTTCTGGGCTATACTAGCGTAACACTATTTGCACACATACAATGTTGTGACCAGTATCGTTAAGACATACCTTCTGGGCTATACTAGCGTAACACTATTTGCACACATACAATGTTGTGACCAGTATCGTTAAGACATACCTTCTTGGCTATACTAGCGTAACACTATTTGCACACATACAATGTTGTGACCAGTATCGTTAAGACATACCTTCTGGGCTATACTAGCGTAACACTATTTGCACACATACAATGTTGTGACCAGTATCGTTAAGACATACCTTCTTGGCTATACTAGCGTAACACTATTTGCACACATACAATGTTGTGACCAGTATCGTTAAGACATACCTTCTGGGCTATACTAGCGTAACACTATTTGCACACATACAATGTTGTGACCAGTATCGTTAAGACATACCTTCTTGGCTATACTAGCGTAACACTATTTGCACACATACAATGGTGTGACCAGTATCGTTAAGACATACCTTCTTGGCTATACTAGCGTAACACTATTTGCACACATACAATGTTGTGACCAGTATCGTTAAGACATACCTTCTGGGCTATACTAGCGTAACACTATTTGCACACATACAATGTTGTGACCAGTATCGTTAAGACATACCTTCTTGGCTATACTAGCGTAACACTATTTGCACACATACAATGTTGTGACCAGTATCGTTAAGACATACCTTCTTGGCTATACTAGCGTAACACTATTTGCACACATACAATGTTGTGACCAGTATCGTTAAGACATTCTTGGCTATACTAGCGTAACACTATTTGCACACATACAATGTTGTGACCAGTATCGTTAAGACCTTCTTGGCTATACTAGCGTAACACTATTTGCACACATACAATGTTGTGACCAGTATCGTTAAGACATACCTTCTTGGCTATACTAGCGTAACAATATTTGCACACATACAATGTTGTGACCAGTATCGTTATGACATACCTTCTGTGCTATTCTAGCATAACACTATTTGCACACATACAATGTTGTGACCAGTATCTTTATTTGCACACATACAATGTTGTGACCAGTATCGTTAAGACATACCTTCTTGGCTATACTAGCGTAACACTATGTGCACACATACAATGTTGTGACCAGTATCGTTAAGACATACCTTCTTGGCTATACTAGCGTAACACTATTTGCACACATACAATGTTGTGACCAGTATCGCTAAGACATACCTTCTTGGCTATACTAGCGTAACACTATTTGCACACATACAATGTTGTGACCAGTATCGTTAAGACCTTCTTGGCTATACTAGCGTAACACTATTTGCACACATACAATGTTGTGACCAGTATCGTTAAGACATACGTTCTTGGATATACTAACGTAACGCTATTTCCACACAAACAATGTTGTGACCAGTATCGTTAAGACATACCTTCTTGGCTATACTAGCGTAACACTATTTGCACACATACAATGTTGTGACCAGTATCGTTAAGACATTCTTGGCTATACTAGCGTAACACTATTTGCACACATACAATGTTGTGACCAGTATCGTTAAGACATACCTTCTTGGCTATACTAGCGTAACACTATTTGCACACATACAATGTTGTGACCAGTATCGTTAAGACATACCTTCTTGGCTATACTAGCGTAACACTATTTGCACAAATAAATGTTGTGACCAGTATCGTTAGACATACCTTCTTGGCTATACTAGCGTAACACTATTTGCACACATACAATGTTGTGACCAGTATCGTTAAGACATACCTTCTGGGCTATACTAGCGTAACACTATTTGCACACATACAATGTTGTGACCAGTATCGTTAAGACATACCTTCTTGGCTATACTAGCGTAACACTATTTGCACACATACAATGTTGTGACCAGTATCGTTAAGACATACCTTCTGGGCTATACTAGCGTAACACTATTTGCACACATACAATGTTGTGACCAGTATCGTTAAGACATACCTTCTTGGCTATACTAGCGTAACACTATTTGCACACATACAATGTTGTGACCAGTATCGTTAAGACATACCTTCTGGGCTATACTAGCGTAACACTATTTGCACACATACAATGTTGTGACCAGTATCGTTAAGACATACCTTCTGGGCTATACTAGCGTAACACTATTTGCACACATACAATGTTGTGACCAGTATCGTTAAGACATACCTTCTGGGCTATACTAGCGTAACACTATTTGCACACATACAATGTTGTGACCAGTATCGTTAAGACATACCTTCTTGCTATACTAGCGTAACACTATTTGCACACATACAATGTTGTGACCAGTATCGTTAAGACATTCTTGGCTATACTAGCGTAACACTATTTGCACACATACAATGTTGTGACCAGTATCGTTAAGACATACCTTCTGGGCTATACTAGCGTAACACTATTTGCACACATACAATGTTGTGACCAGTATCGTTAAGACATACCTTCTTGGCTATACTAGCGTAACACTATTTGCACACATACAATGTTGTGACCAGTATCGTTAAGACATTCTTGGCTATACTAGCGTAACACTATTTGCACACATACAATGTTGTGACCAGTATCGTTAAGACATACCTTCTGGGCTATACTAGCGTAACACTATTTGCACACATACAATGTTGTGACCAGTATCGTTAAGACATACCTTCTTGGCTATACTAGCGTAACACTATTTGCACACATACAATGTTGTGACCAGTATCGTTAAGACATACATTCTGGGCTATACTAGCGTAACACTATTTGCACACATACAATGTTGTGACCAGTATCGTTAAGACATACCTTCTTGGCTATACTAGCGTAACACTATTTGCACACATACAATGTTGTGACCAGTATCGTTAAGACATACCTTCTTGGCTATACTAGCGTAACACTATTTGCACACATACAATGTTGTGACCAGTATCGTTAAGACATACCTTCTGGGCTATACTAGCGTAACACTATTTGCACACATACAATGTTGTGACCAGTATCGTTATTTGCACACATACAATGTTGTGACCAGTATCGTTAAGACATACCTTCTTGGCTATACTAGCGTAACACTATGTGCACACATACAATGTTGTGACCAGTATCGTTAAGACATACCTTCTTGGCTATACTAGCGTAACACTATTTGCACACATACAATGTTGTGACCAGTATCGCTAAGACATACCTTCTTGGCTATACTAGCGTAACACTATTTGCACACATACAATGTTGTGACCAGTATCGTTAAGACCTTCTTGGCTATACTAGCGTAACACTATTTGCACACATACAATGTTGTGACCAGTATCGTTAAGACATACGTTCTTGGATATACTAACGTAACGCTATTTCCACACAAACAATGTTGTGACCAGTATCGTTAAGACATACCTTCTTGGCTATACTAGCGTAACACTATTTGCACACATACAATGTTGTGACCAGTATCGTTAAGACATACCTTCTTGGCTATACTAGCGTAACACTATTTGCACACATACAATGTTGTGACCAGTATCGTTAAGACCTTCTTGGCTATACTAGCGTAACACTATTTGCACACATACAATGTTGTGACCAGTATCGTTAAGACATACCTTCTTGGCTATACTAGCGTAACACTATTTGCACACATACAATGTTGTGACCAGTATCGTTAAGACATACCTTCTTGGCTATACTAGCGTAACACTATTTGCACACATACAATGTTGTGACCAGTATCGTTAAGACATACCTTCTGGGCTATACTAGCGTAACACTATTTGCACACATACAATGTTGTGACCAGTATCGTTAAGACAAACCTTCTTGGCTATACTAGCGTAACACTATTTGCACACATACAATGTTGTGACCAGTATCGTTAAGACATACCTTCTTGGCTATATTAGCGTAACACTATTTTCACACATACAATGCTGTGACCAGTATCGTTAAGACATACCTTCTTGGCTATACTAGCGTAACACTATTTGCACACATACAATGTTGTGACCAGTATCGTTAAGACATACCTTCTTGGCTATACTAGCGTAACACTATTTGCACACATACAATGGTGTGACCAGTATCGTTAAGACATACCTTCTTGGCTATACTAGCGTAACAATATTTGCACACATACAATGTTGTGACCAGTATCGTTATGACATACCTTCTGTGCTATTCTAGCATAACACTATTTGCACACATACAATGTTGTGACCAGTATCGTTATTTGCACACATACAATGTTGTGACCAGTATCGTTAAGACATACCTTCTTGGCTATACTAGCGTAACACTATGTGCACACATACAATGTTGTGACCAGTATCGTTAAGACATACCTTCTTGGCTATACTAGCGTAACACTATTTGCACACATACAATGTTGTGACCAGTATCGCTAAGACATACCTTCTTGGCTATACTAGCGTAACACTATTTGCACACATACAATGTTGTGACCAGTATCGTTAAGACATACCTTCTTGGCTATACTAGCGTAACACTATTTGCACACATACAATGTTGTGACCAGTATCGTTAAGACATACGTTCTTGGATATACTAACGTAACGCTATTTCCACACAAACAATGTTGTGACCAGTATCGTTAAGACATACCTTCTTGGCTATACTAGCGTAACACTATTTGCACAAATACAATGTTGTGACCAGTATCGTTAAGACATACCTTCTTGGCTATACTAGCGTAACACTATTTGCACACATACAATGTTGTGACCAGTATCGTTAAGACATACCTTCTGGGCTATACTAGCGTAACACTATTTGCACACATACAATGTTGTGACCAGTATCGTTAAGACAAACCTTCTTGGCTATACTAGCGTAACACTATTTGCACACATACAATGTTGTGACCAGTATCGTTAAGACATACCTTCTGGGCTATACTAGCGTAACACTATTTGCACACATACAATGTTGTGACCAGTATCGTTAAGACATACCTTCTTGGCTATACTAGCGTAACAATATTTGCACACATACAATGTTGTGACCAGTATCGTTATGACATACCTTCTGTGCTATTCTAGCATAACACTATTTGCACACATACAATGTTGTGACCAGTATCGTTATTTGCACACATACAATGTTGTGACCAGTATCGTTAAGACATACCTTCTTGGCTATACTAGCGTAACACTATGTGCACACATACAATGTTGTGACCAGTATCGTTAAGACATACCTTCTTGGCTATACTAGCGTAACACTATTTGCACACATACAATGTTGTGACCAGTATCGTTAAGACATACCTTCTTGGCTATACTAGCGTAACACTATTTGCACACATACAATGTTGTGACCAGTATCGTTAAGACCTTCTTGGCTATACTAGCGTAACACTATTTGCACACATACAATGTTGTGACCAGTATCGTTAAGACATACGTTCTTGGATATACTAACGTAACGCTATTTGCACACATACAATGTTGTGACCAGTATCGTTAAGACATACCTTCTTGGCTATACTAGCGTAACACTATTTGCACACATACAATGTTGTGACCAGTATCGTTAAGACATTCTTGGCTATACTAGCGTAACACTATTTGCACACATACAATGTTGTGACCAGTATCGTTAAGACATACCTTCTTGGCTATACTAGCGTAACACTATTTGCACACATACAATGTTGTGACCAGTATCGTTAAGACATACCTTCTGGGCTATACTAGCGTAACACTATTTGCACACATACAATGTTGTGACCAGTATCGTTAAGACAACCTTCTTGCTATACTAGCGTAACACTATTTGCACACATACAATGTTGTGACCAGTATCGTTAAGACATACCTTCTGGCTATACTAGCGTAACACTATTTGCACACATACAATGTTGTGACCAGTATCGTTAAGACAAACCTTCTTGGCTATACTAGCGTAACACTATTTGCACACATACAATGTTGTGACCAGTATCGTTAAGACATACCTTCTTGGCTATACTAGCGTAACACTATTTGCACACATACAATGTTGTGACCAGTATCGTTAAGACATACCTTCTTGGCTATACTAGCGTAACACTATTTGCACACATACAATGTTGTGACCAGTATCGTTAAGACATACCTTCTTGGCTATACTAGCGTAACACTATTTGCACACATACAATGTTGTGACCAGTATCGTTAAGACATACCTTCTTGGCTATACTAGCGTAACAATATTTGCACACATACAATGTTGTGACCAGTATCGTTATGACATACCTTCTGTGCTATTCTAGCATAACACTATTTGCACACATACAATGTTGTGACCAGTATCGTTATTTGCACACATACAATGTTGTGACCAGTATCGTTAAGACATACCTTCTTGGCTATACTAGCGTAACACTATGTGCACACATACAATGTTGTGACCAGTATCGTTAAGACATACCTTCTTGGCTATACTAGCGTAACACTATTTGCACACATACAATGTTGTGACCAGTATCGCTAAGACATACCTTCTTGGCTATACTAGCGTAACACTATTTGCACACATACAATGTTGTGACCAGTATCGTTAAGACCTTCTTGGCTATACTAGCGTAACACTATTTGCACACATACAATGTTGTGACCAGTATCGTTAAGACATACTTCTTGGATATACTAACGTAACGCTATTTCACACATACAATGTTGTGACCAGTATCGTTAAGACATACCTTCTGGCTATACTAGCGTAACACTATTTGCACAATACAATGTTGTGACCAGTATCGTTAAGACACACCTTCTTGGCTATACTAGCGTAACACTATTTGCACACATACAATGTTGTGACCAGTATCGTTAAGACATACCTTCTTGGCTATACTAGCGTAACACTATTTGCACACATACAATGTTGTGACCAGTATCGTTAAGACATACCTTCTTGGCTATACTAGCGTAACACTATTTGCACACATACAATGTTGTGACCAGTATCGTTAAGACATACCTTCTGGGCTATACTAGCGTAACACTATTTGCACACATACAATGTTGTGACCAGTATCGTTAAGACATACCTTCTTGGCTATACTAGCGTAACACTATTTGCACACATACAATGTTGTGACCAGTATCGTTAAGACATACCTTCTTGGCTATACTAGCGTAACACTATTTGCACACATACAATGTTGTGACCAGTATCGTTAAGACATACCTTCTGGGCTATACTAGCGTAACACTATTTGCACACATACAATGTTGTGACCAGTATCGTTAAGACATACCTTCTTGGCTATACTAGCGTAACACTATTTGCACACATACAATGTTGTGACCAGTATCGTTAAGACATACCTTCTTGGCTATACTAGCGTAACACTATTTGCACACATACAATGTTGTGACCAGTATCGTTAAGACATACCTTCTGGGCTATACTAGCGTAACACTATTTGCACACATACAATGTTGTGACCAGTATCGTTAAGACATACCTTCTGGGCTATACTAGCGTAACACTATTTGCACACATACAATGTTGTGACCAGTATCGTTAAGACATACCTTCTGGGCTATACTAGCGTAACACTATTTGCACACATACAATGTTGTGACCAGTATCGTTAAGACATACCTTCTTGGCTATACTAGCGTAACACTATTTGCACACATACAATGTTGTGACCAGTATCGTTAAGACATACCTTCTGGGCTATACTAGCGTAACACTATTTGCACACATACAATGTTGTGACCAGTATCGTTAAGACATACCTTCTTGGCTATACTAGCGTAACACTATTTGCACACATACA
>CM026403.1:40007504-40048702 GCA_014843695.1 Archivesica marissinica
CGGGGGTACTCGAGTACCCAACTAGCGTCTGCTAGACTTATCTCGGGGGTACTCGAGTACCCAACTAGCGTCTGCTAGACTTATCTCGGGGGTACTCGAGTACCCAACTAGCGACTGCTAGACTTGTCTCGGGGGTACTCGAGTACCCAACTAGCGTCTGCTAGACTTGTCTCGGGGGTACTCGAGTACCCAACTAGCGTCTGCTAGACTTGTCTCGGGGGTACTCGAGTACCCAACTAGCGTCTGCTAGACTTGTCTCGGGGGTACTCGAGTACCCAACTAGCGTCTGCTAGACTTGTCTCGGGGGTACTCGAGTACCCAACTAGCGTCTGCTAGACTTGTCTCGGGGGTACTCGAGTACCCAACTAGCGACTGCTAGACTTGTCTCGGGGGTACTCGAGTACCCAACTAGCGTCTGCTAGACTTATCTCGGGGGTACTCGAGTACCCAACTAGCGTCTGCTAGACTTATCTCGGGGGTACTCGAGTACCCAACTAGCGTCTGCTAGACTTGTCTCGGGGGTACTCGAGTACCCAACTAGCGTCTGCTAGACTTGTCTCGGGGGTACTCGAGTACCCAACTAGCGTCTGCTAGACTTGTCTCGGGGGTACTCGAGTACCCAACTAGCGTCTGCTAGACTTATCTCGGGGGTACTCGAGTACCCAACTAGCGTCTGCTAGACTTATCTCGGGGGTACTCGAGTACCCAACTAGCGTCTGCTAGACTTATCTCGGGGGTACTCGAGTACCCAACTAGCGTCTGCTAGACTTGTCTCGGGGGTACTCGAGTACCCAACTAGCGTCTGCTAGACTTGTCTCGGGGGTACTCGAGTACCCAACTAGCGTCTGCTAGACTTGTCTCGGGGGTACTCGAGTACCCAACTAGCGTCTGCTAGACTTGTCTCGGGGGTACTCGAGTACCCAACTAGCGTCTGCTAGACTTGTCTCGGGGGTACTCGAGTACCCAACTAGCGTCTGCTAGACTTGTCTCGGGGGTACTCGAGTACCCAACTAGCGTCTGCTAGACTTGTCTCGGGGGTACTCGAGTACCCAACTAGCGTCTGCTAGACTTGTCTCGGGGGTACTCGAGTACCCAACTAGCGTCTGCTAGACTTGTCTCGGGGGTACTCGAGTACCCAACTAGCGTCTGCTAGACTTGTCTCGGGGGTACTCGAGTACCCAACTAGCGTCTGCTAGACTTGTCTCGGGGGTACTCGAGTACCCAACTAGCGTCTGCTAGACTTGTCTCGGGGGTACTCGAGTACCCAACTAGCGTCTGCTAGACTTGTCTCGGGGGTACTCGAGTACCCAACTAGCGTCTGCTAGACTTGTCTCGGGGGTACTCGAGTACCCAACTAGCGTCTGCTAGACTTGTCTCGGGGGTACTCGAGTACCCAACTAGCGTCTGCTAGACTTGTCTCGGGGTACTCGAGTACCCAACTAGCGTCTGCTAGACTTGTCTCGGGGTACTCGAGTACCCAACTAGCGTCTGCTAGACTTGTCTCGGGCAGGGGGTACTCGAGTACCCAACTAGCGTCTGCTAGACTTGTCTCGGGGTACTCGAGTACCCAACTAGCGTCTGCTAGACTTGTCTCGGGGGTACTCGAGTACCCAACTAGCGTCTGCTAGACTTGTCTCCGGGGGTACTCGAGTACCCAACTAGCGTCTGCTAGACTTGTCTCCGGGGTACTCGAGTACCCAACTAGCGTCTGCTAGACTTGTCTCGGGGGTACTCGAGTACCCAACTAGCGTCTGCTAGACTTGTCTCCGGGGGTACTCGAGTACCCAACTAGCGTCTGCTAGACTTGTCTCGGGGGTACTCGAGTACCCAACTAGCGTCTGCTAGACTTATCTCGGGGGTACTCGAGTACCCAACTAGCGTCTGCTAGACTTATCTCGGGGGTACTCGAGTACCCAACTAGCGACTGCTAGACTTGTCTCGGGGGTACTCGAGTACCCAACTAGCGTCTGCTAGACTTATCTCGGGGGTACTCGACTACCCAACTAGCGTCTGCTAGACTTATCTCGGGGGTACTCGAGTACCCAACTAGCGTCTGCTAGACTTGTCTCCGGGGGTACTCGAGTACCCAACTAGCGTCTGCTAGACTTATCTCGGGGGTACTCGAGTACCCAACTAGCGTCTGCTAGACTTATCTCGGGGGTACTCGAGTACCCAACTAGCGTCTGCTAGACTTATCTCGGGGGTACTCGAGTACCCAACTAGCGTCTGCTAGACTTATCTCGGGGGTACTCGAGTACCCAACTAGCGTCTGCTAGACTTATCTCGGGGGTACTCGAGTACCCAACTAGCGTCTGCTAGACTTATCTCGGGGGTACTCGAGTACCCAACTAGCGTCTGCTAGACTTATCTCGGGGGTACTCGAGTACCCAACTAGCGTCTGCTAGACTTATCTCGGGGGTACTCGAGTACCCAACTAGCGTCTGCTAGACTTATCTCGGGGGTACTCGAGTACCCAACTAGCGTCTGCTAGACTTATCTCGGGGGTACTCGAGTACCCAACTAGCGTCTGCTAGACTTATCTCGGGGGTATTCCAGGTAGTCCATTATGTTTAAGCAAAGCTGATGGAAGGCTACTGAGCTGTTGAAATATCTTCAGCATCTGCTTTTAATCTCTGAAATAGTAGGTGTGAATAATTGTCTACTGTTTCACCTGCCAACTTTGTCATTTAGCGTTAGACGTAACTAGACCGTATAAATGTGTATTCCTCTGAAGATATCCCAACCATATCTTCCAATATTTCTTCTCCAATTGTCTTTGCATTGTATACATTTACTTTGTCCCCCACAGTAACTCCTGTTTCTATATTTCTCAACGCTGCATCTGTCTCATCAAATGGAGAAGAAATGTCAACACTTTTACTGTCTCGGGCAGATCAAACTTTACCAACGTCCTTGTGCCGCCTTACTTGTTTACTATGGTCTACTCTGTATTAGATACGTGCTGCATAGCATTGTTCAGTTCCATGTTAGCTGGCATTGACATCAACCATAGTGATAATTGTGCTTGTGACCGGTAATATTTAAAGTAAAGATGTACACATTAAAGGCGTATAGCACAATAATTGATAATCGTCAAAAAAAATTTAAACTTTGCATATATTTAGATTAGACATTTCCATGTATGAAAATATTTTAAAACTAGTGGGTCCCCGTGCTCGTTTTTGAGTTATGAGCAATTGAAGAGTAGTACCGTGTACACATTATTGGTCCAAATTTTGACGTCAAAAATGAGCATACAAATTCCTTTAAACATTTAATATTGCATATATTTGATGCAAACTAGCAGATGTTCATGTATATCAATAAAACTTTATAATTCTATGTGAAATATTTTTCATTTTGACCATTTTTTATTGTTTACGTCTCGGATATTTTTGCAGTTTGGCTTTGCGAAAAGTAAGAAAATGTGTCATAATTTTTTTTTCAATCGTCAGAATGTTTTTAAATTTTCTGTGTAGTATATCTACAATATACTGATAAATATGAAAGCATAAAAAACATACCACACCGTGCTTGTTTTTGAGCTAAATGAGAATAATCGTTACCATTTCAGTGTCAAAATAGGATATTTCCACAATTAGAGACTAATATTTGTGGTATTTATCATTTTATCTCAATTGCATTCTATTGTATTAAACTTACAACACAAAATGCAGCATTTATCATCGCCGTTTAAAGTGTCCGAAATTACAATGGGATGTGTCCCGTCCGAATTGATGTCAGTTTTATTATCAGGCAGTACGTGTTCAAATGCAATTTGTTTCTTTCTTACAGATGACTTGGCTCCAGATAAAAACTTTCCTGTTCGATTGCGTTTATAAAAGACCATTATGAATATTAAGACGCGTACTAATTTATTGAAATATAAAACTAACACAAAAAGTGATATTATTTTTTTCTGTAGAGGTGAGCCGTGAAATGTACCAACGGTAATAATCGCGATGCGTAGAAAGCTGCGCACGAACAATTGTGATATACGCCTTTAAGTGTCCTATATATGTCCTTCAGACTGACACATTGTCTCATATGGGGAGCCGTATATATGTTTATCTTAGGTGGTATTACCATTCAATATGTGGCACCACCTAATCGAGTAGATATTATCACATATTCAATACAATACGTGATATCACCTATTCAAACTGATACATGCTAAACGAGTAGGTTATATCACGTATCCAAATTGAATACGTGCTATTACTAATCGAAATCGAAATGGTGATAGCAATATATGTTGATAAAAACATTGTATGCTGTAATACTTAGTCTACTAATCTATTTTTGTTCAATTATGATGAATGCTATTAGCTTATTCAATTGACACTTGAATCGGCTACCGGGTATTACATAGTTATGTTATGTTATGTTATATTTCGGGTTTTACGCCTGCATCAGCACCATTTTGGGCTATATCGCCGGCGGGCAGTTTACCTAACAACACCTTTCCTGGGCAGGCTCCAGCGGTTAACCAGTACTTGGGTGCACCAACCTCCGTAAGAAACTGCCAACTTTTTCATATAAATGAGACACGGTCTGAGCGGGGCTCGAACCCGTGACCATCAGTGATGATAGGTTACAGTGGTATACAAGTCAGCGACCTTAACCACTCGACCACGTAGTAGTCATAGTAGTAAGCAATGAGGACACATGTCCTTGCACAATGAAACTTATTCAGGCCATGTTTGTACTATTATGCATGTGCATACAATGTTTCGACGGTGATTCATATTGCATAAACCACCCCTATATCAGGTTTGAGAAATATATATCATTCTCATCTTAATCCGTCACCAGCAAGTCGTATGTAATCACCATCATCATCTATATTGATTGCCTCTCTCTATCAATAATATTTTAGCAATATACTTAATGATATTTATTTCTAAGGTGGGTAGGGTATTTACCCGACTGTGTTACCCATTTCATTTAACATATTCACTTAACGAGATGATTATTACCACTGTCCATGACTTCAGTGCCTCCCAGTCATACTCAGCATTGAGTGTTGTGAGTACATATATTACGTAATAAGTCATTACATAGAACAGTAACCCAAGTTACATTCGTTCACTTTCGGATTACCAAAGACAAAAAGATGCTACATATTTACTTGAAATATGACAATGGAGGTGCAATTGATATACATATCGTCCTGGGGGTATTTTTGGGGAAGAGCAATGAGTTAGTTCACGATCCTATCTTATCCTATGTGCAACACTCTGTATGGTAGGACACAATCTTGAGTAATGCAGTACAATATGGAGCCCACACCATGCAAACCAGATAGAAATGGTGCAAAGTGACCCACATATATTGAAACACTAACAGCATGACTGATATGCTACAACATATTGGCTAAGACTCTAAAATTTAGACGCAAGTTCTAGAGATAGCTCCAATGAACAATGCTTTACAATACCATATATAAATGGCCTGGCCGATATTCCATCAGCGATGTATATGAAACCAAGCACGTCCAGGACAAGAGCAGCAAACGCCAACATGTTCCAGCAATACACATATGTTCACATACACACATTGCTTCGTGTACAGAACTGTATATCTTCCTCTAATGTCAAACCCCTCGCATGGATATAGCCAGGTTGCGCGTCAAACCACAAAGAAGTTAAACGTACGAGTAGCTAAATACATAAATATAAGAAAGTAATGAAAAATAAGTTGGGTTCAGAGTTAAAAAGCAGCAAACAACCACATATTGAATGTCTCTATGTTAGGGAGATGGGCAGTGTCCGGGGGAGATGGTTCCAATGATAGAATGTTCTTGGAAAATTGGACAACTTGTAACAGGCTGTAGCTGCTGTAATTGACCTACAGCTTTAGGAATGGCAGTGACGTGCGGGGCGGTAATTTTCAATGGGGATAAGTTCCACTCATGAACAAACTACCAGCATGCATCTGTAGCCGATGCCCCCTATGTGGCATTCTTAAAGAGGAAGCTTTCCAACCAGCCATTCGAATGGGAATTCGCATACCCACCCAACCTTTTCCACAAGCCTGGTAGCGATAGTCGGATTCGGTCGATCTCTGAATGTTCTGTCTTCTCCATCTCCATGACTGAGTTGTTCTACCATTGCAATTATTCAACTATATATATATTTATACATATATGTTACTTTTCATTTCTTTAGTGCGCCGTTAAATGTACGATTGTCAAGTTTGACAGGTTAACGTATAGTTATCAAATGTTCTGTTATGGAAGACGAAGTAAATATTGCCTTATAACAAAATACAGTCAAATATAATCACTAATCAACTCAACAAAGTGACTTTAATCAGAATATCGCTAAAATGTGTTATAACGGAGATTTAATAACAAACGAAGTTCTCCGTACACTGGTATTCTATGTGCGCATGTGTTTAATTACCTATTTACGCTAAACTGGGTCAAGATGGCGTCCAAACCGTGTTTGCATGTATTAATAAATGTGTATATCTAGGACTGGTCAATGTTTTGCTTCTTGGATGTCTTCCACATTAAAATAAAATAAACTACATTTCAAACTTACCCTCTTCTTATTGCACACAAGGTGGCTATTCGCGGGTCCATTTCCGTGTTTATAAAGTAGGTCGTTGGGCACTAGAAAATTATAAATATATTTATACACACACCGTTCCATTAATTTACCTACACAACTCAGAAGAAAAATCGGACGATAGTTACTGGCACTATTAGTTTGCCCTTTTTTAAACAGGGGTAACACTGAAGCAAGCTTCCATTTGGATGGGAACAGCCCATCACGCAGCGATTTATTAAATAATAAACATAAAGGTTTTGAGATAGAAAATTGAACATGCTTTAAGATTCATTGAATAATAAAGTCAGGACCTACGGCTTTATTAACGTCAAGAATACTTTTTATATCTTCTATGTCAGATTCTTGTATGATAATATCATTTAATGATTTATTTGTTTTCATGTTTATTAATGTTAGATTAGTAGACGAATCATCTATATTAGAAACTGACGTAAAGTAATCATTAAGACAATTAGCCTTATCCTCATCTGTAAAATGTAGTTGTTCAGAACCATCTGCAAGTGTAGTTTTTAAAACAGGAATTGAGTCCGATGTCTTATAGTTTCCTAGTAAACCTTTTAGCGATTTCCAATAATTTCCTCGGTTAGATGAACTTTGTTCGAATATACTTTCTTCAATATTTAAAAAGAAACGTTGTTTGGCAAATTTCTTAAAATTGTTAACATGATTTCTTAATTTTTTATATTTAGACCAGTTGTTGGTATTAGTTGATTTTTTCGCTAACGATTTTTGTTTATCATGGTTTGTCATTAGGTCTTCTTATTATATCTTTAGAGGGAATACATTCTGCCATTAGAGTTGATAGAGTTTCAGTAAATTTTTCGTAGGCATTATCTATCGATAGATTGTCAATACATTCCCAATTTTCAGAAGAAATGAGTTCATTCAGTCTATCGAAATTTGCTCTTTTGTAATACCATACTTTTCTTTTAGAACAAGTCCGGCGATTTTCTAGAGATTTGATATAAACATATGTGCATTTATGGTCACTAATTGTGTCAATGACATCTATTGTTCCAGAATTATAAAACTGAATACAGTCTGATATTATAATAGGATCAATTAATGTAGATGATGTGTTTGTTACCCTCGTAGGCTCATTAATTACATTTATTAAATTGTTTATTACTAGTATATGTTTTAAGTTATTAACATTATTGTTTAAAAGGTCCTGATTTAAATCGCCAATATTATAATATTAACGTTGATATCCATAGCTTTCTCAATATTTATATTAAGTGTATTCCATTCTGCAACTGGAGTGTTCGGTGGTCTGTATATAGAGCATAATAAGAATGATGTTGATCTTAAACAAATTTCTAGCCAAATAGAATGGATCGTTGGTCAATACGTCGTTTAGAATGTAAAATGTCGGCGACATAGATAATTATTCCACTGCTATGAGCAGATACATCTTTACGATATAAGCAGCCGTTAAAGTTATCTAGGGAGAGCTCACTATCGACCACCTGACTATCTAAGTGCGTTTCTGTAAAACATATTATATCATGGTCACAAAGGTTGTCTGAAATATAATGAAGTTTATTTCTTATACTTCTAATATTCAGATGTAGTATACTTATGTCCCCGTGGGTGCGAGAGTTATTTAAGTTCGATGAGCCTGGATTTAGTTCGACGTCACCCGATAATAACATTAGTAAAATGAGAATAGCTCTATATTGCATATTTACAGAGCTACAAATCGCAAGGAATACAACTGAGCTACATGTCTTAGTACAGTGTGAGTATATGCATGAAAGAAGATCCAACATTTCAAGCAATGGATACATTTTCCCAGAATAACTTTTGTTCACACCGCGAGTCCTCCCATAGAACAGTCCAACAGTCGCACGCCAACTAATTAAATCATTACCCATGCGGATATATATAAAATGTTACAAGCATGTTGAAGCGTGCGTATCGGACTGAAATATGGTTGTGCAACATAAGCCAGACGACCACTACAAAGAGAGCTGTAAAGGTTAGAAAATAAGTAAAAGTTAACATCGAAGAGCGAAAGTAAGAGAACAGTTTGATACAATTATTACATGTTTGCATGATGAAAAACTAGTATATTCGGGATAAGTTTAGTTCGATGTGTCCTACTGAAAACAAAAGTTGTAACAACAACAGAAGGCGTGCACATTTGTATTCACAGAATAGTAGTAAACATACAAGCACACACGCACATACTAGAGCTAATTTATAAACAACAATCTGGGTTCTTGACAGGTCACTCAACTGTGTACCAATTATTTGATATTTATCATCAGATTGCACAGTCCTTTGATTCAAGGTTACATACATGTCTAATCTTCTGCGATATATCTAAAGCATTTGACCGAGTATGGCAGAAAGGATTATTATTTAAATTAAAGCAATGCGGCATTGGTGGTCAGGTTTACAAATGGATCACTGATTATCTCTCGTCCAGGGAACAGCGGGTCATTATGGGCACATCGCTTTCACGGTCTAATACTATATATGCAGGTGTACCCCAGGGATCAGTTCTCGGTCCCCTCTTATTTTTAATTTATGTAAATGACATAGCTGATCAACTACTAAGTATAACCCGATTATTTGCAGACGATACATCGTTAGCCTGTACAACTTCCAATATTGCAGATCTTGAAGGAATACTTAACCACGATCTCAGTGTTTTAACAAAGTGGTCTAAACAGTGGCTTGTAACATTCAATCCCAACAAAACTGAAGTATTGTATATTGGAAACGGAAATGAACACCAACTGAACTTAATTTTTGATACCATTAGCTTGTCTACAAATGAAAGCCACACACATCTGGGGGTAACTTTTAGCAATGATTGCAAATGGCACAGTCATATTAATAATATTACTTTATCTGCGGCCAAACTTCTTGGTGTCATGCGAAAATTGAAATATTCCATTAAACGCAAGTCTCTTAATCAAATTTATATTTCATTCCTAAGACCAATCCTTGAGTATGCGTCAAATGTTTGGGATAATTGTACATTATATGATAAAGAGAACAGCAAAAATACAGCATGAAGCAGCTAGACTAGTGACTGGTACTACTAGGTCAGTTAGCTTGAACAACCTCTACCACGAAATTGGTTGGCTATCTCTTTCCGACAGACGCGCATATCAAAAATTAATTTTGACTTACAAAATTAAGCATAATTTAGTACCTGATTACCTAAGTGCACTATTTCCTAGAACGGTTAACCAAACGTCTCAATACAATCTGAGAAACAGTAATGATTTTGCAATATTGCCAAGGCGCACTTCGTTGTTTGCTAATTCCTTTGTTCCGTCCGCTATTGGTGCATGGAATGCACTACCACTTGCTGTCCGAGATCACCAAACACTTGCTTCGTTCAAACATGAACTCTTAAGTACAATGTGTGTTTCAACTATAGTTCCGTCATATTATGGTTATGGTAAGAGGTACTTATCAGTTATGCACACGCGTTTAAGGAACAATTGTAGTGACCTTAAACGCGACTTATTTCGTAATCATGTTTCGGATCACGACCGTTGTAATCACTGTAATGAGCGTGAAGACGCATCACATTACTTCTTTAATTGCATAAATTATACTGCGCAAAGGTCTCAATTATTCGTAGCAACCCGTCGCTTTCATCCCTTGAACTGCCAGTTCTTACTTCATGGTAATGTTGAACTCTCATATGAAGAAACTATTGCTGTCTTTCAAGCTGTTCAAGTATTTATAAGAGATACTAAACGTTTTGATCGAATCAATTAGCCCCCCTCTGTTGCTCCAGGAGCTAGGTGACACTACACACTACAAGTCTTTTACTCTCGTCTCCCTTCATTCATTCTCCAACACTTATCTAATCATATAATCACTCCAGTTTCTTCTATTATAGTCACTTCTTAGTCTCTGACTATTACATTGTAACAATATGTATTGCAATCGATGTTTACTATGTGTTATATTGCCATGTACTCGTATAATATACATGTATCTACTCTGCCATATGTAAATGTTGTAAAATCAATGAACCAATTGGGAAGCGTCGAATCTAATGTTTTGAGAACTTGTGACCCGACCCACTTGCCATTATTTATGATATCGTTTTAACTTGCTCCCGAATGTTCATGCAATAATGCAGCCATTACCTAGTCAAATATTGACAGGAGTGTGTGTGCGCGCATGCGTGTATTGTGTGGGGTGTGGGATATGGTGGTGTGTGGGGTGGTGTGTTGGATGGTGTATGGGGTGGTGTGGTGTTTCCAGAATCATCTCTGGTTCACTATGTGCACGGTCTAAAGCACTGGACCACTGATCCGCCTACCTTTACAGGGATGGACGTTACACCTTGTATTTAAAGAAACATATGTTCGATTTGCGCCGTGGTTAGCACGCTCTCTTCTCACCACTGCCGGGTTCGATCCTCGGAATCGGAAGTATGTGAGGTGGTATTGTGGTCGTCAGATCGGACAGGTGGGTTTTCTCCGGGCACTCCGTGCAATTGAGGCGGTACTGATATTAGTTCTTATGCAGCGAACAAACGAATTATATAGTTTCGTATATAAATAGTAAGTGATAAGTTATTCGTCGACTTTATACTAGTATGTGTCAAATATAAGATAAATGATATTGATTTGATTAGCACTAAACAAACAAAACATGAAAGAATATTTCAAAAAACAATATTTAAAATGATGTCAGATATTCGATTAACTCATGTTTGCTAGAGTCGTGATTTTACCACATCTGTCTAAAGTACGGTCGTAATGTTCCAAACCATTCTAAAATAGGGTCATGTTGTTGCATAATCTGTCTAAAACAGGGTCATGATTTCGCCACATCTGTCTAAATTATGGTCATGAATTTGCGAGATCTTTCTAAAGAAGGGTGACGGTTTTGGCAGATCAGTTTTAAGTGACAAGGTCCACGGGTTTAAAAGTAAGAATTATATCATTGTATTGTTTTCATGAATGAGAAATACACAGAATAAGAACGATAACTGTTGAAATAAAAATAAATTTTAGCCAGAACACAGTTATTCACCTTATATGTATGTGCTTGTGTATGTGTTGCTGTGACAGACCAGTTAGTGACAAGTGAGCTAATATGTAATAATATATATTGTACAAAAGGGTATGAACGTATACAGAATATCTTGTTCTATCTGTATCATTAGGAATAAGCACATACGCTCTGTGTCATTAGGAGTATGCATTCACTTCATGTGTCATTAGGAGTATGCATTCACTTCCTGTGTCATTAGGAGTATGCATTCACTTCCTGTGTCATTAGGAGTATGCATTCACTTCCTGTGTCATAAGGAGTATGCATTCACTTCCTGTGTCACTAGAAGTGTACATTCACTTCCTGTGCCATTGGGGGTATGCATTCACTTCATGTGTCATAAGGAGTATGCATTCACTTTCTGTGTCATTAGAAGTGTGCATTCACTTCCTGTGTCATTAGGAGTATGTATTCACTTCCTGTGTCATAAGGAGTATGCATTCACTTTATGTGTCATTAGAAGTGTGCATTCACTTCCTGTGTCATTAGGAGTATGCATTCACTTCCTGTGTCATTAGAAGTGTGCATTCACTTCCTGTGTCATTAAGAGTATGCATTCACTTCCTGTGTCATTGGGGGTATGCATTCACTTCATGTGTCATTATAAGTAGGCATTCACTTCATGTGTCATTAGGAGTATGCATTCACTTCCTGTGTCATTAGAAGTGTGCATTCACTTCCTGTGTCATTAGGAGTATGTATTCACTTCCTGTGTCATAAGGAGTATGCATTCACTTTCTGTGTCATAAGGGGTATGCATTCACTTCCTGTGTCATTGGGGGTATGCATTCACTTCCTGTGTCATTTGGAGTAGACATTCACTCCCTGTGTCATTTGGAGTAGGCATTCACTCCCTGTGTCATAAGGAGTATGCATTTACTTCCTGTGTCAAGGATTATCAATTTACTTCCTGTGTCACTAGAAGTAGGTATTCACTTCCTGTGTCATTAGGATAATGCATTCATTTCCTTGGTCATTGACATTCACTTCCTGTGACATTAATATTTGGTATTCACTTCACGAGTAATTAGGGTTTTGTACTTACTTCCTGTGTCATTGGGATTATGTACTCACGTCCTGTGTCATTAGGGTTATGTACTCACTTCCTGTGACATAGAGTTAGGTACTCACTCCCTGTGACATTAGAGTTAGGTACTCACTTCCTGTGACATTAGGATTAGGTACTCACTTCCTGTATCATTAGTGTTATGTACTCACTTCATGTGACATTAGAGTTAGGTACTCACTTCCTGTGACATTAGGGTTATGTACTTACTTCCTGTGTTATTAGGGTTATGTACTCACCCTCCTGTGTCACTAGAGTTAGGTACCCATTTCCTGTGACATTATAGTTCAGTACTCACTGATTGTGCCATTATAGTTAGGTACTCACTTCCTATGACATTAGAGTTAGGTATTCACTAACTGTGTTATTAGGGTTAGGTACTCACTTCCTCTGACATGAGTATTAGATACTCACTTCCTGTGCCATTATGTTATGTACTCACTTCCTGCGTCATTATGGTTAGGTATTCACTTCATGTGTCATTATGGTTAGGTTCGCACTTCCTGTGACATTAGAGTTAGGTACTCACTTCATGTGCCATTATGGTTAGGTACTCACTTCCTGTGACATTAGAATTAGGTACTCGCTTCCTGTGTCATTACGGTTAGGTATTCACTTCATGTGGCATTAATGTTATGTGCTCACTTCCTGTGTCATTACGGTTAAGTGCTCACTTCCTATGTCATTATGGTTAGGTACTCACTTCCTGTGTCATTAAGGTTAGATGCTCACTTCCTGTGTCATTAGGTTTAGGTACTCACGTCCTGTGTCACTAGGGATAGGTACTTACTTAATGTTTCATTATGGTTAGGTACTCACTTACTGTGACATTAGTGTTAGGTACTCACTTCTTGTGCCGTTATAGTTAGGTACTCACTTCCTATGACATTAGAGTTAGGTATTCACTAACTGTGTTATTAGGGTTATGTACTCACTTCCTCTGACATGAGTATTAGATACTCACTTCCTGTGCCATTATGTTATGTACTCACTTCCTGCGTCATTATGGTTAGGTATTCACTTCATGTGTCATTATGGTTAGGTTCGCACTTCCTGTGACATTAGAGTTAGGTACTCACTTCTTGTGCCATTATGGTTAGGTACTCACTTCCTGTGACATTAGAATTAGGTACTCGCTTCCTGTGTCATTACGGTTAGGTATTCACTTCATGTGGCATTAATGTTATGTGCTCACTTCCTGTGTCATTACGGTTAAGTGCTCACTTCCTATGTCATTATGGTTAGGTACTCACTTCCTGTGTCATTAAGGTTAGATGCTCACTTCCTGTGTCATTAGGTTTAGGTACTCACGTCCTATGTCACTAGGGATATGTACTTACTTAATGTTTCATTATGGTTAGGTACTCACTTCCTGTGACATTATGGTTAGGTACTCACTTACTGTGACATTAGTGTTAGGTACTCACTTCTTGTGACATTAGAGTTAGGTACTCACTTCCTTTGTCATTAGAGTTAGGTGCTCACTTCCTGTGTCATTAGGGTTAGGTACTCACTTCCTGTGTTGTTAGTGCTATGTACTGACTTCCTGTCATATTAGAGTTAGGTACTCACTTCCTGTGACATTAGAGTTAGGTACACACTTCCTGTGACATTATGGTATATGTATGTATGTTCCTTTAATGTCAAACCCCTCGCAGGGACTTAGACATATTTTCCTGGGCAGGCTTAGCCGACCTAAGCGATTAACCAGTACTAAGCAATGTGTGTGAGGTGCCTTGCTCAATGACAGTACATACGTGGCCTGGCCGAGTATCGAACCCGGGACCGTTCGATTTCAAATCCGACGCTCTACCACTGGACCACGGACGCCACAGGTACTCACTTCCTTGAACATTATGGTTAGGTACTCACTTTCTGTGTCATTAGGATTATGCATTCATTTCCTTTGTCATTGACGTTTTGTATTCACTTCATGTGACATTAATATTTCGTATTCACTTAACGAGTAATTAGGGTTTGGTATTAACTTCCCGTGTCATTAGGGTTAGGTACTTACTTCCTGTGACATAGAGTTAGGTATTCACTTCCTGTGACATTATAGTCAGGTACTTACTTCCTGTGTCATTGGGATTATGTACTCACTTCCTGTGAAATATAGTCAGGTACTCACTTCCTGTGATATTAGGGTTAGGTAATCACTTCCTTTGTCATTAGAGTTAGGACTCACTTCCTGTATCATTAGTGTTATGTACTGACTTCCTGTGACATTAGAGTTAGGTATTCACTTCCTGTGTTATTAGGGTTAGGTACTCACTTCCTCTGACATGAGAATTAGGTACTCACTTCCTGTGTCATTATGGTTAGGTACTCACTTCTTGTATAATTATGGTTAGTTATTCACTTCCTATCATTAGGGTTATGTACTCACTTCCTGTGACATTAGAATTAGGTACTCACTTCCTGCGACATTATGGTTAGGTACGCACTTCCTGTGACATTAGAGTTAAGTACTCACTCACTTTCTGTGTCATTAGGATTAGGTACTCACTTCCTGTGTAATTAGGCTTATGTACTCACTTCTTGTGTCATTAGGTATAATTATGTACTCACTTCTTTGTCATTAAGGTTATGTACTCACTTCCTGTGATATTAGGGTTAGGTACTCACTTCTTGTGATATTAGGGTAGGTACTCACTTCCTGCTACATTAGAGTTAGGTACTCACTTCCTGTGACATTAGAGTTAGGTACTCACTTCCTGTGACATTAGGATTAGGTACTAACTTCCTGTGCTATCAGGGTTATGTACTGACTTCCTGTGTTATTTGGGTTAGGTACTCACCCTCCTGTGTCATTAGAGTTAGGTACCCATTTCCTGTGATATAATAGTTCGGTACTCACTGCTTGTGCCAGTATAGTTAGGTATTCAATTCCTATGTCATTAGAGTTAGGTATTCACTTCCTGTGTTATTAGGGCTAGGTACTCACTTCCTCTGAAATGAGTATTAGGTATTCACTTCATGTGTCATTAGGGTTATGTACTCACGTCCTGTGTCATTATGGTTAATTATTCACTTCCTGTGTCATTAGGGTTAGGTACTCACTTCCTGTGACATTAGAGTTAGGTACTGACTTCCTGTGTTATCAGGGTTATGTACTGACTTCCTGTGTTACTAGGGTTAGGTACTCACTTCCTTTGTCATTAGAGTTAGATAGTCACTTCCTGTGACATTAGAGTTAGGTACTCACTTCCTGTGTCATTAGGATTAGGTACTCACTTCCTGTGGTATTAGGGTTATGTACTGACTTCCTGTGTTATTAGGGTTAGGTACTCACTTCCTTTGTCATTATAGTTATGTACTCACTTCCTGTATCATTAGTGTTAGGTAGTCACTTCCTGTGAAATTAGAGTTGGGTACTCACTTCTTGTACCATTAGAGTTAGGTACTCACTTCCTGTGACATTATGGTTAGGTACTCACTTCCTGTGACATTAGAGTTAGGTACTCACTTCTTGTACCATTAGAGTTAGGTACTCACTTCCTGTGACATTAGAGGTAGGTAACCATTTCCTGTGACATTATAATTCGGTACTCACTGCGTGTGCCTTTATAGTTATGTACTCACTTCCTCTGACATTAGTGTTAGGTGCTCACTTCCTGTGTCATTATGGCTAGGTGCTCACTTCCTGCGTAATTATGCTTATGTACTCACTTTTTGTGTCATTAGGGTTATGTACTCACTTCTTGTGTCATTTTGGTTAAGTACTCACTTCCTGTGTCAGTATGGTTATGTACTCACTTCCTGTGTCAGTATGGTTATGTACTCACTTCCTGTGACATTAGGTTTAGGTACTCACTTCTTGTGACATTAGGGTAGGTACTCACTTCCTGCGTTATCAGGGTTATGTACTGATTTCCTGTGATATTAGTGTTAGGTACTCACTTCCTTTGTAATTGGTTTAAACATATTTATTCGATAATAATGTACATTACATATACATTGTATACAAAACGAAAATGGATTAAATCGGAAGCTTAAAGCTTATTGAGATTTTCTCCATTGCATATATAATGTTGTGCACAAATGGCGATTAAGAGATAAACATATAATGTAGTAATACTAAAATATATAATAAGTAGTTGAACATATAGCTTGTTATCAGGTGAAAAGCTAACAGTAAAAGGGAGGTCGGGGAGGGTGGGTAGAAAGCGATGAACCATAAGTAAGCACACTGTTTGAAGTGAATCACTCTGCTAGTGCGTCAGTCTCTGTTCACAGAATACTAAAAACCTTTAGACTTTTCTATGAATTTGTGGACAGCTAAGACTATTATTTCATTATGTTCAGATGGCAAAGAAATATCACCGAATAGGATCACATTTAGGGTTATATGACAGAGATGAGAAATAGTGTTAACTAGTTCACGGCGTATATTGTAGTACTTGTGACATTCAAAGAAATAATGGTAAGTTGACTCGATTTGACCGCATGTGCATAGTGGTGAATCAATTATGTTTTTGGAGAAGAGATCATGTTTTAAATAACTACAATTTGTTCTCAATCGAGCAAGTAGTATCTGGTTCTTACGTATACCAGACAAGTAGAATTAGGGAATAGGACAAGAGTCGCTTTTAAGTTGCATCTTGCATCTCTGATAATATCTCGAAAATATAATCAGCCGTACCATCCACCTCTATCTATGGATAAGCAAATAATCGATGAGGTGTCAAATCAAAGGCATCTAGGCATTCATATTTCCAATGATCTAAACTGGAAACACCACATTGACCAAATTTCTTCTAAAGCTTATCAGAGAATCAATATTCTTCGTAAATTAAAATTTACACTAGACCGCCGCTCCTTAGAATGCTTGTATATTTCATTCATTCATACGTCCGCTCCTTGAATATGGTGATGTTATTTTTGATAACATGTCTACTTTAGCTAAAGGCGAACTGGAAAACATTCATCAAGAAGCAGCAATAATAATTACTGGTACCATGAAACGTGTGTCCATAAACAAATTGATGATTGAAGTTGGGTGGGAGCCTCTTGACAGGAGAAGACTCAATCACAAACTTACTCTTTTTTTCAAGATGAAAAATGGTCTCACTCCAAACTATCTCTCTGCTCTGTGTCCACCTGACGTCGATACTAGTAGATATAATTTGAGAAATGGAGATCAACTTCCAAGTTCCACGCTCTAGAACCAATTTATATGAAAACTCCTTTTTACCTTCAGTAGTTAGAGCGTTTAATGATTTACCACCATTAATCAAGCATGCACCATCTCTTTCATTGTTCCTTTGTAATTAGAGTTAGGTACTCACTTACTGTGTCATTAGAGTTAGGTACTCACTTCCTGTGTTATTAGGGTTAGGTACTCACTTCATGTGTTATTAGGGTTATGTACTCACTTCCTGTGTTATTAAGGTTATGTACTGACTTCCTGTGTTATTAGGATTATGTACTGACTTCCTGTGTTATTAGAGTTAGGTACTCACTTCCTGTGTTATTAGGGTTATGTACTGACTTCCTGTGTTATTAGGATTATGTACTGACTTCCTGTGTTATTAGAATTAGGTACTCACTTCCTGTGGCCTTTAGGATTAGGTACTCACTTCATGTGTTATTAGGGTTATGTACTGACTTCCTGTGTTATTAGAGTTAGGTACTCACTTCCTGTGGCCTTTAGGATTAGGTACTCACTTCCTTTGTCATTAGAGTTAGGTACTCACTTCCTGTGGCCTTTAGGATTAGGTACTCACTTCATTTGTCATTAGAGTTAGGTACTCACTTCCTGTGGCCTTTAGGATTAGGTACTCACTTCTTTTGTCATTAGAGTTAGGTACTCACTTCCTGTGGCCTTTAGGATTAGGTACTTACTTCCTTTGTCATTAGAGTTAGGTACTCACTTCCTGTGGCCTTTAGAGTTAGGTACCCATTTCCTGTGATATAATAGTTCGGTACTCACTGCTTGTGCCATTATAGTTAGGTACTCAATTCCTATGTCATTAGAGTTAGGTATTCACTTCCTGTGTCACTAGGGTTAGGTACTCACTTTCTGTGTTATTATGGTTAGGTATTCACTTCCTGTGTCATTAGGGTTATGTAATCACTTCCTGTGTCATTATGGTTAGGTATTCACTTCCTGTGTCATTAGGGTTAGGTAATCACTTCATGTGACATTAGAGTTAGGTACTCACTTCCTGCGACATTAGAATTAGGTACGCACTGCCTGTGTCATTAGGGTTAGGTATTCACTTCCTGTGGCATTAGTGTTAGGTGCTCACTTCCTGTGTCATTACGGTTAGGTGCTCAGTTCCTATGATATTATGGTTAGGTATTCACTTCCGGTGACATTAAGGATATGTATTCATTTCCTGTGTCATTATGGTTAGGTTCGCACTTCCTGTGACATTAGAGTTAGGTACTCATTTCATGTGACATTATTGTTAGGTACTCACATCCTTTGACATTATGGTTAGGTACTCACTTCCTGTGACATTAGTGTTAGGTACTCACTTCCTTTAACATTATGGTTATGTACCCACTTCCTTTGACATTATGGTTAGGTACTCACTTCCTCTCTTATTATGGTTATATGCTACTTCCTGTGACATTATTAGAGTTAGGTATTCACTTCCTGTGACATTATGGTTAGCTTCACTCTTCCTTTGACATTATTGTTAGGTACTCATTCCTGTGACATTATAGTTAGGTACTCACTTCCTGTGACATTAGAATTAGGTACTCACTTCGTATGCCATTGGGGGGTATGTACTCACTTCCTGTGTCATTACGGTTAGGTACTCAACTGCGGTGTCATTTGTGTTAGGTACTCACTTCCTGTGACATTATAATTAGGTACTCACTTCCTGTGCCATTAGTGTTATGTACTCAATTCTAGTGTCATTAATGCTAGGTACTCACTTCCTTTGACAATATAATTAGGTGCTCACTTCATGTGTCATTATGGTAGGTACTCACTGCCTGTGTCATTAGGGATTGGTACTCACTTCCTTTGTCATTAGGGATAGGTACTCACTTAATGTGTCACTAGAGTTTTGTACGCACTAACTATGGTTATATACGCACTTCCTGTGACATTTGAGTTAAGTATTCACTCACTTCCTGTGTAATTAGGCTCTGGTACTCACGTATTGTGTCATTAGGTTTATGTACTCACTTCCTGTACCATTAGTGTTATGTACTGACTTCATGTGACAGTAGAGTTAGGTACTCACTTCCTGTGAGATTAGGGTTAGGTTCTCACTTCCTGTGTTATCAGGGTTATGTACTGACTTCCTATGTCATTAGAGTTAGGTACTTACTTCCCGTGTCATTAGAGTTAGGTACGTACTTCCCGTGTCATTAGAGTTAGGTACTTACTTCCCGTGTCATTAGGGTCAGGTACTCATTTCCTGTGTAGTTAGTGTTATGTACTGAATTCCTGTGACATTAGAGTTAGGTACTCACTTCCTTTGACATTATAGTTAGGTACTCAATTCCTGTGGCATTAGGGTTAATTACTCACTTCCTGTGACATTAGAATTAGGTAATCACTTCCTATGACATTGGGGTTATGTACTCACTTCCTGTGTCATTACGGTTAGCTACTCACCTCCTGTGTCATTAGGGTTATGTACTCACTTCCTGTGTCATTAGGGATAGGTAATCACGTCCTGTGTAGTTAGTGTTATGTACTGAATTCCTGTGACATTAGAGTTAGGTACTCACTTCCTTTGACATTATGGTTAGGTATTCACTTCCTGTGATATTAGGGTTATGTACCGACTTCCTGTGACAGTAGAGTTAGATATTCACTTCATGTGACATTATAGTTAGGTACTCACTTCTTTTGCCATTATAGTTAGGTACTCACTTTCTGTGACATTATAGTTAGGTACTCAATTCCTGTGACATTAGATTTAGGTACTCACTTCATGTGACATTAGAGTTATGTACTCACTTCCTGTGTCATTACGGTTAGCTACTCACCTCCTGTGTCATTAGGGTTATGTACTCACTTCCTGTGTCATTAGGGTTAGGTACTCACTTCTTGTGACATTATGGTTAGGTATTCACTTCCTGGGACAATATGGTTAGGTACTCATGTCCTGTGTCATTAGGGATATGTACTCACTTCATGTGTCATTAGGGTTAGATACTCACTTCCTGTGTAGTTAGTGCTATGTACTGAATTCCTGTGACATTAGAGTTAGGTACTCACTTCTTGTGACATTAGAGTTAGGTACTCACTCCCTGTGTCATTAGTGTTATGTACTCACTTCCTGTGTCATTAGGGTTAGGTACTCACTTCCTATGACTTTGGGGTTATGTACTCACGTCCTGTGTCATTACGGTTAGGGACCCACTTCCTATGACATTAGAATTAGGTAGTCACTTCCTTTGTCATTAAGGTTAGGTATTCACTTCCTGTGACATTAGAATTAGGTACGCATTTCCTGTGTCATTAGGGTTATTTATTCATTTCCTGTGACAATATAGTTATGTACTCACTTCCTGAGTATTTAGACGTATGGCATTAGGGTTATATACTCACTTCCTGTGTCATTATGGTTAGGTATTCACTAACTGTGGTCATTAGGGTTAGGTACTCACTTCCTATAACATTAGAATTAGGTACTCATTTCCTGTGTCATTAGGGTTAGGTACTCACTTCCTGTGTCATTAGGGATATGTACTTACTTCCTGTATCATTAGAGATAGGTACTCACTTCCTGTGTCATTATGGTTAGGTTCGCACTTCCTGTGACATTAGAGTTAAGTACTCACTTCCTGAGACATTAGAGTTAGGTTCCTGTGTTATTAAGGTTAGGTGCTCACATTCTGGACCATTAGCGTTAGGTAATCACTTCCTATGTAATTAGGCTTATGTACTCACTTCTTATGTCATTAGGGTTATGTACTCACTTCTTTTGTGTCATTAAGGTTATGTACTCACTTCCTGTGTCATTATGGTTATGTACTCATTTCCTGTGACATTAGGGTTAGATACTCACCTCTTTTGATATTGGGTTAGGTACACACTTCTTGTGTTATCAGGTTATGTACTGACTTTCTGTGTTATTAGGATTAGATACTCACTTCCTTTGTCATTAGAGTTAAGTACTCACTTCCTCTGCTATTAGGGTTAGGTACTCATTGACTGTGTTATTAGTGTTATGTACTGACTTTCTGTGACATTATGGTTATGTGTCTGTGACACTTCCTGTTTCGTTATGGTCATGTACTCACTTCCTGTGTCATTAGGGTTAGGTACTCACTTCCTGTGTCATTAGGGATATATACTCACTTCCTGTAACATTATTATTAGGTACTCACTTCCTGTGTCATTAGGGTTAGGTACTCACTTCCTGTGGCATTGTGGTTAGGTACGCACTTCCTGTGACATTAGATTTAGGTACTCACTTCCTTTGTCATTAGAGTTACGTACTCACTTCCTGTGTCATTAGGGTTATGTACTCACTGTCTGTGACATTAGTGTTAGGTACTCACTTCTTGTGATATTAGAGTTAGGTACTCACTTTCTGTGTCATTAGGGTTAGGTACTCTTTTCCTGTGACATTAAGGTTATGTGTCTGTGACACTTCCTGTTTCGTTATGGTCATGTACTCTCTTCCTGTGTCATTAGGGTTAGGTACTCACCTCCTGTGTCATTAGGGTTAGGTACTCACTTCCTGTGACATTATCGTTAGGTTCATGTGTTATTAAGGTTATGTGCTCACTTCCTGTGTCATTAGGGATAAGTACTCACTTCCTGTAGCATTAGGGATAGGTACTCACTGTCCGTGTCATTGTGGTTAGGTACGCACTTACTGTGACATTAGTGTTAGGTACTCACTTCTTGTGACATTAGAGTTAGGTACTCACTTCCTTTGTCATTATGGTTACGTACTCACTTCCTCTGTCATTAGGGTTAGGTACTCAATGTCTGTGACATTATGTTTAGGTACACGCTTCCTTTGACATTATGGTTAGGTACTCACTGCCTGTGCCATTAGTGTTACGTACTCACTTCTTGTGACATTAGAGTTAGGTACTCAATTCCTGTGATATTAGAAGTAGGTACTCACTTCTTGTGTCATTAGGGTTAAGTACTCACTTTCTGTGTCATTAGGGTTAGGTACTCACTTCCTTTGTCATTAGTGCTAGGTACTCGCTTCCTGTGACAACATAATTAGGTACTCACTTTCTGTGTCATTAGCGTTAGGTACTCTTTTCCTGTGACAATAAGGTTAGGTGCTCACTTAATTTGTCATTAGGGTTTTGTACGCACTGCCTGTATCATTATGGTTAGGTACGCACTTCCTGTGTAATTAGGCTTCGTTACTCACTTCTTGTGTCATTAGGGTTATGTACTCACTTCCTGTGACATTAGGGTATGTACTAAATTCCTGTTTTATCAGGGTTATGTACTCACTTCCTGTGTTATTAGTGTTATGTACTGACTTCCTGTGACATCATAGTTAGGTACTCACTACCTTTGACATTATGGTTAGGTACTCACTTCCTGTGTCATTAGGGCTAGGTACTCACTTCCCCTGACATTATAATTAGGTACTCACTTCCTGTGTCATTAGGGTTAGTTACTCACTTCCTGAGACATTAGAGGTAGGTTCCTGTGTTATTAAGGTTAGGTGCTCACTTCATGTGTCACTGTGGTTAGGTACGCACTTCCTGTGACATTATGGTTAGGTAATCACTTCCTTTGACATTACGGTTAGGTAATCACTTCCTTTGTCGTTAGAGTTATGTACTCACTTCCAGTGTCATTAGGGTTAGGTACTCACTTCCTGTGTTAGTTTTGTTATGTACTGACTTCCTGTGACATTAGAGTTAGGTACTCACTTCCTTTGACAGTATTGTTAGGTACTCACTTCCTTTGACATTATAGTTAGGTACTCACTTCCTCTCTTATTATGGTTATATCCTACTTCCTGTGACATTAGAGTTAGGTACTCATTTCCTTTGACATTATGGTTAGGTACTCACTTCCTGTGTTATTAGGGTTATGTACTGACTTCCTGTGACATTAGAATTAGGTACTCACTTCCTTTGGCATTATGGTTAGGTACTCACTTCCTGTGTTATTAGGGCTATGTACTGACGTCCTTTGACAGTAGAGCTAGGTACTCACTTCCTGTGACATTAGTTTATACACATTTATTTTAGCTCGATTGCGAAACAAGTGACATTAGAGTTAGATACTCACTTCCATTGACATTATGGTTAGGTACTCACTTCCTGTGGTATTAGGGTTATGTACTGACTTCCTGTGACAATAGAGTTAGGTACTTACTTTCTGTGACATTATAAGTAGGTACTCACTTCCTATGACATTAGTGGAAGTCGTGATAGCGCAGTGGATGCGCGTTCGCTTCAGGTGCGAAAGGTCCGGAGTTCGAGCCCCGCTGGAGCCGTTACGATTGTGCCATTAGGCGAGGCATTTAAATTCCACATTGTCTCTTCTCTCTCCCTCGTGGCGATGGACTCCATCAGGAATGAGGTCCCGAGAGTGATCATTATAAATTGAAAGAACTTGTTTCGCAATCGAGCTAAAATAAATTTGTATAAATATGACATTAGAGTTAGTTACTCACTTCCTGTGTCAATAGTGTTTAGGTACTCACTTCCTGTGTCAATAGTGTTAGGTACTCACTTCCTGTGTCATTAGTGTTAGGTACTCAATTCCTGTGTCAATAGTGTTAGGTACTCACTTCCTGTGTCATTAGTGTTAGGTACTCACTTCCTGTGTCATTAGAGTTAGGTACTCACCGCCTGTGTCATTAGTGTTAGGTACTCACTTCCTGTGTCATTAGAGTTAGGTACTCACTTCGTGTGCCAATAGAGTTAGGTACTCACCGCCTGTGTCATTAGTGTTAGGTACTCACTTCCTATGCCATTGGGGTTATGTACTCACATCCTGTGTCATTATGGCTAGGTACTCACTTCCTGTGTCATTACGGTTTTGGGCTGAATCTGTGTCTGTATATTTGTCTGTCCGTGGGGAGGATAACTCAAAAAGTTGTTAATGGATGTTGGATTAAGCTGTGCTGTTATATAGAGGGCTGGTTATGAGGAAACGTTAGGAGTTCACGACACATCGGTCATGGCATTTGGCCAGGTTAGTCAGCGAAGAGTACACTCCCGTTGACAAACATTATTCAGTTACTGCCCCTGAATACTTCTAAAAGTAGATTGGTCCTCTTAATTGGTTTCCTCTATTTTTATCGTTGTTTCATATACACCACATGCTATGCATTTTGATCCGTGTTCTCATCTTATACTTGTTAAATTACTATCTCTCGACATATATCCTACAACATATATCCAATGAAAAGTCGCAGTATAAATTTGTTATCAATTAATTAATATAATTTTGATAAAATTACATTTATCATACCGCAACAGTAACGACAAAGGATTCCACTAAAAGGACAATACATTTTGGTATATATAAGACTTTTTATGTCAAGGGAGGTAATAGAAAAAACAACAGTAATGTCTCCCATTGGCCAATAAAAAGGAAAAAGATCAAACTTTATTTATTTTACAACGATTGTGAAGCAAGTTTTAACAACTTATATTAATCACTCTCGTTGGCCCCGGATGTAAACGTAAATGTGGTCATTCGTGTGGGAGGGAACCGGAGTACCCGGAGAAATCCCACCTGTCCGATCTGGCGACCATCGTACCAGCTTACATACTTCCCGCCGGTCCCATTGGACCGTACATGTATTTCTCAATAGTTCCTAAGAACGAAGACACTAAATATCTCGAACATTTACACAGAATATGTCATTGACACATGTGGCTTCAAGAATATCGAAGATTTAGACCGATACTAACAAGATGTCCAGATGTGAAATTGTAAAATGCTCACTGTTTAGCTCCACATAATTATATATCTCGACAACGTATTTCCTCTGCCGTCGTGTAAATAAGCAACCATTATGTTAGCATTGTGCTAACTATCTGTAGTCTGCTTACCAGAGCAGTTGCTGCTCGTCATACGTTCGGATTTCTGTGTGAACTTTAAAAAACAAGACAAGATATGTCAGTTGTCCAGTGGTTAACCCTTTGTACTGCGAATTCGCGAAGAAGCTCCTTTTATTTATGTAAATAATGTATCCATTTGTTTTATTGATTGTGTGTCTCTTTTCCATTCCGAGAAATAGCTGCTAATTAGTTCAACCGCGATCTGATCGAGGCTGATAACTGATTTTTAGAACATTTCTTAATTGCGCATTAGTGTTTTTTCCATTTCAGTATTTCAAAAAATGTCTGGTTTTAATAAGTATATAATCTTCAATTAGCGACTGTTCCTCGGTTTTAATATGTAAATATAATAATATGTCAGTAGACTATGATAGTTTGATTATCTGTGATTAGATTAGTCTCTTGTAATTCATTTATAATGAATGGTGTTGTACTTTGCCACGATAATGTGTTTATATTTTAAGGAAAAGATGGTGGTTCAGTGAACTACATTTAGTTCTAAGCCGTGTATGTAGAATCTGGGGTCATCTTTTCCCGTAATAGAATAGTTTTCCCATTTTAACTTTGTTAATATTAAGAATGACTTTGAAAGAATCCAGTGTCTGGATATCTCTAACCTCGGCAGGTAAGCTGTTCCATTCACGAAGTACCGATGGAAGGAAGTAATTTGAGTATATGGTGGTTATAGCTGGTATTGTTAACAGATCATCAGAATTTCTAAGATTATACCGCATGGATTGGCCAACTTCTTGTGGAACAAGAGATGAAATATAAGATGGGACTGGATTATATTTCATTTTGTAAAGGAGGACAAGCTTGTGTTTCCGTCTTTTGTCAGAAAGTGTTTCCCAACCTACTTCACGTTGAAGGTTATGAATAGTGTCGCCCTTGACGATCCTTGCAGCTTCATGTTGTATTTTATCTAGTTCTTGTTTTTCATATAGTGTGCAATTATCCCAAATTACGTCAGCATATTCTATTAATGGTCGAATGAAGGAAACGTAGATAACTTCCAAAGCTCTACGATCTAATGTGAATTTAATTTCCTCATAACATTGATACGTGCCCACGCCTTTTTGCTCATTTGATCAATATGAGTATGCCAGGATCGATCACTGGAGAAAAATACACCCAGGTGTTTGTGATCAGAGACCAGCGGGATTTGTTCACCTAACATCTGCAGAGGAGGATGTTGAGGCTTATTGCACTTCTTTGAAAAGATAAGAGATTCAGATGTGTGGGGGTTAAAATTTACCAACCATTTCTCGGCCCACTTGGAGATTTTGTCAATGTCAGATTGAAGAGTACGATGAGAAGAAGTAGGGTTATTGACTATTAAATGCAGACTAGTATCATCAGCAAATAGATTAATGTTTGAACCTATGTCCTCAATGTCGTTTATGAATACAAGAAAAAGTAACGGACCTAGTATAATAGAACCTTGAGGAACACCTGCCCCTAAAGACGCTAAATCTGATTTTGCACCCGGGACAACCACACGTTGGCGTTGGTTAGAGGGGTAGTCAGTGAACCATAGAAGTAAGCTATTTTTAATACCAGATGACTGCAGCTTCAAGAGCAATCCTTTATGCCAGACTCTGTGTCAAATGCTTTACTGATGTCAAAGAAGACTTCTAAACCATTATCCAGAGCTTTACAAAATGTGTCATATAAATATGTAAGTTGGTTGGTAGAAGAATCGCCAGGCATAAATCCAGACTGAGAATGCGAAACAAATTTAGTACCCCTATAAAAATTAAACACATGCTTAACAATGACACGCTCAAAAACCTTTTCCATGCAGTTAAGTAAAAATAAAGGTCTGTAGTTATGTGCAAGAGATGGCTCTCCATTTTTGTAGACAGCACACACATGGGCAATTTTCCAAGAGTGTATGCTGAGCCAACGAATAATTAAAAAGGTCACATAGTGGATTATAAAGTTGTCGATGAGCTTAACATAGTACTTTGTTACTTATACCATCTGGACCCGAAACCTTGTCAATTTTCAAAGATTTCAAAATATCGTCTATTTCTGATGGAGTTATAAAGATTGAACCTAAAGTGTGCTGAGTGTTGTATATGTTCAAGTCTGGTAATGTATTATTCTTTTCATCAATAATTGTTTGGTCCCTAAAAATATATTCAGTAAGTTAGATTTTTCATTTGCATCAGTTAAATAATTACCTGTGTGAGGATCGTGCAACGGAGGTATTGTGTGTTGAATAGCACGTGCGACGGTTTCTACTGCATTTATGAGATGTTGACAAAATGGAAGAAAACAGCTTTGTTTAATGATTTCCACAATCCATGCCATAAACCATTCAACATGAGTTATCGCGTCTATAATATCATTGACCTCCCGTCAGCCACTTTATCAAGGTACTATTAAGCTACTGTTTCAATAGTTCTAATAAACAATTGTCTAAATACAACATGCATCGTATATCCGCAATTAGCGTAACACAGTGAAACAAAAACGGACACTCATGAAAATGGTGTCTTGAAGACAATTAAAAGCATGTTAACTAGCTCGTATCATTGTTAATCCATTTTATTTATCTGTATTAGAAGCAGGCAAAATTGCTGGATATATAGGTGTTATAAGACGATTCTATTTTTTAGTACTGTATGAATGATCTTCCCTGATAAATACTCTTCAATCTCCATGTCCGCCATTACGGAAGTGAAAACTTAATGAAATAGTGATAATCCATTTAAACAGTAAAATATCGTAAAAAATGCCGTATAAACGCGGTGGTGGCCGACAGTGTGCTGTGGTTAATTGCAATAATAATCAGAAAAGACTTTATGACTGGGAACATTCACCATGCCCAATTCACAATGATTTAAACGGCGAGGAGTGTGCATGTCTCGTATCATTCAAATTCCACTGTATACCCACATCGGGGGAAAGTCGTTTACAATGGTTGACATCTATCAACATGAAGTAGTCGCTATAGGACCAGGGAACTTACGTATCGGGTACTCTATAGCAGCTACTCGTTACCAGGATAAATATGCCTGATTTACAGTATTGTCTGAGCGTCTGTGGCATGCTTGCTTCGCCCTGGTTCCCAGAATGCCTCACTCCCGGTCCAGACGGTGTCTCCATCTTCCGCGTCAGACTGTGGCTCTTAATGAACCCAATTGCCATTCACTACACTCCTCCCCACTTTATCCAGAAGGACTTCCTCCACATCATTCTGGCAATGGGTCCGTTCTTCAGGCACAATCGGTCTGACCGACTTGTGACATCTCTCGACTGAAATGACATTCTCTGGACCTACTTGGTGTCTGACCCCCAAGTAGGTATCTTCCAAGTTGTCTACTTTTCCTGGGCAGGCTTAGCCAATGTAAGCGGTTAACCAGTACTAAGTCTATTTCTGAACCCCTCTATGGCTTAGTGTCTTACACCTAAGCTTACACCTACCGTTCCTGGGCAAGCTTAGCCGATTTAAGCAGTTCACCAGTACTAAGTCCATCGATTACTCCATCCCTGGCCTAGTGTCTTACACCTAAGCTTACACCTACCTTTCCTGGGCAAGCTTAGCCTCCATAAGCAGTTAACCAGTACTAAGTCCATCGATGACTCCATCCCTGGCTTAGTGTCTTACCCCTAAGCCTACTCCTACCTTTCCTGGGCAAGCCTAGCCTACATAAGCAGTTAACCAGTACTAAGTCCATCAATGAACCCCCCTCTGGTTTAGTGCCTTACATCTAAGCCATAATTCCAAGCATTTCTACTTTTCCTGGGCAAGCTTAGCCGACTTAAGCGGTTCACCAGTACTAAGTCCCTCACCGGACCCGAATCCAGATCTGGCTTAGTGCCTTACCCCTAAGCCATAATTCCATGCAATCCGGTCCTTGCGGTCGGCTTACTTGGGAGGTTGATGATGCAAGTAAAGACGACGTGCGTTGTCCACCGCCGTCTTCATCACATCATCCCTTTTGCCTCCCCTGATCCTGGGTCACTTCGCAAGTTTGTGTCTCTTTCTGATTCGAACGTACACCTGCATAGTTCAGCCTTTTAGCTTGAACTGGCTTGCCACCGTTGTATAACTGATTTTCTGCAGTTCCCTTTGAATCCCCGTAGACCGACCAGTTCCCGCCTTGGCTACCCTTAGTACTGATCCCGACGCCGACATGCGCATTGTCGATCGCGGATCCCTGTACTCTTTGTGGAACCAACGGGTCTGCAATGTCTACGATGTCCATGGACGATTCTAAATCTCCGTAGAACGACCAGTTCCCTCCTCGCCTACCGTTAGTACTGATCCCGACGCCGACCTGGGCAATGTCGACCGCGGATCCCTGTACTATTTGCGAGGCCAAAGGGTCTGCAATGTCTACGCTATCCATGGACGATCGTGTATCTCCATAGACCGACCAGTTCCCTCCTCGATTGCCCTTAGTACTGATCCCGACGCCGACATGTGCACTGTCGACCGCGGATCCCTCTTTGCGAGGCCAATGGGACTGCATGTCTACGATCTCGATAAATGATCCGTATTTCTCAGTATTCACACCAACCACAAGGCAGATCCTCAGGCAGCCTTTGAGCACCCGCTTCCTCTCTTGTAGGTATTCTAGACAAGGAATCTGCGTTTCCATGCTTATTGCCGTAGCACCATATTATATTGAGATAGCTTCTCGAGCCATCTCGCCAACTGCCCATGTGGTTCCCTGAACAGCATCAACCAGGTTAGACTCGAGTGGTCAGTCCTGACCGTAAATGGTCTCCCTAACAGATAGTGTCGATATTGGCGTGTGAACCGCACGACTGCTAAAAGTTCTTTTCTAGTAACACAGTACTTGCGCTGTTCGCGAGTTAGCACGCATGGTTTGAGCTCAGGTTCCACCAGTCTGACTGATGGGACCTCCCCCAGATCACTCTGCCTGTGTATGTCCTGCTCAGATTCACATGTTACCTGTGCATCTGCATACACATTACTGTCCATCTCTAGGAACTCTTCTACGGGATAGGCTCTGCCGATCTGGATCCCTTGTTTTAACAAGCGGTGTTTATCACTTGGGTTGACAACACACACAATCGGATCCGACCCTGCACCACAAATTACTCTCGGTGGTACAAGGACTTTCAGACTATCTACAGGTTCAACGTAGTACTCGGGCATCTCGCAATTAAGAATACATTTCACCTTCATCACGGAGTTAGGTGGGATGGTATGGTATTTGGCCACTGTAACCCGAGCAACCACAGGCGTTTCTGCAGTTACCTCCATACAGGTTTATCTCCTGCCCATCAAACACCAATATGCCTCTACCCATGTCTAACACGGCAGACCCTCGACATAATATGTCAAAACCGAGGAGCATATCTTGTTCGATTGGAGCCACATACATTTGCTCGCTATACCACTGTGCGCCAATCTTTAACCGTACAGGTTCTATCACCAAACCCTTCATACTCATCTGTCTACCAGCAGTCATGAGTTTTACCTCACGTAACTTCGGAGGTGGTTTCTGTAGCGAGTTATATAGCCTATCTGAAATGATCGACAACTGGGCTGTGGAGTCCACTATAGCTGTTGCTTCCATACCAGCTACCCGGACTTTCATGCTGAACTCTACCCGTTCCAGTTTAATGGCGACGTGACGCATACCTGTCACCAGATCTTGGGCAATTCCGCTTGAAATGTCCCTTTTCTTCACAGCCAAAACATTCACCAGCTTTCGCCCTACCTTTAGCTGGACTGGTAGTTCCACTACCCCTCTGCTGCTTTACCTCTGCAGCAATTCTGTCCAGCCCTATCCGTAGCTGTTCCTCCAATTGTTTCTGCAATGTTTTCATTATTGCTCCAATAGAGGTCAGGTCAGGGGTGGCTTCACTCCCTTACCCCCCTCTATTAGGCAACGTTGCCCGGTCGTGTACCGTATACACAGCGCGATGATCTTACGCTGTACACGTTTGGTCTTACCAAACATTGCTTGGTGTACGTGCTGGTAGCGACGTACATCATTCATGGCTTCCTCCATGGTGCTAGGGTTTTGTATGCACACATGATGCCCCGCTTCACGATCCACCAGCCCCTGGCAGAAGCGAGCTATTGCTTGCTGCGTGGAATAGTATTCGGGAGGATCGCGAAACGCCTTGGTGGCTAATGTAAGGACTCTATCTGCCCAATCCTCTATAGCCTCTGTTTGTGACTGGACTGCCTGTTGAAACCGGAACTGTGTTATTGCCGGAAGCTCTCTCGCACCAAACCGACTCTCTAGCTTTTGCATGAGTCTGCGATAAGACTTTGGATTCAGTTAGATTCAGTTAATATTGCGTAGAAATTTGCAGCTTTTCCGGTCAGGCTCCAGCACAGACAATTCAAGCACTCGTCCTTTGTCCAATCGCATGCATGTGCAAATCGGACAAACTTCTGCTTGAATGCAGTCCAATTACCCTTGCCATCATATGTTAGATTTGTGGGCAACATGTTGATGACATCTCTAGCCCGTTTTCGCCTATTAAGCAGGTCCTGGCCTGCTGCCTTGCGACCTTTATCAATACGACTAGGTCGTATACTGAATTCGTCATCAGTACTACTGTCGCTATCATCGGGTGCATAATACCTCTTTGCGACTGGGTCCCGTACCCGTGTTCCACTGAACAAATCGGTCGCATGATGCCCAACACGACGTGTACGATGTTCCCAACTTATCGGGTCATACACATTAGGGGTATATTCCGGCTTTCGTGATGCTCCCTGCGAAAACGGATTCCCACCTGGGGGTGTGCCATATGCATCACATTGATGGAGCCTACTTTCCCGTTTATAACTTTTATTATGGGGGTAGCGCTCCTCAGCAGTAGGTGGGTTAGGCAGGGCAGAGTATTTCACTGGCAGACTCTCTAGTGATGCATTTCCTGCCACCCTCTGCTCAACCAGACCAGTCGCCGTGTTCAATGTCTTAAGAACATCGGTCCAATCAGACTGTCTAGCCTCCCCGGTGTACTTTAATGTATCACCGAGCGGTTGAGCGTACTGATCATCATGATCAGACTCTGAAGAATGAGATTCTCCGGATGGTAGATGAACATTGGGTCTAAAATCTATCATCCGAGCCTCACTGCTCAGTTTACTCCTTGTAATGGAGGATAACACCTCCGGAGTAATATTACCATTATTCTCTCTAATGAGAACGATCATATGGGCAAGCCTCGCTTTAATCCCAGGGATCGTGACCAGTTGCTCAATAGTTGCATAATTAATGGGGATTTGGTTCCCTTCTGGGACTAAGTTATCTTCAGACATAGTTCCAGGTATATTATGTTAACTACTATATAGACAGACAACACAAATGCGCACTTACTTGCGAGTTTTTCCAATTTCTTGAAAAACAAAAGCAAACGGAGATACACAGGACAGCGACCCTCCTTCCCCTTTTAGGAAAGTTATTTACTATCAAATGGGATGAGACCAACTAAGGCCAGGAAGCTGTTCCAATGTCGTAATTCCGTTCACCTCCGGTAATGCACGTGCGTAGTTGTCTGACAATGTTGACGGTTTTATATCAGCAAAAACAAGCAAACTGCGCCTTGTTTTTGTGAAATCGATGGGTAAAGGACGTCTTACGCCTGTCCCCAATCGATTAAAACCGGATTCCCCAGTTTACCAAGCAGCCTCCACGCTCTTCCAACACCTGCGTTTTTTACAGCCTGAAAATGACACAGCAGGTGCTCGCAGTGTTTTTCTAGTATTTCACGGCGTGTAGTTCTTTATCCAACAAACTTCTGACACCATTGAAGTAGTCGCTATAGGACCAGGGAACTTACATATCGGGTACTCTATAGCAGCTACTCTTTGCGAGGATAAATAGGCCTGATTTGCAGTGTTGTCTGAGCGTCTGTGGCATGCTTGCTTCGCCCTGGTTCCCAGAATGCCTCACTTCGGGTCCAGACGGTGTCTCCATCTTCCGCGTCAGACTGTGGCTCTTAATGAACCCAATTGCCATTCACTACAAACAGGAAGGGTTTTGTTCCACCTCCAAAGTCAGTGGTGAGTTGAACTAGCTGTACATGATTATTAAATTATTTATTATATCTAGTAAATAGTGTACACAAATTGTTTAAAAAAGCCTGTTTAAGTCGTCACGACAGCAATTTTGTATCATTACTCATCAAATCAGACCCTGGCTGATTTGTTTTCGATATATGGTCCGAATAAGCCACTGATATCTCTAACGACTCTAAATATTGTAAATGAAATCCAGTTTATATCCACTTTCAAGCATTTGCTGTACTGAATGTATCAATCTGTTTTATGGTGTTATTTTCTATATTCAGGTTTGTTCCAAACACTTCATACAGTACAAAACCCAATCCCAGTATTAGAAATGGGATATCAACCAGTGACACCAAAAACACCCGGACGCAGACCCTTGAAATGACTCCATCTAGAATCGAATTACACTGTCAGCCCTAGACTATCTGGATCACTTGCTGATCCTTTATTGACCCCAGTGAAAGCAGAAGACCCTGTAGTGAGTTCAACTGATGAAAAATTGACAGCTACCCGCATTGATTATAGTGATGAAACTACAGTGGAATGTGAACAATGTGTAACCGTGTTGCCAGAAATATCCGGATTACTGTAAAAATGTTACCAGTAATAAGCCAATACTAGTAGACAGCAGTACCCAAACAATTGACTTAGTTGCTCTAGACCACAACTACTGGTATAACCATAAAACAAAGACTGTATCTACTCAGCATACATCTGCAGAATTTGGTGTGGAGAACATTAAGACCGATTCAGATGCACGTTCCTATACAGGATTGAGCCTTTCAGTGTTTTTGACATTGGTATCGACTATGTCGACTTATGGAAAAGGTTTGCAATATAGAATGAGTGTTTCCAATCAAATCCTGTCAGTGCTATTGAGATTAAGGCTTGCACTCACATTCGAAGATATTGGCAGACGTTTTGGTGTGTCCCACCAACTAATCAGCAACATGTTTCATTCATGGATCGACATTATGTCCCAGCATCTTTCACATTGTGTTGTTTGGTTGCCCAGATATACAATTAGAAGAACATTACCACAGTCATTTCGTATATCTTGTCCCAGGAGAACTTGTATAATTGATTGTTGCATTGAAAGCAAGGGCTCAGACTTGGAGTACTTATAAAAGTAACAACACAGCCAAGTTTTTAATTGCCATTGCTCCAAGTGGTTATATCATGTACATCTCTGGATTGTATGGAGGCAGGGCTAGTGATAATTTTATTACCAAAAATTGCGGATTTCTAGAATATTTGCTACCAGGAGATGAAGTCATGGCAGACCGAGGTTTCACAATCGGAGAAGATATGTGTAGCCGACGGGTAACATTGAACATTCCTGCATTTATGAAGGGTCGATCTCAACTGTCTGAACAGGAAACCATCAACTCCAGAAGAATAGCAGCAGAAAGAATTCATGTTGAGAGGGCAATCATGAGAATGAAGTCCTATAGAATTTTAAATACCAAATACAGTATTAAATCATTGCGAAATGCAAATGAAACTGTTCGTATAGTTGCAGCTTTGTGTAATATGAGAGACTTATTAATCAAAGATGATATTATTGAATGAGCCGACTGTATACTTCACTCAAGAAGTATTCATATTGCTTAGTACTGCTGCGTTCAAGGATGCTGACTACAGTGATTCTATAAGCAGTACATTTTCAAGCGAATAAATTACAATGAACTAAATACTGAGTTTACAAATTTATCACTGTACTATATTTTTTATCAGATTACACGTACATGTATGATGAAACATTTATTAATAATTAAACAATCACAAATTCATGTAGTTTAAAATTTAAAACTGTTTGCAAACAAGGAGTTTGTATTAAAACTGCAATATGCTATAATAGCTGTTTTAGTAAACAACAATTACAAAGTATATTGTATAATACAATGTATGTGAGCACTATAATACAATGTATGTGAGCACTATAATACAATGTATGTGCTATAATACAATGTATGTGCTGTCCCCTTGAAAATTCCATAATGTAGAACCAGACATGGACATTTGCTTAAAGTGGCATTATATCGCACCATGCTGAAAATATTATTTTTCACATATAAGTATTCTTACTACTTCGAACAAATATGTCACATCAGTAAGTTTACGTTTTTGATTTATGCAGCTTTACGTATCAATGGCACAATGCTCTGTAATCTGAAGAAAACTTGAGTCTACCAGCCCGAAATTCATCGGTCAGTCTCACAAGGAGATGCTTAAAGTAAAAGTCCCTGATACGGGGAAGAATGCCTTTAATGTAGTCGTCGCTGTACTTAACATTTATAATACACTGTTTTTCCGCTGTCGACACAATAAATTTGCATAACACTGACTTTGTGCAAAACATTGCAATTTGTACTTGACAATAATATCCATTTCTTCACTTAGCATTCAATTTCGGCTCGCCATTTTCTACTATAACATCATATTTTCCAGATGACACCAAACCCTCAAGAGGGCGTGTTGGGCATTTTATTTCTACTATAGTGCTTTTGTCTATGACACCGTCTGGGCTGGCTGCGATGTAGGGTTCATCATCACTTATCACAATCCCAGATTTGTGAACAGTCTGGCCAGACCAAGCTCGTGCAACTGGCTCAAACTTTTGCCCATGACGCGTTGCAGAGCATCCCTTGAATCTCGGATAGATTTGATTTGTGTTAAGATATTAAGTCTATTCACAGTTATTAGGTATATTAAACTTAATAAATAGCTATTACTAAGCTAATTCATTATTTTTATTGTTTTGTATGCAGAACGTAAGTGTCTTTCGGTATACGGTAGAGTAGGATTAGTCTCCCTTGAAAATGAAGTGTCTTTCGGTATAGGACTGGTGGCGATATTGTGTAATATATACCGAAATGCAGAACTTAAGTGTCTTTCGGTAGAGTAGGATTAGTCTCCCTTGAAAATGAGTGTCTTTCGGTATAGGACTGGCGGCGATATTGTGTAATATATACCGAAATACACCCATAAAGGACATATTTTATTTCAATAAACAGTTATAATGAATAGAAATGTTAATATGTAGCTATAAACACATTAATTCATTCATGTTAGTGTTGTTTTATACATATCTTCAGTGTATTTTGGTATACGGTAGAGTAGGATTAGTCTCCCTTGAAAATGAAATCGCCGAAATACTCTCATAACATTATAATTAATCATTATAAAGGGCAGATATTAAGTCAATAAGGTGTAATATGCTTAATAAATAGATAGAACACGTTACTTCTTACTTATATTGCTGTTATATACTGGTTTTCGGTGTCTTTTGGTATTTTTCGGTGTTTAGGAGTCTTTCGGTATTTCTAGGGACCCGTTTACACAGCATCCGCCATTTGCATTCATTGATTTACGCGTTTGTAAAAAGTATTTACAGGCCAGTGAAAACTATACTATCTACCATCTATTCACAGGCACATTCATAAACACTGTTTCAATAAAACTACTTACGAATTTGCTTCTCAGGTGTCAAATTTTCATGGATCGATTTTCACTGTAACTATGGGGGGCGTGCCTAAGTAGCGTTTGCAGAAAGGTCAATTGCGTTGGTGATATTATCAATTTAGTAGATTAGAAGAAATTTTCACTCCCGTAATGGCGGACAGTCACGTGACAACAAAATGGCGGCGGTCTAATTAGCTGTATTGGAATCGTCTATACATACGTTTACTATGGTCAGCCGTATTATTATAAATATAAGCACTGCAGTATTGTTTTACAAATTCAAGAATTGAATTATATGATTACATATTTGTACACGTGTTATCTTGAATATACGAGATAATCTATTGAACTATTTAATTACATATTAATGTGTGCGTGCGTGAGTGCGATAAATAAGAATTAAACTTTTCGTAAAATTTGAATTGTGAATTGGATCTTTTAATTATAGCACGACCCGCCCCGGTACCTCACGCCAAGCGAGTTTCCCAACTACATACACTACAACAGAACCGTAGACCCAACAACACATAACCCGGGTCGGCAAATGGCGGAGAATCTACCGATGTTTCCATCTAAGGGAGAATCACATTACAATAGAAGCCATGTAATGATGTACAAAAAGAGAACACCAAGACTTCGACAGAATGTCCACCAGGAATCCGAAGAGGAGCTCAGCAGACAGGTGAACTTTGAGTTATTCGTCTACCAGTCCATGTCATCCTACATCTACCACCAAAGAGAAGAAAAGACCTTGACAGGTGTGGAAACTGTTTACTATGAACTAAATTTAGACAAACGCAAATGGGGCATACTATGTGCTTATCGACCCCCATCATTACCAAATAATGTTTTTGAACATGAAGTATCCTCCACGCTAGATAAAATGTACATAGACTTTGACCATGTGCTTATTATAGGCGATTTAAACTATGATATGTTGAAACCAGATAAAAGGAAACCTGTCGAACATTTGTCAGACACTTTTAATTTAAAGAATGTTATTAAAGAACCTACATGTTCTATGAAAAACTGTACACCTACACTTATTGATGTCATACTAACAAACTCGCATACACTTATTTGTAACACAACTGTAATAAACTGCAGTATTAGTGACTGTCATAGTATGATATTAACTACTATTAAAGAACATATTAAATCTCTACAAAAGAAAAAAGTAAAGTTTAGAAGCTATAAATTGTTTAATGAAATAGATTTTAAACATGAACTGTCACAAACACCTTTTCATGTCACCCATATTTTTGATGACATTGATATGTACTGGGCACATAACCATATGTGTATGCAAGTCTTAGATGATCATGCACCTGTTAAACAAAAGTACCCTAAGAAGGGCCCACCACCATATATGAATTCAAATTACAGGAAACTGATATACAAAACTAGGCAAGCACATAACTCATACCTTAAATGTAAAAACGAACAAAATTGGGAAAAATACAAAAACCTTAGGAATCTTAAAACTAAAACAAAGAGAAGCTCTATTAGAACTTACCTCTTTGAAAGATGTGGTGGAGGACCCAAGTCTAAGGATTTCTGGCCAACTATTAAGCCTTTTCTTAGCCAGAAATCCCTTGCTAAAAATTCCAGTGAAATAATTTTAAAAGAAGAAGAAACATTTATTTCTGATCAAACAAAAGTATGTGAAAGCTTAAATGATTTTTATGTAAACATTGCCCAAAACATTGGTATTAGTAATGACACAGAGGTAAATAAACAACATCCTAGTGTTGCCAAAATCCTTGAGCATAAATCGGAAAATTTAAATTTTAACTTCAAACCCATAGATCCAGTAGAAATAAGTAAACACTTAAAATCTCTAAATCCCAAAAAAGCAACTGGTGTTGACGCCCTACCGCCAAAAATGTTAAGATGTGCATCAGAATCTATAGCTTTACCTGTATCAAATATTGTAAATTGTATGATAAAACAAAGTAGTTTCCCAGCTGTACTTAAAATGGCCCAAGTAACACCCGTCTTTAAAAAAGATGACCCATTTATCAAGAAAAACTACAGACCTGTTAGTATTTTACCAACTATGTCCAAGATATTTGAAACAGTCATAAACAATCAGCTGGCAGACTACTTTGAACATGTATTTGATAATTACTTAGCAGCTTTTAGACCAAAGTATGGCTGTCAGACAACCCTCTTGCGCTTAATTGAGGACTGGAAAATGGCACTGGCCCGGAATGATCATGTGGCGGGAATACTTATGGACCTATCAAAGGCATTTGATTGCTTGCCACATGACCTTGTTGTCCTGAAATTGGAGGCATATGGGCTGGGCTGTCTGACAGTGCATGCTCACTTGTACATAATTATCTGTCTTTTAGGAAACAACATGTCAAGATTGGTGATGCACTCAGCCTATGGCAAGAAACTATCAAGGGGGTCCCCCAAGGCTCCATCTAATTTTTAATATTTTTATAAATGACATCTTTTATTTTATTACACAATCTAAGCTTTACAATTATGCAGACAACAATACTTTGTCATACTGGGATAAGGATCTGTCATCTCTCAAATCAACTCTTGAAACAGAAAGTGACATCTTAATAAAATGGTTTGATTGTAACCAAATGCAGGCCAACCCTGATGAGTTTCAGGCCATAGCCCTAAGTAAGAAAACCCACAAACAATTAAGATCTTTTACCATTGCAAATGCTGATATTAAATGTGAAGACTCTGTGAAACTCCTAGGTGTAGATATAGATGTTATGTTAAATTTTGATGAACAGGCTACAAAAATGTGTAAGAAGGCTGCTAGACAACTAAATGTACTTCTCAGACTAAGCAAGTGTTTAACACCTGACCTCAAATTGTTAATTTATAAATCCTTTATAAGATCAACTTTCAACTACTGTCCGCTCATATGGCACTTTTGTAACAAAACTAATACAGAAAAATTGGAGAAACTACAACATAGAGCTCTAAAAATTACTTTAAATGATTTCACCTCTAGCTACGAAGACCTTTTGAAACAAGTAAACATGCCTACATTACATCTTAGTAGAATAAGAACTATTGCAATAGAAACATTCAAATGCCTGTACCATGAATCACCTCCATATGTACATGACCTGGTTAAATTTCGAAATATAAAATATTCTTTCAGACATTCAAACACTGTTGAAGTACCAACTGTACGCACCACCTTGAACGGAACGAGATCTTTCAGATACGAGGCCGCTCAGGTATGGAACAGCCTGCCAAATGACATTAGAAAAATTGAAAACCACAAGGAGTTTGTGAGGCTGGTCCGTGCCTGGACGGGCCCGTCCTGTAAGTGCTCAATGTGCTCTACCTAGTCGTGTCCGCTTATTTCCTCATGCTTAATGTGCTTATAAATGTGTGCTATGTGTTTTATTTTGTGTTTTTATGTTTATAATTTATGATTTGTGCTAGCTTGATGTTCTAATTTGATTGTTGTAACTTAGTATTAGTGTTCTATAAATGTGCATGCCACCAATAGTTGCTTTAATCTGCATTTTATGTATTTTGTTTTAAGATACCTGTGAGGTAATTGCTGATCAGTTCCTTTCCAAATCTGATTTGGGGGATAACTGTTTTTTAAAAACATATCTTAATTTCACAGTAGTGTACCTTTTTGCCTGTCAGTGTCTTTTGTTGTTGTTTTGTTTTGTTCTTATTGCAGTTTTTAGGCCACGGGCCAAGATCAGCAACTGCAACACAGTGTATCAATCAATAGTGTATTTCTATTTGAATTCTTAAGATTTATCTATATTATATAGTTGCTTGTATCTTAAGCTGTATGTTATCCTTAAATTGTTAAAACTATTAACACAATGTATTAATTGTATTTTTGTCTTTTAGGTGCTCGCTTTAAACATGTTTTAATTATGCTATGTCCTGTGTTGTATTCATGTTTAAACCAACTTTTATTTCTTAGCTGTTTTTTCTTATGTTTTGATTATAATATATGTTTGTCGGAAAAATAGCTTATTAGCTAATGTTATTTGTAAATGTAATCCGACGTTAAATAAAGCTTCTTGTATCTTGT
>CM026403.1:40049702-40098136 GCA_014843695.1 Archivesica marissinica
GTAGAGTCCATCATATCATTTATCAAGGCAATAGGAATTTATAATAAGCTGTGATATCAATTGTTAATCATGCCTTTGTAGTAATCATTCATTCATATATTACCTGTAATTAATCTTACGTCTTTATAACTTCTTAGTATTAATTTTTACGTAATGCATATACTTATATAGAATTTTATTTCATACACTCGACAATTAACATAACTTTAATGCGCGCTACATGACCGTAGATGTCGATGCGCCGTAAAACACCATTCATTCATTCATACTAAATGCCTTCAATTGAGTCACTGTCACTTGCTACACATACACACTAAAAGCCTTCAAACTCATCTTCATCATCACTGTCACCAAACAATTCATTGAATTCCGACTCGGTGAGCCGGTCGTCGTACACGCAATCGTCCTCGATATCTACGGACTCCCACGTGGATTCCCGGCTACCACCCACAAAATCGCTAAATATTTAATTGTCCTGGATACCATCCATGGAATTGGAAATTCCACATTTCAAGAAAGATCTTATAACCATTTCACGTGGAATCTCTTCCCACGAGTCAATAATCCACTGGCACACAGTTGACAAATCTGGGAGTTTGAGGTTGCCAGCCTTTGTTAACAACTTCTCACCGTCGACCATCCAAGTATTCCATTTCTGTCGCATGTTAACCGTAAATGGTTTATTGAGACACATATCCAGCAGTTGCAGAATCGATGTACAACCTCTCGGTATCACGACCTGGTAAGTTCTACGCTCTTTCAATTTATGTTCAACGTTGTCGACAAGATGCGCACGGAACATATCCCAGACCATGGTCTAAAATTAGAATTGGATTGAATAGAACATTTATGACGTGACATTATGATGCATTAAATGGGTTCCCTGGTGGGGGGGGGGGGGTGCAGGTGTTTGAAATTTGTTTGACTACACAACACAACCTGATCTCTACATTAGAGGCCTTTCGATAAATTCTACCTCAGTATACGTTAAATGTTAAACTGTGTATTATCAGCGACGATTTAACTTATCTATTGGTACTCGGTCTTAACACGGGTAAACACAATCCGGCATATCTGATCTACGTGATAAAACCCCACTGAACATCTCTACCTGTTAACTCGTAAAATAATATCAATTTACCATTTCTTAAAATTAAACCTCTACGATTTACTGACAGTAGCAAACAACTATATTCATGAAGAGGCCCGTACCGGTGTACTCAAATAATCGTACTGTCATTTTGTTACATACGCCCCTACACAAGATAAAAGTGGAACACTTTTATTAAAAGCACACAAATGAACCTAGTGAATACATGATTACTATATACAGTTTTGGGTTTACCACGGCCGCTATTTACGGACTCCCTTCTGTCACCTACAATCTACTTAAGTAGTCTGCCCCTACATTCTCCTTACCAGGTATTGCTGGAATCCTGAATCTATAGGGTTGCAACTCTAATGCCCATCTCATGACTCTTGAATTGGCCAACTTGGTCTTATTCATGTAAATCAATGGTTGGTGGTCTGTCTCTAAAATGAACTCCTTGCCGAACAAGTACTTGTGAAACTTGGACACACCCCAAACTACGGCTATACACTCCTTCTCAATTACTGAATAGTTACGTTCCCTATCAAGCAATTTCCTACTGGCATATGCAATCGGCAATTTCTCGCCTGCCATTTCCTGTAACAATATGGCCCCTAAACCAAAATCTGACGCATCCGTCCTCGATACAAAGGGTACCTCCAAATCTGGCAACTTCAAAATAGGCGGACCTATTAACCTATCCTTTAAAGTCCCGAAAGCCCTTTCTTGACTTTCTTCCCAAACAATCTTATTGGGCATTATTTTCTTGGTCAAATCAGTAAGAGGGGCTGCCACTGCCGAAAAATTGGGTATGAATTTCCTATAGAACCCTACTACCCCTAGAAATGACCGGACCTCTTTTTTAGTAGTGGGTCTCCTTGCCTCCTGTATTGCCTCAACCTTACTTTGGACTGGGCTCAAAGTTTTGGCCTCCCCAATCAGATGGCTCAAACATTCTATGTTTTGGAACCCTATGGCACATTTAGAAGGCTTCGCTGTCAAACAAGCATCCCGCAGTCTTCCAAACACCTGCCTTAGATCTACCAAATGGGTTTCCCAATCTATTGAGAATATCAATATGTCGTCCACAAAACTATCAGCACATTCCAATCCTTTCAGTATCTTTCTCACCAACCTACAAAACGTACTAGACGCCGTAACTAAACCAAAAGGCATTTTCTTAAAACGGAATAGCCCTTGCGAGGTTTGAAAGGAAGTCAAATCCTTAGCACTGTCTTTCATTGGCACCTGCCAATAACCCTTAGACAAATCGATTTTAGAAAAGTACTTGTACTTGGCTAACTTAGAAAATATCTTGTCTATGGTTGGCATTGGCTCGGCATCAAATACCGTTACTTTATTTAACTGCCTAAAGTCTATGCAAAATCTAACACTCTCATCCTTCTTCCTAATCATGACAATGGGAGATGAACAAGGGGCGTTAGAGGGTTCAATCACTCCCATCTCCAACATCTTCTGTACTTCCTCCTTAACAGTCTCCCTAGCATGAAATGGTACTGGGTAACCTTTAACCCGTATTGGCTCACTCATATTTAATTGAATATTATGTTCAATCAAATGGGTACTACCTGGCTTATCAGTCAACGTTCCTGAAAATTCTTTCAAAATCTCTTGTACACTGTCTCTCTGACTATCTGACAATGATTCACAGATATCCACATCTTTGAATGACTCCTTTCCTAAACCTATAGGACACTCCAAAGGAACTTCTACCACTACCTCACTCCTTTCCGGTACCTCATCTTCTACTAAACTGGTTGCACAGACTACTGCCAACGCTCCTACCTCACTGTCCTGTTCTACAACCCTGTCAAAATACTGCTGCAACATGTTTGCATGGAAGGTTTTGACCGTACCCTTAATATCAACGTAATAATCTACGTCACCTTTCACCTCCGTCACTACAAATGGTCCCTTCCACTGTAACAACAACTTGTTGTTATCGACCGGCAACAAGACTAACACCTTACTTCCTACTTCGAATTTACGTATTCTAGCCTTTCTGTTATAGTACTTCTTCTGTCTAAGATGAGCCTTACTCAGCTCTTCCTGGGCTAACTTACAAGTATTCTCCAATCTCTCTCTCAATTCCATCACATACTGATAAGTACTCTTAACTTCTTCATCTCTCACTTCACCAGACCATAATTCTTTCAAAATACACAACGGACCTCTAATACCTCTGCCGTACAACAACTCAAAGGGAGAAAACCCCATACTCTCTTGTGGTACTTCCCTGTACGCAAACAGTACTGCATTTATGTACTTATCCCAGTCCTTCGGTCTTTCACTACACATTCTTTTAAGCATGCGCTTTAACGTACCGTTAAATTTCTCTACTAAACCATTACATATCGGGTGGTATAAACTAGTAGTAATCTGCTTTAATGACAATAACCTGCTAACTTCACCCATCAATGCCGAGGTAAATTGAACCCCACAATCCGTTAACATTTCCTCTGGGACTCCTACTCTACTGAACATATCAACCAACACTTCTGCTACCCTCTCTGTCTCTATACTAGGTAATGCCACTGCCTCAGGATATCTAGTAGCATAATCTACCATGACTAACATATACCTGTTTTCCTAAGTGCATAAAACATATTTATATATATACACGATGAACATCATACTAGTCAAATTTAACTAGACCGGTAACCATACCGTTTAAACCTAATAGTTCTGTCCGGTGGCTATGCGCTGTTCAACTGACGAACCGAGTTGACTTATACAACAGTTATTAATTTAACTGGAACATGACACTGTTATTACACTCAGTGAAGACACTACTTCACTACTCAGTGCTGCTTTAATTACTAGTGGTTACTAAGAACCCGGCACTGGAAAACTACACTCAGTGCTAATTTAAACCAATTCATAACGAATAACTCCTGCACCATACTTATACGTCCGGAACTCCCGAGGTTGGTACTGACTGCCCTGTGGCGGAGTCTACGCCCCTTCACATGATGAGCCCGGCCTGGTTGATCTATATCACGTGTAGTAACAGTCACGCCTATGCTGTGCCATTACCCACCGACCGTCTCGACCACCTCTCTCAGACTACCTTCGGTGCCTCAATCCCGTCTGGCTATACCCCGTCACCATCGTCTTACGCCGTGATGCGGCTACAAGTATAAGCTTTGTTGTACAATCATGATACAACTTAACGCCCTAATCAAGTCTCGGCTAGACAATATATAGCTTTACACATTAGATATCAATCACGCAATCACCGGTACATTATACAATACTAATACACTAATGGCATCTATATGGCATTACAGCTCAAATGGTTCAATCCAATTCACACAAGAATTACAACTAAACACTAATCGTTAGTATTATTCAAGCGGGCTACCTTTAACCTAGATAACCGTTCACACCTCTATACGGTTGCTCGATGATCAATGCATCTACCGTGCATACATCCCCATCACACAAGTGTTATACATAATACGCTTGAGGTATATCAATGGTTACCCCACGGTAACGGTCACTAGCTACGCTCATGCATATACCGTGCATGAGTTACCATAACACAAATGTTATACATCATACTATACTCAATGTAGGTAAACTGTTATCCACTGGTAACGGTCACTCGCTACGCCTATGCCTCTCCCGTGCATAGATTCTATATTACATATGGTACATACAAGATATTCAGATTACCCACGCAGTGTATCCGCTGCACACGATATAGACACTGGTTCGGTCCCGACCCTTTCAAAATATAGCTACAATTCAATGGTCTTAGCGATAGCACGGCTTAGGACATTGCGATAACACCGTCCGCCCCAGACGACATGTATCTAAAGACTCACAAGACTCTAACTATTAAAACAATTCCATCATGAACCGAAGCCAAATAAATTGCTTTTAACAGGTTCATAAAACAATTTAACCCATATAAATATCATCAACGCTTACTCCACAAGACGTTGCAGATAATAAAACAAAACAGGACTTACCCAGTCTACCGCGTGCATTGGTCGCTAAACCTCTCCTTCACACAGTGAATTTCCAAATGGCTTGACGCCCGTACAGGCCATGCTAGGCTATATATATAGGTGGGCCGATCCCTTTACATACTGTACTACTCTATCTAACGTGAAGTAATCCGTGCAGCGCATGCCCGCTTATGACTACACAACACAACCTGATCTCTACATAGAGGCCTTTCGATAAATTCTACCTCAGTATACGTTAAACGTTAAACTGTGTATTATCAGCGACGATTTAACTTATCTATTGGTACTCGGTCTTAACACGAGTAAACACAATCCGGCATATCTGATCTACGTGATAAAACCCCACTGAACATCTCTACCTGTTAACTCATAAAATAATATCAATTTACCATTTCTTAAAATTAAACCTCTACGATTTACTGACAGTAGCAAACAACTATATTCATGAAGAGGCCCGTACCGGTGTACTCAAATAATCGTACTGTCATTTTGTTACAGGCATGCCAATCATGTAATTTGTGTAGAATGTGTCAATAAAAGTTATTCTAAGTGATTCGAAATTGGGCCTATCTCCACATGTTTTTGCCTGGGAACACCTGATTTTTGATACCACTGTGTTATAATATGGTTTTTTCAAAATCAATAGTTTATTTTCGAAGTTATCTCAATATTTTACGTTATCGTACATATATTGATATAGTTATCGTACATATATTGATATAGTTATCGTACATATATTGATATAGTTATCGTACATATATTGATATAGTTATCGTACATATATTGATATAGTGTTATATGCCATCCATATGTCTCCATATCTTTGATGTGGAGTGTTATATGCCATCCATATGTCTCCATATCTTTGATGTGTAGTGTTATATGCCATCCATATGTCTCCATATCTTTGATGTGGAGTGTTATATGCCATCCATATGTCTCCATATCTTTGATGTGGAGTGTTATATGCCATCCATATGTCTCCATATCTTTGATGTGGAGTGTTATATGCCATCCATATGTCTCCATATCTTTGATGTGGAGTATGGGAATAAAAGGAAATGAAATGGCTGATCAGAATGCAAAGCTGGCTTTGTCATTATCCATTTCTAGGATTAAAGTGTGTTATACTGATTTTAAATCTACAATTCTTACCTTAATTCAATCCTCTTGGCAGGCCCAATGGGATGGTGAAATTTTTAACAAACTTCATTCGGTCAAACCAACACTTGGCGAATGGTGCCCAATTTACAGGCCTATTCGTCGAGAAGAAGTCATTCTTGCCCGTCTCAGGATTGGTCATTCTCGAATATCACATTCATGGCTGTTGTCACGAGATGATGCACCAGAATGTATCCCATGCAATACTCTATACACGGTGGAGCATATCTTAATACACTGTGTTGACCTTCAACCAATCCGGTTGCAGTACTACAATGTGGACAACATTAAAACACTCTTCGACTCTATCAGAGTAGAGTCCATCATATCATTTATCAAGGCAATAGGAATTTATAATAAGCTGTGATATCAATTGTTAATCATGCCTTTGTAGTAATCATTCATTCATATATTACCTGTAATTAATATTACGTCTTTATAACTTCTTAGTATTAATTTTTACATAATGCATATACTTATATAGAATTTTATTTCATACACTCGACAATAAACAACTTTAATGCGCGCTACATGACCTTAGATGTCGATGCGCCGTAAAACACCATTCATTCATTCATTTGATGTGGAGTATTATATGCCATAGACACCATTTGATATCATTTTTGAATTTCAACTCCTCATCATTATGTAGATTGGAAAGTTTGGTGTCTTTATGAAATTGTCAGCGATATCGTATAAGAATGCCTGGTAAGCTTTAGTAGTTGAACTCTTGTGCAGAAATATCGGGCCAAAGCAGATAGGGTGGTCCTATGTTGATCTCTTGTGCAGAAATATCGGGCCAAAGCAGATAGGGTGATCCTATGTAAAATGTTTAATGACTGGCATGTCTTTGTATGCTGTCACGTTACTTGGAACACTCTCAAATTATACTTCCTCCATTCCAAGAACGCAAGTGTTCTCACGACAAAAATCTCGAGTAGTGATATCGGACACTATTGATAACTTTTGCAAAATGTGGATTTTTGTATATAATTTTAAAGGTATTCTTATTTTGCAATACATTGGGTTTTTTTATTATTTGAAGCAGATTTAACTATCCATTAAAAAGTTACGGGAACTCTTTTCTGAAGAAATCTTTGTAATCTTGTAATACTAATTATGTATCTTCAGAAGGAAATATTAACAGAATGAATGATACAGAGAGCTGCTTCTCTGCTATTTTTGTGCGATGTTTGTTTTTCATTAACTTTTCCAGTTTTTTTCATTTACTCATTCTATTGCTGTTGTTGGCTTGACAAATCAGTTAATTTTTCAGATACATATTCAAATGTTTTTGTCTTACATTCTTCAGCTCTGAGTATGAAGTAAGCTACATGTATTGGCCTAAAAAAACACGGATCAGTCCATTAATAAAATACTCAAGAAAACTTAATCAATGATGATGTATACTGTTATTTAGTGCAAAACTGAATGTATACTGTTATTTAGTGCAAAACTGAATGTATACTGTTATTTAGTGCAAAACTGAATGTATACTGTTATTTAGTGCAAAACTGAATGTATACTGTTATTTAGTGCAAAACTGAATGTATACTGTTATTTAGTGCAAAACTGAATGAAGCAAGTTTGGATCATCCGAGACTGGTGCTACTTAATAGTGCAGTAAAACCCCTCTAATCCGGAATCCTTTTCTTTTCTCTAGTCCCAAATTTTTCCTTTCTATTTTTATTGTAATAAAAAACCTCTATTCCAAAAACCGGACGAAATTAGGTAATATTTTGTGCGTATTTAAAACAAAATGATCCCTCCAAACCGGAAGTGCCAATTATGAAAGAAATGCATCGATCCTCATAAAAGTGACAACATTCCATTGTTTGCCAATTGTCCATGGCCTGCCAATTGTCCATGCCCTGCCTGACTTGTCCATGGCCTGCCAATTGTCCATGCCCTGTGAAAATCCTGTCTCTTTTTGTACTAGTGTATAATTGTTTTTTTATTTTTGTGTTAAAGTGTTTTATTTTTGTTTTCAAATGTTGTACTGTATGTCATACATGTATATTGTACGTTTACTATGTCATACGTTTACACGTATTAAATATTAATATTACATGTATATATAAACCCACTTCTAATCTGGAACACCCTCCAAACTGGACTTTTTATCCGGTCCAGAAGAAGTCCAGATTAGAGGGTTTTACGGTATAAATATGAAATGGTTACATAGCAAGGATAAGGAAGGGCTATCACAAGGCATTACCTAGTCCAATAATCACCCATTATTTCAGTTAAATTAACTCTGCATGCAGAGTAAAATAAAAGCTTTAAATAGTTCAAATAATTGCAGCAGATGACAATTTCATTACTGTGATTTTATTATTCATAGCTGAACACTCTGAATGTCATGGAATTTCGTTAGAATTGTGTCTAATGAAATTGCAAGACATATTTGACTATTATATAATTCACTGATAGCATACAGAAAATTAAAACACGCATGCCTTTATACCTGAATTGTAGACTGTACTTCCTGCATATGTCTGCTTCTCTTGAACACTGGACTACTTCTCTTGAACACTGGACTACTTCTCTTGAACACTGGACTGGAACTTGTGCATCTCTCATTGGTGATTGTCTAAACTGTTTACCATACAATAAAATGTTTTTATGTAAATGGTGTTGTATCTGTAAACAACTTGTTCAATAACTTTTCCGATAGCGACTTCTGATAGTGTCACTATCGTGTGTTATTTCTTTGTCATAGGTTTTTGTAAATACTTTTATTAGACCATCCAGCTTTGTTCATGGTATCGAATACAGGCACTTCCATCAACTTGGCCTTCTGCTGTACTTGCTGCATGAACACTATGTTTGCCCACATATTGCAGTGTTGATAGATCTGCCCTAATCATCACAACCATAATCCATCGTGATATAGTTGAATATGCTGTGCTTTCCAAGTAAAATAATAACGATTATAAACAAATATTCGGTACAATAGGCATTACAAGTAAGTCAGGTTGTTAGCATTAAAACAATATGCCACATTACCTGTATGCTATCCTACATTGTCATACCGTGGCATTTAAACAATATGCCACATTACCTGTATGCTATCATACATTGTCATACCGTGGCATTAAAACAATATGCCACATTACCTGTATGCTATCATACATTGTCATACCGTGGCATTAAAACAATATGCCACATTACCTGTATGCTATCATACATTGTCATACCGTGGCATTAAAACAATATGCCACAATACCTGTATGCTATCATACATTGTCATACCGTGGCATTAAAACAATATGCCACATTACCTGTATGCCATCATACATTGTCTTACCGTGTCAGTAGTGTAATATTCCAACAGTTTTATTACTTTACTTTAAAAGCACATCATGTATCCTCTTCTTTATTTATATGCAGATACAATAGTGTTTATGGTATATGCACTTTGTAATAAGTATTAAAAGTGTTTGTTTAGTATTATAGTGTCACCCCTATTTAAAGGGCCAGTCGTTTCTGACTTATGAGACACCTCTTGTTGTGAACATCAGTGCTTGTATGCCAGGCGCCAGGCTGGTAGACAATCGGTAAACATTATTTAACTAGCAGGTGGCTTACCAACTGGCCATATCAGATCGAAACCCTGACGTGATTCGAACCTTCGACCTCCCACTCCGTATGCGACCGCCTTAACCACTAGGCCACGGAGATGGTTATATATGTTTTATATACCGTATATTCCCAGCCACAAGTTGATCTGTCACAAATCGAGTGTCAAACTTTGGCTTGAAAAGGCTGCTTTTTATCTGGATTCTTCCACAAGTCGAGGGTACTTTGTGGACTTATGATCTGGATTCTTCCACAAGTCGAGGGTACTTTGTGGACTTATGATCTGGATTCTACCACAAGTCGAGGGTACTTTGTGGACTTATGATCTGGATTCTTCCACAAGTTGAGGGTACTTTGTGGACTTATGATCTGGATTCTTCCACAAGTCGAGGGTACTTTGTGGACTTATGACATTCGTTACGACAATGGTTTTTCACTCTTTTTTTTATTCTGGTTGATTTTATTCCATTACAAATCATAACAAATGCACTTTTTGTGTGTTTTACGTTTATTTATCGTCACTACCGGTTGCCCATATGAGCGACGCCTCCTGAAGATATTACGTCATTTTAGACTTTTTTTGGAGGATGAAAGTAATATGTTGACTTATGGCCGATAGATAGACCCATTCCAGATTCTCCTCTGGTTCTTTTACGTGCACGGTGCACAGCACCGACACGAGACCTCGGTTTAACGTCCCATCTGAAAGACTGTTAATTTTATTAGGGTCAGACGGGGTATCAAACCTGCGATCCCTGGATTACCAGTCCAGCGTGTTTCCACTGCACTACAGATCCATCTTTAAAAAAAAAATGCACTAATGTGCAACAATAATTTATGATGTTTATAGATCAGCTTTTTCTATGGTTTAAAATGTAAATAATTAATTGTCTACTGACATAAAGTTGCAAATTGTAAATATTTTACTAAGCATGTTATGGTAGACCTGTATCATGTATCCAATAAATTATCTAAATAAATCTATTGAATTAGCAGTTTGTCATTCCTGGTTACATGTTAGCAGTTTATTAGCACAGTTTGCTTGTTTCGCGGCCATAAGTCAGCATATTACTTTCATCACATTTCTGGATGAGAAAAAAGGTCGACTTATTTCGGGGAGTATACGGTAGTATGTTTTATGTACTGGTATTAGCTCACTCGAAATACTCGAAATATTTTTAGCTTTCCAAAATGCTGACCACCAGAGAGCAGTAAATAATTTATAGTCGATTCCCAATATGCTGTTTTATTATACATTTGACCTCTATTAAGCAGCCAACTTGTATTAAGCAGCCAGTTTCCAGATTCCCAATATGCTGTTTTATTATACATTTGACCTCTATTAAGCAGCCATCTGTGCTGCTTAAGACGGGTTTGAGTGTACTTGTGATTATCAGAGAACTTCGAATACCACTACTGTATGCATGTTCATATTGCTTTAATATGATTTGTTAGTAACATTTTAGCATTGTGAATATGTAATAAAATAATAAAAAATAATGTTGTTTCAACATCATTACATGTCAATAAAGTATTAATGAAATGTATAAACTCTTATCTTGTTTTACTGAACCCTCATCCGGTTTTATGGAACCCTCATCCGGTTTTATGGAACCCTCATCCGGTTTTATGGAACCCTCATCCGGTTTTATGGAACCCTCTCATCGGGGACTACCACATGGTTTTATGGAACCCTCATCCAGGACAACCACATGGCTTTATGGAACCCTCAGCGTGGACTACCACATGGTTTTATGGAACCCTCATCGGGGACAACCACATGGCTTTATGGAACCCTCATCGGGGACAACCACATGGCTTTATGGAAGCCTCATCCAGGACAACCACATGGCTTTATGGAACCCTCATCGGGGACTGCCACATGGTTTTATGGAACCCTCATCCAGGACTGCCACATGGCTTTATGGAACCCTCATCCAGGACTGCCACATGGCTTTATGGAACCCTCATCGGGGACTACCACATGGTTTTATGGAACCCTCATCCAGGACTGCCACATGGTTTTATGGAACCCTCATCCAGGACTGCCACATGTTTTTATAGAACCCTCATCGGGGACTGCCACAATATGATTTTAGAATTGAGGCCCCTGTACTTTACCTCTTGTGTGATCATAAGAGGTAAATATTAGGGCCTGGGCATGCTGTGCTACCTTGAACTATCTACACCCAACCACTAGCAGTCTGTGTAAACTATGACATTCTTCCAACCACCAGCAGTCTGTAAACTATGACCATCCCCCCAACCACCAGCAGTCTGTAAACTATGACCATCTACCAACCACCAGCAGTCTGTAAACTATCACCATCCCCCCAACCACCAGTAGTCTGTAAACTATCACCATCCCCCCAACCACCAGCAGTCTGTAAACTATTACCATCCCCCAACCACCAGTAGTCTGTAATCTATGACCATCCCCAACCACCAGCAGTCTGTAAACTATGACCACCCCCAACCACCAGCAGTCTGTAAACTATGACCATCCCCCAACCACCAGCAGTCTGTAATCTATGACCATCCCCCAACCACCAGCAGTCTGTAATCTATGACCATCCCCCAACCACCAACAGTCTGTGTAAACTATTGACCATCCCCCCCACCACCAGTAGTCTGTAAACTATGACCATCCCCCAACCACCAGCAGTATGTGTAAACTATGACCAACCACCAGCAGTCTGTAAACTATGACCATCCCCCAACCACCAGCAGTCTGTGTAAACTATGACCAACCACCAGCAGTCTGTGTAAACTATGACCATCCCCCAACCACCAGTAGTCTGTGTAATCTATGACCATCCCCCCACCACCAGTAGTCTGTGTAAACTATGACCATCCCCCAACCACCAGTAGTCTGTGTAATCTATGACCATCCCCCCACCACCAGTAGTCTGTGTAAACTATGACCATCCCCCAACCACCAGTAGTCTGTGTAAACTATGACCATCCCCCAACCACCAGTAGTCTGTAAACTATGACCATCCCCCAAACACTAGTAGTCTGTGTAAACTATGACCTTCCAACCGCCAGTAGTCTGTGTAAACTATGACCTTCCACCCAACCACCAGTAGTCTGTGTAAACTATGACCTTCCACCCAACCACCAGTAGTCTGTGTAATCTATGACATTATTCCAACCACCAGTAGTCTGTGTAATCTATGACATTATTCCAACCACCAGTAGTCTGTGTAATCTATGACATTATTCCAACCACCAGTAGTCTGTGTAATCTATGACATTATTTCAACCACCAGTAGTCTGTGTAATCTATGACATTATTCCAACCACCAGTAGTCTGTGTAATCTATGACATTATTCCAACCACCAGTAGTCTGTGTAATCTATGACATTATTCCAACCACCAGTAGTCTGTGTAATCTATGACATTATTCCAACCACCAGTAGTCGGTGTAAACTATGACATTCTTCCAACCACCAGTAGTCTGTAATCTATGACATTATTACAACCACCAGTAGTCTGTAATCTATGACATTATTCCAACCACCAGTAGTCGGTGTAAACTATGACATTATTCCAACCACCAGTAGTCTGTGTAATCTATGACATTATTCCAACCACCAGTAGTCGGTGTAAACTATGACATTATTCCAACCACCAGTAGTCTGTGTAATCTATGACATTATTCCAACCACCAGTAGTCTGTGTAATCTATGACATTATTCCAACCACCAGTAGTCTGTGTAATCTATGACATTATTCCAACCACCAGTAGTCGGTGTAAACTATGACATTATTCCAACCACCAGTAGTCTGTGTAATCTATGACATTATTCCAACCACCAGTAGTCGGTGTAATCTATGACATTATTCCAACCACCAGTAGTCTGTGTAATCTATGACATTATTCCAACCACCAGTAGTCTGTGTAATCTATGACATTATTCCAACCACCAGTAGTCGGTGTAAACTATGACATTCTTCCAACCACAAATTCTTCTTGATTTCCAATATAGACAAAAGATTAGGTCATATAGCAACAGCCCCTACGCTATTACTAATACACCTACGGTCAATGATTCAGGCACCCAGGTAGAACCAACGACCTGCAACTTGCCAGCTGGTTAGTTTCCTCACATGAATTGGACAACCCTGGTGGGATTCGAACATACAGCAAGTGATTTGTGAAGTGAACTCAATGACTGTAACCAATTGATGACAGAGGAGGCCCCTCGGCCCCCTCCCTCAAATTATACATCGGAGGCAAGGCATCCTTATATTTGTCAATGTTACCACGGTAACTTTTTCAACAACAACGAGAATTGATTCATATATCATAAGTTTACTGTTTGCCACCAAATTTACCAAATATCATATTCGTTTTGATGCCACATTACAGTTTATAAAAATAGAAATGGTTCCTCTAAATACATACATGACATTGTATACTGTAATTTCGGTAAAACTACAAGTAAGTGATACTTTATGTACATGCTTTGTCATAATTATTGGGGCGTCCAGAGCACAGGAATTCGGCACGTTTGGGGGTACTAGTATATATATTTAAGTACAGGGATTCTACTCTGTGGGATGTCAGATTTCGCATCGATCAGTAAAATGGCCCTATCGGAAACTTCTCAATCGGCGTAGTTCGCGTTGAAACGAGCGTTCTGATTGGATTATTAGAATGTAACTAGATGTTTGTTTGTTTTATGAAGAATAATCATAATCCAATCAGAACGCTTGCCTCTTGAAATTTTTTTAAAACAAATTGAAAAATTCTACGAAATCTCTTTTTGACGTACATTTTTGCCGAATAAACCTACACGTTAGTGGAAACACATTTTATTGATAATGTTATTCACTGTTAAAACTCTCCCGTCGAAGATTTTTTTTTGTTACTGACAGAACCCGTGTCCCAGTATGGAAATGTGACCTGCTATGGCCAATGTCTGTGGCAATTGTTTGCAAAGTATACATGCATGCAGCTTAAAGTTGTGTTTTATTTGAAGAACAATATAAAGACTCGGGATAGGCGTTATATTTGGACAGATTTGTTCAAAATTATTTCAGATAGGGCCATTTTACTGATCGATGCGAAATCTGACATCCCACAGAGTAGAATCCCTGTACTTAAATATATATACTAGTACCCCCAAACGTGCCGAATCCCTGTTGTCCAGAGATGCTCCAGCCGACGTCCAAATATTTGATATTGTCATCATATTCGTCCTTCAGTTGTATGAGAAGACCGTAAAACTGCAAATGCGCACAATGTCCCACCCAGCATTAGACCATGTGTTTCAGTGATGAAATATTTGAGAGCTTTGGGTTCATCCATTGAAGACCGGTTTTGACAATGATTTGGGTGGAAGCCAATTTGCGACAGTGAATGACAGTGAAACAGATACTTGAACCAAACCTCATGAAGCGGGCTTTGTCTGCTGATGCAATTATTACGTCTGCACTGACCGACTTATGCTTGGATTTATTCAACGGTGAGTCGGTTAGCAAACATTCTTCAGGATATATGTTATTTCTGCAGCAGTGGATGCTTGTGGATACTCATGACACCATGGTGTCTATATAATTTTAGTTTACGCCAGTACTTGCGTACGGCAGTTATTGTATCATACGGCAGTTAGTGCATATACGACTACAAGCTAGTCAGGGATGAGTTCAGTCCCTTGTGTTTGTTTACGCTGTTTGTTTGACATCCTCATGCGAATTAAAGTTTGAAGCTCTGTTTGTTTACTAGACTGGTGGGATTTCAGAAAAAAGGCCCTGCATAAGGTTCTAGGGGCATTTTTGGGTAAAAGTTGAGAACCGGATTTTTTAACATAATTCAGGCATGCTGAATCCGATAAACCCGGTTTCCAAGCAAAATTTTGAGTTTTTGACCGCCTAATTTGCATAAACAAAATGGCCGCCAAATGGCAAATGTTGAACTATTCTTCTACGATATTTCTGTAACAAGGCAAGCTATAAGGACAAATCAAGTGTCTATACCTATGTTTTGAAGGGCAGAGAATATGGTTATGACATTTCCGAAGTCATTGGTGGTGAAAAATACTCATGAATATGCAAATTAGTGGCCGCCATTACAGAAAAGTCCGTTTTCACCAATATCTCTGTAACCGGGCAAGCTATAATGACAAATCAAGTGTCTATACCTATGTTTTGAAGGGCAGAGAATATGATTAGGACATTTCTAGAGTCATAAACAATACTCATGAATATGCAAATTAGTGGCCGCTATTACAGAAAAGTCCATTTTTACCAACATATACCAGGTAAGCAATAAGAAAAATTCAAGTGTCTATGCCTATGTTTTGAGTACCGGGTAATCCAATGGTTTCAGAAAGGGGATTCCCCGAAAGTATTTGCAAGGGGATTCACTGAATCATGTTTCCCATCTGATGGACCACTGTGCACTAGACTATAATGGAGAAAGCCTGAAGGGTCTAATTTTGATATCTTGCTTGGCACCAGTGGTTTTCCGTTGAACCATGACACTGAGTACCGATTGTATTCTTTTAAATTGACCTTTTTAAATTAGGGTAAGTAGAACCTGTATCCTGCGAACATAAATCCTGCAACAAGTGAGCCGGTATTCGCCACACCTGTTGACAAGAAATGGTTTACGAAACCTGAAGCAGACCCTGGTTGTGTAAAACAAGCGGAGGCAAAGGATATGGCATTCTTTCTGCGACGTCAAGATTCTGACACAAAACCTTCTTGGACAGTATTCAATCAGTCGATCTCATCAGAGGAGACAGCAGTAGGATATTTGCCTATCATTCTTGCTCCGGCCCATGAATTAGATACGCTGAGTACAGTTGTGAAAAGGTGCATGGCAATATCGTCCCATTTTGGCCAGGAGTACACTGTCCTTACAGTCGACCAAGCTCTATTCTGCAAACTCATGGAACTGAAGTGGTCTGTTGAAGAATACCGGGATAAATTAATCCCTCATCTTGGTGGACTTCATACTGCGATGAACTTCCTAAAGACTATCGGAGATCACATGGCCGGGTCTGGTCTAGCTGAAGTGTGGTTGGAGTGTGGTCTGTTCGGAGGGTGCTGTGCAGCTTGTCTTGTCAGGAAAGGCATACAGCAAGGCTATGAGAGCTCACAAACTTATCTTGCAGGCCAGGCCCTGTGGCGGCGTTTGTTGCCAACATTTCTCTTGTTTGCTGCAGAATCGAACAAGGAATGCTATGATGAAGTTTCTGCAATGGCAGCTGATGACAACCCCGAGAGAATTCCTGAGCTGATGGCGTGTCTCAGGCAGGAAATGTTTCAGAGTTCTGAAAGATTTCGTTGCTAGTAGATCGGATGATGTGAACTTCGTCTTTTGGTGGAACTACATGGACATGGTCTCGATACTGTTGCATTTCACCGGAGCACAGCGTGATGGAGTATGGGACCTTCATCTCTACTCCTTCAGTCTGATGTTGCCCTACATCATGCGATATGACCACCTGAACTATGCAAGATAGGGTCCGCTGTACTTGGCCGAGATGCACCAACTTCCAGAACCTGTGCTATCGGAGTTTCAAAAGGGAAATTTTGTTGTCAAGCGTTCGGCACATAAGTTCAACCGAGTAGACCCAGACCAAGCCATGGAATGGATACCTGGTACAGGCAAGAAAGGAGGTGGAATCGTTGGCATCACAAAACAACATCAGCTCTTACTAGATGGACCCTTTCGTATAGTCTGAGGTCTCACATTGCAGCTGAAACGTATGACATGTACGATCACCATCCTGGCAGTGGATACGTTCACAATGAAGCCACCAAATCACGACAAAAGCGAGACAACGATGATGAGATGGCATTAGTCACGGCCTTCCAGGGATTCAAGGTGCTTGCATCAGTTTCACCAGGGTCCTTGCACAACCTCGTCACGAAAGACCTAGCAACGGAGGAAATCCAGGACTCGTTACTTTGTACCAAAGACCTCGGACAGGAACAAGTGAATACATTTGTTGAGGAGAGAATGGTTGTACCTAAGCAAAGTGACATGCCGGATGTCCTGATTCATGCGCCACTACACAAGAGTCGTGCCAAAACGTTTGAATCCCTGTATGAAGTGGTCAAGGACAGTAAAAGACAAAGACAAGAAAACTATCATAAATGCAGATAGAAACGTCCTTCAACGCCTCGTCATTACCTATGAGGCAGGTCGTCCTGTTGACTTGCAAGCTGTCATGAAGCACGAGCTTCTGCCAGTTCCTATATCACTTGCCGAAATAAATGGTTCACTCCGGACTGGAAACAAGTCCGTGCTGGCAGATAGGTTAACAGAAGACATAGTATGTCCTGAAGCTATAGAAGTTCACAACTTGTCATCTTGCCTTATCATTGATGGACAAGCACTGGTGGTTGCTCTGGGAAAGCCTGAAAAAGCAGTGACCTTCGGGGACTTGGCCGACACATACGTAAGAGCAGTACTATCAACGAATAGACGTTGTGTTCGACAGGTACAGAGAAGAGACAACCAAGGGTGCTACCAGGATACGACGCACGAAAGCAGCTCGCCCAATCAGACGGCTTGTTGAAAATCGTGATGTGCCGCTTCCAAAAAACTGGACAAACTTTCTGTCGCTTCCTGATAATAAAGTTGATCTTGCACATTTCTTGTCTGGGGAATTGTGTCTTCAGGCACCAGATGATAAGGAGATAGTAGCTGCAGGGGGATTCAGGGAGGATCTTGAAGTTAGGTCTTCAACGACAACCGATTTGACTCAGCTGAAAGCCACACACGAAGCAGCTGACACTAGGTTGGTGTTACATGTTGTGCAGTCAGTTTAACACAGTTGTTGTGTCATCAAGGGACACTGATGTTCTCATGCTTTTGGTTTCCAATTTCCCACGTGTTCAGTGTGAACGTCTATGGATGCTGTCTGGTACTGCCAAGAAACGGCGATATATACCCATTGATGCAGTTTTCAGTAACCTGCCAAGAGATTCAGCTACAAATCTTTTGCCATTTCATGCATTAACCGGGTGTGACACCACATCATACATCGCAAATCACACGAAAAGGACCGCATGGGCAGTCTTTAAAGAGCACCATCAGTTGCTCAAGGACGTAGGAATCGCTGAACTCACAGAGGATACCATTCGATCTTCAGAAACATTTCTTTGCAGAGTATACAATGTGCAAAAAAACAGACTATTGATACGGCACGGCATATACTATTCTCTAAGACAGGGAAACCTGAAGCGATGCCCCCAACGAGTGATGCTTTCCGCTATCATGTGATGTGAGCACACTATCAAACAATGGTTTGGAAATGCTCACTGTGCTGTACCTGAGCTTCCAGCCCCTGTGGACATGGGATGAGAACGTACTGATACAGGACTAAAGCCCAAACTAATGTCATTGAGTCCCATCCCTGAACGTTGTATGGAAGTGATTTCATGTTCATGCAAGAAACAATGCAAGACACGCCGATGCAAATGCCGAAAATACAACTTACGATGCACAGCAATGTGTGCATATGAGCAAGAGACTGATGACCAAACCCGTTGCATGAATACGGCCTAGCCGAACAAACATTATCTGCCTTTCAAAACAGGTATAGACACTTGGTTTGTCAATATTGCATTTCTGGTTATGGAGATATTGGTCGAAACGGACTTTTCTGTAATGGCGGCCACTAATTGGCATATTCATGAGTATTGGTCACTACCAATGACCTCAGAAATGTCTTAATCATATTCTCTGCCCTTCAAAACATAGGTATAGACACTTGATTTGGCATTATAGCTTGCCCGGTTACAGAGATATCACAGAGGAATGGTCCAACATTTGCCATTTGGCGGCCATTTTGTTTATGCAAATTAGGTGGTCAAAAACTCAAACTTTCACTTGGGAACCGGGTTTATCGGATTCGGCATGCCTGAATTATGTTAAAAAGTCTGGTTCCCAACTTTTACCCAAAAATGCCCCTAACATTCACATTTTTCTCAAATCCCACTATTCTATACTGGCGTTATACAAATTTATTTTAGCTCAATTGCGAAACAAGTTCTTTCAACTTATATTAATCACTCTCGAGACCTCATTCCTGATGGATTCCATCGCCATTAAGGAGAGAGAAGAGGCAATGTGGAATTTAAATGCCTTGCCTAAGGGCACAATCGTAACGGCTCCAGTGGGGCTCGAACTCCGGACCTGAAGCGAACGCGCATCCACTGCGCTATCACGACTTCCATCTACATAATGTAAATGCACATGACTTGGTAGCAAAATGAAAAGATTGAAGGCTTACACGCACAACATTCACTATAGTCTACATGCCGTTCTTTGACAGTACCTTCATTGGTGCAACAAAAAATTGCCAATGGAAAGTTCATCTGGAATCTCTGAAGACCCTCTGCAAATATTTCTTCACATGCGACAGACTAAACTATGGTGTCATTGTACTTGGCCAGATGGAAAAGCTCGAAATGACAGATTGAGCTACTATATTTAGTTCATTGCGTGTATGTCCTGCGTGAATAAGAACTGCTGGGCCAGACCACAGGGATTCGGCACGTTTGGGGGTACTAGTGTATATATTTAAGTACTTTTGGGGGTACTAGTGTATATATTTAAGTACTTAAATATAGTAGTACCCCCAAACGTGCCGAATCCCTGTGGGCCAGACCATGTTATTGAGCATGGACGATTATGAAAGTCAAAGGGAGGTCTGACTGGTTTGACGCAGCAACCAGCTGCTATGATCAGATGGTTCTTGATCACACCAGAATTAAGTCGTCTGGTTACAGAAGTTGAAGATCTTGCAGAACAAGCAGCACAGAAAACCAAGCATCATCATGACTCAAGTATGTCTGATGCTGTGACATGCTTTCAGTTGAATATTGGGGAAAGTGAAGGAAACCTTAAAACTACATAGTCCCTTTGATTTGTTGCATGATGTTGTATTGGTGAACATCATAGCACAGGCAGTACTGACGATGGCGATGCTTCAGAGAGATGCTATTGTGTCATAGTCACAGAATGACACAAGGGACAGCTTCTCTCGTAGTCACGAAGACCAGGACGACTAAGTGTATGGATACAAACAGAGACAAATTTACACAATTTAAATATATATATATAATTATTATCGCAGTAAAGGTGGCAAACAACAAGATGGTAAATGATTGCTCCTACTGAGCGAGACGTATGATCGTTCGTAATTTGACTGTCGATATCTAACTAACTAAATGAATGACAGCTCACTACTAATGTAATTTAACTTCAGTGTATATATATATGCACTGAATGCATTTCAGAGTGACAATTCACTACTAGTTAATTTAGTTAGGCTAATGATTTAATTAATCATGTTTCACCGACGTTTCTCTGCGTCCTTATGACCTTGTCCCCTGATGGCGCACTCGATACTGGCTTCCCCAGCTACCGCTGACACGCCCAATCTGTAGAGTTACCAGCTCACGCCAGCAAAATCCCTCTGGTAGCCGTGCGTGCCGCAGCTCGTGTGACTCAGTTCTCTGGATGGCAGAACCGGATGCACATCGCTGGGCTATCTTCCCAGGCCCCGTATTCATGCGTGAAACGACCCAATTGGCCGCTTGTAACGATATACGTCTACACTCTAGATGTACCGTGTTTTACGTTTATTTATCGTCGCTACCGGTTGCCCATATGAGCGACGCCTCCTGAAGAGATTAGTCATTTTAGATTTTGGAGGATAGTGCATGATACTGACAGACAAATTCCAGAGTCTCCTCTGGTCCTTTGTTTTATTAGGGTCAGACGGGGGATCGAACCTGTGATCCCCTGGATTACCAGTCCAGCGTGTTACCACTGGACTACAGATCCGTCTGTACCTGGAAGAACTGCCTTGCTGTGTGGACTTCCTCGCCAATTAAACAGTTGTGGTGAACACATGCACGGTTTTTTCATGCGGTTATGAGTTGATTTAAACCGTCACTGTATATAGAATGTTTAGTACAAGGCCTTGGAGAGTAATTTTCCTGATATTAAAAGGGAACAGTGTTTATGATAAGATAAATCAAAGTCGCATAATACTAGTTTGATTTATATCAATTAAACGGGAATATTATGACAATGTAGGCCTACCTTCGCTGTTAGGTACACGTTATTCCCAATTTAGTATAAATTTACCCACTAAACTGTACAATGGTACGACATAATGTACGTAAATCCATTGACACTGAGGCCCCGACTACACAGTGGTCAATATGGTCACTTTCATTGTGTTACATATTGGCCAGGTAAAGAAGTTGTCCAACAAAGACGTTGTGAGAGAATTGAGCATTTGGAGTCCAATGAAGATTACACCAGCAAACATGGAAAAGCATACGAAAGGCAAAGAAGTGCAATCAGTAGTTTCTCTCATGAATGACAGAACTGTTTGCAAGGTTCTAAATCTTAGTTGCTATTCTTAGCCGACCTGAGCTGGATCTGTAGAATAGCATCGGTGGATATGAGTACCGTGTTTCCCCGTTCTCTACTTTATACCAGATGGAAACACCCGACCATGCACTGGCAAGCCGACCATGCACTGGCAAGAGCAAAGTTGATGTCAATTCTAGAGGACCAGAGAAGCAGCCAACTCCAGCACCTCTACAAGATCATCGACATCATGCTCATGAACCTCTACAATATAATCAGATTCAGCAAGACCTGCCAGAACAGCAGCCAGTTCATGTACCCCAACAGCAATCAGACACCAAGCGAGTCATTATCATTGATGCGGTGGCTGTTGAGGAGTCCTTGGCGAGAACATGATCGGACATGGCCTAACATTTCATAACACTTTGAGAACAAATCGACATAACTTAGATGATAGAGATGATGTCCTGAATTCGATGGAGGAGATGACACACATCAACTCCGACAACGGAAAGACAAAATAAGTTCCTACAGCATAGCTGATGATGCTGTCATTGTGAAAGTACAGCTACCGCAGCTTCTCAATAGCAACATAAACAACGACAACCTATCTAACTACCGGGCATCGTACATGTAGGAGAGCAACTTTGAATCAGAGCAAACATGTGTGACAACCATCGAGGATGAGTGCAAATCAAACAAACTGAACTTGGATCACCTGAATACCAATCAGGAAGAGACATATACTTGTATGCTAGTATATGCATGTGATGATGCTCAAAGGGGATCTCATCTATATACATGTGTACAATCTCCCAATACTGATATGTATGTATATATAGCGTCATAGGGCTAACACCAGTACATGTACATCTTCGTATCCACATCAAAACCATTCGGAACAGGAAGTAAACGGCGAACGATCCGGTTGAAGCCAATCTCGTGTGCTCTTTGTCCACAACTAGCGCGTTCTAGAGTCAGAAGTCAGAAGGTGAAAAAACCTCAAAAGGATTCTGGAAATAAATCAAGTCAAGGAAGCAGGATAGTGTCAGTATTGGAACACTTAAGGACATGGGCTGAAATGTTAAACAATCAATTCTGCTCTGTATTCACAAAAGAAAATCTATCTGATCTACCAGAAAAAGGACCATCTCCATATCGTCCAATGCCCAAAATACAAATAACTCTTAATGGTGTCATCAAATGCATACAGAGACTAAATCCCAAGAAAGCCAGCGGGCCAGATAAAATGCCACTTATTGTCCTTAAAGAAACATCAAGTGAAATTGCGCCAATTCTCCAACTCATCATCCAGCAATCACTGAACACCTCCGAAATTCCTCTAGACTGGAACAATGCAAACATAGTCCCAATCTTCAAAAAAGGAGACAGAACGAAACCAGCGAACTATCGCCCAGTAAGTCTGACAGCTGTGGTGTCAAAAATGATTGAACATAGTGTAGTATCTCAAATCATGAGTCATCTTGACAAGCACAACAGCTTAAACAACAATTAACACGGCTTTCGATCTCAACGTTCTTGTGAATCTCAATTGCTTTTAACAACAGATGACATTACTAAGAGCATAAACCAGGGCTATCAAGTTGATATAGCGATCCTAGACTTTGCAAAAGCATTCGACAAGGTGTCACACCGAAGAGTATCTACAAAAATGCAATACTATGGTATACAAAATGAAACCCAATCGTGGGTAAACACTTTTTTAACCAAACGTCTACAAAGATTGTTGTTGATGGTGAATGTTCCCAATATGCTGAAGTAACATCTGGAGTCCCACAAGGAACTGTTTTGGGCCCAACACTGTTCTTGTTGTTCATTAATGACATCGCTTCAAACATAACATCTCATATACGTCTATTCGCCGACGACTGTGTTGTATACCGTCCAATAACATCTCAACAAGATCATCAAATACTCCAAGACGATCTTCATGAACTAGTAAGCTGGAGTGAAACATGGCAAATGGAATTCAATATCAGTAAATGGGTGAAAATTTGATTAGGTGCCTTTTGCTGTCCATTTGCATTTTCTTCCAGAAAAATTACTTTTTGATAATTTTTTGGAATAAGATCTCTTTTTATATCCATTAACAAGTAATACAAAAAATGTATAGTCAAATCACACTTTATTTTGCATTAATATCGAAGAAATAAATGTAGTGACCCCCTGTATTTTCGTATCTGGGAGGTGTCCTGAAACACCCCTTCGTTACTTCAACAGACCATCATCGTCTCACAGCGTGTCACAGCGAGCACATTCTTTGACGTAAGTAAACCACGGAAGAAATGTCAGCGATCTACTTAGTTATCAAACCAAAATTTCCTTTTTAAACTATTTTTAAAATAATAAACAAACTTGTCCAAAAAAATTAGTGTCAACACCGTTACAAATATTTTCGTGTACGAAAAGAAAACTAACCATGTGATTTTAAAATTTTCGCGCCATACAAACTCTTCAACCTCCTTTTGTGTATTCCCGCCAACAACAAACGCCAAGCCGCGAACTGAACTAATTAAATCAGCCAAAACGTGAGTATATACAAAAGTTATGTTTATTATTTGTCAACACCATTCTAGCGCTTGCTCAGTTAGTACTTACCATAGCATTTTTTTGTTTTCCAGCCATGTTCAAGGAGGTAAACCCTTTCAGTTCCACCCGTTGTTATCATATTTCGCGATATTACAATGCAGTATAATGGAAATAATATTTAAAATTGTCCACACCGTTACGGTCGACACCGTTGCGAATATTGTTGTAACGGTGTTGATAAATGCGTAACGGTGTTGACATATGATCATAAACACGAAAACAGCTGTATGTTAGACTGTAACTTCATCGTTCATTGAATGATTTTGAAATAACTTGGAACATTTGTTCCCCATGGTGAAACGATGCGTCTCATGTGACACGCAGGTCCCCCTTCCCACCCACGAACACCCCCCAAATTGACAATGGGTGCACATGTGTCCCATGGACCCAGCTTCCAGTTAATAAGTTATTTTTCTCTTTTTACAGGCTATAGATGATGATTCCTTAAAAGGAAATCCTGTTAAAACAAGAAAATAAAGTGCTGTGGTATTAGACTTGCAGGGAGATAAGGAAATCCTTACACATGCACCACCTAGCAGACGATATTGACAAACGAAATCGAGTATCAGTGGTACGAATATTGGGTGTTGGAGTTCTTTAGAGAATCGGACAAGCTAGAGTACTTGAAGAAAGTAATAAAATGGCGCTTTCCGCCGCAGAACGAATGCGAAGATATAGACAAAGGGTCAGAAGTAACCCCGACCAGTACAAAACGTACCTAGACAAGGAGCACAAGAGGTGGAAAAAACGAAGGGAGGAAAATGTGTTGCCCCCGTTAGTAAACGACTTATCTGAAAGATCACAACGCGTGAAACGAAAAGAATGGAGAAAAAAGCAGAAACAAAGACGAACGGAAATAAAGAAAAGGGATGAGATTATCCGAAATCATTTAATCACTCCTCCAACGTCTCCAATGTCACCGAGAGCTGCTGAAAATAGTGATGAAAGCACCAGCAGGAGAGGAAGAACGAAAGTCAGGCGAGATAGGGCTAAGGCCTACAAAAATATTCAAAAGCTCCAAGATGAACTTTTTAAGAAAACGAAAGAGGCTGACAAGCACAGAAAAAGGTATGACAGATTAAAGAACAAGTTGAAGAATAAAGGTAAAGCAAAGGGCAAACCCACAGATGTCCAATTTCCTATTTTGAGAAAAAGTAAATTGCGTGGCAAATTGCGGCAACAACTGATATTACACTGTGTTGTTGCGCAACAACTGAGGCGCAAAATGAAAGAGACCAAATCTCTGGAGTTAAAGCAAGTCATCTCGAGTGTTGTCACTGCCAAGTTACTGAAGAAATACAAGGTCATGAACCTGGCCAATGAACTGTTAGGGATATCACAGAAAAGGTTACGGTATAATAGTATAAATTCAAGGGGTAATCAGATTAGAAGGAAAATATACAGAAATGCTGTTAGTAGTGCAGTCAGAGAAAGGGTAGTAAAGTTCTTCGAAGAAGATATTAACAGTAGGTTACTTCCTGGAAAAAGAGATACCATAACAAGAAATAAAGTAAAAAAGCAAAAGAGGATTTTAACAGATAGTGTTAAAAACCTGCACAAGAAATTTCTAAAGGAACATGAAGATGTCAGGAAAATTTCGTATTCGATGTTTTGTAAGTTACGCCCATTTTGGGTTTGTGATCCGACTTGTGCAAGCAGGGACACGTGTACATGTAAATTACATGCAAATGTGGACTTCATGTTTTTCCGCCTTAAACAGCACAGTGTCTTAATAGCTAGCACCCTTAAGGAAGCGTGTGAAAGTTTGTGTTGTGAAACAATAACGAAGGAGTGCATGTACAGGGAGTGCGACATGTGCAAAGAAAAATCTCTTATGACCCATGTATATGAAGAAGGTATGCAGGTATGGGTACACAGTTGGATAAACAGACATGAGACTAGAATCATACAAAAACCGAATAAAGAAGCTGAAACCATAAACGTACAGGTCACTGTGAAGGATAAAATATATTGCACGTTAGAGACGCTCGTAGCAGATACAAATAAAATTCTGAAAGAGAAATATTGCAGACATGTGTATAATATTACACATCAGTACACTGAGCTTAAGCGCTTAAAAGAAAATATTTCGGAAAATGAAAGCATTATTCACATTGATTTCAGTGAAAATTATGCGTGTAAGCTTAGCACCGAAGTACAGGGCATGCATTTCGGCGCTTCCCGCAACCAGGTATCTCTCCACACGGGCGTCATGTATTTAAAAGGCACTCCCCCAGATTCCTTTTGCACAATGTCTGAAAATACACGGCATGATCCTGCAGCAATTTGGGCTCATTTAGACCCAATCCTACAATCACTAAAGCAAGAAAACCCAAGTGTGGACACCGTCCACTTTGTATCTGATGGACCTACAACACAATATAGGTCCCGTAAGAATTTCTATCTACTACAGGCCAAGTCTCAGAAGTATCAGTTTAAAACTGTCACCTGGAATTTTAGTGAGGCTGGGCATGGTAAGGGGGCCCCAGATTGTGTTGGGGGTGTAATTAAACGCACTGCAGATCATTTAGTAGGCTACGGGAGAGATATCTGTGATGCGGAGAACATGTATGAAGCAATCAAATCCGAAAACCTGTCTGTCAGAATATACAAAATACATCCAGAAGCAATATATGACATAGATAAAGAGTTGTCAAATGTAGAAATTGAGTCTGTGCCCGGTACAATGCTGCTCCATCAGGTGATCTGTAAAGACAATGACCCAAAAGTACATGTTAAATCATTGTCCTGTTTTTGCACCAAGCATGGTATATGCACATGTTTTTCAAACAAATGCGTTATGTTAACCAAGCCACACAAAAGGTTGGCAAATGATGTTACACGGTCTGTTTTGCCGGACAATGTAGCACAGTTTGCTTTGCCGGACAATATAGCAAAGTCTACGTTGCCGGATCCGGACAACATAGCACAGTCTGCTTTTCCAGACAACATAGCACAGTTTGCTTTGCCGGACAATATAGCACAGTCTGCGTTGCCAGATCCGGACAACATAGCACAGTCTGCTTTGCCGGACAATACTTATAGTCCCTCCGTAGACATGATTGGGCAGTGGGTGGTGGTTGACTATGATGACCTCCCATATCCCGGTATTGTCCAAGATGTAGATCATTCTTCTTTCGAAGTTAAAGTAATGCACAAAATTGGGATCAATATATATTTTTGGCCTGCCATGCATGATTGTATCTGGTACAAATTTGATAAAATTACAACTACATTTCAGGGCATGATACCTGTTACCAATAGACATATGAAAATGCCTCTGAGTCTCTGGGAAGCCGTCTGTACAAAATTTGATCTGTAACTTGGAGATGTGTATCATTCAGTGAGTGTGCGATTGGACATCAGTACATACTAGTTACTAAATGTCTCCTTTGACATAAATCGTCGACATGTTTTACAGTTGACCGTTCCGTTAAAATATCTAAATTAGTTGAAGTTCATGTTCTTATATTGTTCATATGTTAGTGATAATTCAATGTCGTGTCACAGACATACCATTTCTTAACTTTGTAATGCTTTGTGTGTGTGAAAATCGCTAATGGTATATAGATATATATAATATGTCTTCAATGGTCCGTGAAGTTGCTACACATAATCGCCGGGTCTACAACGTGTAACTGGTCTCAATAATCGTTAGTAATAGCGGTAAGTACTAAGGAGTAAGAGTCCCATACATTGTACATTTATACCACTAGTACTACTTAAGGATTGCTGACACCAGTTACATGCTGTAACACAATTCGACTCGATGACAATGAATGGGAAATGCAACTGTTCTCTATGTGCCCATACTTTGCTTAAAAGTTTGTTATTTTGCTGTTGACTGTTATGTTACTTGAATTCATGTCCTATAAGTGAAGATCGAGTCACAACTTGTCATTTTGACTTTGTCCCGCACTCACAGGCCCCGCCTTATCATGTTACAACATGGATCGCATCCCAGTAGTTATTGCCAGAGAAACACAGCCCATATTGTAACACTAGTACTTAGAATAGGAAATATGTGATCCACATTGTAACACGATATATAACACCCGGTGATGAAGTGCGTTTGATAGTACTCATTTACAGGGCAGTATATGAATGTCATTATTACATAATTATTTGCATTTCGTATAAATTAATGTTCCAATGGGATTATTATACATGACAGTAACATGTTTTGATTTTTTAGATTTCGAGAAATAAAATTGTTCTCGTTATTGCTGTTAATTATTACTACCTTTAGGAAAGAAGTCAACATGCCATACGAGTATATTAATATATTTAACTGAAATAATGCTATCCATTGCTACATATTTGCAAAACCCCTTACTGTAGTGTCAACACCGTTACCGAACTGTCAACACCGTTACATGCACGCGTTACTCGATTTCTTATCAACAAGTACTAACATTAAATCCAAAACATCTTCATTTCATTTACTTAGTGCAAATACCACCATATGGTGTTGTTTTCAAACGCATAAATTGTCATGTTTATAAGTAATACAAAAACGAAGTTTTGTTTTCTTTCGCAAATGCATATGTCAACACCGTTACAGGCATATTAGCAATAAATTAGGAACAAAATACATGGAAACACTTGGTATATATGGTCATGCATGAAGCAACGATGTTATATATGTAAAATTCCGCCCAAATCATTTCTTATGATATTGTTTTAGCCATATTTATGTTCACTTGTCCGTAACGGTGTTCACATTTTGTCAGGTCGACACCCAGCATCTTGTTGCCATAGCAACCAAATGCTTTGCAATATTGCGTGGCAAAGCTAAATATATATACCCTTGATATATTACTGATTCACATGGATGTGAAAAACATCCATTCCTTTTAACTTGGGTTTGGATACATATTTATAACAAAGAGGCACCTAATCAAATTTTCACCCAAATGTGCCATAATGAACATCACTACAAAACGAAAGAAATCAAACTTCAATTATAAAATGAAAGGGCAAAATGTGGAAGTCGTAACTCATCATCCATACTTGGTAGTCGAACTCACTAACAATATGAAGTATAACCTACACATAGATAACATCACCTCAAAAGCTTCTAGAGTCTTAGGATTTATTTAGAGAAACCTTAGACATTGCCCAAACGAAGTGAAGGAACGAGCATACCAGTCGTTGGTGCGTCCAAAACTTGAACAATATGGAATCCTCACCAAGTAACACAAAATAAACAAATAGAACAAGTGCAAAGAAATGCAGCTAGATTTGTGCTCAATAAACCATTCAATCATGAAAATCCGTGTAGCGTAACATCTCTACTTCAGCAGTTGAACTGGCCAACTTCAGAACAACGTCCGGTCCCTAGAAATACCGAAAGACACCGAATCACCGAAAAATACCGAAAGACACCGAATCACCGAAAGACACCGAATCACCGAAAAATACCGAAAACCAGTATATAACAGCAATATAAGTAAGAAATAACGTGTTCTATCTATTTATTAAGCATATTACACCTTATTGACTTAATATCTGCCCTTCATAATGATTAATTATAATGTTATGAGAGTATTTCGCCGATTTCATTTTCAAGGGAGACTAATCCTACTCTACCGTATACCGAAAGACACTTACGTTCTGCATACAAAACAATAAAAATAATGAAATAGCTTAGTAATAGCTATTTATTAAGTTTAACATACCTAATAACTGTGATTTGACTTAATATCTGTCCTGTATAGTGATTTATTTTAATGTTTAGATTTCATTTATTTTCAAGGGAGACTAATCCTACTTTACCGAAAGACACTTTTAAGTTCTGCAGTTTATAATATATCATATCATATCCAGAAATATTTAAAATAGACAGCGTTCGCTTAATCTGCCCAATTAGCTAATGTTGTAATTAATAATATTATTGTAAGCAGTTAACACCATGTTTGACACTTAAACATGATTTAACTCACAAACACTATAAAAACTGTCACCGATATGCGTAGTTATAATTAACAGTGTTCGCTTTATCTGCCCAATAATGATGTAATTAATAATATCTCGCGAGCAGTTAACACCGTGTCACTTGATTTTACTTTTAAACAAACACTATAAAAACGGTCAGCCGTATGTATATCGTATCCTAATCACTGATAACCACTGATAAACCATGTCTAGATTTTGCTTGTTTGGTGACAGCTATGTTGAGAGGCTGAGACGATACTGCAACAATGAGCTAGCTGTTCCTGGAGAGGTACATTTCATCGGAAGGGGTGGACTACGGTGTGATAGAATGGACAGCAACCTTCTACAACGTGTGACGAAGGTCAACGCCAATTATAATTGATGTGGTCTTGGTTAATCTCGGGGGCAATGATATAACAGCCACGTCTACACCCAAGGAAATATTCAACAGCCTATGCACTTGTTGAATATATACAGTCGTCAGGTGTAACAGAAGTGTTCATAGCAGAGGTCATCACCCGTGGGAACTTCGCCAAGTCACCGGGGTTGACCAAAGCGAGTTTCGACAACAAATATGAGCATCGATTTGTCATGTTCCGAGATATCAAGTACCCGACGGATTACCTACCGGATCTGGTCCATCTACAAACCAACCAGGCTGAGAAGCGTAACAGCGGCATGCGGAAGTTTGAGTGTAGGATTGTCAGAACACTGTGCAACTACAAGAAACAATAAGTAGCAACGGCCCTTTTCAGGGCCATACATATTAATAAAAAGAATTAGCTCTCAGTCAATTGTTTTTATAATATGTACCCATACATACGACGTGCCGTCAACTGTCCCCATAATGTCGTTTCAGTCTCCATACTGCCATGTCCGTCCCCATATTGTACCTGATGCATGCATCTCTCAAATTAGCTATATGTACATTGATATCACATGTATAATGATATGTATAATATTGTATATTTGTACATTGATATCACATGTATAATGATATGTATAATATTGTATATTTGTACATTGATATCACATGTATAATGATATGTATAATATTGTATATTTGTACATTGATATCACATGTATAATGATATGTATAATATTGTATATTTGTACATTGATATCACATGTATAATGATATGTATAATATTGTATATTTGGAACAATAAAACTGGAAAAACATAATAATTAAAACTAGGATGATTTCATGTTCAAGGGAGACTAATCCTACTCTACCGAAAGACACTTAAGTTCTGCATTTCTATATATATTACACAAAATCGCCACCAGTCCTATACCGAAAGACACTTACGTTCTGCATACAAAACAATGAAAATAATGAATTAGCGTAGTTATAGCTATTTATTAAGTTTAATCTACCATATACTTGCGTATTGACTTAATATCTGCCCTTATACTATATGTATATATATTTATTTATTTAGGCTCATTCTTTAGAATATTTTGTGTTTTACGTTTATTTATCGTCGCGACCACAGATCCGTCTGTAAATATAGAATTTAGAATATAAATCGTAGGAAATGTATTTATTTGTAAAATGTAGACCAGGATAGTGTGCTTGTAGTTTAGATGTTTTTTTCAAATCATAGAATGCATTTACAAAATAGTTCTGTATTATTCTATGAAGCATTATGTTAATTCAATAGAGACAGTGACATCAAACAGCTACAATTAGCAGGTTCGGTAACATGAAAAGTGCATAGGTCATCAACGACTTATTTGCAATTAATGCCGACTTAACATCAAAGATGTAATGACAGAAGGTGATATGGTAAGACTAATTATTTTGTTGCTCACTTTTCACGAGTAAATGTCTAACCTTATATAAACTGGTATGTTTAATATTACAAATCCGGTTCGATCCCCCGTCTGACCCTAATACAATTAACAGTCTTTCAGATGGGATGTTAAACCGAGGTCTCGTGTCAGTGCTTTACACCGTGCACGTAAAAGAACCAGAGGAGACTCTGGAATGGGTCACTCTCTGTATCATTGCACTATCCTCCAACAATCTAAAATGACTAATATCTTCAGGGGGCGTCGCTCATATGGGCAACCGGTAGCGACGATAAATAAACGTAAAACACATACATATTACAAATCACCCCTCATTGAAACATTACCGTTGCGTTTACATTTATTGAGTTTTGGAATCTGTATAATGGCTGAATATCCATGTGTAATTTGTGCAAAAGAGTGCGAGGATGGCACTATTCAATGTTCAAGTTGTCAAAACTGGATTCATGCTCGCTGTGCAAACTTAAGTTCAGTAGGCTTACAATCCTGGTCTTTAAAATATCTTAAATACTTGTGTAAAAGTTGTGCATTCATTGGTGGGGAATACAATTCAAGAGCTGCTCTTTCAAGGTAAGTTTCTTTATATGCTTATTATATGTGTCCGCTATTTATCTATATTTAAATATGTATGTATGTAATTATTAATCAACGGTAATGATTGAAACATGGTCTCGCTGTGCTTTCCAAATAGCATACTAAAATGTACGTACTTTTCCTATACCCGTGTATTCAATCCGTTGTCATGACTGCTGTTTATCTGATCTGATGTAGACGCACGTTTATTGTGCCGTGTTTATTCAATGTTGGTTAATTGAATTACTATTACTTTTGATAATCACCCTATATATAGTGTATATCACTGATGGTCACGGGTTCGAACCCCGTGCATTAACCACTGGAGCCTGTTCGGGAAATGTGTTGTTAGGTGTATTGCCCGTCGCTCAAAATGTCTGTTAATACTTAAATTTTCGTAGTGTCAAAACCGGTTTCTTAAAAGTGAAAATAACATTATAAATATTAAATAGTTGTATATTGCTCTAATGATCTGTGTTGGTTATTGACATTGTCGTATCAATAATGATTGCACACAATACGCTCAACTTTCACACATAATTATATGACACGTGATACACAGGACGGCAAGTGTATATACATGTTATCATAAACTGGTCTAATTACTAACGGAGTGGCCCTATTATAGGGGATTGCATACATTGAGATATTTCCGTTGTCAGAATCGGAGATGTAAACGGGCCTTGTATAAGAGATTTTACTAGTTTAAACATATTTTATTGCCAGTTAAAGTGCATATACAATATAATACATCATAGCAAACTACAGCATAAATAATGGCAAGTGGGTCCTGTATATGTATGTGTGTATATATTATAATATCGTACATTGTGACTTGTGTTTCACAGTCTGACATAATTCAGTTCGTTTGTACAAAATTGATCTGAAATACTAGCGTTGTGGTGTTTGCCACTGGTTTCAGACTCGAATCGGCTCTCATGACGAGAAATGAAAATTTACTACGAAACGCTGCCAGAGCAGAACAGAAACCCATGGAGAATTACAAAATTGCTCCCATTGAAGTAGAAGTAAGTCAATTACCTGTAGGTCAGCTAGATCAAATTGCTGTCGAAATTCTGCAGATGTATCACCCTGTTATGGGAATGCAGAATAAACCACTTCAGACATTAGGTGACGGTAACTGTTTGTATAGAGCTGTATCGAGAGCTATGTCTGGTACAGAACAGCACCATACACTATTACGCCTAATGACAGCTCTTGAACTAATACAACATGATGCATATTATAAATCGGAGAATTTCATGGAGGATATAAGAGTTGTAGTTAGTCAATATGACAAACTAGTGTATGATGCCGTTGTCATAAATTCCTACTCGGAGATGGCGCACATGTATGCACTCGGTGCCAGTCTTAATAGGCCTATCCGATCGTATTACCCTCCACATGTTAACCCAGAATACTCGTCTGAGCCGTATACACGTAGGGTAGTGGGAAGGGCAGTCACTGACCAGTCTACACATATATGTAGTATGTGGACTCAAATGTTCCTGCCGAGGAACATCTGTCATTACGTACCAAATCATTTCGTGCCATTAGTCCCGATTCTGACAAATGTCCAGAAGTTATTGTCGCTGATACATTTAGTTATGACCTCAATATTACCGAGGTGCCTATTGAGCGGGTGGCTGATTTAGATGTCCATTATATACCATCTGAAATACCCGATAATGCTACAACAGAGGACGAACCTTTAATGTCAGAGCCCGTCACTAACACTGACCATGTGGGGAGACTAGACTCGGTGTTCCTTCAAATATGTCTGTAATATAAAATTGTAATTGATGTTTATTTAATCTGTTTGTTTACACGCTTCTACAATGTCGACTGAAAAGAACAAGATCCACGACCAACCGATGTCAACGGCAACCTGAAAACAGTGATTTAAACATGTACCTATTACCATAATTTGTTGTGAATGTAATAATTTGAAATTTGATAATACAATAATGAGCACCTTCAAAAGATGTGTCTTCAATTACGACACCTTCAAAAGATGTGCTTCGTATTATAAAAAGCAAAAGATGTGTCACGCTACCACTAAAAGATGTATCTGACCACAGGGATTCGGCACGTTTGGGGGTATATGTCAGATTTCGCATCGATCAGTAAAATGGCCCTATCTGAAACAATGTTATACAAAGCTGTCCAAATATAACGCCTATCCCGAGTCTTTATATTGTTCTTCAAATAAAACACAACTTTAAGCTGCATGCATGTATACTTTGCAAACAATTGCCACAGACATTGGCCATAGCAGGTCACATTTCCATACTAGGACACGGGTTCTGTCAGCAACAAAAAAAAAATCTTCGACGGGAGAGTTTTAACTGTGAATAACATTATCAATAACATGTGTTTCCACTAACGTGTAGGTTTATTCAGCAAAAATGTACGTCAAAAAGAGATTTCGTAGCATTTTCAATTTGTTTTGAACATTTCTAAAGCGGCGCAATTCGCGTTGAAACGAGCGTTGAAACGAGCGTTCTGATTACGGTAGAGTAGGATTAGTCTCCCTTGAAAATGAAAAGTGTCTTTCGGTATAGAACTGGTGGCGATATTGTGTAATATATACAGAAATGCAGAACTTAAAAGTGTCTTTCGGTAGAGTAGGATTAGTCTCCCTTGAAAATGAAATCGCCGAAATACTCTCAGTACATTAAAATAAATCACTATAAAGGGCATATATTAAGTCAATTCACAGTTATTAGGTATGTTAAATTTAATAAATAGCTATTACTAAGCTAGTTCATTATTTTTATTGTTTTGTATGCAGAACGTAAGTGTCTTTCGGCATACGGTAGAGTAGGATTGGTCTCCCTTGAAAATGAAAAGTGTCTTTCGATATAGAACTGGTGGCGATATTGTGTAATATATACAGAAATACACTCCTAAAGGACATATTTTATTTCAATAAACAGTTATAATGTATATAAATGTTAATATGTAGCTATAAACACATTAATTCATTCAGTTTAGTGTTGCTTTATACATATCTTCAGTGTCTTTCGGTATACGGTAGAGTAGGATTAGTCTCCCTTGAAAATGAAATCGCCGAAATACTCACATAACATTATAATTAATCATTATAAAGGGCAGATATTAAGTCAATAAGGTGTAATATGCTTAATAAATAGATAGAACACGTTATTTCTTACTTATATTGCTGTTATATACTGGTTTTCGGTGTCTCGGTATTTTTCGGTGTTTAGGAGTCTTTCGGTATTTCTAGGGACCACAATCTAATAGCTAATATTATCCGCAACGTTCGCCACGATATGTGGACACCTTAAGATTCATCCCATACCATTGTAAACTGAACTTATATCAACACTCATTCTTCCCGATAGCTGTTGTCTTGTGGAATAGGCTCCCAGACTCTATCATCTTTATGGACTCGCTAGACAGTTTCAAAGAAGCTGCCCAGCCAGGGGCGAGGATTTAAATATAAATAGACATATGTAGTGTAAATACAAGTTGAAGATTTTAAAGGCACATACAGTTTCACGTTCAAAGCACGTTTTAAACTGCATATCTCGTCGTTATGTCTGCCTGGCGGATCTTGATGAGTAAAGACATTGAAGTTGAAGGCTCATATGGGCAACCGGTAGCGACGATAAATAAACGTAAAATACACACAATGACATATCCATGATATAAAGTGTAACAGTCTATATTTATTTATACAAATTTATTTTAGCTCGATTGCGAAACAAGTTATTTCAACTTATATAAATCACTTTCGAGACCTCATTCCTGATGGAATCCATCGCCACGAGGGAGAGAGAAGAGGCAACGTGGAATTTAAATGCCTTGCCTAAGGGCACAATCGTAACGGCTCCAGTGGGGCTCGAACTCCGGATCTTTCGCACCTAAAGCGAACGCGCATCCACTGCGCTATCACGACGTCCAACTGTAACAGTCTAGAAGTCACTAATTAGTTGGCCGAGTTGTTCTCATTTTCAACATAAAGAACGTCGATATATTATTATGTAATTACTGATGGATCATGCTGTATTATCAGTATTAAAGGTCATTAATGTCAAATTAGTTAGCGGCTAGTGTTTAATGTTAATATAATAAATCATACTACATTATTATAATGCTGGTAAATGTATTCCATGACATATGACCACACCAATATCTTAATATATAGACACCCACAACTTTACTATATCTGGAATAGAAGCAGAGATGGCCCTGTTTAAAAGTTCATCAAAGAGTACAATAATGACATCATACCAATCTGCATACATTATGGTCGGGAAAATTTGAACCAACTTTAAAAGTAATTAAAAAAACCCATAGAACACGATGCAACATGGTAGATAAAATAAACATTCCAATTCCACGGAATGTCATAGGACCCTGAACTTGTATAGGACATGTATATCATTTCCCGTAAAACTTTCCGGAACATGTACAAACGCGTCGAGAAAAATCGGAAAGTCAAACAATATTCACCAAGCTCGTAAATATCGGACCAAGCAAAACATACTTTATTTTATTTTAATTATGTAAACAAATTTTCTAACTACATGTATATACATTTGTTTGTTTATTACGGATAAGTCTTCATTTATTACATCTTATTTCACCTTGGGCATTTCTACTATCATTTGTCAATGGTTGTTCTCATTTAGCCAAACAAACACCAAGCAAAACTTCATAGTCGGCCGCCTAAAATACATTAAAATGAAAACCTGTGTCATGTGGGTAACACTGTATTCAGGACACGTCTGTGAATTTAGATCAACACACATTTCACATGATCAGAAGCGAAATACCAAGAACAATGTATGCATGATTTGCAAACAATCATTCGATCTCATTCTGAGTTCTACTTTGTAAACGACACCGAAGAACGTAACATATGTAACATGCTGGGTTCCCTCTGTCTGAATGTTTGTCTGCGCCACTTCTGTCACCAATTGAAAAACAATGGAGCCAATTTAAAAAACGTGGAGCCAACTAAGAGCCATATAGTTCACAAATAAATAGTTGAAGCCATTTATTTGACAAAACATGCGCCAAAAAAAAAAAAAAAATATTAAAAAATATTTTCGCCAATTCACAAAATTTAGCGCCATTTTTTTGTGTCGCAATTGGCGACCGCCAGCGGGAATATCAAAACTATTAACGAGGCATGAGAAGATGTTGTGTTCAAGTTGTGTAGGAGATTTGCACCAGGAGAGCATCAGACCCTTCCCACTAAACCTTGGTAGTATATGTGCGATGGTTCGTAACCCTGGGGTTACCGGTTCGAGCCTCTGCTATGTCATACTAAAATGACTAATATGATATTATTTCGGGTCTCGTTTCGGTGATTTACACTATGTAGGTAAACGAATCAGAGGGACCTCTGGACTGCAGTTCTGTCTGTATGATCATACTATCTTGGGGCTCTCCAGTTATTATTGGTGGAGGACGACCGAATACCCCGTCGAGCAGTATTTCAGGCACTGACCGGCATCCGTGTAGAATCACTGACCTTTCGCAAGCCAGCTGGATAGCTTAATCACACGACATAATAACTCAAGTTGGGATTCGAACCTAAGGTCAAGTGGTTTTCATGCCAACGACCTTAATCAGCCGGCACAGGTCTACAGCAACAAGAAGCCAAAGAAATCCGGATGAAGTCTATAGCTTCCGCTAGGCCTAAAAACAAACCGAAACCAAACAAATCCAGATGAAGTCTACAGTTTGACCAGCCTTGAAGCAACAATACACCAAACCACAGCCCGCTGAAGTATTAAGCATCCCCGGGTTGCCTGAAAACACGAGGATGGAAAGTTACATTCTGTCTATGACTTCCCATGTTCACCCGTAGCATCCCCCGCCACTCCACTTGACTCACACCGGGCTAGTAAGATTGCTAAGTGTACGAGTATATTTAGTGTGAATAATGTCTGCCTAGACGCCGTTAATTGTAGGGTTATTGAAAAATGATATAATTATAATCCTTGAACCAGACCAGAATAAGCTGATGTATAATACAAGTTGATCATTTGGGTCTATAAGTATCCAGACCTGATCACTTAAAGCGACTACTTATAACTACATCGCACAAAGCCAAATAAATGCATTGTTCACGTATAAATGCATTGCTACTACAAATTCTTCCGAATCCATTCGAACACACATATTGAATCAATAAGCTTTGTGGTGTACAAACTTTCAAACGTGAATGTAGGATTTCATATGCCGGTCATCCACGCTCCTGAATTGATATTTCTTTGTCATTGTAGTCAATACTAAACGCTTGATACTGTCGCTTAGAGATAATAAATTTAACTAAGATTAGTCTAAAAAATAAATATGCATAGGCACAAATGTGAGATATAACAGTAAATCTGTACCATAAATCTCGTTATTCGGAATACACAGGTTGTAGTACGCATGTATGTCGACCCTATTTACCTTATTTTGTTATGTCAACAAACCTCGTATACGACGCTTGTTTATTTAGTTGAAATACTCAGTTTTTGAGGCAAATATTGGAAAGAAATTATACCATATAATAGGAAATTACATTCTGTATAAAATTGCGTTTTCACCGATGTAGTGTCGCTTTAAATGTTGATTGTTCGTTAAACCATACTATTATTTAACCTAAACCAACAAGCCTATAATCAGTTCATCAAAGTTCACTTTTCAAATTCTGCATCACTCTTTAACCTTATATTAATATTAATCAAATAAAAGCTCATGTATAAATTGAAAAATGATTCAACCTGCTTGTGAAGCTTTATGAATTATTCTGTTCTATGAAAAATTCACCAAAGCATCATGAATTAATTATAGGACTAGCAGTAATTGTATGAACTAAGAATGGATGTGTATTTAACAGGTTTGTATTACAGTTGTTACTTTTTCTCTTCAATAATGTAATGTACCATCGGTGTAATACAAAATGTTAATGACACGACCGTAACAAAACTGACATAATTTGCGTCATTTAGCATATCAGTGTATGCCTATATATATATGGGGAAACAATTAACCAAATTGCATTTGACTACAAAGATAGGAGAAACATAAACACATTTTACTATGTATTTGTGTATATGAACAATTAAAACATGAGGTGCTATGGGTATGTGTCTGGGACCACAGGAACTTGAAATGTTATCCATAAGCCACCAAAGGTCTCGTACCTCTATCCTAGGACACCCCCCTCTATTAAAAATAGATTTTTAATTTTTTTTACTAGAGGGGGGTGTCCTAGGATAGAGATACGAGACAGTTGGTGGCTTATGGATACAATTTCAAGTTCCAGTGCTGGGACAAACTTTAAAAGGCATGACCCCAGACCCGTTCACACCACTTTACATACATGTATGTATAAATAATACTATTTAAAACTGTATTTAACAAGAGAACTCACTTAAACAAGAATTGCCTTGGTTGTTAATATTGTTGACTTCAAATCCCTTCACCTCACCGCTGCCGGTTCGAATCCCGCTGGGGAGGTCGAATTATTTCATGTGAGGCAGCTAACCAGCTGGCTTGTGGACAGATCAGTGGGTCGATCCGAGTTCCCGTCCATGCCTGAAATGCTGTTCGGAGGGGCACTCGGTGTCTTCCTCCACCAAGCTGGAGAGCCGCCATGCCATCTGTTTGTGCAACCCTAAATACAAATGGCTTGGGTAACATCCAAAAAAGAAACAAATGGCTTGGGTAACATCCAAAAAAAATAAACAAATGGCTTGGGTAACATCCAAAAAAAATAAACAAATGGCTTGGGTAACATCCAAAAAAAGAAACAAATGGCTTGGGTAACATCCAAAAAAAGAAACAAATGGCTTGGGTAACATCCAACAAAAGAAACAAATGGCTTGGGTAACATCAAAAAAAAAGAAACAAATGGTTTGGGTAACATCCAAAAAAGAAACAAATGGCTTGGGTAACATAAAAAAAAGAAACAAATGGCTTGGGTAACATAAAAAAAAAGAAACAAATGGTTGGGTAACATAAAAAAAAGAAACAAATGGCTTGGGTAACATCCAAAAAAAGAAACAAATGGCTTGGGTAACATCCAAAAAAGAAACAAATGGCTTGGGTAACATCCAAAAAAAGAAACAAATGGCTTGGGTAACATCCAAAAAAGAAACAAATGGCTTGGGTAACATCCAAAAAAAGAAACAAATGGCTTGGGTAACATCCAAAAAAGAAACAATGGCTTGGGTAACATCAAAAAAAAGAAACAAATGGCTTGGGTAACATAAAAAAAAGAAACAAATGGCTGGTAACATAAAAAAAGAAACAAATGGCTTGGGTAACATCCAAAAAAGAAACAAATGGCTTGGTAACACCAAAAAAAAACAAACACACCAAAAAAAACAAATGGCTTGGGTAACATCCAAAAAAGAAACAAATGGCTTGGGTAACATCCAAAAAAGAAACAAATGGCTTGGGTAACATCTAAAAAAAGAAACAAATGGCTTGGGTAACATCCAAAAAAAGAAACAAATGGCTTGGGTAACATCCAAAAAAAGAAACAAATGGCTTGGGTAACATCCAAAAAAGAAACAAAAAAAAACAATGGCTTGGGTAACATCCAAAAAAAGAAACAAATGGCTTGGGTAACATCCATAAAAAGAAACAAATGGCTTGGGTAACATCCAACAAAAGAAACAAATGGCTTGAGTAACATCCAAAAAAAAGAAACAAATGGCTTGGGTAACATCCAAAAAAGAAACAAATGGCTTGGGTAACATAAAAAAAAGAAACAAATGGCTTGGGTAACATCAAAAAAAAGAAACAAATGGCTTGGGTAACATCCAAAAAAAGAAACAAATGGCTTGGGTAACATCCAAAAAAGAAACAAATGGCTTGGGTAACATCCAAAAAAAGAAACAAATGGCTTGGGTAACATCCAAAAAAGAAACAAATGGCTTGGGTAACATCCAAAAAAAGAAACAAATGGCTTGGGTAACATCCAAAAAAGAAACAAATGGCTTGGGTAACATCCAAAAAAAGAAACAAATGGCTTGGGTAACATCAAAAAAAGAAACAAATGGCTTGGGTAACATCAAAAAAAAAAAAAGAAACAAATGGCTTGGGTAACATCCAAAAAAAGAAACAAATGGCTTGGGTAACATCCAAAAAAGAAACAAATGGCTTGGGTAACATCCAAAAAAGAAACAAATGGCTTGGTAACATCCAAAAAGAAACAAATGGCTTGGGTAACATCCAAAAAGAAACAAATGGCTTGGGTAACATCCAAAAAAGAAACAAATGGCTTGGGTAACATAACAAAAAAGAAACAAATGGCTTGGGTAACATCCAAAAAAGAAACAAATGGCTTGGGTAACATAACAAAAAAGAAACAAATGGCTTGGGTAACATCCAAAAAAGAAACAAATGGCTTGGGTAACATCCAAAAAAAGAAACAAATGGCTTGGGTAACATCCAAAAAAGAAACAAATGGCTTGGGTAACATCCAAAAAAAGAAACAAATGGCTTGGGTAACATCCAAAAAAAAAGAAACAAATGGCTTGGGTAACATAAAAAAAGAGAAACAAATGGCTTGGGTAACATAAAAAAAAAGAAAGAAACAAATGGCTTGGGTAACACGCTTTAACATTTAGAAAACGATTCGCACATGGGAAACGGCCCTCATAAAGTCGATATGCAGGTAGTTAACAAGACAACACAAGCTCGGTACGACCATCATAGCTTTATTCCCAGCTGGAATATGTAATTGTTAACCGAGATCTGGCTGAAATGGTGACTACATGTTTTGATGACAAAATACAGAATTTCATCGGGCAACTTAGCGTGAGTCTTTTCATTCCCGTACAAAAACACAGACTACCTCGACGACTTGTATGGCATGAGAAACAAGACACAATTCAAGTACATGTATAGTAATCTAATAGGAAACAAACTTAGCAATGTTCAGAGTTCCAACGTCAATTCGAAAATCACGTGGACACATTTCCGAATCTGGAGGCCAGACATTCTAGTGAACGTTATGCAAAATGAGCTACATCATGCTGAGAAGTATCCTTCGTTACAAATGCATTTAATTTATTTATTGGCGGTTAGGAAAGCTAGGATCTGCTATGGAGATCCAGGAATGATACCGACCCCATTCATATTTCTTAGTAATTATACGGACGTGCTACACAATCTTATCATTATTTTAGAAGGAGCCTCCGTCCGTGGCCGAGTGGTTACGCTCGTTGACTTCAAAGCAATTGCCCCTGAACGATGTATGTTCGAATCCAACTGGCGGACTCGAAGTGTTTCATGTGATAAAGCTATCCAGCTGGCTTGTGGATGGTCAGTGGTTTTAGTCGGGTACCAACCAGTCTGTTCCTGAAATGGAATCTTCCTCCACCAATACTAGCTGGAGATTCGCCATATGACCTAAGTTGTCGGTGCGACTTTGTACACCAAACAAACAAACTTATTCTATACGAATGCAACTTAATGTTTGAGGGATTATTCAGTAACATAACATGATATATGTGATTAAGTTGATAAAACACCTAAAAGCACGATAACAGTGTCAATGAACATGTCATGCACCACGGGTAAGATCAATTGTAATGCTCTTCAACAACATATGTGTGACCAATGGTCAATGAATGTATCCCAGAGGACAGGAGAAGTAGCATGGACAAAGAATGTATCCCAGGGGACATGAGAAGTAACATGGACAATGAATGTATCCCAGAGGACAGGAGAAGTAACATGGACAATGAATGTATCCCAGAGGACATGAGAAGTAACATGGTCAATGAATGTATCCCAGAGGACAGGAGAAGTAGCATGGACACTGAATGTATCCCAGGGGACATGAGAAGTAACATGGACAATGAATGTATCCCAGAGGACAAGAGAAGTAACATGGACAATGAATGTATCCCAGAGGACAGGAGAAGTAACATGGACAATGAATGTATCCCAGAAGACAGGAGAAGTAACATGGACAATGAATGTATCCCAGAGGACATGAGAAGTAACATGGTCAATGAATGTATCCCAGAGGACAGGAGAAGTAACATGGACAATGAATGTATTCCAGAGGACAGGAGAAGTAACATGGTCAATGAATGTATCCCAGAGGACAGGAGAAGTAACATGGACAATGAATGTATCCCAGAGGACAGGAGAAGTAACATGGACAATGAATGTATCACAGAGGACAGGAGAAGTAACATGGACAATGAATGTATCCCAGAGGACAGGAGAAGTAACATGGACAATGAATGTATCCCAGAGGACATGAGAAGTAACATGGACAATGAATGTATCCCAGAGGACAGGAGAAGTAACATGGACAATGAATGTATCCCAGAGGACATGAGAAGTAACATGGTCAATGAATGTATCCCAGAGGACAGGAGAAGTAGCATGGACACTGAATGTATCCCAGGGGACATGAGAAGTAACATGGACAATGAATGTATCCCAGAGGACATGACAAGTAACATGGCCAATGAATGTATCCCAGAGGACAGGAGAAGTAACATGGCCAATGAATGTATCCCAGAGGACAGGAGAAGTAACATGGGCAATGAATGTATCCCAGAGGACAGGAGAGGTAACATGGACAATGAATGTATCCCAGAGGACAGGAGAGGTAACATGGCCAATGAATGTATCCCAGAGGACAGGAGAAGTAACATGGGCAATGAATGTATCCCAGAGGACAGGAGAAGTAACATGGACAATGAATGTATCCCAGAGGACAGGAGAGGTAACATGGACAATGAATGTATCCCAGAGGACATGATAAGTAACATGGCCAATGAATGTATCCCAGAGGACATGAGAAGTAACATGGCCAATGAATGTATCCCAGAGGACATGAGAAGTAACATGGCCAATGAATGTATCCCAGAGGACAGGAGAAGTAACATGGCCAATGAATGTATCCCAGAGGAGAGGAGAAGTAACATGGCCAATGAATGTATCCCAGAGGACATGAGAAGTAACATGGCCAATGAATGTATCCCAGAGGACAGTAGAAGTAACATAGCCAATGAATGTATCCCAGAGGACAGGAGAAGTATCATGGCCAATGAATGTATCCCAGAGGACAGGAGAAGAAACATGGCCAATGAATGTATCCCAGAGGACATGAGAAGTAACATGGTCAATGAATGTATTCCAGGGGACAGGAGAAGTAACATGGCCAATGAATGTATCCCGGGGGACAGGAGAAGTAACATGGACAATGAATGTATACCAGGGGACAGGAGAAGTAACATGGACGATGACTGTATCCGAGGGGACATGAGAAGTAACATGGACAATCAATGTATCCCAGAGGACATGAGAAGTAACATGGCCAATGAATGTATCCCAGAGGACAGGAGAAGTAATATGGCCAATGAATGCATCCCAGAGGACAGGAGAAGTAACATGGCCAATGAATGTATCACAGAGGACAGGAGAAGTAACATGGCCAATGAATGTATCCCAGAGGACATGAGAAGTAATATGGTCAATGAATGTATCCCAGGGGACAGGAGAAGTAACATGGACAATGAATGTATACCAGGGGACAGGATAAGTAACATGGACAATGACTGTATCCCAGAGGACATGAGAAGTAACATGGACAATGAATGTATCCCAGAGGACATGAGAAGTAACATGGTCAATGAATGTATCCCAGAGGACAGGAGAAGTAACATGGACAATGAATGTATCCCAGAGGACAGGAGAAGTAACATGGTCAATGAATGTATCCCAGAGGACAGGAGAAGTAACATGGACAATGAATGTATCCCAGAGGACATGAGAAGAAACATCGACAATGAATGTATCCCAGAGGACAGGAGAAGTAACATGGACAATGAATGTATCCCAGAGGACAGGAGAAGTAACATGGTCAATGAATGTATCCCAGAGGACAGGAGAAGTAGCATGGACACTGAATGTATCCCAGGGGACATGAGAAGTAACATGGACAATGAATGTATCCCAGAGGACAGGAGAAGTAACATTGTCAATGAATGTATCCCAGAGGACAGGTGAAGTAGCATGGACACTGAATGTATCCCAGGGGACATGAGAAGTAACATGGACAATGAATGTATCCCAGAGGACATGAGAAGTAACATGGGCAATGAATGTATCCCAGAGGACAGGAGAAGTAACATGGACAATGAATGTATCCCAGAGGACAGGAGAGGTAACATGGACAATGAATGTATCCCAGAGAACAGGAGAGGTAACATGGCCAATGAATGTATCCCAGAGGACAGGAGAAGTAACAGGGGCAATGAATGTATCCCAGAGGACAGGAGAAGTAACATGGACAATGAATGTATCCCAGAGGACAGGAGAGGTAACATGGACAATGAATGTATCCCAGAGGACATGAAAGTAACATGGCCAATGAATGTATCCCAGGGACATGAGAAGTAACATGGCCAATGAATGTATCCCAGAGGACATGAGAAGTAACATGGCCAATGAATGTATCCCAGAGGACAGGAGAAGTAACATGGCCAATGAATGTATCCCAGAGGACAGGAGAAGTAACATGGCCAATGAATGTATCCCAGAGGACATGAGAAGTAACATGGCCAATGAATGTATCCCAGAGGACAGGAGAAGTAACATGGCCAATGAATGTATCCCAGAGGACAGGAGAAGTAACATGGCCAATGAATGTAACCCAGAGGACATGAGAAATAACATGGTCAATGAATGTATCCCAGGGGACAGGAGAAGTAACATGGCCAATGAATGTATCCCGGGGGACAGGAGAAGTAACATGGACAATGACTGTATCCCAGGGGACATGAGAAGCAACATGGACAATGAATGTATCCCAGAGGACAGGATAAGTAACATGGACAATGAATGTATCCCAGAGGACAGGAGAAGTAACAAGGACAATGAATGTATCACAGAGGACAGGAGAAGTAACATGGACAATGAATGTATCCCAGAGGACAGGAGAAGTAACATGGACAATGAATGTATCCCAGAGGACAGGAGAAGTAACATGGACAATGAATGTATCCCAGAGGACAGGAGAAATAGCATGGACAATGAATGTATCCCAGAGGACAGGATAAGTAACATGGACAATGACTGTATCCCAGAGGACATGAGAAGTAACATGGACAATGAATGTATCTCAGAGGACAGGAGAAGTAGCATGGACAATGAATGTATCCCAGAGGACAGAAGAAGTAACATGGACAATGAATGTATCCCAGAGGACAGGAGAAGTAACATGGACAATGAATGTATCCCAGAGGACAGGAGAAGTAACATGGACAATGAATGTATCCCAGAGGACAGGAGAAGTAACATGGACAATGAATGTATCCAGAGGACAGGAGAAGTAACATGGACAATGAATGTATCCCAGTGGACAGGAGAAGTAGCATGGACAATGAATGTATCCCAGAGGACATGAGAAGTAACATGGACAATGAATGTATACCAGAGGACAGGAGAAGTAACATGGACAATGACTGTATCCCAGAGGACAGGAGAAGTAACATGGCCAATGAATGTATCCCAGAGGACAGGAGAAGTAACATGGACAATGAATGTATCACAGAGGACAGGAGAAGTAACATGGACAATGAATGTATCCCAGAGGACAGGAGAAGTAACATGGACAATGAATGTATCCCAGAGGACAGGAGAAGTAACAGGGACAATGAATGTATACCAGAGGACAGGAGAAGTAACATGGACAATGACTGTATCCCAGAGGACAGGAGAAGTAGCATGGACACTGAATGTATCCCAGAGGACAGGATAAGTAACATGGACAATGAATGTATCCCAGAGGACAGGAGAAGTAACATGGACAATGACTGTATCCCAGAGGACATGAGAGGTAGCATGGACAATGAATGTATACCAGGGGACAGGAGAAGTAACATGGACAATGAATGTATCCCAGAGGACATGAGAAGTAACATGGACAATGAATATATCCCAGGGGACAGGAGAAGTAGCATGGACACTGAATGTATCCCAGAGGACAGGAGAAGTAACATGGACAATGAATGTATCCCAGAGGACAGGAGAAGTAACATGGACAATGAATGTATCCCAGGGGACAGGAGAAGTAACATGGACAATGAATGTATCCCAGGGGACAGGAGAAGTAACATGGAAAATGAATGTATCCCAGAGGACAGGAGAAGTAACATGGACAATGACTGTATCCCAGAGGACAGGAGAAGTAACATGGACAATGAATGTATCCCAGAGGACAGGAGAAGTAACATGGACAATGAATGTATCCCAGAGGACAGGAGAGGTAACATGGACAATGAATGTATCCCAGAGGAC
>CM026403.1:40099136-40199516 GCA_014843695.1 Archivesica marissinica
ACTGTATCCCAGAGGATATTAAAATATAGGTAATAATAGAATAAAATATGTTCATTTGCAGTCTTAATCCTGATTGAGCACAGCCACAGTTCGATATTTATGTTCCATATGAACATTTAAAAAGGTGTGTCTTCAAAGCCTTTTTGAAAGAACACAATGTTGTTGCACTTCTAAGATTTGATGGATTCCAAGTTTTGGGGCAGTACAATTCAGCTATAAGGCATATTTGCGTAATGTATGACCGTACAGCATCGACATGACGAGTAAGGTAGTAATTAGAATGATTCTGTACGAAATTCCATTTTTCTAGTGTAACTTTCAAAATTCATACACGAAGAACTGACTGAATAGTAGTATTTCAACTCTATAGTCATATATAAATGTGCCATTACAATTTTCATTCTATGTTTGAAACTTATGTTGGTGAAGTAACGTACTTTCTTGTTGGTAACATCATCAATGAATAAAGCATACATTCTTCATAGTAGCATTGTTAACCCTTTCCCTCATAGAAACACCTCTTGATGCCATTACCAATACGACATACATTGACAATGTAGTAGCCAAACCAATGCTCATAATGCAGGCCAGAATCTCGTGTAGTCCCAGTAATATCTATGGAGGTGAGATAGATATGGCGACTACTTATCCACTGCATGATAGCTAAATGGCTGTCGTTTGTATGGAGATATAATAATATATTAACCTAAATCTCTATGAAGGAAAGGGTTAATTGTGTAACTATAAAACTTAGTTTCAAACATACAGTCTGCATCCGTTATGTCGAATTCCGTCGGACCGGACAAAATACTTTGACATAGCCGTTTGATATAAACGGAGCCAGATATATGTAAAATGATAAATGTCTGAAACGGGACTTTGATCCGACTTCGAGATAACCGGAGAATTCGACATAACCGACTTTGACATAACGGATGTTGACTGTATATTAAACTTGAATAAACAAGATAGTTATTATTTATAGCTCCATCTTATACAGAACATGTACGTAACACCCTGAACTGGTAATCTAGGGATCGCAGGTTCTATTTTTTTGTCTGACCCTAATAAAATTAACAGTCTTTCAGACGGACAATAAACCGAGGTATTGAGTCGGTGCTGTACACCGTGCACGTAAAAGAACCAAAGTAGACTCTGGAATGGTTCTCTGTCTGTATCATTGTACTATCCTCCAAAAATATAAACTGACTAATCTCTTCAGGAGGCGTCGCTCATATATGGGCAACCGGTAGCGACGATAAATAAACGTAAAACACAAGTATGTGTACACTTTCCGACAATTCTGTGATGCACGAACCACATTTATTCTCTTGGGAATAATGATTACATATTACATATTTCAGATCATTAACTCATTCAACCCCAAGTATCTGACATGGACTGATGCGTGATATTTTCAGACCAATAAATTAATAGGAAAATTACCTTTGGACCAGTTCATTTATCAAAATGGGTAATTTTATCTAAAAATAGTAATAATTATTACTGGCAAAAAAGTGCAGATCCTGATGAGACGGCTCGTCACGAGCCGACTCATCTGGATCTATACTTTTCATAAGCCTATTTAGAGGCCTGTGGGGTTGAAAGGGTTAATATGCAGCAGGTGAATACGTATACCCGGTAGGCCCTACATGTATCATCAGGATCTGCACTTTTTTGCCAGTAATAATTATTATTATTTTTAGATAAAATTACCCATTTTGATAAATGAACTGGTCCAAATGTAATTTTCTTATTAATTTATTGGTCTAAAAATAGCATGCACCAGTCCATGTCAGTTACTTGGGGTTGAAAGGGTTAAGATATGATTGAGTATTTCACGATCATTATTACCAGGAACCTAGATAGAAAACCAAACAGATCATGCTAATACCAAGGTTTTGTTTCATATATCATTTAACCCACTGCGCTATCACGACTACCACAAATAAGCAAATATCCTAGTGTATCCACGTACAGTCAGGCCCGTAGCTGGGCATACGCAAGTACGCACGTGCGTATCATTGGTCTCAGAAAACGAAAAAAATGAAAACTCCAAAAATGCATTAAAACCCCGGGGGTGGGCTTGTAGGGATACATAGGCGCCGGGATGTGTGTAGTGGTGGAATAATTGAGCCCATTGCAAATATTGTGCATCTCAAAATTTAGTTTGTGCTATTTTACGTGCTTGTTTAATTGATAAGGGCGATATATCATGTATATTATACATCTAGCCTTAATTTATACCTTTATTCGGATTGTCGTAAGAACTTTAGTCCTGCAATTGTATGTTACAAAATGCAAGAAATTGCTTCATTTCAAAAAAAATCCGGGGGGCATGGCCTCGGACCCCCCTAGCGTACTCGCTCGCTATGCTCACTCGATAAACAAGCATATTTTGGCCGTGCGTATCATCAAAATAGCTCCAGCAACGGCCCTGACAGTACACAGGGATTCGGCACGTTTGGGGGTACTAGTATATATATTTAAGTATATATACTAGTACCCCCAAACATGCCGAATCACTGTGATTTAACCCTTACATTTGTATTTTATTTCTGTACCACTTACGGTTAATAAATGCTAATTGCATTACTTTAAAGATTCTGAATTCTTAAATACTGTATTTGCAATTAAATGATATTTTGTGCAACTGAATGTGAAATAGTATTTTTGTATGCTAATGGTAACGTAATGAGTAATATTAAGGTGTTTTATATGCGTGGGACATACATGCATTTATGGAAGTAGATTTTAGTTTGGAAGTAGATTTTAGTTTGGCAGTAGATTTTAGTTTGGAAGTAGATTTTAGTTTGGAAGTAGATTTTAGTTTTAGTTTGGAAGTAGATTTTAGTTTGGAAGTAGATTTTAGTTTGGAAGAAGATTTAAGTTTGGGAGTAGATTTTAGTTTGGAAGTAGATTTTAGTTTAGAAGTAGAATTTAGTTTGAGTTTGGAAGTAGAAGTTAGTTTGGAAGTAGATTTTAGTTTGGAAGTAGATTTTAGTTTGGAAGTAGATTTAAGTTTGGAAGTAGATTTTAGTTTGGAAGTAGATTTAAGTTTGGAAGTAGATTTTAGTTTGGAAGTAGATTTAAGTTTGGAAGTAGATTTAAGTTTGGAAGTAGATTTTAGTTTGGAAGTAGATTTAAGTTTGGAAGTAGATTTTAGTTTGGTGTGTTCCATCTAATGATGCATCTATAGCATTTTGCATTTTAATTCTTAACCTTTATTCTTTTATGTACTTTTCTTAATATTTTTGATAAACATTTTACATTGTTTTTGTTTTTGTTTTTTTATTCCTACCAAATTGTTGTCCTTATTGTTGACTATTGTAATGTATGTTGTAAACATGTCTTACTATGCTAAATTAATGTTAAGCACTTTTGAACGTATACTTTCTGTATGAAAAGAGTGCTATACAAATCTGGTATAATAATAATAATAATAATAATAATAATAATAATAATAATAATTTATACTTATATAAGATTATGTATTTCATTATCATTTTGCTAATGCATGCACGTATTAAAAACCAGGTGCAGCAGTGCTAGATGTTCATTAATATTAATCTTTTCTATTCTATTGTTTCAAAACTTTGCCATATATATTGTTGTTTTATGAAGAAATAATATAACTGATTTAACAATAAATAAAAAATAAATTAAAATTGCTAACTAATGCATTATGACATCTGGGTTTAGTATTAGTAACTACTATTTTTGTTGTTATACCAGTTTGCAGATGATACATCGTTAGCCTGTACAACTTCCAATATTGCAGATCTTGAAGGAATACTTAACCACGATCTCAGTGTTTTAACAAAGTGGTCTAAACAGTGGCTTGTAAAATTCAATCCCAACAAAACTGAAGTATTGTATATTGGAAACGGAAATGAACACCAACTGAACTTAATTTTTGATACCATTAGCTTGTCTACAAATGAAAGCCACAAACATCTGGGGGTAACTTTTAGCAATGATTGCAAATGGCACAGTCATATTAATAATATTACTTTATCTGCGGCCAAACTTCTTGGTGTCATGTGAAAATTGAAATTTTCCATTAAACGCAAGTCTCTTAATCAAATTTATATTTCATTCCTAAGACCAATCCTTGAGTATGCGTCAACTGTTTGGGATAATTGTACATTATATGATAAAGAGAACCTTGAAAAAATACAGCATGAAGCAGCTAGACTAGTGACTAGTACTACTAGGTCAGTTAGCTTGAACAACCTCTACCACAAAATTGGTTGGCTATCTCTTTCCGACAGACGGGCATATCAACAATTAATTTTGACTTACAAAATTAAGCATAATTTAGTACCTGATTACTTAAGTGCACTATTTCCTAGAACGGTTAACCAAACGTCTCAATACAATCTGAGAAACAGTAATGATTTTGCAATATTGCCAAGGCGCACTTCATTGTTTGCTAATTCCTTTGTTCCGTCCGCTATTGGTGCATGGAATGCACTACCACTTGCTGTCCGAGATCATCAAACACTTGCTTCGTTCAAACATGAACTCTTAAGTACAATGTTTGTTTCAACTACAGTTCCGTCATATTATGGATATGGTAAGAGGTACTTATCAGTTATGCACACGCGTTTAAGGAACAATTGTAGTGACCTTAAACGCGACTTATTTCTTAATCATGTTTCGGATCACGACCTTTGTAATCACTGTAATGAGCATGAAGATGCAACACATTACCTCTTTAATTGCATAAATTATACTGCGCAAAGGTCTCAATTATTCGTAGCAACCCGTCGCTTTCATCCCTTGAACTGCCAGTTCTTACTTCATGGTAATGTTGAACTCTCATATGAAGAAAATATTGCTGTCTTTCAAGCTGTTCAAGTGTTTATAAGAGATACTAAACGTTTTGACCGAATCAATTAGCTTCCCTCTGTTGCTCCAGGAGCTAGGTGACACTACACACTACAAGTTCTTTACACTCGTCTTCCTTCATTCATTCTCCAACACTTATCTAATCATATAATCACTCCTGTTTCTTCTATTATAGTCACTTCTTAGTCTCTGACTATTACATTGTAACAATATGTATTGCAATCGATGTTTACTATGTATTATCTTGCCATGTACTCGTATAATATACATGTATCTACTCCGCCATATGTAAATGTTGTAAAATCAATGAACCAATTGGGAAGGGTCGAATCTAATGTTTTGAGAACTTGTGACCCGACCCACTTGCCATTATTTATGTTGTAGTGTGCTACGATGTATTATATTGTATAAGCACTTTAATATTGGCAATAAAATATGTTTAAACCATACCAGTGTGCCGAAACGGAAGTATTATATGTTTGTACTTCATTGTAACGTAATTCAATAATGTATACATTAATTTTTATTATATTCAAACATTTTCATATATAACCAATGCGTTATGACTTCCATGACAATTATTAATTTATGTTTCTTCAGAGCATTATTGTAAACAGCTCTTATAAATGCAATCAAAGTAGATAACAGTTTGTTTTTGTAAAATGTTTTAAAAGTAAAGTATATTTTATTTATACATTGCTTCATATCTATAATATGGCCATTTTTGATTTTTCCAGAGCATTTGATAAGGTATCATATTATCGTTTATCCTCCAAACTCTCAAGTTTTATGGAATATAAACCAAAACGATGGATATATTGTTTTCTAGCAGGTCGGAGCTAAACAGTCATGGTCCAAGATACCTCACCAGACTCGTCGCACGTCATGTCAGATGTACCTCAGGGAGAGACCATGTGCCCCGTTTATTCTTATTGTGCATCAACGACATTGCTGATAACTTCTCATCAACCGTTCGTCTTTTCGCAGACGACTGCGTTTTATGCAGGACTTGACTCTCCTGGTGGAGTAAAGCTTGTCGTGGCAGCTGAGGTTAAATATTACAAAGTGCGCCGTTGTGAACATTCAGGGGTGGATTAAGGTTTAAGGTTTACTGTAGCTCAGACAGGGGCCCTTTCATCAAGATAAATACTAGTGTAAGCAAACAAGAACATTCTATTGAATGCACCTTTCTCACATTACCCCCGCTTGGCCGAAATTCACATACATTACGACTGCTATCACATTGGTTGGTAAGAAGGGATTTCACCTGTCAACGCGTATTGTGGGACTATTAAACTCGGGGAACAGTGCACTATACGTTATTGCTGCAATCGACTAAACACAAACTATTATTAAAGTCATACATCGTTGGAAAGCTCAGGATATCTTCTAAGTTATATCTATTTATGTAGTCATTTTACATATTTCCGTTAACATTTTATTCAGATAATTACAGATTTAAAATACTAATTTGGGGACCCCTAAATATCGGGGGCCCCTGGTTTCAGCCCAGTCAGACCTCACCTTAATCCCCTTAATCCGCCACTGTGAACATTTCTAATGCTCCAACCAAAAAGACGTTTATCTACATTATGAACGCCTGTCATATTCAGTATTGAGTGTTGGGAATTTAATGTAGATGTGAATGTAAAATTTAAAAAATAAATCAGTGCGCAAAATTCGCTCATCATACGGTATTATAAAAGTACGATGTAGCAAATTTCACGGAACACCGGTTGATCAATTTTTAGGGAAGCGTTTGATTTGTCTCATCACTTCATTCGATATATGGTTAATCTACCAGGTGAATATCTTTCAAATGTATTGCATATAGTAGCTAAAACAGAATGCATTTCAATTTGCAGAGATCAACGTATGTTTATGTTGCAATGTGCATTGAATCTATATCGATTCTAACCGGAAGCAAAACCACTCTGTCAAAATATGTGGGTGGGGTGTACATTTGTATGCAATAGTTGTATTATAAATGTCTCCTTTTCCACAAGCTCTTTTTGTGGTAATTGTTACAAATTACTCATTTAGATCATTCAAATACCTCGGATTTGACCCAATTATTCAATGACATTTTGTATGTTTCATTGTATTGTATTTGTTAAGACTTTTCTACATGGGCAGGCTAAGCTGACCTAAGCGGGTAACCAGGTTTAAGCAATGTGTGAGGTGTCTTGCACAAGGACACTTCATACGTGCCTTGTATGTATGTATGTTCCATTAATGTCAAACCCCTTGCGGGGACGTAGACATGTTTTCCTGGGCAAGCTTAGCCGACCTAAGTGGTTAACCAGTACTAAGCAATATGTGTGAGGTGCCCTGAACGAGTATTGAACACAGGAACTCTCCGATTTCAAATCCTACTGTGGACCACTGGATCTCGGATGCCGTTGCGCTCTTAAACTTTATATACAAACCTGATATGTTCACAGGAAACACTCCTGTGTCCTATATGTATGGTATATGTAAAGGAGAACAATGTCCTTTGCAGGATTTTCGGTGGTTTTTTCCCCAGGGTTTCTGCTGGAATTCGTCTAAATAATTTTGGCGAAACAAAAAATCCATTCATAGTACAATTTTCATATTCCTCTAAAATCCCAGAATCTGAAGGTTTAGTTTTATACAAATTTAGTCTTAATTGCATTGTGTGTGTGTTTTACATTTATTTATCGTTGCTACCGGTTGCCCATATGCGTGACGTCTCCTGAAGAGATTAGTCATTTTAGATTTTTGGAGGATAGTGCTATGATACAGAGACCCATTCCAGAGTCGCCTCTGGTTCTTTTACGTGCACGGTGTAAAGCACCGACACAAGACCTCGGTTTAAAGTCCCATCTGAAAGACTGTTAATTTTATTATGGTCAGGTGGGGGATCGATCCCTGGATTACCAGTCCAGCATGCTACTACTGGACTACAGATCCGTCTGTTTTTCATGGCAGTGCGTGCACCCTGATGTCACTACTACTATTGGACAAAGAAATGTCCTGCTAACCAAAATTTCTTACAATAATTGTTATATTTGCAGGAACCTGTGGTCTGCCAAGATGTTCAGTTTCATGAAAAAAGATAAGGAACATAAGAAGGAAAAAGAAGATAAAAAGAAAGAAAAGAAGGAGAAAAAAGAAAAAGACAAGAAGGAAAAACATAGAGAACAAACAACCCCAGAAGAACTGAATAGATTAGAAGAGATTAAAAGGGGAGTATTTAAGAGAAAGGGTGACATAACGAATGTAGGTGATGGAAGAAACTCCTCGCAGGATGATGATGATGATGGTGGATTTCTTCAGCGAGACAGTGATAGTAGTACCAGTCCAGGAAGTGCCGGAAGACTCAGTCCAGGTCGCATACACTCAGCTGGCGGTGATATGTCACACAAACCTCCAACAATTTTGCCAAAACCCAGCATAAAAAGTATCCTGAAATCCAAAGGAGAGAGACAAAATGTCTCCGAAAATCTTGATGACAGTTCCATATTGAAATCCAACACAAGGTATAATGTTGAAATGTCAGGGCACCCAGTTGAAGGCGAGAAACCAAAGGCTGCACACAGAGGCTCTAAAGGATCAATAAAAGACCGACCTCCAGAGTTTACACCACCCCCACCACCCGATACACCTCCCCCCGAGAAATCATTCAAGGCTGCATTAATGCTACCGGAAATTATTCCAAGTAAACCTCCGAGGGTTCGTGAACTAGTAATCAATAGAACTAAGGCAGGGGGATTTGGATTTACTCTACGTAAGGGTTCAATTACACAGAAAGGGGCTGATGGAAGAGATGTTAAGCACACAGTTATATTTGCGGAGCCTGGGGCAGGTCAGAGTAGCCTACAGACTGGTTTAATCCCCGGTGACAGACTTGTTGAGGTAAATGGTGTTCATGTTGAAAATACACCAAGAGAGGAGGTTATAGATATGATTCGTAAAACAGGAGACCAAGTGGTGTTGAAGGTACAACCAATACCGGAACTGGTGGAGCTGTCGGTGAGGCCATCGGCGGACGGGTCTTCAGTAGAGATACAGGATGATGTGATGAAAGGTGGAACATTGAAGAGGAGTGGCAGTCTGAGATATAAGAAAGCTCCGGTAAGTCAAGCATAACATATATTAGGTCTGGAACTATGTGGCAAGTTTGAGAGAAAAGACTACCTTATTTTTTCTTTCACATGACATATACATGTATGGCAAGGTCAACACATATCCCTCGGTGCCCATCCATGCCCGAAATACTGCTCGGTGAACGTAAATCATCTCCATGCTTTAAGATCTAGCTTTAGCCCTGTGTATCTTAATGTCCAGCAAGATATGACAATTCTGCCAGGCATTTCTGAAGTCTACCTGCCAAAAAGTAACAAATCATAGAGATGTATATGCATTGTAGCTGCAATATACATGTGTGTATATATATATATATATATATGTGTGTTTGTGTTCCTTGCATATAATTAAATTATGTACATTATTATTAATAAACCCGTTCAATACTAGGGCCATATTACAACACTATGACTGTAAAATGGCAAACATCTATCTTGTGTTTTGTGTGTGCTCTTTGCTTTGTTCTTGTGTGTAAGGGTTTCATGGTTAAAGTAAACACCCTAATGACCCTGACTTCGCCCCCTACCCCCTGGGGGCCCCACTTCACATTTTTGTTGTTTTCTTTACAATTTCCATACAAAATGTTGTCCAGTATGATACACCTGGTCATTCTATTCAAATGTTGTATACATATTTAATGGTGATCGTGTATATTTTAACCCTATTTTAAAGCTTCTCACTTCTCCAAAAAATGAGGCCTGTTGTGTTTTGTCTTTTTCCACTCTCTTGTGGTTCTTCTATGTTCTTTCACTCTATATTTTGTAAGGTTGATAGGGGATGGTTCCTCAACCCTATCACACCTATTGCAGGGAAAATAAATGGTGTTACCCTGTACATATTGTGGCATGAACAAAACATTTTAAATTTTCTTTTCTTTCATAAACTTTCATAAAGCTGATCTAGGCCAAATGGCCAAGGATATGCACAACAATTTTGCCGGAAAATCTCGGCGTCCGACACTTCTCACCTAGTCTGTATAATTCAGAAATTAGATTTATACGTGGAAGAACAATTGATATGCTACTGTTATATACATGTATTACTTTAGTTTAAACATATTTTATTCAGTTCATTCAATTTATATTTGAAATGGATTGGAAAAGAAGCTGAGAGCTTATGTAAATTCCTTTCCATGAGGATGTTACAATATAAAGTTGTTAGCATTGAGAGCGGTTAGTTAGACATGACGGGCATTGTCTTAGTTCTATAGCCCCAAGTGGTCCTGGGTGCTTGCATGCGTACTTGTGATTAGTGGGGCAATTTGTAACATGTTTTGTCACAGGGAAGATAAGACAAAGGTAGAACTTGGAGGTAAGATAAGACAAAGGTAGAACTTGGAGGGAAGATAAGAATGAACCGAATGGAACACCCTACTAAAGAAGATCGCTACATGTAGGATGAAGGAGGGAGAGCTTGTGCCGCTATTTTGAAAATTGTAGGATTGTCAAAAATTGACTAATAACGAGATAAATTTGTCGAAATTAACTAAACAAAAAAAGGCGAAATTATAAAATTCACTGAAAGAGCTATGCTGGCATATAATTTGTTTGACATTTTGCTACAGTGGTCAAGCCTGGGGTACTATGTGTTTGAAACATTGATATTTAAACCTGACAGTCAATTTAATTTTACTACATCGTCAGTACATGTAGCTTCGGGACAAAATACAAATTATAGTTATTATGTCTTGTCAATGGATTGAGCCTGGCTCCACCAGTACAGTAGAAGGAAGATGTCCATGTAACTATTAGGTTGTACTTGAGTTAAAGATAAGATACTAATAATCAAATCAGAGGTGATCAAGTCTTGTTTTTGTGGGGAGAGGGGGTTCCTGTGTTAAGAGATTCAAGAATTCTGGGTGTTGTGGATAACATTTCAAGATTATGGGATCAAATGTATAAACAAATACAAGACTTCATCAGTGATTTACTCAAGTCATGACTAGATTCGTTAAAATATTCTCTAAAAATCTCAATTCAATGCTTAAATCGAGTTAGGATACATGTAACGCAATCTAACTTCTATGGGTTTTTTTTTGCATAGTCTACAGTGCATGAACTAGACGGTAGTTTTGGGAGTAATAGTCTCATAGAAACTATTAAATATTTAGGTGGACCCTTAAATGCTTGTATGTAGAGGACCATAACTCTTTTTCAAACAGAAGTGCCCTTTTTTTTGTCACCATTGAAAAGCAATAAAAAAAGCAGAAATACTCAACATATAATGTAAAAAGGTCAGAATCTATAACACAATTGAACATATGACGTCATGCACATAGCGAAAGGTTTATTAGGCACTGACTAAGAAAGCAAAGTTTAGGACCACCTCCGTGGTCGAGTAGTTAAGGTTGCTGACTTGTATACAACTGTAACCTACATTATATGATCACTGATGGTCATGGGTTCAAACACCTCTCAGTCCGTGTCTCTTTATATGAAAAAGTTGGCAGTTTCTTACGGAGGTTGGTGCACCAAGTACTGGGTTAACCGCTGATACCTGCCCAGGAAAGGTGTTGTTAGGTAAACTGCCCGTCTTGTCAAATGGGCAATCGCGACATTAAATAAACTTAAATAAAAAAAGAGAGAAAAACAACTTTTATTAGGCCGGCCATTTTTTGACCATTATTGTGCATGAAGGTAGGATAAATGTACATGTATACAGAGAACCATTTGTTGTGTGAATAAATGTCTACCTTGTGTACCATAAATATCTCTATGCATGATTGTACAAGTGTCTTGTGACGGTCTAGCATTATGCCCCGGTAATCCATTGCAATTTATAGTTGTGTAGAGCAGAATCCTGCAATGTTGTGCGCCCATTAGCTGTATAGTTATGTAAAGCACAATCCTGCAAGGTGGTGCTCCCATTAGCTGTATAGTTGGGTAGAGCAGAATCCTGCAAGGTGGTGCTCCCATTAGCTGTATAGTTGGGTAGAGCAGAATCCTGCAAGGTGGTGCTCCCATTAGCTGTATAGTTGGGTAGAGCAGAATCCTGCAAGGTGGTGCTCCCATTAGCTGTATAGTTGGGTAGAGCAGAATCCTGCAAGGTGGTGCTCCCATTAGCTGTATAGTTGGGTAGAGCAGAATCCTGCAAGGTGGTGCTCCCATTAGCTGTATAGTTGGGTAGAGCAGAATCCTGCAAGGTGGTGCTCCCATTAGCTGTATAGTTGGGTAGAGCAGAATCCTGCAAGGTGGTGCTCCCATTAGCTGTATAGTTGGGTAGAGCAGAATCCTGCAAGGTGGTGCTCCCATTAGCTGTATAGTTGGGTAGAGCAGAATCCTGCAAGGTGGTGCTCCCATTAGCTGTATAGTTGTGTAGAGCAGAATCCTGCAAGGTGGTGCTCCCATTAGCTGTATAGTTGTGTAGAGCAGAATCCTGCAAGGTGGTGCTCCCATTAGCTGTATAGTTGTGTAAAGCAGAATCCTGCAAGGTGGTGATTAGCTGTATAGTTGTGTAGAGCAGAATCCTGCAAGGGGTGCTCCCATTAGCTGTATAGTTGTGTAGAGCAGAATCCTGCAAGGTGGTGCTCCCATTAGCTGTATAGTTGTGTAGAGCAGAATCCTGCAAGGTGGTGCTCCCATTAGCTGTATAGTTGTGTAGAGCAGAATCCTGCAAGGTGGTGCTCCCATTAGCTGTATAGTTGTGTAAAGCAGAATCCTGCAAGGTGGTGCTCCCATTAGCTGTATAGTTGTGTAGAGCAGAATCCTGCAAGGTGGTGCTCCCATTAGCTGTATAGTTGTGTAAAGCAGATTCTGCAATGTTGTGCTCCCATTAGCTGTATAGTTGTAGCACTATAATAGGAAAACTTCGACTTCAGGAAAAGTGAAGCAACCATTCCGATTCCTAAAATTGATTTTTTATAAAATATCAATCTGATCATGGAATGCACTTAGTTACTTGTAGGTAGATACATGTAGATAGGAAGATACATGTGTACGGAGATATATGTAGATAGGAAGATACATGTAGATAGGGAGATACATGTAGATACGGAGATACATGTAGATATGGAGATATATGTAGATACGGAGATACATGTAGATAGGAGATACATGTAGATATGGAGATATATGTAGATCGGAGATACATGTAGATAGGGAGATACATGTAGATAGGGAGATGTATGTAGATAGGAAGATACATGTAATAGGAAGATACATGTAGATACGGAGATGTATGTAGATAGGGAGATACATGTAGATAGGGAGATACATGTAGATAGGAAGATACATGTAGATAGGGAGATACATGTAGATAGGGAGATATATGTAGATACGGAGATGTATGTAGATAGGGAGATGTATGTAGATAGGGAGATACATGTAGATAGGAAGATACATGTAGATACGGAGATGTATGTAGATAGGGAGATGTATGTAGATACGGAGATGTATGTAGATAGGAAGATACATGTAGATAGGGAGATATATGTAGATACGGAGATACATGTAGATAGGAAGATACATGTAGATATGGAGATATATGTAGATAGGGAGATACATGTAGATAGGGAGATACATGTAGATACGGAGATGTATGTAGATAGGAAGATACATGTAGATAGGAAGATACATGTAGATACGGAGATGTATGTAGATAGGAAGATACATGTAGATACGGAGATACATGTAGATAGGAAGATACATGTAGATATGGAGATACATGTAGATAGGGAGATATATGTAGATACGGAGATGTATGTAGATACGGAGATGTATGTAGATAGGAAGATACATGTAGATAGGAAGATACATGTAGATACGGAGATGTATGTAGATACGGAGATGTATGTAGATACGGAGATGTATGTAGATAGGAAGATACATGTAGATAGGAAGATACATGCAGATACGGAGATATATGTAGATACGGAGATGTATGTAGATACGGAGATGTATGTAGATAGGAAGATACATGTAGATAGGAAGATACATGTAGATACGGAGATGTATGTAGATACGGAGATGTATGTAGATACGGAGATGTATGTAGATAGGAAGATACATGTAGATAGGAAGATACATGCAGATACGGAGATATATGTAGATACGGAGATGTATGTAGATACGGAGATGTATGTAGATAGGAAGATACATGTAGATAGGAAGATACATGTAGATACGGAGATGTATGTAGATACGGAGATGTATGTAGATACGGAGATGTATGTAGATAGGAAGATACATGTAGATAGGAAGATACATGCAGATACGGAGATATATGTAGATACGGAGATGTATGTAGATACGGAGATACATGTAGATAGGAAGATACATGTAGATACGGAGATGTATGTAGAACGGAGATATATGTAGATACGGAGATGTATGTAGAAGGGAGATATATGTAGATACGGACATGTATGTAGAAGGGAGATACATGTAGATACGGAGATGTATGTAGATACGGAGATATATGTAGATACGGAGATGTATGTAGATAGGAAGATACATGTAGAAGGGAGATATATGTAGATAGGGAGATACATGTAGATACGGAGATACATGTAGATAGGAAGATACATGTAGATAGGGAGATACATGTAGATACGGAGATGTATGTAGATAGGGAGATACATGTAGATACGGAGATGTATGTAGATAGGAAGATACATGTAGATACGGAGATGTATGTAGATAGGAAGATACATGTAGATACGGAGATGTATGTAGATAGGGAGATACATGTAGATACGGAGATGTATGTAGATAGGGAGATACATGTAGATACGGAGATGTATGTAGATAGGAAGATACATGTAGATAGGGAGATACATGTAGATAGGGAGATACATGTAGATAGGGAGATACATGTAGATACGGAGATGTATGTAGATAGGGAGATACATGTAGATAGGGAGATACATGTAGATAGGGAGATACATGTAGAAGGGAGATACATGTAGATAGGGAGATACATGTAGAAGGGAGATACATGTAGATAGGGAGATGCATGTAGAAGGAAGATACATGTAGAAGGGAGATATATGTAGAAGGGAGATACATGTAGATAGGAGATACATGTAGATAGGGAGATACATGTAGAAGGGAGATACATGTAGAAGGGAGATACATGTAGATACGGAGATATGTAGATAGGAGATGCATGTAGAAGGGAGATACATGTAGATAGGGAGATACATGTAGAAGGGAGATACATGTAGATAGGAAGATACATGTAGATAGGAGATACATGTAGATACGGAGATACATGTAGATAGGGAGATACATGTAGATAGGGAGATACATGTAGATAGGAAGATACATGTAGATACGGAGATACATGTAGATAGGAAGATACATGTAGATAGGAAGATACATGTAGATAGGAAGATACATGTAGATAGGAAGATACATGTAGATAGGAAGATACATGTAGATACGGAGATACATGTAGATAGGAAGATACATGTAGATACGGAGATGTATGTAGATAGGAAGATACATGTAGATAGGAAGATACATGTAGATACGGAGATGTATGTAGATAGGAAGATACATGTAGATAGGGAGATACATGTAGATAGGAGATACATGTAGATAGGAAGATACATGTAGATACGGAGATGTATGTAGAAGGAGATACATGTAGATAGGAAGATACATGTAGATACGGAGATGTATGTAGATAGGAAGATACATGTAGATACGGAGATGTATGTAGATAGGAAGATACATGTAGATACGGAGATGTATGTAGATAGGAAGATACATGTAGATACGGAGATGTATGTAGATACGGAGATACATGTAGATACGGAGATGTATGTAGATACGGAGATACATGTAGATAGGAAGATACATGTAGATAGGAAGATACATGTAGATAGGAAGATACATGTAGATACGGAGATACATGTAGATACGGAGATGTATGTAGATAGGAAGATACATGTAGATAGGAAGATACATGTAGATACGGAGATGTATGTAGATAGGAAGATATATGTAGATACGGAGATGTATGTAGATAGGAAGATACATGTAGATAGGAAGATACATGTAGATAGGAAGATACATGTAGATACGGAGATGTTTGTAGATAGGAAGATACATGTAGATACGGAGATGTATGTAGATAGGAAGATACATGTAGATAGGATGCTACATGTAGATAGGAAGATACATGCAGATACGGAGATGTATGTAGATAGGGAGATGTATGTAGATAGGATGCTACATGTAGATAGGAAGATACATGTAGATAGGAAGATACATGTAGATACGGAGATGTATGTAGATAGGAAGATACATGTAGATAGGAAGATACATGTAGATACGGAGATGTAGGTAGATACGGAGATATATGTAGATACGGAGATACATATAGTGTGCCTGTTTCACCATTCAGTATATATTAAAGTATTTGGTTACGTTATTTCTACACTGACAAACAACTATGTGAGAGTTATATGATACGATTATAATTCTCGGGTCATGTTTCTCGGCTACATGATACACAGTTGAATGTCATCCGCTAACCACAGTAAAATTACTATTTGTATCGCAGTCCAATGTGATAAACAGCGGACATCGGAAATTTGCCATGAGAAATCAATTCTAGCTTGCAGAAACGTTGCATATCCTCTGACATTTCGTCTAGTAGAACATTTTTTCGAATAAAAAAAATTGTTTTATTTTTTTTCCCCCAGGCCCCAATGTGGGTAACCCCGTATATTTTTCCTGTAGTAGGCTTGATGCGGGTCGGGGAACCATCCCCTATCAACTTTATAAATATAGTTAGTGTGAAGAACAGCAACAAAAGAAAAGGACAAAAACACAAAAAGCAATCATACACACAATAAAAATGATGAGCACACACACACATCAAATAAGAATATATTTTTGTCATTTTACAGTCATAGTCTTGTAATATCGCCCTAGTGCTGACTTGTATACCACTGTAACCTATCATCACTGATGGTCACGGCCTCACGGGTTCGAGCCCCGCTCAGGCCGTGTCTCATTTATATGAAAAAGTTGGCAGTTTCTTACGGAGGTTGGTGCACCCAAGTACTGGTTAACCGCTGGAGCCTGCCCAGGAAAGGTGTTGTTAAGTAAACTGCCCGCCGGCGATATAGCCCAAAATGGTGCTGATGCAGGCGTAAAACCCGAAATATAACATAACATAACATATAATATCGCCCTAGTACTCAATGAGATAATTAATAATAATGCATACAATTTAATTATGTGCAAGGAACATATATGTATAGATATATATATCTTTTTTATTTAAGTTTATTTAACGTCGCTACCGGTTTCCCATTTGAGCGACGGGCAGTTTACCTAATAACACCTTTCCTGGGCAGGCTCCAGCGGTTAACCAGTACTTGGTGCACTAACCTCCGTAAGAAACTGCCAACTTTTTCATATAAATGAGACACGGTCTAAGCGGGGCTCGAACCCGTGACCATCAGAGATGATAGGTTGCAGTGGTATACAAGTCAGCGACCTTAACCACTCGACCACGGAGGCAGTCTTATATATATATCACAGATTTCATATCATATTATAAATACCATAGATTACTAATAAATGGTTTCTTACCAGAATCGACTGTATAGTATTCGCTATTACGAATAATTATTTAAGAGATCAGAGGTAGATCTAAACAAAGCAAGTATACAACTATATATTGCAGCTACAATGTATACATGTACATATTTATTGTTTGCTACTTTTTGTCCGATAGACTTCAGAGTTTGGCAGAGTTTATTCAACAATTTGTTCACTATCACATGGATTGGTGTTACACTTTCGGTTTCCAAGTATTCATCATGTAATGAATGTCTTATCAGATCTATTCATTTGAATGTGAATCTGGAAATTAAAATACTATATAAAATACTCTGTACTACAGGTGTTCCGACATTTCGGTGGGATAAACCCACCTTTCTCAAGGTTTGGTTTTATACAAATTTATTTGAGCTTGATTGCGAAACAAGTTTTTACAACTTATATTAATCACTCTCGAGACCTCATTCCTGATGGAATCCATTGTCACGAAGGAGAGAGAAGAGGCAATGTGGAATTTAAATGCCTTGCCTAAGGGCACAGTCATAACTGATCCAGCAGGGCTTGAACTCTGGGCCTTCCACACCTGAAGCGAATGCGCTACGACTGCGCTATCACGACTTTTTCAGCTGTGTTTTTCAGCAATATGAAAACGGAAGTTATTGTATTTAAGAATCCAAGCAAAAGACGATCACATAACATTGCACTATAGAATAATGTGTGGTTTCCCGATCTAACATTGAGTGTCCGTCATAATGTGTTGCGAGTCTTATTCCCGCTGTTGAGTGTGAATAGTGTAGATTTATAACCGTACACAGTCTGGTAATAAAGTGTAGATAACCATACACAGTCTGGTATTAAAGTGTAGATAACCGTACACAGTCTGGTAATAAAGTGTAGATAACCGTACACAGTCTGGTAATAAAGTGTAGATAACCGTACACAGTCTGGTAATAAAGTGTAGATAACCGTACACAGTCTGGTAATAAAGTGTAGATAACCGTACACAGTCTGGTAATAAAGTGTAGATAACCGTACACAGTCTGGTAATAAAGTGTAGATAACCGTACACAGTCTGGTAATAAAGTGTAGATAACCGTACACAGTCTGGTAATAAAGTGTAGATAACCGTACACAGTCTGGTAATAAAGTGTAGATAACCGTACACAGTCTGGTAATAAAGTGTAGATAACCGTACACAGTCTGGTAATAAAGTGTAGATAACCGTACACAGTCTGGTAATAAAGTGTAGATAACCGTACACAGTCTGGTAATAAAGTGTAGATAACCATACACAGTCTGGTAATCCTAATCCTATTTAATTAACTGTATTTGGTTTTGTAGCAAATCAAACAGTTGAATGAACTCGAGATTATTGTCTGGATGTCTTGGTAAACAATAATTGAAAATGTACATGTTTACTGCTGCAAATGATAATAATCGGAACACCAGCTTCCAACCAATGTACATGTTTAATGCTGGAAATGTTAATAATCGGAACGCCAGCTTCCAACCAATGTACATGTTTAATGCTGGAAATGTTAATAATCGGAATGCCAGCTTCCAACCAATGTACATGTTTAATGCTGAAAATGTTAATAATCGGAACGCCAGCTTCCAACCAATGTACATGTTTAATGCTGGAAATGTTAATAATCGGAACGCCAGCTTCCAACCAATGTACATGTTTAATGCTGGAAATGATAATAATGATACAGACAGAGACCCATTCCAGAGTCTCCTCTGGTTCTTTTACGTGCACGGTGTACAGCACCGACACAAGACCTCGGTTTAACGTCCCATCTGACAGACTGTTAATTTTATTAGAGACAGACGGAGGGATCGAGCCTGCGATCCCTGGATTACCAGTCCAGCGAGTTACCACTGGATTACAGATCCATCTGTTATATGTAGCTTTATTGTACATTCTTAGATACTCTAGAAACTGTGAAGCAAGTAATATAATGAAATAGTATGATAGCAATAAAAGTAAACATGTGGGCTTTAGGTTATTGTCATAAACTTAGTAGAATGTAGGTCAACTATTATAAGATAATTGGCTCTTCAAAGTGATAGGAAAGTCATAAACATTGATGGCTGTCTTATTCAAAGCATGTCTGTGGTATGTAGGGTTATTCTATACATTACTCTGCTCGCAATAGGTTAATGTGTAATACTTATTGTGAAGGAATGTAGAGAGTAAGAGAAGCATAATAGAGTAGTTAATTACACATGAAGTAGTTACACATGAAGTAGTTAATTACACATGAAGACACACAATTTAGTGTTTTTGCCAGAGATAATGAACATATGTAATCATTGTATTGCACATATAGTCACATATATTATATATATATATATATATATATATATATATAATATATATATATATATATATATATATACACAGTCACATATATACTGCAACATTAATCAGATAAATAGGGTGTGGTTAATATTGTATGCTTGATAGCAACTGGAATTCATAAAACAACTGTGTACCTATAAGTAATATAATTCCCAGAAATTCCCAATTTTTATGATATTATTATGGGGGGGGGGGCATTATTTTTGCCGCTGTCGGTTGTCTCACCTGCCGAACATTAGGGGTTTAGGAGCTAAGTTTCAGTTGAATACTATTGATAGCCCTATGTCATTACAGTTAGGGGCTAATTTGTAGTTTATTATTAGCTTTTAAACCCCTTCTGGATGAATATTTCAACCCATAAACCAAATATTGGTACATGCATGAACATTTTTATTACACAGCTTGTCCACGCTTCATCTCCAAAACTCGTAATACTACAAATATGACTTTTTATTGCAATGACTTGATATACATGTAATTATTCCACTTCCATGCTTTTAATACTCCACTGAAGTTACAATGATTGGGGAGACAGTTCTAGTTTATGATTATGCTCGTGTAATTTACATAGCCAAGAAAATGAATAAATATCACTAAATTTTCTGCAAGGTTAGAGGGTATATGATTGTTGCAAGAGATAGAAGCAAGGTGCTCTGTTGAATTACTTGTTTATGTGACAAAAGTGTATTTTTATTATTTTATTTCACTTGCATGGATGGAGAGAGCGTATATTTAACAGGGTTGCGATGAGGTATTGTTACTTCACAGTACACTTGTGTGGATGGAGAGAGCGGAGATATAACAGGGTTAGGATAGGGTCTAGTCACTTCACAGTACACTTGTGTGGATGGACAGAGAGAGGAGATATAACAGGGTTAGGATAGGGTCTAGTCACTTCACAGTACACTTCAGTGGATGGACAGAGAGTGGAGATATAACAGGGTTTGGATAGGGTCTAGTCACGTCACAGTACACTTGTGTGGATGGACAGAGAGAGGAGATATAACAGGGTTTGGATAGGGTATAGTCACTTCACAGTACACTTGTGTGGATGGACAGAGAGCGGAGATATAACAGGGTTTGGATATGGTCTAGTCACTTCACAGTACACTTGTGTGGATGGACAGAGAGCGGAGATATAACAGGGTTTGGATAGGGTATACAGGATAGGGTATAGTCACTTCACAGTACACTTGTGTGGATGGAGAGATTGTAGATATAACAGGGTTAGGATAGGGTATAGTCACTTCACAGTACACTTGTGTGGATGGACAGAGATTGTAGATATAACAGGGTTAGGATAGGGTCTAGTCACTTCACAGTACACTTGTGTGGATGTACAGAGAGCGTAGATATAACAGGGTTAGGATAGGGTCTAGTCACTTCACAGTACATGTGTGTGGATGGACATAGATAGCCACTTCAAAGTTAGGGTAGCAATTGTAAAAATGTGGTCATTCGTGTGGGAGGAAACCGGAGTACCCGGAGAAAATCCACCTGTCTGATCTGGCAACCACTGTACCATCTCACATACTGCCCGGTCCGAGGATCGGACCCGGGTTGCATTGATGAGAAGCGAGCGCGCTAACCACTGAGCTAATCTGACAGCGTAAATTATAGCGATTATAATATCAAATAATGTATTTGATCAATGAAAATGAGGTGTAGCGCAAGACTTGTTTGTATGCAAAATGGTAGGATAATCTTTGAAGGTCAAATAATTGTAGTTGTCAACATTTCATTAAATGTGTTAATGTATTTTTCCTATCAGTAACTCTGGAAATATGTCATGGAATTTCATTACATGAATTCTAATGAAGTTACATGACACATTTGACTGTTATTTTACTAACTTGCATGAAAAGAGTTATGAGCCAGAAATCCTCATTGTCCATGATGTTTTGCATTAACTTGGCTTTTAAGCTTCTAGTACATGTATACTAGCATGAGAATATTTGATCTCTAAGACATTTTATTGATAACACTACTTTACCAGATGATAAGGCCTTTCAAGAATAATACAAGTTTACCTATAATAATGAACAGGGCTAAAAGACCAATATCAGTAGATTGTGTTATGGTGGAGTTTTCTAAGTCCTGTATCTAGGTGGGTAGAGTGTGTTATTGTGGAGGTTTCTCAGTCCTGTATCTAGGTGGGTAGAGTGTGTTATGGTGGAGATTTCTAAGTCCTGTATCTAGGTGGGTAGAGTGTGTTATTGTGGAGATTTCTAAGTCCTGTACCTAGGTGGGTAGAGTGTGTTATTGTGGAGATTTCTCAGTCCTGTATCTAGGTGGGTAGAGTGTGTTATTGTGGAGATTTCTCAGTCCTGTATCTAGGTGGGTAGAGTGTGTTATTGTGGAGATTTCTCAGTCCTGTATCTAGGTGGGTAGAGTGTGTTATTGTGGAGATTTCTCAGTCCTGTACCTAGGTGGGTAGAGTGTGTTATTGTGGAGATTTCTCAGTCCTGTATCTAGGTGGGTAGAGTGTTATTGTGGAGATTTCTCAGTCCTGTATCTAGGTGGGTAGAGTGTGTTATTGTGGAGATTTCTCAGTCCTGTATCTAGGTGGGTAGTGTGTTATGGTGGAGATTTCTCAGTCCTGTATCTAGGTGGGTAGAGTGTGTTATTGTGGAGTTTTCTCAGTCCTGTATCTATGTGGGTAGAGTGTGTTATGGTGGAGATTTCTCAGTCCTGTATCTAGGTGGGTAGAGTGTGTTATTGTGGAGATTTCTCAGTCCTGTACCTAGGTGGGTAGAGTGTGTTATTGTGGAGATTTCTCAGTCCTGTACCTAGGTGGGTAGAGTATGTTATTGTGGAGATTTCTCAGTCCTGTACCTAGGTGGGTAGAGTGTGTTATTGTGGAGATTTCTCAGTCCTGTACCTAGGTGGGTAGAGTGTGTTATTGTGGAGATTTCTCAGTCCTGTATCTAGGTGGGTAGAGTGTGTTATTGTGGAGATTTCTCAGTCCTGTACCTAGGTGGGTAGAGTGTGTTATTGTGGAGATATCTCAGTCCTGTACCTAGGTGGGTAGAGTGTGTTATTGTGGAGATTTCTCAGTCCTGTATCTAGGTGGGTAGAGTGTGTAGGGTTTCTCAGTGTATCGGTGGGTGAGTGTGTTATTGTGGAGATTCTCAGTCCTGTATCTAGGTGGGTAGTGTGTTATGGTGGAGATTTCTCAGTCCTGTATCTAGGTGGGTAGAGTGTGTTATTGTGGAGATTTCTCAGTCCTGTATCTAGGTGGGTAGAGTGTGTTATTGTGGAGATTTCTCAGTCCTGTATCTAGGTGGGTAGAGTGTGTTATTGTGGAGTTTCTCAGTCCTGTACCTAGGTTGGTAGAGTGTGTTATTGTGGAGATTTCTCAGTCCTGTATCTAGGTGGGTAGATTGTGTTATTGTGGAGATTTCTCAGTCCTGTACCTAGGTGGGTAGTGTGTTATTGTGGAGATTTCTCAGTCCTGTACCTAGGTGGGTAGTGTGTTATTGTGGAGATTTCTCAGTCCTGTATCTAGGTTGGTAGAGTGTGTTATTGTGGAGATTTCTCAATACTGAGCCACAAGTTGGACTTAGATATACACTGTTTGACTTGAATAAGCCCTAGATATATTCACTAATTTCATCTAGAGTAAGGTTTGGCGGGAAATGTTATCACTCTTTCCATAGTGACTAAGGTAGTCTAGGCATTTGGAACTATGACAAGCTGTTAAGTTTGATGATTTTTGTTACAGATTAATTTAATCTGCATAGCACACTTTTGTTACAGATTAATTTAATCTGCATAGCACACTTTTGTTACAGATTAATTTAATCTGCATAACACACTTTTGTTAGAGATTAATTTAATCTGCATAGCACACTTTTGTTACAGATTAATTTAATCTGCATAGCACACTTTTGTTACAGATAAATTTAATCTGCATAGCACACTTTTGTTACAGATTAATTTAATCTGCATAGCACATTTTTGTTACAGATTAATTTAATCTGCATAGCACATTTTTGTTACAGATTAATTTAATCTGCATAGCACACTTTTGTTACAGATTAATTTAATCTGCATAGCACACTTTTGTTACAGATTAATTTAATCTGCATAGCACATGTGATGGGAGGAGAAGCTATGTTGTCTTTGTTTCCGTCATCCAAGCAGCCAATAAGTAGTTATGTTGCTAGAGCACTTCAGTGAGAACAGTAGTAATGTTTATCTTGTAAGTGTGTTTTTACGTTTATTTATCGTCGCTACCGGTTGCCCATATGAGCGACGCCTCCTGAAGAGATTAGTTATTTTAGATTTTGGAGGATAGTGCATGATACAGACAGAGACCCATTCCAGAATCTCCTCTGGTTCTTTTACGTGCACGGTGTAAAGCACCGACACGAGACCTCGGTTTAACGTCCCATCTGAAAGACTGTTAATTTTATTATGGTCAGACGGGGGATCGAACCTGCGATCCCTGGATTACCAGTCCAGCGGAAAGATTCTTAAGTTTATCTTGTAAGGGCGTGTGTGGCTATACTATATTAACTCTGCATGCTGGGTCAAATAAAGGCTATAAATAGTTGAAATTATTGTAGCAGATGACAATTAATTAATGTGTTTTTCTTGATTTGTAACTGAAGCTCTGGAAATATGCCATGCAATTTCATTAGAAGTATGTCATTAGTGTCTCTTGTCTCAGTTATTGGGTGGTGGCTCTTGTCTCAGTTATTGGGTGAGTGTCTCTTGTCTCAGTTATTGGGTGAGTGCCTCTTGTCTCAGATATTGGGTGAGTGGCTCTTGTCTCAGTTATTGGGTGAGTGTCTCTTGTCTCAGTTATTGGGTGAGTTTCTCTTGTCTCAGTTATTGGGTGAGTTTCTCTTGTCTCAGTTATTGGGTGAGTGTCTCTTGTCTCAGTTATTTAGTGAGTGTCTCTTGTCTCAGTTATTGGGTAAGTGCCTCATGTCTCAGTTATTGGGTGAGTACCTCATGTCTCAGTTATTGGGTTAGTGTCTCTTGTCTCAGTTATTGGGTGAGTGTCTCTTGTCTCAGTTATTTAGTGAGTGTCTCTTGTCTCAGTTATTGGGTGAGTGGCTCTTGTCTCAGTTATTGGGTGAGTGTCTCTTGTCTCAGTTATTGGGTGAGTGTCTGTCTCAGTTATTGGGTGAGTGTCTCTTGTCTCAGTTATTGGGTGAGTGTCTCTTGTCTCAGTTATTGGGTGAGTGCCTCATGTCTCAGTTATTGGGTGAGTGTCTCTTGTCTCAGTTATTGGGTGAGTGGCTCTTGTCTCAGTTATTGGGTGAGTGTCTCTTGTCTCAGTTATTGGGTGAGTGGCTCTTGTCTCAGTTATTGGGTGAGTGTCTCTTGTCTCAGTTATTGGGTGAGTGTCTCTTGTCTCAGTTATTGGGTGAGTGCCTCTTGTCTCAGTTAAAATAACCACATATCAGAGTGTGCAACTTTCCTGCACTCTGACAGACAATTTAGTCATCTGTGGTCTTTACCCATTCAACACCAAGTAACTGAAATGGACTGGTCCATGATCAGTTTTTAGACCAATAAATTAATAAGAAAATTACATTTGGACCAGTTCATTTATCAAAATGGGTAATTTTTCTCTAAAAATAGTAATATTACTGGCAAAAAGTGCAGATCCTGATGAGACGGCTCGTCATGAGCCGGCTCATCTGGATCTACACTTTTTGTACGCCTATTTAAAGGTCTGTGGTGTTGAAAGGGTTAAATAATATAATTTAGTATATACCTATAAATATTGTTGGCTGTAAATGTTCAGTTCAAGACATGCATTAATTTTTGTATCATTTAAGTGCTACATATGTCGGAAAAGAAATTCCTTGTCACTGTTGTTTTCTTAATGCAATAGTTTTTGCATATCGTCAACTATGTATGCGGTACATGTACTATGTAGGAATGGCAAACATGGCGAGTAGCGATAAGTCACGTAAATCGTATAAATTCATAGAACATGCCGTCTAATCAGGCTCTATGCTGTTTGCTATTCAGATCATCTTGCTAAGGTACTTGGCTATGTAGCAAACAACATAGATCCTGATCTATGACGCTGCGGCTGATCTGGATCTATGTTGTTTGCAAAAGCCAATATGTCGGAAAAGAAATTCCTTGTCACTGTTGTTTTCTTAATGCAATAGTTTTTGCATATCGTCAACTATGTATGCGGTACATGTACTATGTAGGAATGGCAAACATGGCGAGTAGCGATAAGTCACGTAAATCGTATAAATTCATAGAACATGCCGTCTAATCAGGCTCTATGCTGTTTGCTATTCAGATCATCTTGCTAAGGTACTTGGCTATGTAGCAAACAACATAGATCCTGATCAGCACGCAGCGTTACGCTGCGGCTGATCTGGATCTATGTTGTTTGCAAAAGCCTTTAAATGTATCCAGAATGAAATGGGTTAACTACAGTTACTGAATGTGATACAAATTTTAACATTGCAGTAACACAATACTGCTAAATTAGTACTCGTTTTGAATTAAAAGCTGCTAAAAAATAATGTGTATACCACAAGTCTTTTTTTTTTCAGAGATAAAATTTCAATATGCATATCATATGTATATTTGTATTTATTTCGTTTTGTAGTCTTAAGTGTTGGTGATTGTGATCTGTTTAGAACACTAAATAACGGATATTGTGTACTAAGCTGGAAGGATAAAGGCTATCTGGTGTCTTTATCATCACTGCAATCTTGTTGTTCTGTGTTTCATGTTTTGTCATCAAAATTAACTACCATACTATTAAATACACTACATTTGCGAGTGTATACATTTTGTTGAACTTTTTAAAGGGAGAAAATTCACAAGAGGAAAGAGTATGAAGTAAATTGGATAGTCTCCCTTATTCAAGAAATATGTACCTTAGGTCTGCTATGTAGATGCACTGCAGGTCTGATATGTAGATGCACCTTAGGTCTGATATGTAGATGCACCTTAGGTCTGATCTGTAGATGCACCTTAGGTCTGATCTGTAGATACACCTTAGGTCTGATCTGTAGATACACCTTAGGTCTGATCTGTAGATGCACCTTAGGTCTTAGCTGTAGATGCACCTTATGTCTGATCTGTATATGCACCTTAGATCTGATTTGTAGATGCACCTTAGATCTGATCTGTAGATGTACCTTAGATCTGATCTGTAGATCTACCTTAGGTCTGATCTGTATATGCACCTTAGGTCTGATCTGTAGATGCACCTTAGATCTGATCTGTAGATCTACCTTAGGTCTGATCTGTAGATGCACCTTAGATCTGATCTGTAGATGCACCTTAGATCTGATCTGTAGATCTACCTTAGGTCTGATCTGTATATGCACCTTAGATCTGATCTGTAGATGTGCCTTAGGTCTGATCTGTAGATACACCTTAGGTCTGATCTGTACATGTAGATGCACATTAGATCTGATCTGTAGATACACATTAGGTCTGATCTGTAGATACACATTAGGTCTGATATGTAGATACACATTAGGTCTGATCTGTAGATACACATTAGGTCTTAGCTGTAGATGCACCTTAGGTCTGATCTGTATATGCACCTTAGATCTTAGCTGTAGATGCACCTTAGGTCTGATCTGTATATGCACCTTAGATCTTAGCTGTAGATGCACCTTATGTCTGATCTGTAGATGCACCTTAGATCTGATCTGTAGATGCACCTTAGGTCTTAGCTGTAGATGCACCTTAGGTCTGATCTGTATATGCACCTTAGATCTGATCTGTAGATACACCTTAGGTCTGATCTGTATATGCACCTTAGATCTGATCTGTATATGTACATTAGGTCTGATCTGTAGATGTACCTTAAGTCTGATCTGTAGATACACCTTAGGTCTGATCTGTAGATGTACCTTAGGTCTGATCTGTAGATACACCTTAGGTCTGATCTGTATATGCACCTTAGATCTGATCTGTACATGTAGATGTACATTAGGTCTGATCTGTAGATGTGCCTTAGATCTGATCTGTATATGCACCTTAGATCTGATCTGTAGATACACCTTAGGTCTGATCTGTAAATGTACCTTAGGTCTGATCTGTAGATGTGCCTTAGATCTGATCTGTATATGCACCTTAGATCTGATCTGTACATGTAGATGTACATTAGGTCTGATCTGTAGATGTGCCTTAGATCTGATCTGTAGATACACCTTAGGTCTGATCTGTAAATGTACCTTAGGTCTGATCTGTAGATACACCTTATGTCTGATCTGTAGATGTACCTTAGGTCTGATCTGTAGATCCACCTTCGGTCTGATCTGTAGATGTACCTTAGGTCTGATCTGTAGATGTGCCTTAGATCTGATCTGTAGATACACCTTAGGTCTGATCTGTAGATGTACCTTAGGTCTGATCTGTAGATGTGCCTTAGATCTGATCTGTATATGCACCTTAGATCTGATCTGTACATGTAGATGTACATTAGGTCTGATCTGTAGATGTGCCTTAGATCTGATCTGTAGATACACCTTAGGTCTGATCTGTAGATGTGCCTTAGGTCTGATCTGTAGATACACCTTAGGTCTGATCTGTACATGTAGATGCACATTAGATCTGATCTGTAGATACACATTAGGTCTGATCTGTAGATACACATTAGGTCTGATATGTAGATACACATTAGGTCTGATCTGTAGATACACATTAGGTCTTAGCTGTAGATGCACCTTAGGTCTGATCTGTATATGCACCTTAGATCTTAGCTGTAGATGCACCTTAGGTCTGATCTGTATATGCACCTTAGATCTTAGCTGTAGATGCACCTTAGGTCTGATCTGTAGATGCACCTTAGATCTGATCTGTAGATGCACCTTAGGTCTTAGCTGTAGATGCACCTTAGGTCTGATCTGTATATGCACCTTAGATCTGATCTGTAGATACACCTTAGGTCTGATCTGTATATGCACCTTAGATCTGATCTGTATATGTACATTAGGTCTGATCTGTAGATGTACCTTAGGTCTGATCTGTAGATACACCTTAGGTCTGATCTGTAGATGTACCTTAGGTCTGATCTGTAGATACACCTTAGGTCTGATCTGTATATGCACCTTAGGTCTGATCTGTAGATGTGCCTTAGATCTGATCTGTAGATACACCTTAGGTCTGATCTGTAAATGTACCTTAGGTCTGATCTGTAGATACACCTTATGTCTGATCTGTAGATGTACCTTAGGTCTGATCTGTAGATCCACCTTCGGTCTGATCTGTAGATGTACCTTAGGTCTGATCTGTAGATGTGCCTTAGATCTGATCTGTAGATGTACCTTAGGTCTGATCTGTACATGTAGATGTACCTTGGATCTGATATGTAGATGTGCCTTAGGACTGATCTGTAGATGTGCCTTAGGTCTGATCTGTAGATGTACTTTAGGTCTGATCTGTAGATGCACCTTAGGTCTGATATGTAGATACACATTAGGTCTGATCTGTTGATGCAACATTTAAATAGAACATGTAAAGGAATTCAGGGACATTCCATGAACAAGGAACATAATAAATGTGATTCTAGTATATATACCAATGTTGGCTTGTCTGTATGTATGTGGCAACCTTATATCAAACAGCTGGCTTGTATGTATGTGGCAACCTTATATCAAACAGCTGGCTTGTATGTATGTGGCAACCTTATATCAAACAGCTGGCTTGTATGTATGTGGCAACCTTATATCAAACAGCTGGCATGTATGTGGCAACCTTATATCAAACAGCTTGCTTGTATGTGGCAACCTTATATCAAACAGCTGGCATGTATGTGGCAACCTTATATCAAACAGCTGGCATGTATGTGGCAACCTTATATCAAACAGCTTGCTTGTATGTGGCAACCTTATATCAAACAGCTGGCTATGTATGTGGCAACCTTATATCAAACAGCTGGCATGTATGTGGCAACCTTATATCAAACAGCTGGCTTGTATGTGGCAACCTTATATCAAACAGCTGGCTTGTATGTGGCAACCTTATATCAAACAGCTGGCATGTATGTGGCAACCTTATATCAAACAGCTGGCATGTATGTGGCAACCTTATATCAAACAGCGGTGTATGTGGCAACCTTATATCAAACAGCTGGCATGTATGTGGCAACCTTATATCAAACAGCTGGCTTGTATGTATGTGGCAACCTTATATCAAACAGCTGGCATGTATGTGGCAACCTTATATCAAACAGCTGGCATGTATGTGGCAACCTTATATCAAACAGCTTGCTTGTATGTATGTGGCAACCTTATATCAAACAGCTTGTCTGTATGTATGTGGCAATCTTATATCAAACAGCTGGCTTGTATGTATGTGGCAACCTTATATCAAACAGCTTGCTTGTATGTGGCAACCTTATATGAAACAGCTGGCTTGCATGTATGTGGCAACCTTATATCATACAGCTGGCTTGTATGTATGTGGCAACCTTATATCAAACAGCTGGCTTGTATGTATGTGGCAACCTTATATCAAACAGCTGGCTTGTATGTATGTGGCAACCTTATATCAAACAGCTTGCTTGTATGTGGCAACCTTATATGAAACAGCTGGCTTGCATGTATGTGGCAACCTTATCTGCTGGCATGTATGTATGTATGTATGTATGTATGTATGTATGTATGTATGTATGTATGTATGTATGTATGTATGTATGTATGTATGTGGCAACCTTATATCAAACAGCTGGCTTGTATGTATGTGGCAACCTTATATCAAACAGCTGGCTTGTATGTATGTGGCAACCTTATATCAAACAGCTTGCTTGTATGTATGTGGCAACCTTATATCAAACAGCTGGCCTGTATGTATGTGGCAACCTTATATCAAACAGCTGGTTTGTATGTGGCAACCTTATATCAAACAGCTGGCCTGTATGTATGTGGCAATCTTATATCAAACAGCTGGTTTGTATGTATGTGGCAACCTTATATCAAACAGCTGGCTTGTATGTAGGTGGCAACCTTATATCAAACAGCTGGCTTGTATGTATGTGGCAACCTTATATCAAACAGCTGGTTTGTATGTATGTGGCAACCTTATATCATACAGCTGGCATGTATGTATGTGGCAACCTTATATCAAACAGCTTGCTTGTATGTATGTGGCAACCGTATATCATACAGCTGGCTTGTATGTATGTGGCAACCGTATATCATACAGCTGGCATGTATGTGGCAACCTTTTATCATACAGCTGGCTTGTATGTATGTGGCAACCTTATATCAAACAGCTGGCTTGTATGTATGTATGTATGTATGTATGTATGTATGTATGTATGTATGTATGTATGTGGCAACCTTATATCAAACAGCTGGCTTGTGTGTGTGTGTGTGTGTGTGTGTGTGTTGGTGTGGGGTGTGGTGTGGTGTGGTGTGGTGTGGTGTGTGGGTGTGGTGTGGTGTGGTGTGGTGTGGTTGTGTGGTGTGGTTGTGGTGTGGTGTGGTGTGGTGTGGTGTGGTGTGGTGTGGTGTGGTGTGGTGTGGTGTGGTGTGGTGTGGTGTGGTGTTGTGTGTGTGTGTGTGTGTGGCAACCTTATATCAAACAGCTGGCTTGTATGTATGTATGTATGTGGCAACCTTATATCAAACAGCTGGCATGTATGTATGTGGCAACCTTATATCAAACAGCTGGCTTGTATGTATGTATGTATGTATGTGGCAACCTTATATCAAACAGCTGGCTCTCATGATAATAAAAAATCCTGCTAATTTAAAAAATGCAATGAATATTAGAGAGAACTGATGTTACATCTGGTTTCCCCCTGCCCCTCCCCCCTGGCCATCATAGACAAGGAAGGACTTCAAGATAAATATCTATACAGATTCATTAGCAGATTGTGGCACATAAATTATTCAGTCTTCAAAATATCTCCTGAAATTGTCCATTCAGTGATAAGCTAATTTTACAGAGGCCAATCACTTGTATATCCTGAAAATTTGGTACTTGTGTTGATATGAAGAGTTCTTGTTTTAGAGCAGTGTGTTGCACAACACTGTACTGTGGTGTTACAGGTAAAACATCTGCAGGTTTAGTATTGAATTGATTCCCCTCCCTCATGTTCCCCTACCCTCCCTTGTGTTCCCCTACCCTCCCTCATGTTCCCCCTACCCTCCCTCATGTTCCCCCTACCCTCCCTCACATTCCCCTACCCTCCCTCATGTTCCCCTACCCTCCATCAAGTTCCCCCTACCCTCCCTCATGTTCCCCTACCCTCCCTCATGTTCCCCCTACCCTCCCTCATGTTCCCCCTACCCTCCATCAAGTTCCCCCTACCCTCCCTCATGTTCCCTACCCTCCCTTATGTTTGCCACACCCTCCATCAAGTTCCCCCTACCCTCCATCAAGTTCCCCCTACCCTCCATCAAGTTCCCCCTACCCTCCATCAAGTTCCTCCTCAGATTCAAGTTCATCCGTTGTACTTTTTTCAATCTTGCCACATTCATGTTACTCACACACTGACATTTTCAAAATCAGAACTGTTTTCAGTGATGACAGTGGACTATTAGTTTGTTTATGAACTGTTTTCAGTGATGACAGTGGAAAATAAGTTTGTCTATGAACAGTTTTCAGTGATGACAGTGGAACATTAGTTTGTTTATGAACTGTTTTCAGTGATGACAGTGGAAAATAAGTTTGTTTATGAAACATACCCTCACATTCTCTACTAGTCTCTGTTGTTCTTGCATTGGTATCAAGTACAAATTCTTAGCGTGCTCGCCTCTCACCAATGCTACCCAGGTTCGAGCCTCGGACCGGGAAGTATGTGAGATGGTACAGTGGTCGCCAGATCGGACATGTGGGTTTTCAGCGGGTACTCTGGTTTCCTCCCACCCGAATGACCACATTTACGCTTTCATCTGCACCAACGAGAGTGATTAATATAAGTTGTTAGAACTTGCTTCGCAATCGTTGTAAAATATATAAAGTTTAAACTTTAAGTAAAATCTTCTTAGTTTATACAAATTTATTTGAGCTTAATTGGGAAAGAAGTTCTTACAACTTATATTAATCACTCTCTCTCGAGACCTCATTCCTGATGGGAATCCATCACCATGAGGGAGAGAGAAGAGGCACCGTGCCTAAGGGCACAATCTTGTTCACTATGCACCCTACCCCAAGTTTCCCCCTTCCTCCACCCTCCCGCAATTGTCTTGTAGATGAAACAATGGATACACATTTTAATAATCATTGAAGTATTATACGATTAAAAACTAAATAAATCAGAGAAATTTAGTTTAACATAAAAGTTAAAACTTTAAGAACTTGACTGTAAATGTGACTGCACAAGAAATGTGTGTATGTACAGGAAGCGAAAGATAAAACATTGTGACCTTATCTGATTTCTGGATTCTTGTCTGTTGTTAAATTCAGTTAATGATGATCCAGTCTTAGAGAGAGATATATACATGTAAAGTTTTAATAGTCTGGAATTGATGTTTGTGTTTAAATGTGCAAGAATGTCTTTCTTGGATATATTTAATAATGGTAAGTGTACCACCTTAGTGGGTAGCTTTTTTTATAATCAATTAATTCCTCTACTTGTATTTTGCTTGTGTAATTGAAAATAAATAAATGGAATCGAACATAAAACACACACAATTACATTGTCAGTACACCCATTTTTCTTAATTATGTCCGGCACCTTCATGATGATTTTGAAAAAGTTGGCAGTTTCTTACGGAGGTTGGTGCACCCAATTACTGGTTAACCGCTGGAGCCTGCCCAGGAAAGGTGTTGTTAGTTGTTAGGTAAACTGCCCGCCGGCGATATAGCCCAAAATGGTGCTGATGCAGGCGTAAAACCCGAAATATATATATATTCATGATGATTTAGAAGGTTGCCTGTGAAGGTTGCCTGTGCACCAGTGGCCAGTCTGTGTGTGCTGGTCATGCTTAATGTTACATACATCTGTCACATTTGTACAAATTACTTATCAATTAACTCACACCTCCAGGGCACAGATAATGTCACATCTTCTGTATCATCTTCTTAGATAACAACATGTATATGTACATTGACAATGGGACATTATTGTTTGCATTGTCTAATAGTTTTACAACAGAAGTTTGAAGTGAAGGTTTTTACGGCAGTGCATTCTGAGACACTCGTTTGCTATCATGCCTGTATAGTTTAAAACTTTATTTATTTCTAACAACTTATATTAAAATCTCTCGTTGGCGCGGATAAAAGCATGAATGTGGCCATTCGTGTGGGAGGAAACCCGAGTACCCGGAGAAAACCCACCTGTCCATCTGGCGACAACCGTACCATCTTACATACTTCCCGGTCCGAGGATCAAACCCAGGTTGCATTGGTAAGAAGCGAGCGCGCTAACTACTGCGCTAATCGGACAACCTGTATACCGTAGTAATTATTCAAATATTTATCTATGAACTATGTGGCTCTTAGTTGGTTCAAAGTTATTCAAATTGGCTCCAGTTTTTTGTCAATTGGCGACAGAAGTGGCGCAGACAAAAATTCAGACAGAGGGAACACTGCTATTGTCTAGTGGTCTAGGGTTAGTTCTTATGTGGCTATAAATGCTCATGCATGACTAGGAGAACAAAAGAGAGAACAATGGGTAGCCACTTAAGTACCCTCTCGTGAGTAAATCCGTCTGTCCGTCCGCTATTCTGACCAGAGTCAGATCTCTGTAGCCAATGGGTGGAATGTCATGAAACTCCATACATGTATGTATCATCATAGTGCATAGGTGCACATATAACTTTCTTCCAAATCGGGTCAGTGACAAGAGAGTTATGCCCCTTTAATTAATTAAGACTTCAATACCTTGGCCTTTATTAAGTAACGGATATATGGAATGTCACCAAACAACAATTAGATCACGATTATCTTGTGTTACTGCCATTGGATTCATTTCCTTTCAATTGTTTAAATATGAAAATTTGAAATTTTTTCAACATCACCAATTAACCCTTTCAACACCACATACCTCTAAATTGGCTTACAAAAAAGTGTAGATCCAGATGAGCCGGCTCGCGACGAGCCGTCTCATCAGGATCTGCACTTTTTTCAAGTAATATAACTATTTTTAGAAAATAAATTATCCATTTTGATAAATGAACTGATCCAAATGTAATTTTGTTATTAATTTATTGGTCTAAAAATATCATGGACCAGTCCATGTCAGTTAATTGGTGTTGAATGGGTTAACCCATATGCCATAAAATTTAAATTATAAAACATATCCCCATTGCACTTTATCCCCTGCCCATCCAACCAGAGTTGTGATCAATGACTCCCATAGGGGCTGGAAAGGGCGTGACCTTTAACTGAATTGTTTCATTGCAGAGCCCAGGTAGCATTCCTTCCATGCATGGACAGTGCCAGCATTCTATACAGGAGAAATTTCTGCTCTTTTGGCATGTAATTAAACTGTTAGTACTTTTTAGAACATGTTCTGGGACCTTGGTCTAGAATGGAACCCACAAACAGGATTTTGATTGGGTACTCATCTGGAGGTATCGCCCAAAATTGGCAACTGAACATACTTCAATGAACATGAAAGATGCCCAGAATATAAATTACACTTGTGATCGAGTCCGCCTCCGTGGTCGAGTGGTTAAGGTCGCTGACTTGTATACCACTGTAACCTATCATCACTGATGGTCACGGGTTCGAGCCCCGCTCAGGCCGTGTCTCATTTATATGAAAAAGTTGGCAGTTTCTTACGGAGGTTGGTGCACCCAAGTACTGGTTAATCGCTGGAGCCTGCCCAGGAAAGGTGTTAGGTAAACTGCCCGCTGGCGATATAGCCCAAAATGGTGCTGATGCAGGCGTAAAACCCGAAATATAACATAACTTGCGATAGATTGGTTGGTCATTGTTCAGGGGCTCCAACATACTGGCTCTTTGAACCCCATTTGTTAAGTATGGATTGATTTCTGTAAACCTTCGGGTGCCACGTATTTAAAGTATCGAGTATACTGTCATTTATACGGTATAGGGAGCAATTGTCCTACATTCAATGAAGTTTAATAATAGATAATATTTACTTATTTATTCACAGCAGATTTAGGTAGAAATTTGAGCTGGGGTATTGTAAAGAACTGTATGAAATTGAATATTTGAATGGGAAGAGAGAAATAGAAGTGTCGAATTGCTTTAGTTGAAAGCTGTTTGTTGAGTCAAGTCTGAAACATAGTCGGACATGTTTTTCAGCGCTGTCTTTATGTCACTGTGTTGTACCGAGATGTCCAGGTATTTGAGAATCAGGACTATGCCTACCTCAGGCTTACTTTCTACCCTACCTCAGGCCTACTTTCTACCCTACCTCGGGCCTACTTACTACCCTACCTCAGGCTTACTTTCTACCCTACCTCGGGCCTACTTACTGCCCTATCTCAGGCTTACTTTCTACCCTACCTCGGGCCTACTTACTGCCCTACCTTGGGCCTACTTTATACCCTACCTCGGGCCTAATTACTACCCTACCTCAGGCTTACTTTCTACCCTATCTCGGGCCTACATACTACCCTACCTCAGGCTTACTTTCTACCCTACCTTGGGCCTACATACTACCCTACCTCAGGCTTACTTTCTACCCTACCTCGGGCCTACATACTACCCTACCTAAGGCTTACTTTCTACCCTACCTCGGGCCTAACTGCCCTACCTCGGGCCTACTTTCTACCCTACTAATTACTACCCTATCTCAGGCTTACTTTCTACCCTACCTCGGGCCTACTTACTGCCCTACCTCAGGCTTACTTTCTACCCTACCTTGGGCCTACTTACTGCCCTACTTTACTTTCTACCCTACTACTTACTACCCTACCTCAGACCTACTTACTACCCTACCTCGGCCCTACATACTACCCTACCTCAGGCTTACTTACTACCCTACCTCGGGCCTACATACTACCCTACCTCAGGCTTACTTACTACCCTACCTCAGGCCTACATACTACCCTACCTCAGGCTTACTTACTACCCTACCTCGGCCTACATACTACCCTACCTCAGGCCTACTTACTACCCTACCTCGGGCCTACATACTACCCTACCTTGGGCCTACTTACTACCCTACCTCGGGCCTACATACTACCCTACCTTGGGCCTACTTACTACCCTACCTCAGGCCTACTTACTACCCTACCTCTGGCCTACTTACTGCCCTACCTCAGGCTTACTTTCTACACTACATTGGGCCTAACTATTTACTACCCTACCATGGACCTAATTACTGCCCTACCTCGGGCCTACTTACTGCCCTACCTCGGACCTACCTCGGGCCTACTTACTGCCCTACCTCGGACCTACCTCGGGCCTACTTACTACCCTACCTTGGACCTACCTCGGACCTACTTACTGCCCTACCTCAGGCTTACTTACTGCCCTACCTCAGGCTTACTTACTGCCCTACCTCAGGCTTACTTTCTACCCTACATTGGGCCTAACTATTTACTACCCTACCTCGGACCTAATTACTGCCCTACCTCGGACCTACTTACTGCCCTACCTCGGACCTACCTCGTGCCTACTTACTGCCATACCTCGGACCTACTTACTGCCCTACCTCGGACCTACCTCGGACCTAATTACTGCCCTACCTCGGACCTACTTACTGCCCTACCTCGGACCTACTTACTGCCCTACCTCGGGCTTACTTTTACACTACATTGGGCCTAATTACTGCCCTACCTCAAGCTTACTTTCTACCCTACCTCAGGCTTACTTACTGCCCTACCTCGGGCTTACTTTCTACCCTACCTCAGGCTTACTTTCTACCCTACCTCAGGCTTACTTTCTACCCTACCTTGGGCCTACTTACTACCCTATCTCGGGCCTACTTGCCACCCTATCTCAGGCCTACTTACTACCCTATCTCGGGCCTACTTGCCACCCTATCTCAGGCCTACTTCCTCCCCTTCCTCGGGCCTAGACAAGCGTTGGGAGTCCTATAATTGTTTTTTCTCACTAATAGTTTGATAATTATTGTCTGCATTTAGTAAACAAGGATAGCGGATCGGATATTGTCCCCCAGACAATCAAGTAAGGTGCGCTGAGACCTTATACAAACTTCATATAGTTAATAGCCTTACCATAAATGGCAGATGCGAAAATCTGTCTTTTCGAGTATATCTTAACCCAATTTTTAATTTTAATGATAACAGTCTAAATTTTGTGGTTTTATGACATAGTTGTCAATCCTTGTAGGAGCTAGTCTTATTACGTATTCAGTACAGGCATTCAAAAATAAGTGTAATAAGTTTTTTAATGCCTTTAGGCAATTTTTTTTTAATGAGAATGTAATATTTTTTGTCGTAAATCATTCCGACCAACATGAAGGGAAAATCTCAGCTTAGCCTTAATACTGTCAATTCAATGGAGGTTTACATGGTCCAGTCCGGCCGCTGTTGTCTGACAATGAAATACACAACCTGTTCACAGTTGATGAATCGATGATAATGATGGTCGCAAGTTTTCAGTTTATTTAAGAAGCAGTTTCTCAGTGATAGTAAACGTATGGTAGAAATGTCGGTGGATTATGACAGTTTTTCCGGATCAGTTACTACACAGTTGTTAAATGTAATAGAGGCTATATGAATAAAGAAGTATGAACTAGTCGATGGGAACAGATCATGCACTCTGTACCCGTAATGATGTTTTTTGGATAAATTTATGCGGAATTACATCAAGAAAGTGTTGAATTATTAAAGGAATAAGTAATCGTGTTAATGTGATATACTGAGAGTATGTAGCTAGCAGCAGGTAGCCTTAAACAGGTTAAGATAACATCTTAAATAGAGTAATATATTTGTTAAATGGTTTGAGTTAATCGGCCGGTTATGTTGATTTTTTTATTCAACCTAAATTCCATTAATGGCCAATAGATCGGTACGATTTCTTGATTTTCTTGTTTGAATGAAATGAATGACAGTGTACATTACTCAAGCATTAACTCTTGGTGGAAAAGTAAACCAAATTTGTTTGTTTTTGGATATAGAAGTGTTTTATATTTGGAATGATTACTTGAGTGATAGAAGATGAGTACAGTCATCACTCGGCGGGCGAGTCCTCGGTTGAAGTCGTCTAATTCCAACCTGAACCACGTGAAACGTCTTAGAAGGGTGAGTACATAGCAAACATTCGTCTTCTCTTCTTCGTCCCCATAATGGTCAGGACTCCAATGCTGGGGTTTACATTGTCTTTGTGTAGCTGGGTGGTGGGGAGGTTGGGTAATACCCCCCGCCCCCCCCCCCCAGTGTTGACATTTGTAAGCCAGTCCACTTACAAAGTGATAGGTGAATTTATAAATAAATATCCATACTCAAGGGGTGGGGGGGGGGGGGGGAATAGAGATTTCACACAAACCATTCACCATTTCACATTGTAATTTATCCAGTACTAAGATTATCTTGGTCTTGGTGCATGTAGCACAGTACGTATATATATTACCCTATGCATATTCTACACGACTGGTTCTGTTTCAAACTATGATCGAGGCATGTAGAGCCAGCCGGGTGCAAGATCCGGATTACTTGATACATGTAGATTAATCAAGCTACGATCATGGTGGCTTGTGCCCTGTGTAGAGTGTTGCTAATACTTGCAATGTTAGCTAAGAAGTAGGTGGTAAGAACATTTAATAATTCACTTGTTTGCTCAAGCAGTAGGTGGTAAGAACATTTAATAATTCACTTGTTTGCTCAAGCAGTAGGTGGTAAGAACATTTAATAATTCACTTGTTTGCTCAAGCAGTAGGTGGTAAGAACATTTAATAATTCACTTGTTTGCTCGGTCAATTTCTAAATCACATCAACGATAGTCATTACTGAAACTGAAGTGTTCAGGCTCTGTTCCAAACTTTGTATGTAATTTTTGTATATGGGCATCTTACACCATCATATAATATATGTCAGTATCTTACACCATCATATAATATATGTCAGTATCTTACACCATCATATAATATATGTCAGTATCTTACACCATCATATAATATATGTCAGTATCTTACACCATTATATAATATATGTCAGTATCTTACACCATCATATAATATATGTCAGTATCTTACACCATCATATAATATATGTCAGTATCTTACACCATCATATAATATATGTCAGTATCTTACACCATCATATAATATATGTCAGTATCTTACACCATTATATAATATATGTCAGTATCTTACACCATCATATAATATATGTCAGTATCTTACACCATCATATAATATATGTCAGTATCTTACACCATCATATAATATATGTCAGTATCTTACACCATCATATAATATATGTCAGTATCTTACACCATCATATAATATAATATATGTCAGTATCTTACACCATCATATAATATATATCTCACACTTTGTCAGTATCTTACACTGCACAAATATAATATATATCTCACACTTTGTCAGCATCTTACACTGCACAAATATAATATATATCTCACACTTTGTCAGTATCTTACACTGCACAAATATAATATATATCTCACACTTTGTCAGTATCTTACACTGCACAAATATAATATATATCTCACACTTTGTCAGTATCTTACACCACCACAAATATAATATATATCTCACACTTTGTCAGCATCTTACACCACCACAAATATAATATATATCTCACACTTTGTCAGTATCTTACACTGCACAAATATAATATATATCTCACACTTTGTCAGTATCTTACACCACCACAAATATAATATATATCTCACACTTTGTCAGTATCTTACACCACCACAAATATAATATATATCTCACACTTTGTCAGTATCTTACACCACCACAAATATAATATATATCTCACACTTTGTCAGTATCTTACACTGCACAAATATAATATATATCTCACACTTTGTCAGTATCTTACACCACCACAAATATAATATATATCTCACACTTAGTCAGTATCTTACACTGCACAAATATAATATATATCTCACACTTTGTCAGTATCTTACACCACCACAATATATATATATCTCACACTTTGTCAGTATCTTACACCACCACAAATATAATATATATCTCACACTTTGTCAGTATCTTACACCACCACAAATATAATATATATCTCACACTTTGTCAGTATCTTACACCACCACAAATATAATATATATCTCACACTTTGTCAGTATCTTACACCACCACAAATATAATATATATCTCACACTTTGTCAGTATCTTACACCACCACAAATATAATATATATCTCACACTTTGTCAGCATATTACACTGCACAAATATAATATATATCTCACACTTTGTCAGTATCTTACACTGCACACATATAATATATATCTCACACTTTGTCAGTATCTTACACTGCACACATATAATATATATCTCACACTTTGTCAGTATCGTACACTGCACAAATATAATATATATCTCACACTTTGTCAGTATCTTACACCACCACAAATATAATATATATCTCACACTTTGTCAGTATCTTACACCACCACAAATATAATATATATCTCACACTTTGTCAGCATATTACACTGCACAAATATAATATATATCTCACACTTTGTCAGTATCTTACACTGCACACATATAATATATATCTCACACTTTGTCAGTATCTTACACTGCACACATATAATATATATCTCACACTTTGTCAGTATCCTACACTGCACAAATATAATATATATCTCACACTTTGTCAGTATCTTACACTGCACAAATATAATATATATCTCACACTTTGTCAGTATCTTACACTGCACAAATATAATATATATCTCACACTTTGTCAGTATCTTACACTGCACAAATATAATATATATCTCACACTTTGTCAGTATCTTACACTGCACAAATATAATATATATCTCACACTTTGTCAGCATCTTACACTGCACAAATATAATATATATCTCACACTTTGTCAGTATCTTACACTGCACAAATATAATATATATCTCACACTTTGTCAGTATCTTACACCACCACAAATATAATATATATCTCACACTTTGTCAGTATCTTACACACCACAAATATAATATATATCTCACACTTTGTCAGTATCTTACACCACCACAAATATAATATATATCTCACACTTTGTCAGTATCTTACACCACCACAAATATAATATATATCTCACACTTTGTCAGTATCTTACACCACCACAAATATAATATATATCTCACACTTTGTCAGTATCTTACACTGCACAAATATAATATATATCTCACACTTTGTCAGCATCTTACACTGCAAACATATAATATATATCTCACACTTTGTCAGTATCTTACACTGCACAAATATAATACATATCTCACACTTTGTCAGCATCTTACATCATCACATCAAGATTCTTACACCATCACCTAATCAATTCAGGTATTCAACCATGTTTAGTTTTATAGACCTGATGTAGTTTCCCAACCATTTAAAGACCTAAACAGTGAATAAAAACATAAAACCGTGATTTGTTAGAAAGCGAAGTATAATTGAAATTCGTCATGGTCCACGACTGATATAAGATCTGACGAACATGTAGATCAGATTGTGTAATACAATGTCATATACACTTAAATTGTAGCTATACGTTTCATTTTACATTGTTATCTGCTAGTATACTTTACAAAATATTATCCTACGTAATTACATTAGTGCTGCTCATCCATTCAGACATAATGCATCTGTCCGATCAGCGCAGTGATTAGCTCGCTCGCTTCTCACCAATACAACCTGGGTTCAAACTTGAATGCATCTGTTCATATATATTCTAATGGTTGAAAAATTATTGTCTTGATCCTCCCCACCCCCCCAGCCTGAAACCATGCGGAAGGAGAGGACAACCATAAGCTGTATAGCTTTCTGTCCAATTCCTTATATTCATTATTTCTTATATTGTTGTAAATAATCATGTATATGATAGAAATATAAATATGTTTAAACCAATCTTGCGACTTTTGACAGTTTTACCTCATCTTCCAGGGGTCAGGGATGTTTGTATCCAACCCCTTGAGTCAGAAAAATGTTGCCCTACCCAAAGAATCAATGGTCGGAGTTGTACCCCCACTGCTTAAACCGTGGGTCGGAGAAGAAAATGAGTTTACTCTCAGCATGTACTAACGTTTGGGGATGATGGGCATCCAATTTTGGGAAACTTCTGTTAATTGGTTGAGGAGATATTATGATGTACAGATGGGTGGAAAGAAAAGAGGGTAAAGTAATATACCCAAGCATTTTGTGAATTACCTTTTTCATTACATTCATTAAGATTGTAAAGTAAGTTACGAGCTTGAGACATAACCATACCATTCCTTCTAAGCTTGTATAGGATTGGTCCATACCTTCTGAGCTTGTATAGGATTGGACCATACCATCTGAGCTTGTGTAGGACTGGTCCATACCTTCTGAGCTTGTATAGGATTGGACCATACCATCTGAGCTTGTATAGGATTGGTCCATACCTTCTGAGCTTGTGTAGGACTGGACCATACCTTCTGAGCTTGTATAAGATTGGACCATACCATCTGAGCTTGTATAGGATTGGACCATACCATCTGAGCTTGTGTAGGACTGGACCATACCTTCTGAGCTTGTGTAGGATTGGACCATACCATCTGAGCTTGTGTAGGATTGGTCCATACCTTCTGAGCTTGTGTAGGATTGGACCATACCTTCTGAGCTTGTGTAGGATTGGTCCATACCTTCTGGGCTTGTGTAGGACTGGACCATACCATCTGAACTTGTGTAGGATTGGTCGATACCTTCTGAGCTTGTATAGGATTGGACCATACCATCTGAGCTTGTGTAGGATTGGACCATACCTTCTGAGCTTGTGTAGGATTGGTCCATACCTTCTGAGCTTGTATAGGATTGGACCATACCATCTGAGCTTGTGTATGATTGGTCCATACCTTCTGAGCTTGTGTAGGATTGGATCATACCTTCTGAGCTTGTGTAGGATTGGTCCATACCTTCTGGGCTTGTGTAGGACTGGACCATACCATCTGAGCTTGTATAGGACTGGTCCATACCTTCTGAGCTTGTGTAGGATTGGACCATACCTTCCGAGCTTGTATAGGATTGGTCCATACCTTCTGAGCTTGTATAGGATTGGTCCATACCTTCTGAGCTTGTGTAGGACTGGACCATACCTTCTGAGCTTGTGTAGGATTGGACCATACCTTCTGAGCGTGTATAGGACTGGACCATACCTTCTGAGCTTGTATAGGATTGGACCATACCTTCTGAGCTTGTGTAGGATTGGACCATACCTTCTGAGCTTGTATAGGATTGGTCCATACCTTCTGAGCTTGTGTAGGACTGGACCATACCTTCTGAGCTTGTGTAGGACTGGACCATACCTTCTGAGCTTGTGTAGGACTGGACCATACCTTCTGAGCTTGTATAGGACTGGTCCATACCTTCTGAGCTTGTGTAGGATTGGACCATACCTTCTGAGCTTGTGTAGGATTGGACCATACCTTCTGAACTTGTGTAGGATTGGACCATACCTTCTGAGCTTGTGTAGGACTGGACCATACCATCTGAGCTTGTGTAGGATTGGACCATACCTTCTGAGTTTGTGTAGGATTGGACCATACCATCTGAGCTTGTGTAGGATTGGTCCATACCTTCTGAGCTTGTATAGGATTGGTCCATACCATCTGAGCTTGTATAGGACTGGACCATACCTTCTGAGCTTGTGTAGGACTGGACCATACCTTCTGAGCTTGTGTAGGATTGGACCATACCTTCTGAGCTTGTGTAGGACTGGACCATACCTTCTGAGCTTGTGTAGGATTGGACCATACCTTCTGAGCTTGTGTAGGATTGGTCCATACCTTCTGAGCTTTTATAGGATTGGACCATACCATCTGAGCTTGTGTAGGATTGGTCCATACCTTCTGAGCTTGTGTAGGATTGGTCCATACCTTCTGAGCTTGTGTAGGATTGGTCCATAGCTTCTGGGCTTGTGTAGGACGACCATACCATCTGAGCTTGTGTAGGATTGGTCCATACCTTCTGAGCTTGTGTTGGATTGGTCCATACCTTCTGGGCTTGTGTAGGACTGGACCATACCTTCTGAGTTTGTGTAGGATTGGTCCATACCATCTGAGCTTGTGTAGGATTGGACCATAGCATCTGAGGTTGTGTAGGACTGGTCCATACCTTCTGAGTGTGTGTAGGACTGGACCATACCTTCTGAGTTTGTGTAGGATTGGTCCATACCTTGTGAGCTTGTGTAGGATTGGACCATACTATCTGAGCTTGTGTAGGACTGGACCATACCATATGAGCTTGTGTAGGATTGGACGATACCTTCTGAGCTTGTGTAGTACTGGACCATACCATCTGAGCTTGTGTAGGATTGGTCCATACCTTCTGAGCTTGTGTAGGACTGGACCATACCATCTGAGCTTGTGTAGGATTGGACCATACCTTCTGAGCTTGTGTAGGACTGGACCATACCTTCTGAGTTTGTGTAGGACTGGACCATACCTTCTGAGTTTGTGTAGGATTGGTCCATACCTTCTGAGCTTGTGTAGGACTGGACCATACCATCTGAGCTTGTGTAGGATTGGACCATACCATATGAGTTTGTGTAGGATTGGTCCATACCTGCTGGGCTTGTGTAGGATTGGACCATATCTTCTGGGCTTGTGTAGGATTGGACCATACCATCTGAGCTTGTGTAGGATTGGTCCATACCTTCTGAGCTTGTATAGGATTGGTCCATACCTTCTGAGCTTGTATATGATTGGACCATACCTTCTGAGCTTGTATAGGATTGGTCCATACCTTCTGAGCTTGTATTGGACTGGTCCATACCTTCTGAGCTTGTGTAGGACTGGACCATACCTTCTGAGCTTGTATAGGACTGGTCCATACCTTCTGAGCTTGTGTAGGACTGGACCATACCTTCTGAGCTTGTGTAGGATTGGACCATACCTTCTGAGCTTGTATAGGATTGGTCCATACCTTCTGAGCTTGTATAGGACTGGTCCATACCTTCTGAGCTTGTGTAGGACTGGACCATACCTTCTGAGCTTGTATAGGACTGGTCCATACCTTCTGAGCTTGTGTAGGATTGGACCATACCTTCCGAGCTTGTATAGGATTGGTCCATACCTTCTGAGCTTGTATAGGATTGGTCCATACCTTCTGAGCTTGTGTAGGACTGGACCATACCTTCTGAGCTTGTGTAGGATTGGACCATACCTTCTGAGCTTGTATAGGACTGGACCATACCTTCTGAGCTTGTATAGGATTGGACCATACCTTCTGAGCTTGTGTAGGATTGGACCATACCTTCTGAGCTTGTATAGGATTGGTCCATACCTTCTGAGCTTGTGTAGGACTGGACCATACCTTCTGAGCTTGTGTAGGACTGGACCATACCTTCTGAGCTTGTGTAGGACTGGACCATACCTTCTGAGCTTGTATAGGACTGGTCCATACCTTCTGAGCTTGTGTAGGATTGGACCATACCTTCTGAGCTTGTGTAGGATTGGACCATACCTTCTGAGCTTGTGTAGGATTGGGCCATACCTTCTGAGCTTGTATAGGATTGGACCATACCTTCTGAGCTTGTGTAGGATTGGTCCATACCTTCTGAGCTTGTATATGACTGGACCATACCTTCTGAGCTTGTATAGGATTGGACCATACCTTCTGAGCTTGTGTAGGATTGGACCATACCTTCTGAGCGTGTGTAGTATTGGACCATACTTTCTGAGCTTGTGTAGGACTGGACCATACCATCTGAGCTTGTGTAGGATTGGACCATACCTTCTGAGCTTGTGTAGGATTGGACCATACCTTCTGAGCTTGTGTAGGATTGGTCCATACCTTCTGAGTTTGTGTAGGACTGGACCATACCTTCTGAGTTTGTGTAGGATTGGTCCATACCTTCTGAGCTTGTGTAGGACTGGACCATACCATCTGAGCTTGTGTAGGATTGGACCATACCATATGAGTTTGTGTAGGATTGGTCCATACCTGCTGGGCTTGTGTAGGATTGGACCATATCTTCTGGGCTTGTGTAGGATTGGACCATACCATCTGAGCTTGTGTAGGATTGGTCCATACCTTCTGAGCTTGTATAGGATTGGTCCATACCTTCTGAGCTTGTATATGATTGGACCATACCTTCTGAGCTTGTATAGGATTGGTCCATACCTTCTGAGCTTGTATTGGACTGGTCCATACCTTCTGAGCTTGTGTAGGACTGGTCCATACCTTCTGAGCTTGTGTAGGACTGGACCATACCTTCTGAGCTTGTGTAGGATTGGACCATACCTTCTGAGCTTGTATAGGATTGGTCCATACCTTCTGAGCTTGTGTAGGACTGGACCATACCTTCTGAGCTTGTGTAGGACTGGACCATACCTTCTGAGCTTGTGTAGGACTGGACCATACCTTCTGAGCTTGTATAGGACTGGTCCATACCTTCTGAGCTTGTGTAGGATTGGACCATACCTTCTGAGCTTGTGTAGGATTGGACCATACCTTCTGAGCTTGTGTAGGATTGGGCCATACCTTCTGAGCTTGTATAGGATTGAACCATACCTTCTGAGCTTGTGTAGGATTGGTCCATACCTTCTGAGCTTGTATATGACTGGACCATACCTTCTGAGCTTGTATAGGATTGGACCATACCTTCTGAGCTTGTGTAGGATTGGACCATACCTTCTGAGCTTGTGTAGGATTGGACCATACTTTCTGAGCTTGTGTAGGACTGGACCATACCATCTGAGCTTGTGTAGGATTGGACCATACCTTCTGAGCTTGTGTAGGATTGGACCATACCATCTGAGCTTGTGTAGGATTGGTCCATACCTTCTGAGCTTGTATAGGATTGGTCCATACCATCTGAGCTTGTATAGGACTGGACCATACCTTCTGAGCTTGTGTAGGACTGGACCATACCTTCTGAGCTTGTGTAGGATTGGACCATACCTTCTGAGCTTGTGTAGGACTGGACCATACCTTCTGAGCTTGTGTAGGATTGGACCATACCGTCTGAGCTTGTGTAGGATTGGTCCATACCTTGAGCTTGTATAGGACTGGACCATACTGTCTGAGCTTGTGTAAGACAGGTCCATACTGTCTGAGCTTGTGTAAGACAGGTCCATACAATCTGAGCTTGGGTTAATCTCTCAAGCTTCAGTCTTTTAATTTATGAAATTAGATTGTGCTTTATTCTGTATTTTAGTAAAATTAAAGGCACATAAAGTATTCCGGATTAATGGGAAGATCACTCTGCGGACATTACTAAAACATAATTTCATTTATAAATTGTTGTCTCCCTTTTTCTGTCTTTTAGAAAGGTTTTTGTCAGTTTCTAAGTGGTTTGATAAATGACTATTAAATCTACTGAATATATATATAGACTTTTACAATATATACTATATATCACAGCACATAATTATGATATATATATATATTATTTTTCAAGATGCTTTTGTTTGGGGTCCGCCTCCTCCATGGTCGAGTGGTTAAGGTCGCTGACTTGTATACCACTGTAACCTATCATCACTGATGGTCACGGGTTCGAGCCCCGCTCAGACCGTGTCTCATTTATATGAAAAAGTTGGCAGTTTCTTACGGAGGTTGGTGCACCCAAGTACTGGTTAACCGCTGGAGCCTGCCCAGGAAAGGTGTTGTTAGGTAAACTGCCCGCCGGCGATATAGCCCAAAATGGTGCTGATGCAGGCGTAAAACCCGAAATATAACATAACAAGATGCTTTTGTAGTGTAACTGGATACTAGATGAAAAGGTGAATGTTGTGCTTGGGCTTGTGATGTTCGTAAGGTTTATGCTTGTTCGAATCCTACTGGGTGTGTCGAATTATTTCATGTGAGGCTGGCTTGCGGAAGGTCAGTGGTTCTACCCGGTGGAATGATAGCTGAAGGGTCGCTGGAGGGTCGCTGTATGACCTAAAGCTGTTGGTGTGACGTTATCCCCAAATAACTAACAAACAAAAACGAGTAAAAAACTTGCTACTCAGGTACTTGTAACCAACCAATCATATATAGGTTCTCGGGTACTTGTAACCAACCAATCATATATAGGTTCTCGGGTACTTGTAACCAACCAATCATATATAGGTTCTCGGGTACTTGTAGCCAACCAATCATATATAGGTTCTCGGGTACTTGTAACCAACCAATCATATATAGGTTCTCAGGTACTTGTAGCCAACCAATCATATATAGGTTATCGGGTACTTGTAGCCAACCAATCATATATAGGTTATCGGGTACTTGTAGCCAACCAATCATATATAGGTTCTCGGGTACTTGTAACCAACCAATCATATATAGGTTCTCGGGTACTTGTAACCAACCAATCATATATAGGTTCTCGGGTACTTGTAACCAACCAATCATATATAGGTTCTCGGGTACTTGTAACCAACCAATCATATATAGGTTCTCGGGTACTTGTAACCAACCAATCATAATAGGTTCTCGGGTACTTGTAACCAACCAATCATATATAGGTTCTCGGGTACTTGTAACCAACCAATCATATATAGGTTCTCGGGTACTTGTAACCAACCAATCATATATAGGTTCTCGGGTACTTGTAACCAACCAATCATATATAGGTTCTCGGGTACTTGTAACCAACCAATCATATATAGGTTCTCGGGTACTTGTAACCAACCAATCATATATAGGTTCTCGGGTACTTGTAACCAACCAATCATATATAGGTTCTCGGGTACTTGTAACCAACCAATCATATATAGGTTCTCGGGTACTTGTAACCAACCAATCATATATAGGTTCTCGGGTACTTGTAACCAACCAATCATATATAGGTTCTCGGGTACTTGTAACCAACCAATCATATATAGGTTCTCGGGTACTTGTAACCAACCAATCATATATAGGTTCTCGGGTACTTGTAACCAACCAATCATATATAGGTTCTCGGGTACTTGTAACCAACCAATCATATATAGGTTCTCGGGTACTTGTAGCCAACCAATCATATATAGGTTCTCGGGTACTTGTAACCAACCAATCATATATAGGTTCTCGGGTACTTGTAACCAACCAATCATATATAGGTTCTCGGGTACTTGTAACCAACCAATCATATATAGGTTCTCGGGTACTTGTAACCAACCAATCATATATAGGTTCTCGGGTACTTGTAACCAACCAATCATATATAGGTTCTCGGGTACTTGTAACCAACCAATCATATATAGGTTCTCGGGTACTTGTAACCAACCAATCATATATAGGTTCTCGGGTACTTGTAACCAACCAATCATATATAGGTTCTCGGGTACTTGTAACCAACCAATCATATATAGGTTCTCGGGTACTTGTAGCCAACCAATCATATATAGGTTCTCGGGTACTTGTAGCCAACCAATCATATATAGGTTCTCGGGTACTTGTAGCCAACCAATCATATATAGGTTCTCGGGTACTTGTAGCCAACCAATCATATATAGGTTCTCGGGTACTTGTAGCCAACCAATCATATATAGGTTCTCGGGTACTTGTAGCCAACCAATCATATATAGGTTCTCGGGTACTTGTAGCCAACCAATCATATATAGGTTCTCGGGTACTTGTAGCCAACCAATCATATATAGGTTCTCGGGTACTTGTAGCCAACCAATCATATATAGGTTCTCGGGTACTTGTAGCCAACCAATCATATATAGGTTCTCGGGTACTTGTAGCCAACCAATCATATATAGGTTCTCGGGTACTTGTAGCCAACCAATCATATATAGGTTCTCAGGTACTTGTAGCCAACCAATCATATATAGGTTCTCAGGTACTTGTAGCCAACCAATCATATATAGGTTCTCAGGTACTTGTAACCAACCAATCATATATAGGTTCTCAGGTACTTGTAACAAATTTGACTTGAGGGTACTTGTGACAAATTTGACTTGAGGGTACTTGTGACAAATTTGACTTGAGGGTACTTGTGACAAATTTGACGTAGCAACAGCAGCAACAACAACAACAACGGTTTTTCACATGTTTCAATTCTTAACAATTACTGAAACTAAATCCTACAAGGTCTAAGCAAGGTCCATAGCTGTTGTTTCTACAGATCTTTGCATATACACATTAGTATATTAAAAATGTATATATTTACTACAAGATCATATTTTATTTCAAATTGATACACAATACAGTGTATATATAATATGACAGCGTATATAAAATGTTAGCATTATGAATATTAATTCTGTTCATTCGTATTTATGAATTAAATATGAGGCCAAAACAATTATGCCAATTACCACCCATACATATTTCATAAATGGCAAGGGTGATTGACGTGTCATTGTCCATGGCTTTATGTTTTCTGACAGTCCAAAGTCAGCATTATTGAAAACAGTAACTTTAGACAAATTGTTTGAGGAGTTGAAAGTATTTGTCAAACTTGACTAATCGTGACCAAATCTGCATGTGCAGTGTTGTGTTTTATGTGTCTATTTTTTCATGCCATTGATTTGAATGAAAAGCTATTAATATTGCTAGAGTGAAACCCATTTAAACAGGCCGGCCTCTGGTAGCTTGGTTTGGAGTGGGCGTTTTCAGAGGAGGGTGGGCGTGGTGAAATTTTGAACAAATTTAAATGTACATGGAATATTGAGTTTGCCTTTTGTGAAATCCCATTCACAAATAGTTTGATCATATTAAAACTAATTACTCATACATGAAAACAGATTGACATTATCCTCCAACAGATTGACATTATCCTCCAACAGATTGACATTATCCTCCAATTCCTTACAAAAAGCATAAATAATTAATGTCCAGCAATAATCCATTTGAAAACAATCGATGTATAATTAACCCTTTCAACACCACAGACCTCTAAATTGGCTTACAAAAAAGTGTAGATCCAGATGAGCCGGCTCGTGACGAGCCGTCTCATCAGGATCTGCACTTTTTGCCAGTGATATGACTATTTTTAGACATAATTACCCATTTTGATAAATGAACTTGTCCAAATGTGATTTTCTGATTCATTTATTGGTTTATGAATATCATAGACCAGTCCATGTGAGTTACTTGGTGTTGAATGGGTTAATTATACATTGATTGTTATTTAGAGGTCTGTGGTGTTGAATGGGTTAAGCAAATTTGTAACATCAGTCTTCATTTGTTTTTATCACGCATTTATGTTCGTTCTTGCAACAACTCCACTCGTAATAAACAATATGCCGACTGATTACGTGTAAATGATTTGTTAAATAAAATTACGAATGGTGTTAAATTTCAGACGAGACGAAGATCTTTTGGATCCGGGCTTTCGGTTGTTGAGCCTGAGGTTAATTTGTAACAGAACTGTGCACAAATTGTTCCGAAAACTTGTCCAGTATTCGGAAATTGTTTTTTTTTACAGTAAAGAAAGCAAGGAAAGTATGGGGACCCGGAAAGTAGTCTTGATTGGAGGGAATTCCGATTTTACGGTTTCACTGTGTATTTGTCAATCCAGCTGATAAGAACGTTGTTTTAAGAAGTTAAAGGACCAGTTTCAATATACAATAACTGTACGGCAGTTTCCTCACCACTCATCCTCTTCTCCCTTTCAGTTATCATTTTAAAACTGACATTCCATATAAACATGCCTGTGTTGTGGGATGTTAGAATCAAGTCCTCACAGATTATTAAAACCAATTGATGACGATCTGTGGCAAACAGGAGCCGATTTTATGAACGATCTTATAAGTTAATGCATAGACTTGAGTGAAGATTATTTAGCCTTTGGAGTGGTTTTCTAAATAGATTGTCCAATAAAAGTAATTTGCCATTGGCATGAATTTAATAACACAGCTTAATAATCTTTCCGCTGGACTGGTAATCCAGGGATCGCAGGTTCGATCCCCCGTCTGACCCTAATAAAATTAACAGTCTTTCAGATGCGACTTTAAACCGAGGTCTTGTGTCAGTGCTTTACATCATGCACGTAAAAGAACCAGAGGAGACTCTGGAATGGGTCTCTGTCTGTATCACTGCACTATCCTCCAAAATCTAAAATGACTAATCTCTTCAGGAGGCGTCGCTCATATGGGCAACCAGTAGCGACGATAAATAAACGTAAAACACACAAATCTTTCCTCATTTTTATTTACAATTTTTTTCACATTTCAGTATTAAAATTCCTCCTTTAATTCTTAAAGTTTAAACTTTATTTATTTTACAACGATTACGAAGCAAGTTCTAACAACTTATATTAATCACTCTCGTTGGCATGCATGAAAGCTTATATGTGGTCATTCGTGTGGGAGGAAACCGGAGAAAAACCACCTGTCCGATCTGGCGACCACCGTACCATCTCACATACTTCCTGGTCTGAGGATCGAACCCGGGTTGCATTGGTGAGAAGCGCGCGCGCCACTGCGCTAATCGGAGAGCCCAAATTTAATTCTTAGACAATATATACTGAGTCAAAAAAAGAAACGATACCTGGTGTTTATGTGTCTATAATTTCAACATTTATTAAGAAAATTCTTTGAAAATTCATAAGATGATAGTCCAACATGTTTGAAAGAGGAGCACATAAAGCATAATGAGCCTCCGAAACTGTCTGCTGCGTGATGACGTAATTCGTCGGACAGGGGTCTAATGGAGTTTTCACACAGACGGATATGTAGTCCAGTGGTAACACGCTGGACTGGTAATCCAGGGATCGCAGGTTCGATCCCCCGTCTGACCCTAATAAAATGAACAGTCTTTCAGATGGGATGTTAAACCGAGGTCTCGTGTCGGTGCTTTACACCGTGCACGTAAAAGAACCAGAGGAGACTCTGGAATGGGTCTCTATCTGTATCATTGCACTATCCTCCAAAATCTAAACTGACTAATCTCTTCAGGAGGCGTCGCTCATATGGGTAACCGGTAGCGACGATAAATAAACGTAAAACACACACACACAGACATCAATACCGAGTATGGGCACCATTTGCGTCTCTCACTGCAATGCACCGCCGTCGCATCGAACGGAAGAGTGTCTGAATCTCTTGCTGGTCAATATTTGTCCACTCCTGACGCAAAACATCCCTCAGTTGGTTTAATGTTAACGGCTGACGTCATCTGACGCGGCGGTCTAACGTATCCCACAAATGTTCTATGGGTGACAAGTCTGGTGACAAAGCAGGCCATGGCAGGGTTTCAATATTGTTCTGCTCCAATAATGTGGTGGAAATCCGAGCAGTATGACACCTGGCGTTGTCCTGTTGGAACAGTGTGATGTTACTGTTGGCGTTAAAGAACAGCACAATAACTGGCGCAAGGATCTCATCACAGTACCGCTGGGCGTTTAGGTTCCCGTCCACCACTAACAGTTCAGTGCGACTGCCGAAGGTGAATTCCGCCCCACGCCATAACGCTTCCGCCCCCGAACAGATCGACCTGACGTACACATGCGTCGGCGTAACGTTCACCGCGTCTGTGATATACCTGCTCTCTGCCATCCGCTCGACGCAAACAGAACCGCGATTCATCGCTAAACATCACCGAATTGCACTGTAACCGAGTCCAGCGAGCACGTTCCGTCGTCCATTCCCGCCGTACGTCACGGTGACGTCGTGTCAGGATGGGTCCAACGTATGGCCGATAGGCACGAATGCCACGTTCACCGAGCCGGTTCCTGACTGTTTGTGCACTGATGCGATTGTTGGTCATCCCAGGAGTAACGGCAGCCGTGTGCGTAGCAGGTAGGAACCGGTCACGTAAATGTGACGTCCGAATGTGACGGTCCTGTTCACGCGTCGTCACACGTGGTCGACCAGATCTTGGACGGTCGTCCACCGATCCATGTGTTCGATAACGTCGAAGTAGACGTGTTATCGTGATCCGCGTAACCCCCGAGTCGATTTGCGACGTCACGCTGACGTAAACCGCCGTCAATCATGCCAATGGCACGCATTCTCTGATTGCGGTTTAGCCTAGTCATTTTGTTAGAGGTAACAATGGGTATGTAAGGTGTTTTTCCTCGATGATAATGCAATACCAGTACAATAAACCGGTTTTCCGATTGTACATGTGTAGGAAGTTGTCTTTGTTGAGGAGCACGTGCAAATCGGAAATTCGGCGTTCCAGGATTATCGGGTGTTTATTTACCTGTGTTTATGGTTGGCTGACGTTGCAATAAGATACCCGGTACTGATACGTAATAATATATTAAACCTTTCTATGGTTTTATCCGTTTTACGTCATTGTTAGTTTGGTATTGTTTCTTTTTTGACTCAGTATATGATGAGTTAATCCATTGAATACCTCGGCCCAGATTGATAGTAGCAAAGCATTATCTGTCTCTCAACTAATGTAAATCTTGACAAACATAACAACCTCAAAAGTCGTATCCCTAATAGCTTGGTCCCAACGAAGGGCCAAGGGCATCACAAAAACCTGCCAAAAGCCGGTGCTGGGTCATGGAAGATACAGTAGCTGATCTTGTCTCGAAGGATAAACACTGGTGTCACTTCGACTTTATGTTTTCCATATAGCTTGTTATCATAGTACTGCTTGGTTGCATGCCAGTAATTGTATCTATCTAGTTGAACGACAATTTTAATCTCACAAATGTGGAAAAGTGAACACCATGTTTGGAGATAATATTACAATTAAGCTGGCCAATGTGTCATGGATATTAATCTTGCTTCTTGTAGAATGTATGTTGCATTCATCCTTCTAATTCAAAGTGAAGGCGTAGAGTTGCTGCTGGATGCCTGTGGATAATTAGTTGATGTCTGTGACAATTTGACTCTGTGTTATTGAAGTTTATTGGGACCTAACCAACATTTGTGCTACCTTAATCCATGTGATATTTATTGTTTCGAGTTTTCTTTGGACAGAGCTTCCAATATTCGCAAGAATAGGCAATAAATAAATGTAGGCATTAAATACATGTAGGCATTAAAAATTATGAAAAACATAATAAAAATAAAATGATGGGCAGAACAGAACCCCTTACAAAATCGACACTTAGATATAATGCTCACAGAACATATTTCATCGCGTCCTATGCTCACAGAACATATTTCATCGCGTCCTATGCTCACAGAACATATTTCATCGCGTCCTATGCTCACAGAACATATTTCATCGTGTCCTATGCTCGCAGAACATATTTCATCGTGTCCTATGCTCACAGAACATATTTCATCGCGTCCTATGCTCGCAGAACATATTTCATCGTGTCCTATGCTCGCAGAATATTTCATCGCGTCCTATGCTTGCAGAACATATTTCATCGCGTCCTATGCTCACAGAACATATTTCACCGCATCCTATGTTCACAGAACATATTTCACCATGTCCTATGCTCACAGAACATATTTCACCATGTCCTATGCTCACAGAACATATTTCATCGTGTCCTATGCTCACAGAACATATTTCACCATGTCCTATGCTCACAGAACATATTTCACCATGTCCTATGCTCACAGAACATATTTCATCATGTCCTATGCTCACAGAACATATTTCATCGTGTCCTATGCTTGCAGAACATACTATGCTCACAGAACATATTTCATCGCGTCCTATGCTCACAGAACATATTTCATCGCGTCCTATGCTCACAGAACATATTTCATCGCCGTTCAACCATTGTGAAAAGGAGTATCATGCACCTCTCAGCAATTGCATTCAAATGACATTGTTTCAGGGGCTAACAGTAGGAATGTTTCCAAATAGGGTACATAGCCTCATTGCAACAACCTCTCTACAACATGTGTTGAAATAGGGGCCACTAGAGTATTTAAGATCTAGATCACTATGTAAACTTAATGGGAAACCTTTAAACAATTTATTCTCATGAAGCATTGGTAGAAATGTTACCAAATGTAATCGCTAGCATCATTTCAACAACCGTTAACAAGTTTGTTCAAATTAGGTCATTGGATTCAAAATAGGTCAATAGGTCAGTTGAAAGGAAACTGTTCAACAACTGCTTCTTGTAAAGCAATAGTAGGAATGCTACAATATTTGGGTAGCAGAATTCTTAAAATAATGTTATCAATTGTTTAAATGGGGTCACTGATGTAAAGAACTAGGTCAATAGGTCAGCTGAAAGGAGACCAGACTCCTAATGACAATTTTCTCATGATCCTACTTTTAGCAAATTTGGTATGCAGTATGTTTCCGTTCAATGACTCCTAAATGTGTTGATGTGTGGTCATTGTGTTCAACCATCATGTGAGCCAGATAGGTTTTTTGGCCATTGATTTAAGGATAGGTGTATTAATTTAGAGGTGTGTAATACTTACTGTAAAAGCAAAGTTTGGCAGGTGTATGATACTGGATTACAAAGGACAGCAGTGTACAATACTAGTATCATCTTTATTATGTTTCCCTGTTCATGGGAGATCACATTTCCATTGCATGTTATTATTTAGATGGATTAGGAAGTTAATTTTTCAACAATATTATGTCGTGTTGTTGATTTAATAAAATACATTCCGATACCTTCTCCGTGGTCTAGTGGTTAAGTTGTCCGCCTACGGAGCGGGAGGTCGAAGGTTCGAATCTCGTCAGGGGTTTGTTCTGATATGGCCGGTTGATGAGCAGCCAGCTAGTTAAATAATGGTTACCGATTGCCTACCAGCCTGGCGCTTGGCATACAAGCATAGGATTCGAGAAGTACTGATGTTCATAAAAAGAGGTGTCTCATAAATCAGAAATGGCTGGCCCTTTAGGGGTGACACTATAATACCGTAAACAAACACTTTACATTACTTTTACATTCATTAATAATTCTTTTCACAGTTCATTTTGCATTATTTGTCTGATTAGTTATGTTATGTTATTTCGGGTTTTACGCCTGCATCAGCACCATATTGGGCTATATCGCCGGCGGGCAGTTTACCTAACAACACCTTTCCTGGGCAGGCTCCAGCGGTTAACCAGTACTTGGGTGCACCAACCTCAGTAAGAAACTGCCAACTTTTTCATATAAATGAGACACGGTCTGAGCGGGGCTCGAACCCGTGACCCTGATTAGTTCTGTCTTGTTATTCACAGATAGTGTGATATTATTGCACTGGCAAAAAACATTTACCCTCGTAGTGAGCAAAGATTTTGTATACTTAAGGGAATATTGAATAAAACACATCTGATAAGCATGCAATTAATTCAGTGAAAGAATTTAATTATTTGCTGACTTGCATAGTGATTTTGAAGACGTTATTCTCATAGTAGCACAAAATTTGTAATATCTGTGAAAAAGGTATAATCCCTGTTATGTGTGTGGACTCTCTTGTTAGCCTGAAATCTAGAACTTTACTGCCATCATTTTGGGTTTAGTTATTTTAATTTTTTCATGATGTGATATAAGCCTAGGTTGGTACCAGTGTTTCCAGTCACGTTTAAAGCGATACTACATCGGTGAAAAAAGAACATTTCTATATCGGTGAAAAAAGAACATTTCTACAGCATGTAATTTCCCATTATATTGTTGTTGTTTTTTCCAACAAATATTTGCCACGGAAACTAAATATTTAAACTAATAAATATACGTACGGTGTATACAAATATAAGACATTTGTTACTATAACAAAACAATGTAAATAGAGTCAACATGCATGCGTAGTACAACACGTGTATCCTGAATCACAACATTTATGGTACAGATTTACCGTTATATCTCACATTTGTGCCTATGCATATTTAGTTTTAGACTAATATGATTAAATTAACGACAATGTCACACGTTTAGTATAGACTCATTTCAGACGCCTGGCTGACCGTTATTTGATATCCTACTTTCACATTTGATAATTTCTAAACTGCAAAAGCACTGTTTATTGATTGAAAGTTAATGTTTTGACGTTTGGCTGTCGCGATTAGCGCATTGGTTAGCGCTCTCGCTTCTCACCAATGCAACCTGGATTCGATCCTCGGACCGGGAAGTATGTGAGATGGTACGATGGTCGCCAGATCGGGCAAGTGGGTTTTCTCCAGTTATTCCGGTTATCTCCCCCACGAATGACCACATATACGCTTTCATCCGCGCCAACGAGAGTGATTAATGTAAGTTGTTAAAACTTGTTTCGCAATCGTTGTTAAACAAATACGGTTTAAATTAATGGTCGAATTATTTTGGAACTGTTTGTAGTAATTTTTGTTTTTTTGGGCTTTTTTACGATGTAATGTTTCTTTAACCCATTTCATTCTGGATACCGTTCAAACGCTATCTGCAAAGAACATAGAGCCAGATCAACCGCCACGGAACGTGCCGTCTGATCAGGCTCTCTGTTGTTTGCTATTCAGATGATCTTGCTAAGACACTTGGCTATGCAGCAAACAACATAGATCCTGATCAGCACGCAGCGTCACGCTGCGGCTGATGTGGATCTATGTTGTTTGCAAAAGCCTTTAAATATATCCAGAATGAAATGGGTTAAACATTGATAATGCCAACCTAGTGTGTATGAATGTTGATGGTCTCATTCTTTATTGGATTGCAATGAATTATCGGTATCTCATGAGAGTACTTTGTGGAAATATGTCTGATAAAAAACTTCTAGGTTGATGGGATCTATCAATGCATTGTGTTTACATAGAGGGGAAATGGTATCTTTACTTGATTGTATGAGCTACAAGAAACACACAAGACAGTGGCATCCCATCAAGTGGCATAATTAACCATTGGCCAGTTTCAACAAACTGTCATAGCCCAGACACGTGATACATGTAGGTCGGTTACATTGATTGTTATCATCATTGGTTTTTGAGACATACATTGAATAGGACACACCGTTCCTTCTTAGTTTTGGCATACTTTTATATTGTTATATATACTTGAGTTATAATAGATTTGTATAGTTTTGTAAAACTGGCCCCTGTTTCATATCCTTGAAGTTATAATAGATTTGTGTAGCCTGTTTGATGTCCTTGGATCCAGTCGTTATCAGTCGTTATTCTTTTATTAACGCATTATCTGTATGCATTTACCAGTTCAGTCTAATTTACATTGATGACAGTTATTAAATTAGGCCAAGGTCGGGAAGGGCCGTAACTAATGTTGCTAGAACTTGTGGCCCGACCCGTTTGCTTTTCTATAATTTGTCATGTTTGTATTCACATGTATATATGTAAAAAACTAATCGAGCAATAAAATATGATTAAACAATTAGGCCAAGGTCAAGGGCACATGTCAAGGTCAATTTTCATAATGTGTGCTCTTACATAATGTTGTGAAGTTATTCTTATGAAAGAATTTAGTATGTTTATTAAACTCCAAATGTGCCGAGGATCAGTCCAATCAATGAATCAATCCAGTGACTGTATATTCTTGTCTGACCACCACCCACTCTGTGTCTGACACCATTTGGTTAACATGTAGTGTAGCATGTTCAATCCAGTGACTGTATATTCTTGTCTGACCACCACCCACTCTGTGTCTGACACCATTTGGTTAACATGTAGTGTAGCATGTTCAATCCAGTGACTGTATTCCCTGTCTGACCACCACCCACTCTGTGTCTGACACCATTTGGTTAACATGTAGTGTAGCATGTTCAACCCAGTGACTGTGTATTCTTGTCTGACCACCACCCACTCTGTGTCTGACACCATTTGGTTAACATGTAGTGTAGCATGTTCAATACAGTGACTGTATTCTTGTCTGACCACCACCCACTCTGTGTCTGACACCATTTGGTTAACATGTAGTGTAGCATGTTCAATACAGTGACTGTATTCTTGTCTGACCACCACCCACTCTGTGCCTGACACCATTTGGTTAACATGTAGTGTAGCATGTTCAATCCAGTGACTGTATTCCTGTCTGACCACCACCCACTCTGTGCCTGACACCATTTGGTTAACATGTAGTGTAGCATGTTCAATCCAGTGACTGTGTATTCTTGTCTGACCACCACCCACTCTGTGTCTGACACCATTTGGTTAACATGTAGTGTAGCATGTTCAATCCAGTGACTGTATTCCTGTCTGACCACCACCCACTCTGTGCCTGACACCATTTGGTTAACATGTAGTGTAGCATGTTCAATCCAGTGACTGTGTATTCTTGTCTGACCACCACCCACTCTGTGTCTGACACCATTTGGTTAACATGTAGTGTAGCATGTTCAATACAGTGACTGTATTCTTGTCTGACCACCACCCACTCTGTGCCTGACACCATTTGGTTAACATGTAGTGTAGCATGTTCAATCCAGTGACTGTGTATTCTTGTCTGACCACCACCCACTCTGTGTCTGACACCATTTGGTTAACATGTAGTGTAGCATGTTCAATACAGTGACTGTATTCCTGTCTGACCACCACACACTCTGCTATGATGATGATTGAGCAATCATGTGCTCCAAGCTTCACCTTTACAAGTTCTCCTTTCACTCCAGTTCTAGAAAAAAAGTGTGATAGACATTTCTCCTAATCAAGTTTAGAAAGGTGTTTTTATTGAACCTGTTTTGTTAATACCTGGATTTATGGCTTCAGGCTCTTGCTCTAACAATCCTAAGTTGATGCATTATTTATAGCATTTAGGAATCTTTTAGTTGCACGATAGCTTTATGTGGCTTTTATATCGGCATTGCATCCACTCCGAATATTTGATACTGGCATACATGATAATAATTTGTAATTTATAGATTATATGATTTTAATGTAATTAATTATATAATTTTTATATAATAGATATCTATTTAAATGTAATTAGCAAGTTATTTTCATCGTTTGTGTCATCTAGTCTTCTTTTGTGTTTGCATGTCTTAGCGGATTAGTGTGAGTTTATGAATTATTTGTTCTCTTGTCAATTAATGAATAATTAGGTGTGGAAAGTTATTAGAGTACAATGAGAAAGATCAGACATGTTGAAAAGAAGGTAAATGTTATCATAACTGTGGTAAGTGATATTGCCAAAGGACATAACATTTGAAAGTGATACTCCCGAAGACATTTAACTGGAATATGTGATAGGAAAAAAAAGAGAATAACTTGATAAATGTGTCGTCTTTGGCTGAGAGAAAGCATATTTCAAGTTGAAAAGGTTAATGGAAATTAAAACATAAGATAGAAGTTGATAAAGAAAATTCATCACCTAGATGCTTCAGTGGTTGCAAGCATTAAAGAGTGCACTTTGATAAAGAAATTATCGGAGTAACATCGCTCACCAACATGCTTCTGTGGTTGTGAGTATGCTCAAATATACTTCATACAATAAAGATAACATCGCAGAAACAGTGAGTGGCTACAAACACATTGTAGACCAAGTAAGAGAAAAAGTGATGTCATTTTAAATGAAGGTGAACATGGTGATGCGGAAGGTACATTGGAAATCGTTCGTGGAAGATGATATTACTAAATGCACCAGTGAAAGTGGAAGCAGCCAATATGGAATATGGATATAGGAAGAGATGTGGTGCATAATATCGACAAAAACAGATTAACATAGATACATCACAACTAGGCACAAGTAAATGAGAAGTAGAAGGCAAAGTGATACTAGCTGTTTATTTTGAGGCAATGTGCAATCTTGGAATATAAATGGACTATGGTAAATTAGGTGTTTTCACTTTTCGCTGAACTTCAAGCACAATTTAAAACTTAATGTATCGCATATTAATATCCCTTCACCCTGCTGCTAATTGATAAGGCATAGGTTGTGCAATTTGACCTATCCTTTCTATAAGTTGTACGAATATTCATGGTGTATTTTTGTAAACCAGAAGTATGTTGAATAACAGTAAATTTCTTCCACTCAGATTTGTGTACATTAACAATAGAACATAGTCTTATAATACCCATATCAATAAAGTGCATTATCTATAATTAAAACACTGTCGTGATGTCATACCTTTGTACTTGCAGTCCATTATTATTAATATTGGACTGCTGTCAAAAGGCCAGAGTATATATCAAATCCTAAATGTACGAAATTAACAATTTTCAATAGTAGGATCGTGTTATGTGTGTGTGTGTTTAAGTAAGATATAAGCCTCAAACGCATCCAATATGTCAAATATTGGTACTGTCTTCGGTGCTATGTGCCTCACACAGTCCAATATTTTACATATTGGATGGTTTTCGGCTTATATCCTATACTTACATGCAAGTAATAGGCAATAATGACATTTGAATATGCACCAACTATAACATTATTTAATCAGAAACATGGAATACGATAATTGGCAAAGTCCATTTCTGATTGAATCAAAGCCTGATGGATGAATGTTTCAAGTTACTTAAAACATACAACTGATTAATGCTAAAATAAATTGCATTCGTATAATTATAGTGTATAATAAAATGCTTATTGAAATGTAATCAAATAAGATCTAAGTCAGTTCAATTGTGTTGCCAGTTAATTGTTTTTACTGCTCGATTGTGTATGATTGGTTTTTCTCAAAATTTAGATTAAAGCTGCGGCTCATAATGATTGAAAAAGGTATTTGATACATTTTTCAACAATGCACGAAAGATGTGTTTCATCGGGTATTCATAAGGGTAGGTTCGAAAATGAGTTATGAATTTAGATTATCTGATTAATAGAGACATTGTATTTATGCATTGTGTCATGATTTTTATTGTAAGTATTTGACTCATGACAAAATAACATGCAAGGTATAAGCAAATATTTTCTTCAGTTTATAAAATCTAAGCGTTGATCAAAGATTGTTATCTAGAGTTCTGTGTGTACGAAGGTTTGTGCAAATTATTTACAATTGGATATAGGTGCTTTGTCAGAGTGAAAGGAAGTTAAAAAAACAGTGTATATAGTATCAATAGTGGAATAAAATTTAAGGAAAGGAATAAAGAAAATATAAAGCAAACTTGTTTTATGGAAGATTGCGGATGATAATTGATATAAAAATAATGTGTCACAAAAATCTTATATATTTATGTTTGATGAAACCGAAACTTGATAGAAAACTAACTATGAATTTAGGTTTATATATTTGTGAAGGATGAACTCATCAGTTGAAAATGTTCAGCTTGGCTCATTATATAGGTATTTTATTTGTGTAAATATAGCCATCATGTTCATTTTCATGTTGCATTTAAGCAAAATTAAAACGAATATTAAAGATGAAAGTTTTTTGGTATTTTGTTTTTACCGTTACTAATTTAAATATTACTCTGTATTGTGTGGCGTAAAGAATGCTATAGAAACAACAGTGTGTAATATTTTCTTTAAAAAATAATTTTGTGCAATAAACCGATTTGTTTTCTTAAAAATAATTTTGTGAAATAAACTGATTTGTTTACTTAAAAACGCAAACAAATTAGCAAAAATCATACAAACTAACACATCTCTTATAATTTAATATGGTGTTCATGTATTTAATTAAGGAATGAATCGCGGGTTAATAGTTTCCATCAGGGTATGAACTATGTTGGCGTGGTTAAAGTGTGTGGAGGCCGAAGATTAACCCGCGATTCATTACTTATATTTTCATTAATTATTCTTTTTAATGGCATAACAAAAATATAGCACATTTTGCATTTAAAATATTTTTAGTCCAGATTTGCAACTTACCGTGTCAAGGAAGAGGTAAATAGATCATCCTTGGAACAGCATAAACTAGAAGACACGCCTTTTATCAAGGCGAACGTTGCCTAATAATGTGAATGCGCATGCCCGTAGCTTCAAGTGCGCGTGTCAGCTGCATATCATTAGTTGGAAACCTCGTGTGTAATTGTATGCAATCAGTGCACATAAGGAAATGCAATAGCGATGTAAATATGTTTATATGATAATAATAGATTGCAAGTGCTTTTTATGTAAATGAAATGAGAATATGATTTAGTTGATTGTTGACAGTGACTCATTGCATCTTTAAAATGCATAAATATTGTTGGCAGTGACAGAATTTATAGTGTAAACTTCTATTAAAATTAAAATTTTGTTTCTGTGCTAACAGAAAAGAAAGAACCATGCATTTACTGAAACTTTACTCATATGAAAATGACCATTTTAGATGGCAATCGGTAAATCTAAAATATATTAAGTTTGTGGCTTTAAATAAAGTTTTATGGATTGGAATTAGCATGTACTGTAAACAAACACAACAGTTGATTGTTAATGTTCAAAATTCTGTACATTTTGAAATATGCGTTTAATTTGCTGCAAATTTAATTTCATCCGATATACTGTACTAAAGTTTTAATTTGATTTTGTGTTTCATTGCTAATATAAGAACTGATGTGGTTGGATTGGGTTATTGTTCTGCTTTTCTTCGGGTTTACGTTAAAGCTAACTTTATGCGGTTATTTTTCATTCATTAATATTAATATTAATTAACCATTTATTACATTTGATAAATTATCATTACACTTGTTTCTACAATCAAATATCTCTCTAATCATGTTGAATTCATTTGGAATTTTTCAGAGTTTAATATACAAAATCAACTTGTGTTGAATTCATTTGGAATTTTTCAGAGTTTGATATACAAAATCAACTTGTGTTCAATTCATTTGGAATTTTTCAGAGTTTAATATACAAAATCAACTCGGATAAGTTGTTTCGAAATTAATTAGGCATATTATGTGTACTGAATTGTTTCACCAATATTGCTCACAAGCTTTGCATGAAAAGGAAGGATTCATCACAATTGGAATTATTGCAAAATCTGATAATATAAAACTAGGAGACCCTGCTTATACAATGTGGCATAACTCTAAGCGAGTAAACTGGAAAATTGTGTATATATTATTACATTAACTTTATGTCTCAAGAAATTGTCAGTGTCTAATACTATTAAATTTAGATAGAGACTTTAATATACTAACTTTCATTACATATGAACAGGTTATATTTATCGCTAATCAGTGTTATGGTAATTTGAACATTTAAAGTTATTCCTATTTAAAAATGACACACATTAACTTCTTTTTGTATTATTTGACCAAGTTCTATATTTCTGGTTGTTTATTAGGAGACTCTAACGATAGATCATGGAGGCCGAGAGGCTGACGTCCTCTCTCTGTAGAGGCGGGAGCTCTGGTAAACACGAGAGCTCAAGCTTTGTGAGTCCGCAAAGAAATCTCCTCTTGGATAAGCAAGAAGATAACCCAAGAGACTCTGTCGAGGAAAATGAAGACAGAATTAATCAGGAAGTCGAGAAAGTGCATGTTTGTAAAAATAGGAACACCGGCATAAGTGAAAAGGGAAGTAGTTTGTCTGAAGAATTTCCAAAGAATGATGTAATAACAGAAAGCAGAAAAAAAATAATTGAATGTGCTTTGAACAGAGATAGAAATTCTGAACAAAAGGGCAAGGTTAATTGTTATGACCACGAGTCTCTGATAAGTGATGAATCGCCTAGAAGTCACAGAAGTGACGATAGATCCAAGGTGACTGAAAGAGCATTGAACAGAGTTAGAAAATCAGACAAACTTTTAGTGAGGAATATTGACAATGAATTTGAAACTGTAAATGTAAGAGAGACAGAAATACTAGCCAATAATTGTGCTATTCATTTAGTAAATCAAGTAGATGACGCTAATGAAAATGAACCTAATATAATTGTGAAGGATAAAGGTGATACAGTACTTACAATTGCAAACCTGGATCAAGAAAACAAAGTTAATGCAAAAGAAGAGCTTGATGGTGGATTGAGGGATTATTTAGCAACAATTGTAAAGAAAACAGTCAATGCTTCAGATGTAGAAGAGAGGAAAACACCAGTCATAAAGAAAATAATTTATGAAGAGAATAACGTAGCCATCCTCAATGATGCAGATAGTCAGTGTAGGAAAGCGATGGCTATAAAAGATGCATCTGACAAGAATTTAGATATAAAAAGAAATGTTGAACAGAATGACAAACAATTAACTGTTTTAGAAAGACAAGTGTCAAGTTTAAAGAGGGGAGCAAGTGCAGGTGTACTTGTCAATTCTCAGAAGCCTAGAAGAGATATGTCCACTGGTAAACCTAGTGCTACCAGAGTACATTCTGCTGAGCGGCCGACTAGTACTAGAACAGGGAGTTCTCCCAGGTCACAGATAGTGAGAGGAACTTCATCTAGAAATACAGTGAAAAAAGATCAGTCTTCACTAACATATGCAACAACAAATATACATCAAGATTCAGTAGTTGGGGTTAAAGAGAAAAACAATCAGAAGATTTCTAAAGGATGTGATTTAGATCTTAAACTATCTCTAAAAGGTCTTAATGATTCTGATGATGATATTGATGACCATGAAGGAAATAAAAGCCCTAGGAAAGTTGGACGCTCAAGCCCAAGGAAAGGGCTTATGTCTACAACAAAAGCTTTTGAAGCTAAGTCTGTTGCCTCTAAAAAAAGAGATAGTGATGGAAGTATTGTGAAAGCTAAGGGTGTAAACAGTAGAAGTGACTCAGCTGAAAGATCAAAGACAACCGTAAAACAAAGTTTACGACTTAAAACATTTTCTAATGAAAGTATAGGCCCAGATGGGCACAGAGACTCATCCGTTGAAAGGCCATTAAGAAGGACTTCTTCTGGTAGGAAACTGCCGGGTGTTCCAACACGGGAAGCCAAAAAACCAGTCAAGAAATCTGAATCAGAAAATAGTTTTCTGTCTGTCAGAAAAGACGGAAGTACAGAATATGTAGCTCTGGATTTAAACAGTATGTTTGTGCATGATCAGAACTCGCAAAACCAAGGCTCTAATTCTATTGACAAGTCAGTAATATCTGGTAATATAAGAAACATGCCTCTGTCTCCTACAGAAAAACATTCTGAACGTGTGGAAGTGTCCATGTCAAAATCAATGACTAGGAGCACCACAACAGATGCTTTTGTGAGTAAAGGGCCACAAGTGGAAAAAGGTGGTAAACCACCACTTGAAAGGAAGTCAAGTCGAGGATTTATTTCCAGTGGAAAACCTCCATCTCCTAGAGCTGGTGTTTCAACATCTCCAAGAAAGATTGCTGCAGCTACATCAAAAGGCGCAGCATCACCAAGAGTAAGCAATTCACCCAGGATGAACAGTTCGCCAAGAACTAGGCAAAGTTCACCAAGGACAACTCCAGGTCAAGTCAGAGTCTCACAGCATTCTCCCAGAGAGGGGAAGACAATAATTACTCCAAGGGGAATAGAAAGGAGACTAAGTGCTGAAAAGATAAAAGATAAAATAAATGAAACATCTATAGCAAAAGCTATTCAAAATGGATCAATAAGTGAAACTGGACCAAGACGGAGAAGAACATTAAGTGGAGGAAGTCTAGTGTCTCCTCGGCCCGGCTCACCGGTGAAGGCAAAGCATTTAAGTTGTGCAGTTGAAGGGACATTACAGACTACATACATCAAGGAGGAGGTGATGAGACCAAGGTTTACAGTACAGGACAGCTGTCAGCAGATGGATCTACAGCAGGTGATAGCAGCCTTCCAGGTAAAGGAAGAGGGAACCGAAACTAAAATTAACTCATCAGAAAACACTGAGGTGAACGAAGAGAAGGAACACGCAATGGATAACACTATTGAAAACATGGAGGTAATAACAAAAATTGTTCCAAAAATAATAATTATCATGAGATTTCATTTATCGTATTTATTACTGTAATTAACTATTGTAGTTTGCTTAGTAAACTTAACCCATTCAACACCAAGTAACTGACATGGACTGGTCCATGATATTTTTAGACCAATAAATTAATAACAAAATTACATTTGGATCAGTTCATTTATCAAAATGGGTAATTTTTTTTCTAATAATAGTTATATTACTTGAAAAAAGTGCAGATCCTGATGAGACGGCTCGTCATATGATAGATCATATATTTTTGATCTAGAGAGACTTTTTTAATAATTACTTGCATGTAATTGCAATTCATTTTTTTTGTTGGCAAAACATTACTGTATTATATATTTTTTGTTGATATTAGCATTTTGGTGGGTGGTTGGTTGAACCTATCCTTAGTCCTGTAATATCTTTTGTTTTATTTATTTTGTGTTTAATATACAATACAATTGTTATTTGGACATTGTATGTGCATACAGTGAAACCTCCATTTGTCACCTAATACCATGTTTTTTTCATCAAGCCATTGTCAATGTATTTTAACCTGGCATCATCACCACTATTTTTTGTCATTCCCATGTGGTCCAGAGCTCATTCTAGGGTGCGACATGGGTAAAGTAGTCGCCCTTGGGACCCTGACTTTGCTCCTAACTTTTTCAGACAAAATATTATCCAGTAAAATAGACTGTATAGCACTCCTTCTATTTAAATATAGTATCTAATGGTCATATTGTGTATTTTAACCTAAGCTTATTATGTTGAAATTTATTAAATAATATCATTATATGACGTAATCACGCGCTTTCTCACTTCTCAAACGTTTGGGTCTAGCTTGAGCCCTGTGGTCTCTATAGACAGGTTTGTACCCTGTGGTCTCTATAGACAGGTTTGTACCCTGTGGTCTCTATAGACAGGTTTGTACCCTGTGGTCTCTATAGACAGGTTTGTACCCTGTGGTCTCTATAGACAGGTTTGTACCCTGTGGTCTCTATAGACAGGTTTGTACCCTGTGGTCTCTATAGACAGGTTTGTACCCTGTGGTCTCTATAGACAGGTTTGTACCCTGTGGTCTCTATAGACAGGTTTGTACCCTGTGGTCTCTATGGACAGGTTTGTACCATGTGGTCTCTATGGACAGGTTTGTACCATGTGCCAAACAAAACACTGTGGTCTCTATAGACAGGTTTGTACCCTGTGGTCTCTATAGACAGGTTTGTACCCTGTGGTCTCTATAGACAGGTTTGTACCCTGTGGTCTCTATAGACAGGTTTGTACCCTGTGGTCTCTATAGACAGGTTTGTACCCTGTGGTCTCTATAGACAGGTTTGTACCCTGTGGTCTCTATAGACAGGTTTGTACCCTGTGGTCTCTATAGACAGGTTTGACAATTTTATGGCAATCTGGGTTAACTCATTAACCCATTTCATTCTGGATACCGTTCAAACAGTATTTGCAAAGAACATAGAGCGAGATCAGCCGCCACGGAATGTTCCATCTGATCAGGCTCTATGCTGTTTGCTATTCAGATGATCTTGCTAAGACACTTAGCTATGTAGCAAACACATAGATCTTGATCAGCACGCAGCGTCACGCTGTGGCTGATCTGGATTTATGTTGTTTACAAAAGCCTTTAAATGTATCCAGAATGAAATTGGTTAATACATTGCCAGACAGTGCATTCAGCAGAATTTTATGTTGGTTTGTTTACTTGATACCAGTTGTATCATTGTTAGAGTCATGTTTATCTTTTAGCAAGTTTTCTCAGTCACCTATCAAGTGTGTGTGGTATTAAAGTTAGTGTTTGTTTGGAAGTTTGTGTTCTATGTTTGCAAACAAGTAAACTCACTGGGTGGTCAAATATTATCTCTTGGCATAAATTGTATATTGTCAATACTTTCTATATTGATATTGGCTGTGCTTCTTTTTGAACTTATCAGAACTGTGACACAATAAGAAACATTACTCAGTTACTGCCCCTGAATACTCATACAAGTAGATTGGTCCTCTTAATTGGTTTCCTCTCTTTTTATCGTTGTTTCCTTTGCACAACATGCTATCCATTTTCACCTGTTTTTGCATCTTATAATAATTAAATTATTAAATCTTGACAGTTATTCTACAGCATATCCAATGGACATTGACTGTAAAAATGCTTATCAATTAATTAACAAGATTATGATAAAGTTACAGTTTTGCTACTGCAACATCTGGTTAGAAAACAACAGTAAAACCAAAGGATTCCAACTAAAAGGACAAATACAAAATTCGGGTTAAATCAGACTTTATCTGTCAAAGTAGGTAGTAGAAAACCCAGCAAACCTCCCACTGGTCCCTATCTCCACATGAGAGAGCATCATAGTGTCTATTCATGAGAAGGCAATAACCATCCTATGCCTACGCTGATTTCTTTTGTAATGTGAAAATTCAGAATGGGAACAACAATGAACTATCTGATTTTATAGTTTATTTCATATTTTGCAAATACCAACAAAGGCTTTCTTATCCGTATATTTCGAATACCGTAATAGTATTTAGATATGTGAATGCCCAAACAAATATTTGAATATTCGTTACCATCACTAAAAAAAGAAAATCTGTTTATTATTTATTGTATGTGTCTATTGTAGAAGTATTATATAATTATGTCCACATATTTCGGAAACCGTTGACATTTAATTTGGCACTTTCTTGACTTTCTCGCCATACATTTACCTAAACTTATGCCCCCTTTAATTTCTATTTGAAATATTTCTAAATGTAGACGAGAGTCTTCACTCACACAGAGCACGCTGTTTATTGTGTTCAGTAAGATCGTTATTGTAATTGCATTTGTGCACCTCATACATAATAGTATATTCACATTCCCGTTAATGAATGGTGGCATTTAATATAGTGATTTTAGATTGATTCAGTGAAGCTATGTTTCATGTGATATGTTGATACCTGATATCAGAAAAACAAACAAAATGAGAAACACAGAAAACACATCACATATATATATTATAGGACATGGTAATAATATGATCTTTGTGGTTTCCATGTACAAGTTCTTGGAATGTTGCAATATATAATATATACAGTAGGTTTCTCCAAATGGATTACTTCTTCAGACTCATTAATTGAAGTGAATAATGAGTTGAAAGTTAAAAATAATCAAATTACCAGATTTTGTCATGCAGACATAATTATGGCCATGAGCATTATTCGCAAGTTGTATATCATTAAGTGTAAGGACAAGAGGTGTAATAATGTGGTTACCACGTGGATCAAAAATGGGCATGATTTTTGAGCGAAATAGGTTCATTTTACATATCAAATCGAAGGTATCGACTTTCATCAAAATAGGATTATTAGGTCAGCCAAGATGGCCGTCGAAATGTCAGAAGGTCAATCCTTTATGAGAGATTTCAATCGTCTTTTCACAAACTGATCAGCCAATGTTCAACAAACTCTACTTGTATGATCCTTAGGTGAAGAATTTCCAAAACGGTGAACATTTTATTTTTAAGCTATGATTATGTCATCCAAGACGCCGAATGGTCAAAACTGAAAAAGATTTCAAATGTCTTCTTTTCACGAACATTTCAACCAATGTTCAAGAAACTACTCGTATGATTACCAAAGTTGTTAAAATACAGTTACCCTGAAATCCAAGTTCTCTGCCATCTAAAAATAGAACAATTTATTAAAGAATCTTCTACTCAGGAACCGCCAGCCGAAGTGTGACACATCTTGGTAGGAATGATTGATGTACAATGTTCTTTCAAAGTTGTTCAAATGGTGACCCATGATCAAAAATGTGTGTGGCACAGGTCAAGTAGGGGTCAAATTTTATTTTTGAGCGAATTTGATCATGTCATATATCAAATTGAAGGTATCAATGGGGCGATCACTATGATGTAATGACCGCCGAAAGATCAAAAGATCGTTCTTTTATTATAGATTTCAACATTCTTCTTCACCCAAACCGCTTGGGCAATGGTAGCCAAATTTCACAGTTATGGTCCATGGTATAAACCTTTTCAGATTTGTTAAAATGGAGGTTGTCGCGAATAAAAGATGACCACCGTCTAAAAATAACACAAATACTTCAAGCATATTCTCACAAACCACCGGAATGGAGGTTGTTGCGAATAAAAGATGGCCACTATCTATAAAAATAACAGAAATACTTTCGGATTCTAACATTTGTTAGGGATGATCGATATACAATGCTATTTCAGAGTTGATAAAATGGTAACCCCAGGGTAAACAAATGGATACAGGGCCAACATGGCCCTCTTGTTCATATCAGTATATAAAGTTGTAGTAATTGGAATAGTCATGGATATATAATTTTATCAACGCACTCATCCCTGAATTCATCAATCCCCTGATGTTTCTTTTATACATTTATCTCATCCACCAGTCCCTCAATCCTATAAAAGTTTGATTATTTCATGGCTCTGCAACAGCACACCCCCAGTTCCTCAATCATCTTGATGTTACCTTTATGCATGGCTCTGCAACAGCACACCCCCAGTTCCTCAATCATATTGATGTTACCTTTATGCAAGGCTGTGCAACAACACACCCCAGTTCCTCAATCATCTTGATGTTACCTTTATGCATGGCTCTGCAACAACAGCACACCCCCAGTTCCTCAATCATATTGATGTTACCTTTATGCAAGGCTGTGCAACAACACACCACCAGTTCCTCAATCAGCTTGATGTTACCTTTATGCATGGCTCTGCAACAACACACCACCAGTTCCTCAATCATCTTGATGTTACCTTTATGCATGGCTCTGCAACAACAGCACACCCCCAGTTCCTCAATCATCTTGATGTTACCTTTATGCATGGCTCTGCAACAGCACACCCCCAGTTCCTCAATCAGCTTGATGTTACCTTTATGCATGGCTCTGTAACAGCACACCCCCAGTTCCTCAATCAGCTTGATGTTACCTTTATGCATGGCTCTGCAACAGCACACCCCCAGTTCCTCAATCATATTGATGTTACCTTTATGCATGGCTCTGCAACAGCACACCCCCAGTTCCTCAATCATCTTAATGTTACCTTTATGCAAGGAAGGCTGTGCAACAACACACCACCAGTTCCTCAATCATCTTGATGTTACCTTTATGCAAGGCTGTGCAACAGCACACCCCCAGTTCCTCAATCATCTTGATGTTACCTTTATGCAAGGCTGTGCAACAGCACACCCCCTAGTTCCTCAATCATATTGATGTTACCTTTATGCAAGGCTGTGCAACAACACACCACCAGTTCCTCAATCATCTTGATGTTACCTTTATGCAAGGCTGTGCAACAACACATACCCTAGTTCCTCAATCATCTTGATGTTACCTTTATGCAAGGCTGTGCAACAGCACATCCCCTAGTTCCTCAATCATCTTGATGTTACCTTTATGCAAGGCTGTGCAACAACACATCCCCTAGTTCCTCAATCATCTTGATGTTACCTTTATGCAAGGCTGTGCAACAACACATCCCCTAGTTCCTCAATCATCTTGATGTTACCTTTATGCAAGGCTGTGCAACAACACATCCCCTAGTTCCTCAATCATCTTGATGTTACCTTTATGCAAGGCTGTGCAACAGCTCAGTTTAGTTGACAATATCGTTAGCATGTTCCAAATAAATGTAGCATGATAGGGACATTTTGTGTTTGTTTAAAACAATCTCTTCTTAATTCATTTCTTTGTTTGTTTGATTATTCATTTTTGTTTGTTTGTCATTCATTTCTTTGTTTGTTTGGTCATTCATTTCTTTGTTTGTTTGGTCATTCATTTCTTTGTTTGTTTGGTCATTCATTTCTTTGTTTGTTTGGTCATTCATTTCTTTGTTTGTTTGGTCATTCATTTCTTGTTTGTTTGTCATTCATTTCTTTGTTTGTTGGTCATTCATTTCTTTCTTTGTTTGGTCATTTCTTTGTTTGTTTGGTCATTCATTTCTTTGTTTGTTTGGTCATTCATTTCTTTGTTTGTTTGGTCATTCATTTCTTTGTTTGTTTGGCCATTCATTTCTTTGTTTGTTTGGTCATTCATTTCTTTGTTTGTTTGGTCATTCATTTGTTTGTTTGTTTGGTCATTCATTTCTTTGTGTTTGGTCATTCATTTCTTGTTTGTTTGTCATTCATTTCTTTGTTTGTTGGTCATTCATTTCTTTGTTTGTTTGGTCATTTCTTTGTTTGTATGTCATTTCTTTGTTTGTTTGGTCATTCATTTCTTTCTTTGTTTGGTCATTCATTTCTTTGTTTGTTTGGTCATTCATTTCTATGTTCGTTTGGTCATTCATTTCTTTCTTTGTTTGGTCATTCATTTCTTTGTTTGTTTGTCATTCATTTCTTTGTTTGGTCATTCATTTCTTTGTTTGTTTGGTCATTCATTTCTTTGTTTGTTTGGTCATTCATTTCTTTGTTTGTTTGGTCATTCATTTCTTTGTTTGTTTGGTCATTCATTTCTTTGTTTGTTTGGTCATTCATTTCTTTGTTTGTTTGGTCATTCATTTCTTGTTTGTTTGTCATTCATTTCTTTGTTTGTTGGTCATTCATTTCTTTCTTTGTTTGGTCATTTGTTTGTTTGTTTGGTCATTCATTTCTTTGTTTGTTTGGTCATTCATTTCTTTGTTTGTTTGGTCATTCATTTCTTTGTTTGTTTGGTCATTCATTTCTTTGTTTGTTTGGTCATTCATTTCTTTGTTTGTTTGGCCATTCATTTCTTTGTTTGTTTGGTCATTCATTTCTTTGTTTGTTTGGTCATTCATTTGTTTGTTTGTTTGGTCATTCATTTCTTTGTTTGTTTGGTCATTCATTTCTTGTTTGTTTGTCATTCATTTCTTTGTTGGTCATTCATTTCTTTGTTTGTTTGGTCATTTCTTTGTTTGTATGTCATTTCTTTGTTTGTTTGGTCATTCATTTCTTTCTTTGTTTGGTCATTCATTTCTTTGTTTGTTTGGTCATTCATTTCTATGTTCGTTTGGTCATTCATTTCTTTCTTTGTTTGGTCATTCATTTCTTTGTTTGTTTGTCATTCATTTCTTTGTTTGGTCATTCATTTCTTTGTTTGTTTGGTCATTCATTTCTTTGTTTGTTTGGTCATTCATTTCTTTGTTTGTTTGGTCATTCATTTCTTTGTTTGTTTGGTCATTCATTTCTTTGTTTGTTTGGCCATTCATTTCTTTGTTTGTTTGGTCATTCATTTGTTTGTTTGTTTGGTCATTCATTTGTTTGTTTGTTTGGTCATTCATTTGTTTGTTTGTTTGGTCATTCATTTCTTGTTTGTTTGTCATTCATTTCTTTTTTTGTTGGTCATTCATTTCTTTGTTTGTTTGGTCATTTCTTTGTTTGTATGTCATTTCTTTGTTTGTTTGGTCATTCATTTCTTGTTTGTTTGTCATTCATTTCTTTTTTTGTTGGTCATTCATTTGTTTGTTTGTTTGTCATTCATTTCTTTGTTTGGTCATTCATTTCTTTGTTTGTTTGGTCATTCATTTCTTGTTTGTTTGTTGGTGTTTTCATTCATTAAGTTGTTTGTTAAAGTCATTCACCATTGTATCGCTAGTGCTACCACATTATTAATTCACTTCAGTCACCTAGCGTACTTCACCATTGAATGCGAAGACAAAACTGCATTTTGCAAGTTATGATTTATGTACAGTGTATTCATCTCTCACTGTTAGACTTGACTATTGACAGTCGCTCCATGGTCTATACCTCAATAGATCTTATAGTAAATATTTCGGTGTATGGTAATAGGGTTATACCAGGTTATGATTGCCAATGGCTTTATATATAGACAAAATATCTACATAGTCAGTACCTTTATTTATATATACGTATTCAACATTATATGGCATGGTTGATAAATCAACAATGTAGGCTCTGTCTTAATTTTCATGAGGAATATATATCGTTTACAAAACGCGTAATTTATGCATGTTTAAAAACATACACGCATTATGATAAGACATGGAAATATATCATATCAACATCATCGTCATGGAAAAATCAAGGTTGGTCGAATTTCTCAAATAGGAGCATTTCATAGGAAGCAGACGAAACTTAATAGTGCATGATTTATAAACGAGAAATACAATTACTGTGTATATATAATTAGTGGGAATAGACACTCATTGTATTTGTCCAAAAACTTTGGGAAGGAATTCTTGGGTCATTATTTTGTCTTCTGTGGTTGGATTATGTTCAATAATATTGAAAATTGAGCAAAAAAATAACTTATTCAGTGTCTTTTAAACTTATTTAGTGTCTGTACTAATACATTTGGTTGATTAACGCTTAAAATGCTGAATAAATTGGAAAGAATGTGCAAACGACATAGATCCAGATCAGTCGCAGTATAACTCCGCGTCTGATCAGGATCTATGTTGTTTGCTATTCAGCCAATTGTGCTAAGTGTTTTAACTCCATTGTCCAAATAGCAAGAAGCATAGAGCCTTGAGAATGTGTCGGTTGATCTGGCTCGAGGATGTTTGCAAAAGCAACTTTAGGTGTGATTGGCATCTTAAAGAGTTAATTCATTGAAGTAGCAGATGAATTGAGCATCATTTTGAAACCTACTGTAGTATACCAAGTCACATATTCCTACCATAGCAGGAATATTTATACACTTCACTACCATTTTCAATATTTACTTTGAACATTTTTTTGTTTAAACAGTAAATGCAAGTTTATCTGAAGGCAATTTGCCTGCTCTTGGTGTGTTTGTTCATCAGGTCCTTATATTGCTATTCAAGCATTTCATATGATGTTTTACCACTTGATGGGAACTTGTAATGGAGTATATGAGATGACTTGTAAATCCTCATTGCCTCTTCCTCACGGAGATTGAGTCCATCAGGAATGAGGTTTTGAGAGGCCTTTCCTTCACGGAGATTGAATCCATCAGGAATGAGGTTTTGAGAGGCCTTTCCTTCACGGAGATTGAGTCCATCAGGAATGAGGTTTTGAGAGGCCTTTCCTTCACGGAGATTGAGTCCATCAGGAATGAGGTTTTGAGAGGCCTTTCATTCACGGAGATTGAGTCCATCAGGAATGAGGTTTTGAGAGGCCTTTCCTTCACGGAGATTGAGTCCATCAGGAATGAGGTTTTGAGAGGCCTTTCCCTCACAGAGATTGAGTCCATCAGGAATGAGGTTTGGAGAGCTTCTCCCTCATGGAGATTGAGTCCATCAGGAATGAGGTTTTTAGAGCGATTAAACTAATGTTGTAAGCACTTGTAGTATCGCAATCAAGCTGGAACAAATTTATATTGACTTATGAAATGATTGCCTTCACTGAAGCAAGTAGTTATAGATATGAAAGAGTGCTTTCTTTTTCTATAGACATAATAGTATTATCTAACAACACACAACATTAGAAGGATTAGACTGAACGACTAAGTTTTATAGAATTCTTATCTTTAACCTTTTCCTCCATAGAGATTTAGGTTAATATACTATTATATCTGCATACAAACCATAGTCATGCCATAGTGGATAAGTAGTCGCCATACATTGTATCTATCCCACCTCCATAGATATTACTTGGACTACATGAGATTCTGGCCTTTATTATGAACATTGGTTTGGCTACTACATTGTCAATATATGTCGTATTGGTAATGGCGCCAAGAGGTGCTTCTATGACGGAAATGGTTAACTCGTGTTTACTTTTATTATCATTATTAAAATGCAACTGCTGTACATTTTTCTTTTCTGCATACACTCTCAGGCCAGTCCAGTGTTTGTTGGAGCTGAATGTACCTTCCACCATGGCACACATGACCATGCCTTTCTTGGATATGTACCATTATCATTTTACTGCCGAATACCTCACAAACTAATTTGATTGAGCAAACTGTGTTATACCGTTAATGTAGGCAAAATCTGCATTTGATATTCGTCGGTTATGGCATTTGGTCAGTTGGTCCAGCCTTGAGCAGTTGGTTCAGTAGGTGCTTGATCAAAGATGGTCGTATATCAAACGTTTATTCAAATGAGTAGACTGCTGCTCCTCTAGATATTGGCGTGTGTGACACTGATCCTTCTATTGAATATTGATACAGACCTACTGCAGTGACATGTCTCCGCATAGCTTCTAGATCATGAGTTATTCGGAACATCAATCATCTTTCAGGAGTTGTTTTCATTATACACTTGTACTTGACTGACGTGTTTGTGAGAAAACACTTATAACCATCATTCATATTATATATATATATTGCATGCTAACACTAATTAATTATGCTAATTCATGATTAAACTTAAAACATAATGGCATTTTGTGTGCATTGTTTCAAATGTCATGATGTTTGTGATGCAAATCGTCCTGCGTAGATCTCACCAGGCCATAGATGGGCCAGTCCATGGTTAACATGTTGGACTGCCAATCCAGGCATCTTAGGTTTGATCCCCAATCTTACCCTTGAATAGTATTAACAGTTTTTCAGATGGGACAATAAACTGAGTGTGATCTCGTGTATCGGTGCTTGGTATGGCATTTAATACACTGGGCATGTAAAAGAACCAAGGATGCTTTTGAAAATGGAACTGTATCTTGATCCTTCCAAAAATAATTTATCTAACATACTTCGGGATGGGTTGTCCTGATTAACCAAGGGTTGAGGATAAATAAACGTATCTAAAATATAATTTATAGAACTAGGCCTGATTTCTGGTCAAAGATTGCTTTGATTGTTCAATTGGAGATTGATGATTGTATATTTTGGAATGATTTTTCAATATGACCGTTCTTTTAGGCACTTGAAGATCTTGTACTCTGAAATATGACCAGTTCATTGTTTATAAAACATTCATGATCCGATCCAAGATAGGTTGGTGTTGTGTATGGATTTTAGATATTTCATTGTTGTTTTCGAAGATTGTTGATTTGATATAAGATGTGTACAAGTCTGTTTGAAAAATATACTTTGTGTGTTTTGCTTGTCAATTACAATATCAATTCTAACTTGATGGTTGTGATGAATGCCTGTTGTGGGAGGTCTGTTGTTTCGATAGTGTTTGATTTGACTGTAACAGTTGTTTTGATAGTTTGATTTGACTGTTGTTTCGATAATGTTTGATTTGCCTGTTGTGGGAGGCCAGTTGTTTTGATAGTGTTCATTTGACTGTTGTTTCAATAGTGTTTGATTTGACTGTTGTTTCAATAGTGCTTGATTTGACTGTTGTTTCGATAGTATTTGATTTGACTGTTGTTTCGATAATGTTTGATTTGCCTGTTGTGGGAGGCCAGTTGTTTCGATATTGTTCATTTGACTGTTGTTTCGATAGTGTTTGATTTGCCTATTGTTTCGATAGTGTTTGATTTGACTGTTTCGATAGTATTTGATTTGACTGTTTCGATAGTGTTTGATTTGACTGTTTCAATAGTGTTTGATTTGACTGTTTCGATAGTGTTTGATTTGACTGTTTCGATAGTGTTTGATTTGACTGTAACAGTTCTTTCGATAGTGTTTGATTTGACTGTTGTTTCGATAGTGTTTGATTTTATTATTTCGATAGTGTATGATTTGACTGTTGCTTCTATTGTGTTCGAGTTGACTGTTGTTTCGATAGTATTTAATTTGACTGTTGTTTTGATAATGTTTGATTTGCCTGTTGTGGGAGGCCAGTTGTTTCAATATTGTTCATTTGACTGTTTTTTCGATAGTGTTTGATTTGCCAATTGTTTCGATAGTGTTTGATTTGACTGTAACAGTTCTTTCGATAGTGTTTGATTTGACTGTTGTTTCGATAGTGTTTGATTTTACTATTTCGATAGTGTATGATTTGACTGTTGCTTCTATTGTGTTCGAGTTGACTGGTGTTTCGATAATGTTTGATTTGCCTGTTGTGGGAGGCCAATTGTTTTGATAGTGTTCATTTGACTGTTGTTTCGATAGTGTTTGATTTGACTGTTGTTTCATTAGTGTTTGATTTGCCTGTTGTTTCAATAGTGTTTGATTTGCCTATTGTTTCAATAGTATTTGATTTGACTATTGTTTCAATAGTGTTTGATTTGCCTGTTGTTTCGATAGTGTTTGATTTGCCTGTTGTTTCGATAGTGTTTGATTTGCCTGTTGTTTCGATAGTGTTTGATTTGACTGTTGTTTCGATAGTGTTTGATTTGACTGTTGTTTCGATAGTGTTTGATTTGACTGTTGTTTCAATAGTATTTGATTTGACTGTTGTTTCGATAGTATTTGATTTGACTGTTGTTTCAATAGTGTTTGATTTGCCTGTTGTTTCAATAGTGTTTGATTTGCCTGTTGTTTCGATAGTGTTTGATTTGACTGTTGTTTCAATAGTGTTTGATTTGCCTGTTGTTTCAATAGTATTTGATTTGCCTGTTGTTTCAATAGTGTTTGATTTGCCTGTTGTTTCAATAGTGTTTGATTTGCCTGTTGTTTCGATAGTATTTGATTTGACTGTTGTTTCAATAGTGTTTGATTTGCCTGTTGTTTCAATAGTGTTTGATTTGCCTGTTGTTTCAATAGTGTTTAATTGCCTGTTGTTTCGATAGTATTTGATTTGCCTGTTGTTTCAATAGTGTTTAATTTGACTGTTGTTTCAATAGTGTTTGATTTGACTGTTGTTTCAATAGTGTTTGATTTGCCTGTTGTTTCAATAGTGTTTAATTTGCCTGTTGTTTCGATAGTATTTGATTTGACTGTTGTTTCAACAGTGTTTGATTTGCCTGTTGTTTCAATAGTATTTGATTTGACTGTTGTTTCGATAGTATTTGATTTGACTGTTGTTTCGATAGTATTTGATTTGACTGTTGTTTCAATAGTATTTGATTTGACTGTTGTTTCGATAGTATTTGATTTGACTGTTGTTTCAATAGTGTTTGATTTGCCTGTTGTTTCAATAGTGTTTGATTTGCCTGTTGTTTCGATAGTGTTTGATTTGACTGTTGTTTCAATAGTGTTTGATTTGCCTGTTGTTTCAATAGTATTTGATTTGCCTGTTGTTTCAATAGTGTTTGATTTGCCTGTTGTTTCAATAGTTTTGATTTGCCTGTTGTTTCGATAGTAATCAATAGTGTTTGATTTGCCTGTTGTTTCAATAGTGTTTGATTTGCCTGTTGTTTCAATAGTGTTTGATTTGCCTGTTGTTTCAATAGTGTTTGATTTGACTGTTGTTTCAATAGTATTTGATTTGCCTGTTGTTTCGATAGTGTTTGATTTGACTGTTGTTTCGATAGTATTTGATTTGACTGTTGTTTCAATAGTGTTTGATTTGCCTGTTGTTTCAATAGTGTTTGATTTGACTGTTGTTTCAATAGTATTTGATTTGCCTGTTGTTTCGATAGTGTTTGATTTGACTGTTGTTTCGATAGTATTTGATTTGACTGTTGTTTCAATAGTGTTTGATTTGCCTGTTGTTTCAATAGTGTTTGATTTGACTGTTGTTTCAATAGTATTTGATTTGCCTGTTGTTTCGATAGTGTTTGATTTGACTGTTGTTTCGATAGTATTTGATTTGACTGTTGTTTCAATAGTGTTTGATTTGCCTGTTGTTTCAATAGTGTTTGATTTGACTGTTGTTTCAATAGTATTTGATTTGCCTGTTGTTTCGATAGTGTTTGATTTGACTGTTGTTTCGATAGTGTTTGATTTGCCTGTTGTTTCGATAGTGTTTGATTTGACTGTTGTTTCGATAGTATTTGATTTGACTGTTGTTTCAATAGTGTTTGATTTGCCTGTTGTTTCGATAGTGTTAGATTTGCCTGTTGTATTGTCTCCATCTGTTTCAAACAATATGTGTATTAATGGATATCGCAGTCGGCTGATGGTACCAGAACAGGAAGGGCAGTAAAAATATTGTTCAACCTGTGTGCTGTTCTTTGAAATCCCATATTCCCTATATATATATATACACTGGGTAATAATAGTTTAAGATCTTGCACACAAACTATTTCATGTACAAAATATGTTAATCAGTAGCCATGCTATTCTCCCTAGGCACTGATAAACAAACAAAGCATGCACATTGATAACACTATAATTACCTGTGAGGCTGATATAAAATAATTGATAGATTTTCGTCCACATCCAGATTGGGTGAGTGGTGGGGGGGGGGGGGGTATAATTATTATGTAGCTTTGAAGTGCTCAATAAAATAATAGAAGTCTTCAAAAACTGAGGGCTGACAAGAATGAAAATTAAACAATTTCGTTATAGTAACCAAATTGTTGTCTATAACCTTCAGCATGCTGTATTCAAAATGAGGAGATAACAAATATGTAATATTTTTCTTATTTTTTTCCTAGAAAGTAGGGCTTGTCATTTCATTGGAATTGTCCTATGGGAAATATTACACATTTGTTATCTGCACATTTCGCCTACAGCTTGCTATAGGTTAACCCATTCAACACCAAGTAACTGACATGGACTGGTCCATGATATTCTTAGACCAATAAATGAATAAGAAAATTACATTCGGACCAGTTCATTTATCAAGATGGGTAATTTTGTCTAAAATTAGTAATACTACTTGCAAAAAGTGCAGATCCTGATGAGACGGCTCGTCACGAGCCGGCTCATCTGGATCTACACTTTTTGTAAGCCTATTTAGAGGTCTGTGGTGTTGAAAGGGTTAAATTCATATTACAGTTCAGAAAGACGAAATTGTATAGTATTTGAGTTTCCCGTTTTTATACCATCAATCTCAAGACATGTTTTAAGTGATTTTACTCATATTAATAATTACTTTGCTATTGTGTTTCACTTAGCGGATGAAATTGTATACAAAAACGGCTGCTTTCGATTTTCACAGCCATTGTCGTTATCCCTTGAGAAAGCTCGGAAATGACTGGTGATTCCGTCCATACTCGCCTATGAGACGACCTCCCTACATTTGTCCTGAAATCTGTGGGTTTTGGCATGCACCCGCATATAAGATGGGTTGATAAAATGGACACCAGACACAAGTATAAATTGCATGTTTGACCAGTATAAAGTCCGCCTCCGTGGTCGAGTGGTTAAGGTCGCTGACTTGTATACCACTGTAACCTATCATCACTGATGGTCATGGGTTCGAGCCCCGCTCAAGCCGTGTCTCATTTATATGAAAAAGTTGGCAGTTTCTTACGGAGGTTGGTGCACCCAAGTACTGGTTAACCGCTGGAGCCTGCCCAGGAAAGGTGTTATTAAGTAAGCTGCCCGCCGGCGATATAGCCCAAAATGGTGCTGATGCAGGCGTAAAACCCGAAATATAACATAACATAACCATGCTACAACTAGGTTTGATCCCCCCCACTATACCATGCTACAACTAGGTTTGATCCCCCCACTATACCATGCTACAACTAGGTTTGATCTCCCCCCACTATACCATGCTACAACTAGGTTTGATCCCCCACTATATCATGCTAACAACTAGGTTTGATCCCCCCCACTATACCATGCTACAACTAGGTTTGATCCCCCCCACTATACCATGCTACAACTAGGTTTGATCCCCCACTATACCATGCTACAACTAGGTTTGATCCCCCACATACCATGCTACAACTAGGTTTGATCCCCCCCACTATACCATGCTACAACTAGGTTTGATCCCCCACTATACCATGCTACAACTAGGTTTGATCTCCCCCCACTATACCATGCTACAACTAGGTTTGATCCCCCCACTATACCATGCTACAACTAGGTTTGATCCCCCACTATACCATGCTACAACTAGGTTTGATCTCCCCCCACTATACCATGCTACAACTAGGTTTGATCCCCCACTATACCATGCTACAACTAGGTTTGATCCCCACTATACCATGCTACAACTAGGTTTGATCTCCCCCCCACTATACCATGCTACAACTAGGTTTGATCCCCCCCACTATACCATGCTACAACTAGGTTTGATCCCCCACTATACTATGCTACAACTAGGTTTGATCCCCCCCCACTATACCATGCTACAACTAGGTTTGATACCATGCTACAACTTTGATCCCCCCACTATACCATGCTACAACTAGGTTTGATCCCCCCACTATATCATGCTACAACTAGGTTTGATACTATTCCATGCTACAACTAGGTTTGGTTTGATACAACTCCCCCCCACTATACCATGCTACAACTAGGTTTGGTTTGATACCATGCTACAACTAGGTTTGACTATACCATGCTACAACTAGGTTTGATCCCCCACTATACCATGCTACAACTAGGTTTGATGCTACAACTAGGTTTGATCCCCCACTATATACCATGCTACAACTAGGTTTGATGCTACAACCCCCCACTATACCATGCTACAACTAGGTTTGATCCCCCCACTACTATACCATGCTACAACTAGGTTTGATCTCCCATTATACCATGCTACAACTAGGTTTGATCCCCCACTATACCATGCTACAACTAGGTTTGATGGTTTGATCCCCCACTATACCATGCTACAACTAGGTTTGATCCCCCCCACCACTATACCATGCTACAACTATGTTTGATCCCCCACTATACCATGCTACAACTAGGTTTGATCCCCCCACTATACCATGCTACAACTAGGTTTGATCCCCTCCACTATACCATGCTACAACTAGGTTTGATCCCCTCCACTATACCATGCTACAACTAGGTTTGATCTCCCCCCCACTATACCATGCTACAACTAGGTTTGATCCCCCACTATACCATTCTACAACTATGTTTGATCCCCCACTATACCATGCTACAACTAGGTTTGATCCCCCACAATACCATGCTACAACTAGGTTTGATCCCCCACTATACCATGCTACAACTAGGTTTGATCTCCCCCCCACTATACCATGCTACAACTAGGTTTGATCCCCCACTATACCATTCTACAACTATGTTTGATCCCCCACTATACCATGCTACAACTAGGTTTGATCCCCCACAATACCATGCTACAACTAGGTTTGATCCCCCACTATACCATGCTACAACTAGGTTTGATCCCCCCACTATACCATGCTACAACTAGGTTTGATCCCCCCACTATACCATGCTACAACTAGGTTTGATCTCCCCCCCACTATACGATGCTACAACTAGGTTTGATCTCCCCCCACTATACTATGCTACAACTAGGTTTGATCCCCCACTATACTATGCTACAACTAGGTTTGATCTCCCCCCACTATACCATGCTACAACTAGGTTTGATCCCCCACTATACTATGCTACAACTAGGTTTGATCCCCCACTATACTATGCTACAACTAGGTTTGATCCCCCACTATACTATGCTACAACTAGGTTTGATCTCCCCCCACTATACCATGCTACAACTAGGTTTGATCCCCCACTATACTATGCTACAACTAGGTTTGATCTCCCCCCACTATACCATGCTACAACTAGGTTTGATCACCCACTATACCATGCTACAACTAGGTTTGATCCCCCCCCACTATACCATGCTACAACTAGGTTTAATCCCCCACTATACCATGCTATAACTAGGTTTGATCCCTCACAATACCATGCTGCAATGACTGATACCACAGTCTTTCAGATGAGACTATAAACGGAGATCTAGTGTCAGTACCTTTCTGGAGTTCAAGCCCCGCTGGATCCGTTACGAATGTGCCCGTAAGCAAGGCATATAAATTCCATATGCCTCTTCTCTCTCCCTCGTGGCGATGGATTCTATCAGGAATGAGGTCTCGAGAGTGATTACTATTAGTTATTAGAACTTGTTTCGCAATTGAGCTAAAAATAAATTTGTATAGAATAATACATCATACAGCTAATAGAAGCAGAGATACCTTTGCAATGGGGTTCTGTTTCTATCATTTCACCACCAAGGCTTGTCTCTTAGGAGACGTCACTCATGTGGGGAAATGGTAGTGACAAGAAATAAATGCAAAACACAAACTATTTCACTAAAATGATAGATAATATTAACAAACAAAAACATAGCCAATTTGCCAGTATGACATGTTTATTGCATGTTGACAGGAAGCTGATGTGAATAATATCATTCAACTGATCTGTGGATTATACAGTAAAACCTGTCATAAGTGGCCAGTCAAGGGAGTGAAAGAATTGGCTGCTTAGCACTTGTGGCTGCTTAATAGAGGTTAAATGATAAACTAAATGCCACACTGGGAGTTTGGTTACTGGCTTCTTAATACAGGTTGGCTGCTTAATAGAGGTGACTGCTAACACAGTAGATATTATTTTAGGTTCATTATTTTGTTGAGTTTCATAGACCGGCAAATTTAGAAGCTGTGCTGATTGTGCAAGGAATCTCTAAGGTGCTGTCTTTGCTATGCTGGGATAACCCTGGTATTTAAATTTGTCCATTTTGCCCATAATAGTGGAATATATATTGATATATTGATATTTATATGAACAATTTATAGTACATGTATATTTATGTTATACAAGGGCCACTAACTAGGGTTTTCCCCAAGTGGGGCCCCCTGACTTGGGTTGTCCCCACTATATTGTGCTAAGAGTATTTCCATTATAGTTTTACCTCGTGCACACAAACACTGTGTTCTACGTTTCTACGTTACGCTTGGCTGCACTGATCTTGTGCACACAAACACTGTGTTCTACGTTACACTCGGCTGTACTGACCTTGTGCACACAAACACTGTGTTCTACGTTTCTACGTTACACTCGGCTGCACTGACCGTGTGCACACATACACTGTTCTACGTTGCTACGTTACGCTCGGCTGCACTGACCGTGTGCACACAAACACTGTGTTCTACGTTGCTACATTACGCTCGGGTGCACTGACCTTGTGCACACAAACACGGTGTTCTACGTTGCTACGTTACGCTTGGGTGCACTGACCTTGTGCACACAAACACTGTGTTCTACGTTTCTACGTTACACTCGGCTGCAATGACCCTGTGCACACAAACACTGTGTTCTATGTTACACTCGGCTGCACTGACCGTGTGCACACATACACCGTGTTCTATGTTGCTACGTTACGCTCGGCTGCACTGACCGTGTGCACACATACACCGTGTTCTACGTTGCTACGTTACGCTCGGCTGCACTGCTATTGATTTTGATTATATTTTTAGGTGTTGTTTTCTCGACATTTCAGGCTCGTTCTGAGACGGAAGTAGAATCAGAGAAGACATGGATGGATGCAGAGCGAGTGTGGCTCGTACACAAAGGAGGGTTTGCATCAGCCAGTCAGTTGAAGGGGGATGGGCATGGACTGCCCGAGGGACGGGTGAAGATCCGTCTTGACCATGGTGGGGAGATATTGGAGGTGGATGAAGACGATGTGGAGAAGGTAATCTATGCTGTAATTCAAATAGTTCATTACTACGTCAACTTATGTCGCCTCAATGGCCGAGTGGTTTCGGTCGCTGACTTGTATACCACTGTAACCTATCATCATTGATGGTCATGGGTTCGAGCCCCACTCAGACTGTGTCTCATTTATATGAAAAAGTTAACCGCTGGAGTCTGCCCATGAAAAGTGTTGTTAGGTAAAGTGCCCGCCGGCGATCTAGCATAAAATGGTGTTGATGCAGACGTAAAACCCGAACAAACAAACGTTCATTCCTACATAACCTTATGCAACCTTGATTCACAAATCATTCATTCCTATGTCGCCCTATGCAACCTTGATGCACAAATCGTTCATTCCTATGTCGCCCTATGCAACCCTGATGCACAAATCGTTCATTCCTATGTCGCCCTATGCACAAATCGTTCATTCCTATGTCGCCCTATGCAACCCTGATACACAATTCGTTCATTCCTATGTCGCCCTATTAAACCCTAATGCACAAATTGTTCATTCCTATGTCACCCTATGCAACCCCGATGCACAAATCGTTCATTCCTATGTCGCCCTATGCAACCCAATACAACAAATCGTCTACTTTGAAAAGTTGAGAATTTGTTGTATCGTGTATGTCACAGAGTGTGTACGCATCAGCAAACTCGAATGTTTTATACCACTTACGCTGACAAATACTGAACATGGTGAAGCATAGTTTATGCTGCCCACCACACTCAAATGTTGATACCACTTACGCTGACAAATACTGAACATGGTGAAGCATAGTTTATGCTGCCCACCACACTCAAATGTTATACCACTTACGCTGACAAATACTGAACATGGGGAAGCATAGTTTATGCTGCCCACCACGCTCAAAGTAGATTTTGTGTTTTCTCCAAAGGATCATAATTGATTACTCATGTTTTGTCAATCTGATTTAATTCACACATTCATAACTACTGTTTTGTCAACATAAATGGAAACAACCATTCTGACCACATTGTCTTCATCACTGTGTGTGTTTTTACATTTATCTATCGTCGCTACCAGTTTTGCCAATATGAACGACACCTCCTGAAAAGATTAGTTAGTCATTTTAGATTGTTGGAGGATAGTGTAATAATACAGACAGAAACCCATTCCAGATTCTCCTCTGTTTATTTTATGTGCACAGTGTAAAGCACCGATACGAGCCCTCGGTTTAAAAGATTAGTAATTTTAGATTGTGGAGGATAGTGCAAAAATACAGACAAGAGACTCATTCCAGAGTCTTCCCAAGACCTTGGTTTAAAGTCCCAACTGAAAGACTTAATATTATTAGGGTCAGACCAGGGATCAAACCTGCAATCTCTGGATTACCAGTCCAGCGTGTTACCACTGGACAGGTTATAAGCTCATATGGAGTGGTGTTATATTAATCACTCTCGTTGGCGTGGATGAAAGCTTATATGTGGTCATTCATGTGGGAGGAAACCGGAGTACCCGGAGAAAACCCGACTGTCTGATCTGGCGACTACCGTACCATCTCACATACTTCCAGGTCCGAGAATCGAACCTGGGTTGCATTGGTGAGAAGCGAGCGTGCTAATCACTGCGTTAATCGGACCGCCGACAGTATAATTGTGTACATATTATACAAATCAATTAATGCTGTGTTTATCCATTAATGTGTCAATGCTTGTCCAGTCAGCTTGTATGGAGGCGACACTGGTAATAAACAACAGTCACAAAAGATAGATATATTATCATTCATGCAAACCACCAATAGTATAGTGAGGTATTACATCAAGGCTCAATGATATACTGTTGTTGAATATGCCTTGAGTGACAGTCTTCAAACCTGAATATTTACATCGCTATTACATTTCCTTCGATGAACATATGTGCCCTGATTGTATACATTTTCGTAATGTTATGCAGCCGACATGCACACTCGAAGTTATGGGCATGCGCATTCGCAGTGTTATGCAGCGTTTGTCATGAGAAAAGGCGTGTCTTACAGTTTACGCTGTTCCAAGGATGATCTATTTACCCAGTAATTTCCCCAGTAATTTTCCAGTAATTTCCCCAATAATGTAGAAGTCTTGCTTGCTTGTACCTGGTCTATCCATTATGTTTCTCAATTGTGTGTGTGTTTACGTTTATTTATCGTCGCTACCGGTTGCCCATATGAGCGACGACTCCTGAAGATATTAGTCATTTTAGATTTTGGAGGATAGTGCAATGATACAGACAGAGACCCATTCCAGAGTCTCCTCTGGTTCTTTTACGTGCACGGTGTAAAGCACCAACGACACGAGACCTCAGTTTAACGTCCCATCTGAAAGACTGTTAATTTTATTAGGGTCAGATGGGGATCGAACCTGCGATCCCTGGATTACCAGTCCAGCATGTTACCACTGGACTACAGATCCGTCTGTTGTTGGTCTCTGCGATCAGTCATGCAGCTAAATGTTTCATCTTTTTAAAGAATACATTTACATACAATGTCCAAATTATTTTTGTCTTTTAAATTTGACACACCTGTAAAATTGCACTTAATAGTTGACATATTTAAGCAGATCAAGATGTGTTATTAAGCCTATGATGTGGATTATGAATGGAATGGCTGTGAAAATCTTCTCAAGTCATGGAATAACTTTTTATTTCACACGTTACTAAGTTTTTTGTTGTTGTTTTTTGACATTAGCAAACAATGCAGAATGTAATTGAAAGAAAATTAATTGAAATGAATGGAATAATTGTAAACAAAACTTGTGCTTTCACTTTGTGGAGAAGCAATTTGATGGTTGATAAACACATACCGGTAATATCAAACATGATCAATTTCTTTGAGTGGAAATTTAGTTTATACAAATTTAGCTTAGCTTGATTGCGAAACAAGTTCTTACAATTTATACTCTATCACTCATACTCTTATATCACTCTTGAGACCTCATTCCTGATGGAATCCATCGTCACGAGGGACAGGGAGAAGAGACAGCGTGGAATTTAAATGCATTGCCTAAGAGCACAATCGTAACAGCTCCAGAGGGTTCGAACTTCGGGGGCTTTTGCACCTGAAGCGAGCGCTCTACCACTGCGCTATCACGACTTCCACAAAGTGGAAATCTAGAACTAACGTTAAGTTCAAGTTTATCCTAACTTATTTATCAGCCACAATTTACAAAGTTATTGACCATTTTGTAAATAAATAGTTGATAAAGGGAGGTAATTTATATATTGTTTATTTCACGAAAACCCTTTAATACATACCGTACAACTCGTAGGCGGTAATGGAATAAAATTGTAGGTGTATTTAAATTTTTCACTTAAAATCTAAAATAGACAAATATTGGAGAATGATTTCTGATCATCTGCTGGTGTTCTATGTAAATATCTATGGAGGTTTAATACTGTTTACATGTTTGTTGCAGGCCAATCCTCCACAGCTGGATCGAGCAGAGGACCTGTCCTTGTTAAGATACCTTAATGAATCCAGTTCACTGCACACTGTACGACAGAGATACGGTGGAAATTTGATACACTCCTACGCAGGTCCATCCCTCGTCATCGTCAACCCAATGCAGCCTATCCAGATATATTCAGAAAAGGTAAGGAAGATTTACAGGGAATGTTTCGTATGCACTCGGGGCTCCGATCGTTGACCTATAAGTAGAGCGGTTGTTTATATGATAGTGTCATGCCTATTGAAAGGGGCAACCATTTCTGACTTATGAACATCAGTACTTCCCGATTCCTTCTCTTGTAGGCCAGGCACCAGGCTGATAGGCAATCGGTAACCATTATTTAACTAACTGGCGGTTCACAACCAGTCCATATCAGAATGAACCCTGACCAGGCTGATAGGCAATCGGTAACCATTATTTAACTAACTGGCGGCTCACAACCAGTCCATATCAGAATGAACCCTGACCAGGCTGATAGGCAATCGGTAACCATTATTTAACTAACTGACGACTCACAACCAGTCCATATCAGAATGAACCCTAACGAGGCTCGTACCTTCAACCTTCCTCTCAGTAGGCAGACACCTTATCCACTAGGCCATGCAGTCTGGCGATATTCCAATAGATAAACAGTCACAAGGCTTTCAGTTGTCAATATGAACCATCTATAGGTGTGAGATATCCAGAGATAGATTTTTAATAGCATGGAGTTCTCTCAAAATATACCTGCACATTGTGTTGATTCCTTGCCATCAGTCAATAAGCCTGAAATGAACTGCTAGTGTTGTCATCAGGACACAGTGGTCTAGTGGGAAGGACATCGCTGGAGACCAGCCAATTATTAACCCTTTCCTTCATACAAGCACCTCTTGACGCCATTACCAATACAACATACATTGACAATGTAGTAGCCAAACCAATGTTCATAATAAAGGCCAAGATATCATGTAGTCCCAGTAATATCTATGGAGGTGGGATAGATATGGCGACTACTTATCCACTGCATGATAGCTAAATGGCTGTCATTTGAATGGAGATATAATAGTATATTAACCTAAATCTCTATGAAGGAAAGGGTTAAACATGTTTAAATCTCCTCTTTAAATAAGTTTAAACTTTATTTATTTTACAACGATTACGAAGCAAGTTGTAACAACTTATATTAATCACTCTCGTTGGCGCAGATGAAAGCGTATATGTGCTCATTCGTGTGGGAGGAAACCGGAGTACCCGGAGAAAACCCACCTGTCTGATCTGGCGACCACCGTACCATCTCACATACTTCCCGGTCCGAGAATTGAACCCGGGTTGCATTGGTAAGAAGCAAGCGTGCTAACCACTGCACTAATCGGACAAATAAGTAATTTACTGTATGCAAGATAAATGTGAAATGTATTATAGTTACTGCCAAGCCACAAGCTTAATCAGCAAGTCTATCATCGATTCTGAAACAAATACAGCATTGTCCCTCCAAATGTTTAATCTCACTATTAATTAGAGCTTGTGTACTTCTTACAGAAGTCAAAGCTGTATCTGAGCACTACATTTAGTTTATACAAATTTATTTGAGCTTGATTGCGAAACAAGTTCTTACAACTTATATTAATCACTCTGGAGACCTCATTCCTGATGGAATCCATCGCCACGAGGGAGAGAGAAGAGGCATGTTGAATTTAAATGCCTTGCTTAAGGGCACAATCCTAATGCAGTGCGCAAACTCCGGGCCTTTCACACCTGAAGTGATCGCACTACCACATCTCTGCTTCTTTGACCTTTCTGGCGCGATTTCCCAATAGAACCATATATATGATTAATATCCCTCATTGATATTCACAATAACATAATTTTTTTATACAAACTAATCAACACTGTCTAAATCAACACTTGTCTATATTATTAATATGTCATAGACACCAATCAGTCAATTGTAGCAATTAATTTATGTAATTAAATAACACTATTGATACCTTGCTCTCAATTGTCCTCTGTTGTTTTTGTAAATATTGAATTACTTTCCTTATTTACAAGTTATACAGATGTTTAACCATGGAATCACCATCTTCTCCCACTTCATTTGCATCTTCTCCCACTTAATTTACATCTTCTCCCACCTTATTTACATATTCTCCCACTTCATTTACATCTTCTCCCACTTCATTTACATCTTCTCCCACTTTATTTACACCTCCCATTTTATTTACATCTTCTCCCACTTTATTTACATCTTCTCCCACCTTATTTACATCTTCTCCCACTTTATTTACATCTTCTCCCACTTTATTTACACATTCTCCCACCTTATTTACATATTCTCCCACCTTATTTACATCTTCTCCCACTTTATTTACACCTTCTCCCACTTTATTTACATCTTCTCCCACTTTATTTACATATTCTCCCACTTTATTTACATCTTCTCCCACTTTAGTTACACATTCTCCCACTTTATTTACATCTTCTCCCACTTTATTTACATCTTCTCCCACTTTATTTACATCTTCTCCCACTTTATTTACACTTTCTCCCACTTTATTTACATATTCTCCCACTTTATTGACATATTCTCCCACTTTATTTACACCTCCCACTTTATTTATATCTTCTCCCACTTTATTTACATGTTCTCCCACTTTATTTACACCTCCCACCTTATTTACATCTTCTCCCACTTTATTTACACCTTCTCCCACTTTATTTACATCTTCTCCCACTTTATTTACACCTTCTCCCACTTTATTTACACCTCCCACTTTATTTACAGGTTATACAGATGTTTAAGGGATGTAAGCAAGAAGACATGCCACCACATATATTTGCCTCGGCTCAGATCGCGTATCGAGAGATGGTGAACACGCGGCATGACCAGTCTATAGTGCTCATGGGACGGAGTGGAAGCGGGAAGACGTATAATGTTCATCATATACTGCACTATCTGGCTCTAAGTGCCGGCTCTGCCACCAATGTTCTTACAGGTAATTAAGCACCCCTGGGGCCTCACATTATTATATTACAGTCAAACAATAAATAAATAACCACATGTCTCTAAAGACGAGCAGTTAGTTCTCTGGGCAAGACATCATTAATGCATTTTAACGTTTGTTTGTTATCTCTTGAGGTCCGCCTCCGTGGTCGAGCGGTTAAGGTCACTGACTTGTATACCACTGTAACCTATCATCACTGATGGTCAATGGTTCGTGCCCCGCTCAGGCTGTGCCTCATTTATATGAAAAAGTTGGCAGTTTCTTACGGAGGTTGGTGCACCCAAGTACTGGTAAACCGCTGGAGCCTGCCCAGGAAAGGTGTTGTTAGGTAAACTGCCTGCCGGCGATATAGCCCAAAATGGTGCTGATGCAGGCGTAAAACCCGAAATATAACATTGTTGTCTCTTGAACATTAGTGGAAAGTGAGAACTAGCTGTCACCTTTTCGGTGGCGGTGGCGACGGCGCTGTGAACTATTCCAATATAATTCTTTGATAACTTTCGTACTGTTTCCAGTGGTTGTTCCTTGCCACCCTAACAAGTCACACCCACACAAGTGCCCTTGAACTTGAATATTGGTTAAAAATAATGCGATAAGTGTGGGTTGCTGTATGTCTGGTGTCGAGGCGCCGAAGGCGCGGAGATTCGGCGCCGAGATCCCAGACGTACAGCAACCTACTTGTTGTCCTGTCCTTCATGTCGCCGGACAATGACCCGAAATGACCATACATTTATCACACATTCTCAACTTCAAAGGCACCGCTTCCTCCCCCCTTCTTGTCAAATATCCATCCGCCGTTTTGGGCCATACGGTTGTCATGACAACCATTTGGAACTACTTTATATCGGAACACTTTGTTGGTAATGCGGCTTTACCTATATATGTGTCAGGTCCGGGGGGCAACAAATTGCATACTATGGTAACTTTAACCTTCAATTAGATATTGATAATGACTTGTAAACGTTCACTTGATATGACAGGACAACAAGTAGGATGGTCGTATGTTTTACATATTTACAATATCTCAATTCCAAAATGATGTTTACACTCCTTCGCCGTTATATATCCTTTGTAAAGTAATGTAACTAGATTTGGGTTCTTCGTTCAGTTACGTCACTTTACAAATAATCTCCTGTAATAATATGGCTGCATTACGAGTCACCGACCGGGTTGACCTTAAATGACACGGAAGAAAGTAGTTCCAAATACAACGAAAATGCCGCTGCATCTTTTGAACTTTGATCGTACAGCATTAGATTTATTGGTCGCTTGCCAATTTCTCGTAAACTGGTCTAGGGTGCAACAACAGGAATTATTTATGGGTAATAAAACCTCAAACATGATCTTTTCTCAAAACTCAAAAACTGTCTAAGATATTGCTTTGAAGCTTCGCATACACATCCAAGGACTAATTGTCTACAATTTCCTCACAATAAGTCCCCAAGAGAGATTGACTTTGAACTTGAATTATGGCCAAAATGAGTCGGATTTTAGAAATTATTTATGTGTAAAAAATGCATAAAACATTGCATGCACATCAGAAGACCAATCATCTGCACCCACAGGAAGTCCGCACTTTACCCAGTGACCTTGAACCTGAAATTTGGCCAAAAATAGTATGATTTCAGAGATCTCAAACAGTGTTATTTCTCAAAAAAACATTAACGGTATTGGTTTGAAACTTCACATACACATCTGCAGACAAATTCTCAAAACCAACAGTAAGTCCTCATCCTACCACTGACCTTGAACTTGAAAATTGTCAATTTCTTGGAAAGCAGGAAAGACATGTTTTCATTTCTCTGAAGCAGCACTTTACACAGTCAATCAATCGTGCATGGCGGGAAACCATTTTTGCGATGGTCTTGTATTTGTGGTTCATAGTCACACCCAACAGCATAGATCATATGGTGACTCACCAGTTACTGTTGGTGGTTCATAGTCACACCCAACAGCATAGATCATATGGTGACTCACCAGTTACTGTTGGTGGTTAATAGTCACACCCAACAGCATAGATCATATGGTGACTCACCAGTTACTGTTGGTGGTTCATAGTCACACCCAACAGCATAGATCATATGGTGACTCACCAGTTAATGTTGGTGGTTCATAGTCACACCCAACAGCATAGATCATATGGTGACTCACCAGTTACTGTTGGTGGTTAATAGTCACACCCAACACAACAAACCACAAACACACCCAACACAAACAAACCCCAACATAGTCACACCCAACAGCATAGATCATATGGTGACTCACAGTTACTGTTGGGTTCATAGTCACATCCAACAGCATAGATCATATGGTGACTCACCAGTTACTGTTGGTGGTTCATAGTCACACCCAACAGCATAGATCATATGGTGACTCACCAGTTACTGTTGGTGGTTCATAGTCACACCCAACAGCATAGATCATATGGTGACTCACCAGTTACTGTTGGTGGAGGAAGGCCCCTCAAAACAGTATTTACGGCACAAACTGACACCCAGGTAGAACCACTGACTTTCTGCAAGCCAGCAAGTATGCAAGTTCCTCACCTGAAGGAATCCGACACCTTCAGTGGGATTCGAACCTACAATTGTGTATTTTCAGTGGATAAGTTAAATGCTATGACTGTGTTGTTGGAGGCGTTTGGAAATAGCAGGACGATACTTAACACAAGTGCTAGTAGATTCTCTCAACTCACAACCATGGACTTTGACCACAATGGACAAGTCGTATCATCATCTATACAGGTCAGTAACTCATCATGTGGAAGTCGTGATAGCGGATGCGCGTTCGCTTCAGGTGCGAAAGGTCCGGAGTTCGAGCCCCGCTGGAGCCGTTACGATTGTGCCCTTAGGCAAGGCATTTAAATTCCACGTTGCCTCTTCTCTCTCCCTCGTGGCGATGGATTCCATCAGGAATGAGGTCTCGAGAGTGATTAATATAAGTTGTAAGAACTTGTTTCGCAATCGAGCTAAAATAAAGTTGTATAAGTAACTCATCCAAAGAGAAACATTCCTTGCGATCGAAAACCCAGCTCCATAGAAACAAAGCTAATCTCCTGTTTCTGAGGTTGTAAAACCTTTCTCAGAGCTCAAACTCAAGTGATCAAGTGATTTGATTGGTTGATTCTGAGTTCTACTGTCAGCTGAACCAATCAGAAGCTTGAGTTTGAGATTGTTGGAATGTTTTATAACCTCCAAGACTGGTTTCATTTCTCCTGATTTCTCTGACTTTGTATTTACCAGAAATTCAATTTCATAATTGCAAAGGAGTTCTTGTTTCTATGCATCTTTCTTAATACTTGCCTACTTTTGGAGAGCACACAGTGAAGTCTATAATATGCTGGTATTTGGGATCTAGTAGTGTATTTGGGATCTAGTAGTGTATTTGGAATCTAGTAGTGTATTTGGGATCTAGTAGTGTATTTGGAATCTAGTAGTGTATTTGGGATCTATGTATTTGGAATATAGTAGTGTATTTGGGATCTAGTAGTGTATTTGGGATCTAGTAGTATATTTGGGATCTAGTAGTATATTTGGGATCTAGTAGTGTATTTGAGATCTAGTATTGTAGTGTATTTGGGATCTAGTATTGTAGTGTATTTGGGATCTAATAGTGTAGTGTATTTGGGATCTAGTAGTGTATTTGGGATCTCATAGTGTATTTGGGATCTAATAATGTATTTGGGATGTATTTGGGATCTAGTAGTGTATTTGGGATCTAGTAGTGTATTTGGGATTTAGTATTGTAATGTATTTGGGATCTAGTATTGTAATGTATTTATGATTAGTGGTGTATTTGGGATCTAGTAGTGTATTTGGAATCTAGTAGTGTATTTGGATCTAGTAGTGTATTTGGGATATAGTAGTGTATTTGGGATCTAGTAGTGTATTTGGGATCTAGTAGTGTATTTGGGATCTATTAGTATATGTGGGATCTAGTAGTGTATTTGGGATATAGTAGTATATTTGGGATCCAGTATTGTAGTGTATTTGGGATCTAGTATTGTAGTGTATTTGGGATACAGTAGTATATTTGGGATATAGTAGTCTATTTGGGATCTAGTAGTGTATTTGGGATATATTTGTGTATTTGGGATCTAGTAATGTATTTGGGATCTAGTAGTGTATTTGGAATCTAGTAGTGTATTTGGGATCTAGTAGTGTATTTGGGATATATTAGTGTATTTGGGATCTAGTAGTGTATTTGGGATCTAGTAATGTATTTGGGATCTAGTAGTGTATTTGGGATCTAGTAGTGTATTTGGGATCTAGTAGTGTATTTGGGATCTAGAATGTATTTCAACACTAAACCTTCAATATATTTGCGAGGACCAGGGTAGTGAGGGGACGAGATTGGAGCCAGTATTTCATGTATTCTATCAATAATATATTTTCAAGTACATGTATTGATATTTGTGAGGACCAGGGTAGTGAGGGGACGAGATTGGAGCCAGTATTTCATGTGTTCTATCAATAATACATTTTCAGATATTGATGTTTGAGAAGACAAGGGTGGTGAGGCGACCAGAGGGGGAGCCCACATTTCATGTGTTCTATCAACTCTTGGCTGGAGTGGACTCCAAACTCAGGTAGCAGATGCTTATCTCTCCATCTCCGTTCTTGCAGACATTCTTCTACCTATGATGTAGCCACATCGAGTAGTCTGTAAAGAACTCAAACATTATCATTTCTCAAAAACTCAAAGTTATTGCTTTGTAGCTTTGCTTACACATCCGAGGACTAATTCTCAACACCGGCTGTAAGTCCTCACCCTACCACTGACCTTGAACTTTAAATTGGGCAATTCTTTGGAAAGCATAAAAGCCATGTTTTATTTTGCTGAACCAGCACTTGTACCGTCTCCGTGGCCCAGTGGTTAAGGCGTCCGCCTACGGAGCGGGAGGTCGAAGGTTTGAATCTCGTCAGGGGTTTGTTCTGATATGGCCGGTTGGTGAACCGCCAGCTAGTTAAATAAAGGTTACCGATTGCCTACCAGCCTGGCGTCTGACATACAAGCATAGGATTCGGGAAGTACTGATGTTCATAAAAAAGAGGTGTATCATAAGTCAGAAATGGCTGGCCCTTTAAATAGAGGTGACACTATAATAAAGAAACACTTTGTACAGTCAATCGAACGTGGTCGGACACCCTTGTGAATACACAAAACCCACACTGCCAGGAACTTCTCTTTCAATTGCTAATAAACTGATAAAAGTAGGGGTGATATATATCTTCTAAGGAATGGGCACTGTAACATATAGCCTATATGTATGTCTGATACACATTAACCTGACAATAATGCTACCAAAATATCACAAACAGTATCCACAATGATATTGTGTGGGCCGTTTACACTTGTGCGGGCCATGTTCTATTGTTGGCAAAATTTGTTGCCCAAACCATTTGTTTTACCATTTTACACGTACTGCTACCATTTTATGTATTGTAGTTGTTGCGTTATATATGTAAATGATAAATACAATACAATATGATTAAAGCAGCATTACATCGTAATAAAGGATGTTTTGGGTAAAATAGAAATACTAATGTGTGTGTGTTTACAAAAATCGAAATAGTCGCTCAGAAACGATAAAATTCCAATAAATTTAAACCGTCGTATAAGCGAATTTGTTTATCAACATACGAAATGTAAACACGCACAGTGCACAAGAGTGAAACAACAGATGATGTAGAAAACAACGTATATATTTTGAACATGAAAGACTATCTATCTATCTTCCTCTAATGTCGAACCCCTCATGGGGATGTAGAAATGTCCTTAAAAGACTTAGCTAACAGAGGTATGAATCAACATATCAAGTAATTTAATTAAAAAAAGACAACGTGGGACAAATGGGGACGATGCATTCCGAATGTAAACAAGTGCGGACGATGCGTTCCGGTTGTAATCAAGTGCGTGACCGATCGACTCTGAACGTCCAAAAAAACACTGTTTACCAAATGAACATAAGTATAATATATACAAAGTATAAAGTTAGAATGTGTAGCAGCATTGCTACCCATACGTAAAAATTGAATTTTTCAAATATCTTTTATTTCATACGATGTAATGCTGCTTTAAGCTAATGACGTTGAATCACTAATTCTAAAGTTTCTGTGAATGGAGAGTTGTTGTGTGTTGTGTGTACTCGGTCAGCCCACATGAATGGTTGGGTTGTGTGTACTCGGTCAGCCCACATGAATGGTTGGGTTGTGTGTACTCGGACAGCCCACATGAATGGTTGGGTTGTGTGTACTCGGTCAGCCCACATGAATGGTTGGGTTGTGTGTACTCGGTCAGCCCACATGAATGGTTGTGTGTACTCGGTCAGCCCACATGAATGGTTGTGTGTACTCGGTCAGCCCACATGAATGGTTGGGTTGTGTGTACTCGGTCA
>CM026403.1:40200516-40218750 GCA_014843695.1 Archivesica marissinica
ACTCCACTATATACATGTACTACACTATATACATGTACTCCACTATATACATGTACTACACTATATACATGTACTCCACTATATACATGTACTACACTATATACATGTACTCCACTATATACATGTACTCCACTATATATATGTACTCCACTATATACACATACTCCACTATATACATGTACTCCACTATATACATGTACTCCACTATATACATGTACTCCACTATATACATGTACTCCACTATATACATGTACTACACTATATACATGTACTACACTATATACATGTACTACACTATATACATGTACTTCACTATATACATGTACTACACTATATACATGTACTACACTATATACATGTACTACACTATATACATGTACTACACTATATACATGTACTACACTATATACACATACTACACTATATACATGTACTCCACTATATACATGTACTACACTATATACATGTACTACACTATATACACATACTACACTATATACATGTACTCCACTATATACATGTACTCCACTATATACATGTACTCCACTATATACATGTACTCCACTATATACATGTACTTCACTATATACATGTACTTCACTATATACATGTACTACACTATATACATGTACTCCACTATATACATGTACTTCACTATATACATGTACTTCACTATATACATGTACTACACTATATATATGTACTCCACTATATACACATACTACACTATATATATGTACTACACTATATACATGTACTACACTATATACATGTACTTCACTATATATATAGGACATTTATGCATCCAACTCTAGAAAATCACATGCATTAGACCGTGTTTGTCACTGTAGAAAATCACATGCATTAGACCGTGTTTGTCACTGTAGAAAATCACATGCATTAGACCATGTTTGTCACTGTAGAAAATCACATGCATTAGACCTTGTTTGTCACTGTAGAAAATCACATGCATTACACCTTGTCTGTCACTGTAGATCATGCAATATTGTACAGCTTCATTGGTAAAGCATATATTTGTGACTACAGTCAAACCGGTGTTAGCAGTCACCTCTATTATGCAGCCAACCTTTATTAAGCAGCCAACCTGTATTAAGCAGCCAGGTACAGCATTCCTAATGTTGCAATTTGTTCAACAATTAACCTCTATTGATCAACCACATTGACTAAGCAGCCATTTTTCAGCACTTCCTTGGCTGGCTGCCTAAGACAGGTTTGACTATAAGTTGTATTAAGGATATATGTTAATTTCTCACTATCCATGGTCAAATCAATTTCTACGCCCAAATGAGGTACAAGAGTAGGTGTTTGAGGTGGATAGAAACTTGTGATTTTGCAAGATTTAAAAAGTTTAAACTTTATTTTTTTACAACGAATGTGAAGCAAGTTTTAATAACTTATATTAATCACTCTCGTTGGTGAAGATAAAAGCGTAAATGTGGTCATTCGTGTGGGAGGAAACCGGACTACCCGGAGAAAACCCACCTGTCAGATCTGGCGACCACCGTACCATCTCACATACTTCCGGGTCCGAGTATCGAACCCGGGTTGCATTGGTGAGAAGCGAGCGTGCTAACCAATGCACTAATCGGACAGCCTTTGCAAGATTTGACATTTTGTTTATACAGTCGGAAGACAAGCAGCGGGCCATGCAGTACTGGGCCAAGATACACGATGCAATGAACTCTATGGGCATGACCGAAGACGAGGTAAAGTGCATCTGTTCAGTGCTGGCTGCAGTATACCATCTAGGAGTGGCCGGGGTAGTTAAAGGTACACTTACTATATGTTGGGTTATTGTTAATTGCATTACAGGTATATAACTACATTAAATAAATATCCTATAATATCTCATTCATGTAAAAATTATCGGCTAATTCCAAACAATTTCAGTTATTTTGATCAGTTAGTTTTGAGAAATAAATGTTTTATTGAATACCAAAGAAGTGCCGTATGAAAGTTAGAAATGCATAATTGTGACAATTTTGTATGTTTTTCTTACCTTCTCGGGAAGTTTATACTGTTTCCTTTTTTAAATTTTTTTATTATCCATGTTCCTTATTTGTGCCAGATGGAGCAGAATAGTGAATTTGTTGTGTCATATTCTCGCAAAAGTTGTGTGATTTCTATATGGTACCAGAATGGGAACAGCTTGGGAACGGGAGAATGGGACGATACACGATATATTACCTACTGTATACTGTGTAGCGCAATATAACTGCGGTGTCAAATGTTAGCGTTTTCCGAGGACTTGTATTGGTGATGTCTTATATTGATTTCTTTTTTATGATTAGTAGATATTCATCCTATTGTACCGACATACAACATAAAGTATGGATTTATAATTATTACATGATATATTTTATTTAACCCATTTCATTCTGGATACATTTAAAGGATTTTGCAAACAACATAGGTCCAGATCAGCCGCAGCGTGATGCTGCATGCTGATCAGGATCTATGTTGTTTGCTACATAGCCAAGTATCTTAGCAAGATCATCTGAATAGCAAACAGCATAGAGCCTGATCAGACTGCACGCTCCATGGCGGCTGATATGGCTCTATGTTCTTTGCAAATACTGTTTGAACGGTATCCAGAATCAAATGGGTTAATAGATAGATACATGTACCTACTTCCCACAATTTTCAGGAAGCAACAACAAAGGTCAGTTTGCTCGACCAGCCGGTGCCCAACGTGCTGCCTCGCTGCTCGGGATCTCCGTCGAAGAACTTGCGCGTAATATCTTCTCCTCCCCCGGTACAGCGACCTTGACGAGGAACACGTCGATGAGGAACAGCCCAGCAGATAAACAATCGGAGGCCCATACTACAGCAATGGAGGCCCTCGAGGGGTTTGCTGTAGGCTTGTACTCCGATGTCTTCAATGCAATCGTATCGATGATTAACAGGTGAACCTTCGATGAAAACTTTACTTAAGAAATAGTATTTGCCTTTCAGTTATTTCTTGGCGAATAAAACAGGGTTTGGAGTTCTGACGCGTAGGAAAGTGGTTAATCCCAACGACAAACCATGATTTACTCGACAATGAATAACGCATTTAAATTCCACGTTGCCTCTTCTCTCTCCCTCGTGGCGATGGATTCCATCAGGAATGAGGTCTCAAGAGTGATTTATATAAGTTGAAATAACTTGTTTCGCAATCGAGCTAAAATAAATTTGTATAAATTATTGTGACTCGATAAAACCATTATAGTGTTGAACACCGTAAAATAATAAACAAATTAATTTTCTTCATTGATACTATAGATAATCATTCAGTGGAAGTCGTGATAGCGCAGTGGTACCACATTCGCCTCAGATGCGAAAGGCCCAGGGTTTGAGCCCTGCTAGAGCTGTTACAAATGTGCCCCTAGGCAAGGCATTTAAATTCCACGTTGCTTCTTCTCTCTGCCTCGTGGCGACGGATTCCATCAGGAATGAGGTCTCGAGAGTGATTAATATAAGATGTAAGAACTTGTTTCGCAATCGAGCTAAAATAAATTTGTATAAACTAATCCTTCATTCAGTACAAAGTATGCAGACAAGGATCAGTAACATGTGTTGTAACCATTTCCAGATCTCTTTCGTCCAACTTTCGTTCTGTGGCATCTATTACTGTGTTAGATACGCCAGGATTCCAGAATCCAGCTACGTGTGGACGGCAGGCTGGTGCTAGTTTCGAGGATCTCTGTCACAATTACACTCAGGAGAAACTTCAACTTCTCTTTCATGACCTTGTGTTTACTATGCCTCAGGACAGATATAGTCAGGTTAGTGTTTACTATGCCTCAGGACAGATATAGTCAGGTTAGTGTGCATTACACAGCAGGACAGATATAGTCAGGTTAGTGTGCATTACACAGCAGGACATATATAGTCCGGTTAGTGTTCACTACATCGCAGGACAGATATAGTCAGGTTAGTGTTCACTACATTGCAGGACAGATATAGTCAGGTTAGTGTGCATTATACAGCAGGACATATATAGTCCGGTTAGTGTTCACTACATCGCAGGACAGATATAGTCAGGTTAGTGTTCACTACATCGCAGGACAGATATAGTCAGGTTAGTGTGCATTACACAGCAGAACAGATATAGTCAGGTTAGTGTTCACTACATCACAGGACAGATATAGTCAGGTTAGTGTGCATTACACAGCAGAACGGATATAGTCAGGTTATTGTTCACTACATCACAGGACAGATATAGTCAGGTTAGTGTTCACTACATCGCAGGACATATATAGTCAGGTTAGTGTTCACTACATCGCAGGACAGATATAGTCAGGTTAGTGTTCATTACACAGCAGGACATATATAGTCAGGTTAGTGTTCATTACACAGCTGGACAGATATAGTCAGGTTAGTGTTCACTACATCGCAGGACATATATAGTCAGGTTAGTGTTCACTACATCGCAGGACAGATATAGTCAGGTTAGTGTTCATTACACAGCAGGACATATATAGTCAGGTTAGTGTTCATTACACAGCTGGACAGATATAGTCAGGTTAGTGTTCACTACATCGCAGGACATATATAGTCAGGTTAGTGTTCACTACATCGCAGGACAGATATAGTCAGGTTAGTGTTCATTACACAGCAGGACATATATAGTCAGGTTAGTGTTGCATTACACAGCAGGACAGATATGGTCAGGTTAGTGTGCATTACACCGCTGGACAGATAGTCAGGTTAGTGTGCATTACACAGCTGGACAGATATAGTCAGGTTAGTGTGCATTACACAGCAGGACAGATATGGTCAGGTTAGTGTGCATTACACCGCTGGACAGATATAGTCAGGTTAGTGTGCATTACACAACTGGACAGATATAGTCAGGTTAGTGTGCATTACACAACTGGACAGATATAGTCAGGTTAGTGTGCATTACACAGCAGGACAGATATGGTCAGGTTAGTGTGCATTACACCGCTGGACAGATAGTCAGGTTAGTGTGCATTACACAGCTGGACAGATATAGTCAGGTTAGTGTACACTACACAGCAGGAAGCAGGTTAGTGAACACTTATTTACACACGGACCCGGGTTAGTGAACACTTATTTACACACGGACCAGGGTTAGTGAACACTTATTTACACACGGACCCGGGTTAGTGAACACTTATTTACACACGGACCAGGGTTAGTGAACACTTATTTACACACGGACCAGGGTTAGTGAACACTTATTTACACACGGACCAGGGTTAGTGAACACTTATTTACACACGGACCAGGGTTAGTGAACACTTATTTACACACAGACCAGGGTTAGTGAACATTTATTTACACACAGACCAGGGTTTGTGAACACTTATTTACACACAGACTATTGTCATTTGTGAGCATATTTTCATAAATGTATCAAATATTTTGTTGTCAAATGTTTGCACTATTTGTTTCATGGTTGCAGTGAAAGAATTGAATACAACCTCAAGCTTGCTGATCATTATTGTTATTTCATAAGTAAGCTAAAGTACAACAATACAGTGAGCATTAACCCTTTCAACACTACAGACCTCTAAATAGGCTTACAAAAATTGTAGATCCAGATGAGCCGGCTCATGATAAGCCGTCACATCAGGATCTGCACTTTTTGCCAGTAATATTAATATTTTTTTGGACAAAATTACCCATTTTGATAAATGAATTGGTCCAAATGTAATTTTCTTATTAATTTATTAGTCAGTTACTTGGTGATGAATGGGTTAGCTGTTACATGTATAATGTGATATTATTGCAGGAGAATATAGACTGTGATTTTGAGTTTGTGACATCATCCCCCGCAGCTATGGTATCACTGATAGAGAAACCTCCACAGCAGACTCTCGTAAGTAACATTTGGAAACTGTCCTGAACATATTATCTCTGTCTTAGAAAACATGATTTATATTTTATTACAGAGCTTAAACTGTACCTTCAAATCCTCAAGGGAGAAGTTTACTGTCTTCAAGGGAGGCGTTTACTGTCTTCAAAGGAGACATTTACTATCTTCAAGGGAGAAGTTTATTCTCAAGGGAGATATTTACTGTCTTCAAGGCAGACATTTACTATCTTCAAAGGTGAAGTTTATTCTCAAGGGAGATATTTACTGTCTTCAAGGCAGACATTTACTATCTTCAAAGGTGAAGTTTATTCTCAAGGGAGATATTTACTGTCTTCAAGGCAGACGTTTATTATCTTCAAGGGAGAAGTTTATTCTCAAGGGAGATATTTAATGTCCTCAAGGGAGAAGTTTACTATCAAGGGAGATCGGAGATATTTAGTGTCTTCCAGGGAGAAGTTTACTGTCTTCAAGGATAATAGTTAATGTGTTCAAGGGAGAAGTTTACTATCAACGGAGATATTTAGTGTCTTCAAGGGAGAAGTTGACTATCAAGAGAGACATTTACTGTCTTAGGAAGATTTTCTCCCATATCACAATGGAGCTTAATCCCTCTATTAATAGCTGCCAGTAGTATCTAAGACATATATTGTATTAGTGCTAAATCATGTAGATGAAATATAGTTATTTGTCGTAAGGAAGTTGTTGTGAAGATAATATCTAGTACTGTATATGTAGATATATTGGCAGAGGTTTTATTTTGGCTATATTGGCGGTCAGTAACGATTCCGCCAAATCTAAACCTCGCAAATATAGTGCATCTTAATTTACCGTCAATATTTACAACATGAAAGTAAATGGAGGTTTCCATCTCTTTGCAAACACTGTCATTTGCTGCTGAAAACGACTGCGCCGTATCCAAATCAACCTGTTTTTTAGGATCGGGTAAACACAATTTAGTCCGACATTTTACTAGTATTCCACTAAACGGATATTATGAAACTGTGGAAATCCTAATTAGTTTATAACAATTTCGAAGGTGAGCGAAAATCATCTCGGGTCTAACAAATATTTAAAGCAGGACAATTGACGTGTGATTATGGTAGAGTTATTTTCAATACAGCGACGCAAGGTGTAAAGGTTTTAATTTCGCGTTTCTCTTTCTGAGTCTTGGGTTTAAATTTGGCGGGAAAAGAAGAAATGCGCCAATTTAAGACATCGCCAATACAAAACTCTAACATTTGGCACCGCAGATATAATGCGCTCAGTATACATGTATTGTATGGGGACGACACTGCAGTCCAATATACATGTATTGTATGGGGACGACACTGCAGTCCAATATGCATTTATTGTGTGAAGTCCACATTGTCTCTTCTCTCTATCAGGAATGAGTTCTCTAGAGTAATTAAACTAATGTTGGAAGAACTTGTTACACAATCAAGCTAAAATATATAACAACTGGTCTATTTTAAGAAGGTTATAGCTGTCCATAAATAGTGGTAACAGGAAGTGGGTACCTAACCCTAATGACACAGGAAGTGGGTGCCTAACCCCTAATGACACAGGAAGTGGGTACCTAACCCTAATGACACAGGAAGTGGGTACCTAACCCTAATGACACAGGAAGTGGGTACCTAACCCTAATGACACAGGAAGTGGCTGCCTAACCCCCTAATGACACAGAATGTGGGTGCCTAACCCCTAATAACATGGGACATTGGTGCCTAAATCCCTAATGACACAGGATGTGGCTGCCTAAACCCCTAATGACACAGGCTGTGGCTGCCTAAACCCCTAATGACACAGGATGTGGGTGCCTAAACCCCTAATGACACAGGATGTGGCTGCCTAAACCCCTAATGACACAGGCTGTGGCTGCCTAAACCCCTAATGACACAGGCTGTGGTTGCCTAAACCCGTAATGACACAGGATGTGGCTGCCTAAACCCGTAATGACACAGGCTGTGGGTGCCTAAACCCTAATGACACAGGACGTGGGTGCCTAAACCCTAATGACACAGGACGTGGGTGCCTAAACCCTAATGACACAGGACGTGGGTGCCTAAACCCTAATGACACAGGACGTGGGTGCCTAAACCCTAATGACACAGGACGTGGGTGCCTAAACCCTAATGACACAGGACGTGGGTGCCTAAACCCTAATGACACAGGACGTGGGTGCCTAAACCCTAATGACACAGGACGTGGGTGCCTAAACCCTAATGACACAGGACGTGGGTGCCTAAACCCTAATGACACAGGACGTGGGTGCCTAAACCCTAATGACACAGGACGTGGGTGCCTAAACCCTAATGACACAGGACGTGGGTGCCTAAACCCTAATGACACAGGACGTGGGTGCCTAAACCCTAATGACACAGGACGTGGGTGCCTACCCCATAATGACACATGAAGTGGACGTTCCCATTTATTTAAGTGAAAAATGACATTATTTACGGATACAGCAATAGTTACTTTAACTAGAGCTGCTATCTGTATGTGCTGTATTGTATTGCTGTGTATGATCATAATTCAACTTTCCTTACACTTTAATAGGTATATCAGGTATTGTTTTTGATTACTTGCTGTAGATGGCGCCTTACTGTTCAATCTGTACATATACTATTTCAATAGGCGTATCAAATGTTTGCTTTATTGTCGCCTCCAGTATAGCACTCTGTTAGATTTTTATTCTTCTTGTAGCTTAGTTATAGCCCATGCAAGCGTAGTTTGAGAAGCCTCTGTGGGCGGGCGGTGAGCTTTTGAACTGACTATATATAACATAAGATAATGGTAACAGCACAGGCACAGACGGATCTGTAGCCCAGTGGTAAAACACTGTACTGGTAATCCAGGGATCGCAGGTTCAATCCCCCGTCTGACCCTAATAAAATTAACAGTCTTTCAGATGGGACGTTAAACCGAGGTCTCGTGTCGGTGCTTTACACCATGCATGTAAAAGAACCAGAGGAGACTCTGGAATGGATCTCTGTCTGTATCATTGCACTATCCTCCAAAATCTAAAATGACTAATCTCTTCAGGAGGCGTCGCTCATATGGGCAACCGGTAGCGACGATAAATAAACGTAAAACACACGAACAGCACAGGCACTCTTTAAAGAAGCAGATGATGCAACAAATAAGACTATTTCATCTCACACAGGTCACTGCATCCATTTCCCATCTCTGGAGTGTCTATATAGAATAGCCGTAAAACTTAACAAATCAAGCAAAACATAATGTTTAGTTAATAAAATATACCGTCAAACCTGTCTTAAGCAGCCAGCCAAGGGAATCACAGAAAGTGGATGCTTAGCACAGGTGGCTGCTTAATAGAGGTGAAATATATAATAAAACAGCATATTGGGAATCTGGAAACTGGCTGCTTAATACAGGTTGGCTGCTTAATAGAGGTGACCACTAACACAGGTTTGACTGTAGAACTATTGCTGATTAGTTTTAGGCTTTTGAACATTGAAATGTTGTGTTTCAGAACCCGATTAGTTTTAGGCTTTTGAACATTGAAATGGTGTGTTTCAGAATCCAACAGCTGCTTCTGTGAGCTTCATTTACTTTTGTTACCTCCTTTCATTTCACAATTATTGTAGATAGATTATTTTATTGTAGACTCCACTTCCTATGTAATTTGTAAACTAAATATGTCCCCTGTTCATTGCATGAGTTTTGCGTTAGTTTTTGATACCATTGAAACTATAGTGGAGTTACTTTGAAAATATAGTGGAACTATTTTGGGATACCATAGAAAATACAGTGAAGCTATTTTGTGGTACTATAGAAAATATAGTGGAAGTATTTTGTGGTACTATAGAAAATATAGTGAAGCTATTTTGTGGTACTATAGAAAATATAGTGGAAGTATTTTGTGGTACCATAGAAAATATAGTGGAGCTATTTTGTGGTACCATAGAAAATATAGTTAAGCTATTTTGTGGTACTATAGAAAATATAGTGAAGCTATTTTGTGGTACTATAGAAAATATAGTGAAGCTATTTTGTGGTACTATAGAAAATATAGTGGAAGTATTTTGTGGTACTATAGAAAATATAGTGAAGCTATTTTGTGGTACTATAGAAAATATAGTGAAGCTATTTTGTGGTACTATAGAAAATATAGTGAAGCTATTTTGTGGTACTATAGAAAATATAGTGGAAGTATTTTGTGGTACTATAGAAAATATAGTGAAGCTATTTTGTGGTACTATAGAAAATATAGTGAAGCTATTTTGTGGTACTATAGAAAATATAGTGAAGCTATTTTGTGGTACTATAGAAAATATAGTGAAGCTATTTTGTGGTACTATAGAAAATATAGTGAAGCTATTTTGTGGTACTATAGAAAATATAGTGAAGCTATTTTGTGGTACTATAGAAAATATAGTGAAGTATTTTGTGGTACTATAGAAAATATAGTGAAGCTATTTTGTGGTACTATAGAAAATATAGTGAAGCTATTTTGTGGTACTATAGAAAATATAGTGAAGCTATTTTGTGGTACTATAGAAAATATAGTGAAGCTATTTTGTGGTACTATAGAAAATATAGTGAAGCTATTTTGTGGTACTATAGAAAATATAGTGAAGCTATTTTGTATAACTATAGAAAATATATTGGAGCTATTTTGTGGTACTATAGAAAATATTGTGGAGCTATTTTGTGGTACTATAGAAAATATTGTGGAGCTATTTTGTGGTACTATAGAAAATATTGTGGAGCTATTTTCTGGTACCATAGAAAATATGTTTGAACTATTTTGGGGTACATTGGGAAAATACAGTGGAGCTATTTTGGTACATGTTCATTTCGAATTATGACTGATTCCCCTATTATACATGTATATCATATATCCTATGTAGTATTGAACCTTGTATTATATCATGATTTCTATATCATAAATCCTATGTAGCATTGAACCTTGTATTATATCATGATTTCTATATCATATATCCTATGTAGCATTGAACCTTGTATTATATCATGATTTCTATATCATATATCCTATGTAGCATTGAACCTTGTGTTATATCATGATTTCTATATCATATATCCTATGTAGCATTGAACCTTGTGTTATATCATGATTTCTATATCATAAATCCTATGTAGCATTGAACCTTGTGTTATTTCATGATTTCTATATCATATATCCTATGCAGTATTGAACCTTGCAGTTATGAGTTCAGTTGTTATGGGGAAAATCAAATATATTTTCTTTTCTTGGTTGGCGTCCTGCACCCGTCTCAGAACTGGTATGTTGGACACGACTTCTTTGGTGCGAAATGCCCCCCAAGTTCGCGCCTAGCTGTAGCCGTTACGATTGTGCCCTTAAGCAAGGCATTTAAATTCCACATTGTCTCTTTCTCTATGTCCGGTTAGCACAGTGGTTAGCACGCTCGCTTCTCACCAATGCAACCCGGGTTTGATCCTCGGACCGGGAAGTATGTGAGATGGTACGGTGGTCACCAGATCGGACAGGTGGGTTTTCTCTGGGTAATTCGGTTTCCTCCCACACGAATGACCACATATACGCTTTCATCCGCGCCAATGAGAGTGATTAATATAAGTTGTTAGAACTTGCTTTACAATCGTAAAATAAATAAAGTTTAAACTTTAAATCTGCTTGTAGTTCTAAGATGTGCTAAAAGTAATTCTAGATTATTAGAAATGTGCAACCTTGCCATCCGCCGGTAGGGTGTTTACATATCCAATCGTTGTTGCTAAAAGGAATGCATGTACATTGTAAGTGTGGAAATCAAACGTGAACATTTTACCTGCGAAAACAACTGGTTTTACAATAATATGTTAACCCATTTCATTCTGGATACATTTAAAGGCTTTTGCAAACAACATAGATCCAGATCAGCTGCAGCGTGATGTTGCATGCTGATCAGGATCTATGTTGTTTGCTACATAGCCAAGTGTCTTTGCAAGATCATCTGACTAGCAAACAGCATAAAGCCTGATCAGACGGCACGTTCTTTGCAAATACTGTTTGAATGGTATCCAGAATCAAATGGGTTAAAGCTATTTTTATTGCTTTACCGTAAATTGGCACAAGAGTAACTTTGTGCTAGGTTACACAATTGTTAAGAATAGGGAGTCAATTACATCAATATTCTGTTAGAATAAGTTATAACCAAATTTTGAATACAAATATGCAACATTCCTCGTCTTATATGAATTAACCCTTTGCCTGCTGAGTAAATAAAATCACATTTGCAAACAACATAGATCCAGATCAGCCGCGGCGTAACGCCGCATATGATCAGGATCTATGTTGTTTGCTATTCAGCCAAGTGTTTTAGCTCCACTATCCGAATAGCAAACAGCATAGAGCATGATCAGACGGCACTTTCTGTGCCGTCTGATCTGGCTCTATGCTGTTTGCAAAGGTGATTGTATCTGCCGCAAAGCGTTAATATTGAAAGTAGTTTGCTCCTTGAAAATGCAGTAAAATGCGCATACATCCTCATTTTATAAGTATCGCCGTTCCCGTATAATAGTATTCTACTGCCAATTTAAACCATGGCAACTGTAGATCATTTGCTCTCCTTCGTAACATTCAGCTTTCAATGCCACGACCTTCGAGCTATCATGAAAACAAGGACGCGCTGTATACTTATGATCATTCATCCAAGCATGGCAACAACATTGATTCTCATAGTCACGACACTCAACACAAGGTCAAAGGTCAAGGACTTCACTCGCACGAGAGTAAAAGAACTGTGTCAGTGTCCAGTGATGTGCAGTCGAAAGTGAAATGTCGAGGCCATTCACCTCAGAGATGTCACTCAACTTCAAGCATGCAAGGATTCTCATCAAAAATTCCTGTGAAAGTGACCTCGAGTTTAAAATCGTACCAGCATCTGTATCAAACTGGTCATTACCATAGCAACACTGGTCATCAGTATGGTGACCATGATGAGGTATTCATGGTGATAAGGTCACTGTTGCTTGCTGTGATAGATAAAATGCTACGAGTCTAGAAAACAGAGCTTTGAATTAGCAATATGCAATTGACAACATTTTGAACTTTTCAGGTTCTGGGAAATCTGAATTTAGCTGCAAAGTTAATGTGTTTTGTGCTGCACACACAACTAGTTGCCTATCACATTTTCTTGGCATTCTTTGTTCATTCTGCAATATTTAGATAAACAGTAGAACTTCCCTATACCAGAAGACATTTGGACCATTTGGTTTATTCAGTGTAAACCAATTTCCCATTAAAAGAGATAAGTGTAAAATAAACTAACTTTTCTACTTATATTGATTTTTTTTATTTGTTAAGTTTTATGATGTTTTTTTAATTAACATAGAAGCAATTGCCAGAATGGTTAGGACCAAGTTTCAGAATATTCTGTCCCTACTGTGTGCTATTTGGAAGTTTGGGGTTTTAGGAATAGAGGTTTCCAGTCTATAGATCGGAAGTTTGGGGGTTTGGGAATAGAGATTTCCAGTCTATAGATCGGAAGTTTGGGGGTTTGGGAATAGAGATTTCCAGTCTATAGATCGGAAGTTTGGGGGTTTGGGAATAGAGATTTCCAGTCTATAGATCGGAAGTTTGGGGGTTTGGGAATAGAGATTTCCAGTCTATAGATCGGAAGTTTGGGGGTTTGGGAATAGAGATTTCCAGTCTATAGATCGGAAGTTTGGGGGTTTGGGAATAGAGATTTCCAGTCTATAGATCGGAAGTTTGGGGGTTTGGGAATAGAGATTTCCAGTCTATAGATCGGAAGTTTGGGGGTTTAGGAATAGAGGTTTCCAGTCTATAGATGTAAAATTTACAGTGACAATTGGTCCAATGAATTTATCTGATTTATTGCAGGGCTGGTTTAGATAAGTTCTGCTGTATTCTGCAAACTGCAGTTATTGTATGGCTAGCAGGAATGGGAGTAGTACATGTGTATTCAAGAAATTATGTCGCTAGTGCAAAACGCTGGGGTTAATTAATCATAACCAAAGTCCCTGTGATACTTCCCTGGTACGTCATGTTCACTGGTACGTCATGTTCACTGGTACGTCATGTTCACTGGTATGTCATGTTCACTGGTACATCATGTTCCCTTGTACATCATGGTCCCTGGTACATCATGTTCCCTAGTACATCATGTTCCCTGGTACATCATGTTCCCTGGTACACATCATGTTCCCTGGTACATCATGTTCCCTGGTACATCATGTTCCCTGGTATATCATGTTCCCGGGTATATCATATCATGTTCCCTGGTACATCATGTTCCCTGGTACATCATGTTCCCTGGTACATCATGTTCCCTAGTACTTTGCTGTAATTACTATGCAAAACAATCAGACACAGGAATGTGGGCTTCAACGCTTTGCACGCTGGGTAAAACAAAGGCTATAAATAGTTCAAATAATTGTAGCAGACGACAATTCATTAATGTGTTTCTTATTTGTAGCTGTAACACTCTGGAGATATGTCGTGCACTTTCATTAGAAGTCTAATGATCACTACACAATTCTAATGATCACTACACAATTCTAATGATCACTACACAATTCTAATGATCACTACACACAATTCTAATGATCACTACACAATTATAATGATCACTACACACAATTCTAATGATCACTACACAATTCTAATGATCACTACACAATTCTAATGATCACTACACAATTCTAATGATCACTACACAATTCTAATGATCACTACACACAATTCTAATGATCACTACACAATTCTAATGATCACTACACACAATTCTAATGATCACTGCACAATTCTAATGATCACTGCACAATTCTAATGAAATTGCACGACTTATTTCACTGTTTATTTTCACCACTAGCCGGAAACATTGTCATACATCATATTGTCACATTTGTCATAATATAGAATTACTACCAGTGTGCTTAGTACATATTTGTTATTTTTCTTTTCAGTAGATCTAACTAGCACATTTGATATAATAATACTATTTAATTTTGAAGTCTAGAATTTGTTTCATTGACAAGTAAACTATTGTGCGGGTGAAAGTTGTTTGTTTGTTTGTTTGTCTGTTTCTTTGGGGATGGTGTTTGTATAGTTGCTTAAGATGAAATTCAAAGTGTAGATGACAATATTTATAATACAAGGTGATTGATGCGCACACTGCTTGCTTCACATCAGAAGGGCCTGTAGATAGCGACATAGATGTGCAATTTGCCTTCAGCAGACATATTAAAGCATTTATACCGTACTGTTCGTATTTAAAGCGCCACCTCTAATATAGGCGCCCCCACGTAAAAAATGCAACATGAAATGGCGCCCCTAAAAGGAAATAATTGGCTTACCTGTCGGTGGTACTGTTGATTAACGTAATCCATATATATATATATATATATACTCCAAGCTCATGAATCACTGTGGCACTAAGTATGCATGAATAATATGCGCATCACTTGTTGAACGTGTATCGCTATTTATTTTCACAGAAGAATTCACAATATCTACAATGCTGTCAAACCGAAAGTACAAGGATAGTTATTTACATAGACACCGTATAACAGTTTATAACGCGGAACAATCAACAGAAACACGGGTTAACTAAATTGATACGATTTACGTGACATATAGTTATCTTGTATACAATATACTTAACCCGGCGCGATATAGCCTGAACTGTGCTGATGCGCCGTTAAACTGATAGCTACTCGCCATTCCTACATAGTACATGTACCGCATGTACAGAACATATCGATCAAATTAGGTAACAAGCGATGACATAGTAGGCGTCGCATTATGACAAAGCAAGGTCACTGAGCAGTTTCTTCCAATTAGTTGGCAATTACCGAAATTGACACAGAGATTTTTCACACGTATACTACAGAAATTAATTACTCTAAATCGCACGTCCCTTATGTGTTTTACATCGCGCCTGGGCGCTATCAATAGGAACAATACGGTAGATTGATTGTGGATCTTTTGTAAGTGTATAGATGTTAAGAAGGCAACGCAATAGTTTTCAAAAGCAACCATCAACATGTATAAGCTGTATATGTATTTTGGTGATTTATTTTTAAGTCACAATGTGTACTTTTATCATGTAATTAGTGGTAGCGCGTTCGCTTCAGGTGCGAAAGGCTTGGAGTTTGAGCCTGTTGCCTCTTTTCTCTCCCTTATGGTGATGGATTCCATCGGGTATGAAGTCTCGAGAGTGAATAATATAAGTTGTAAGAACTTGTTTCGCAATTGAGCTAAAATAAATTTTTATAAACTATCACGCAATTCTTGTGCCATTGTTTTCTTCCTGAATAAGATATATTTATGATAATGTTTGAAGTAATGAAATGAAGTTTTCATAAAATTCGAAGCCTCCATGATGCACTGGATACGGTGCCTCATACCGGGGGGGTTGTGAGTTTGAGTGCCAGCAGAACCACGGTGGTGTTGTCCTTAGGCAAGCCAATTAAATGCACATTGTCTCTCCTCTCTGCATCATCGTGATGGATTCCATCGGGAATCAGGTTTGAAGTGCGATTACGCTAATAGTGTAAGAACTTACTTTACAATGGAGCATAACGAAGTTTGTATAAACTTTCTAATTCTAAACCATACCTGGATAATTAAGCCTACACAATGGATCATGTTTCGTATATGTTTTAAATGATTTGTTTTGTTGATTCAGGTTAGGACGTCCACTCCCGAGGTAAGGGAAGCGGAGAAAAAAGGGTTGCTATGGATACTGGATGAGGAAGCCATATTTCCAGGAGCGACAGAAGATTCATTCATGGACAGATTCTTCAGTTACCATGGAGAACATAAAGTTAAACGTACGTAATGATGCTAATGTAACTGCACGTGCAGAACACAATTGTCGTGGCTTTTTAGCATATTTTATTTTTTACAGATAAAATGTACATTTTTATCAACAATACAATTGCAGGATGGCAATGTCTTACCGGTGTCACATGAGATTTTCACTCGCGCGACATTTTCACCTACGGGTGAAAAAAATGCCATAAGATTTTCACCCCCCTATGAGATTTTCACCCGCCCCCCCAATATTTTAACCCTAACCCTAATCAAGTCTCATAGGGGGGTGAAAATCTCATGGCATTTTTTTCACCCGTGGGTGAAAAAATAGGAGGGTGAAAATATCATATGACACCGGTATTAATTCTGGCGCTCAGAGCGACAAACCATGTTTTATTTGCCGATTTTAACATTTAAATAGACGGTGTTCTTCTTTAGAGTGCATAAATGACGTCACAAAATTACAAACCGGCTAGTAACATGACGTCACATTTGATGTCATGCACTGAGCAATGATTTATTGCAGATTTAAGCGCCGGAAATTCCTTCCTTGCATATACAAATGTACAGACAAAATGCTGAGTCATGTTAGAATATAAATTGTGATATTCGGATATTGTCGTGATCACCATGTAGCTATGCTGTATGTTTATTGCTGGTTTGTGGAAGTTGATCTTGATGTTGTCGTGATCACCATGTAGCTATGCTGTATGTTTATTGCTGGTTTGTGGAAGTTGATGTTGTCGTGATCACCATGTAACTATGCTGTATGTTTATTGCTGGTTTGCGGAAGTTGATGTTGTCGTGATCACCATGTAACTATGCAGTATGTTTATTGCTGGTTTGCGGAAGTTGATGTTGTCGTGATCACCATTTAACTATGCTGTATGTTTATTGCTGGTTTGCGGAAGTTGATGTTGTTGTGATCACCATGTAGCTATGCTGTATGTTTATTGCTGGTTTGCGGAAGTTGATGGTTCAACCATTGTATAGTGCCATGTCTCAAATAACGTTACTGATGAGAACAAACAATTTACAAAACTAGTATAACGAGTCATCGCCAATGTGGTAGTGCAGTGGTAGCGCAGTGGTTGTGCATTGGTAGCGCAGTGGTAGCACAGTGGTTGCGCAGTGGTAGCACAGTGGTTGCGCATTGGTAGCGCAGTGGTAGCACAGTGGTAGCTCAGTGGTAGCGCAGTGGTAGCGCAGTGGTAGCGCAGTGGTAGCGCAGTGGTTGCACATTGGTAGCGCAGTCATATTGCAGTGATAGCGATTCGCATTCCCTTCAGGTGCAAAAGGCTTGGAGTTCACGCCCAGCTTTAGCCAATATGAGTGTGCCCTTAGACAAGGCAGTTAAATTCCACACTGCCTCGTGACAATGGATTCAATCAAGAATGAGGTCTCGAGAGCGATTAATCTAACGTTGTAAGAACTTGTTTCGTAATCAAGCTAAATTTAATACGTATAAAAATACAGTTACAGTCAAACCTGTGTTAGTGGTCACCTCTATTGTACAGTGAAACCTGTGTTAGTGGTCACCTCTATTGTACAGTGAAACCTGTGTTAGTGGTCACCTCTATTGTACAGTCAAACCTGTGTTAGTGGT
>CM026403.1:40219750-40333459 GCA_014843695.1 Archivesica marissinica
GTACAGTCAAACCTGTGTTAGTGGTCACCTCTATTGTACAGTCAAACCTGTGTTAGTGGTCACCTCTATTGTACAGTCAAACCTGTGTTAGTGGTCACCTCTATTGTACAGTCAAACCTGTGTTAGTGGTCACCTCTATTGTACAGTCAAACCTGTGTTAGTGGTCACCTCTATTGTACAGTCAAACCTGTGTTAGTGGTCACCTCTATTGTACAGTCAAACCTGTGTTAGTGGTCACCTCTATTGTACAGTCAAACCTGTGTTAGTGGTCACCTCTATTGTACAGTCAAACCTGTGTTAGTGGTCACCTCTATTGTACAGTCAAACCTGTGTTAGTGGTCACCTCTATTGTACAGTCAAACCTGTGTTAGTGGTCACCTCTATTGTACAGTCAAACCTGTGTTAGTGGTCACCTCTATTGTACAGTCAAACCTGTGTTAGTGGTCACCTCTATTGTACAGTCAAACCTGTGTTAGTGGTCACCTCTATTGTACAGTCAAACCTGTGTTAGTGGTCACCTCTATTGTACAGTCAAACCTGTGTTAGTGGTCACCTCTATTGTACAGTCAAACCTGTGTTAGTGGTCACCTCTATTGTACAGTCAAACCTGTGTTAGTGGTCACCTCTATTGTACAGTCAAACCTGTGTTAGTGGTCACCTCTATTGTACAGTCAAACCTGTGTTAGTGGTCACCTCTATTGTACAGTCAAACCTGTGTTAGTGGTCACCTCTATTGTACAGTCAAACCTGTGTTAGTGGTCACCTCTATTAAGCAGCCAACATGTATTAAGCAGTCGGTTTCCAGATTCCCAATATGTTGTTTTATTATACATTTGACCTCTATTAAGCAGCCACCTGTGCTAAGCAGCCACTTTCTGTGATTCCCTTGGCTGGCTGCTTAAGACAGGTTTGACTGTATTTCACTTATTTACTGTTGTTTAATTGGGTATTTCTCAGGAGACAGTCTACTGCGGAAGGCCTCATCGCTAGGGAACACGTTCATCTTGAACCACTTCCAGGGCACAAACCCCGTACAATACAACGCTAGCGGCTGGCTCAAGGTGTGCAGAGAGAACCCAATCACTAAGATAGCGACACAGGTCCTACAGGATTCAAAAAAGTGAGTACTGTCTAATCTGTCTTTAACAGTCGCCTCTTGTAAGCAGCCAACCTGTATTAAGCTGCTAGCTTCCAGGTTCCATTAACCCATTTCATTCTGGATACATTTAAAGGCTTTTGCAAACAACATAGATCCAGATCAGCCGCAGCGTGACGCTGCGTGCTGATCAGGATCTATGTTGTTTGCTACATAGCCAAATGTCTTAGCAAGATCTGAATAACAAACAGCATAGAGCCTGATCAGACGGTATGTTCCGTGGCGGCTGATCTGGCTCTATGTTCTTTGCAAATACTGTTTGAACGGTATCCAGAATGAAATGGGTTAATGGCAATTTATTACTATTTAACCCTTTCAACACCACAGGCCTCTCAATAGGCTTACAAAAAGTGTAGATATATATTTCAGCCGGCTCGTGATGTAAAGCCGGCCACATAAATTATAAGACAGGTCCACTTGATTTGCCTTGTAAAACCGGCAATATAAATTATAAGACAGGTCCACTTTATTTGCCTTGTAAAACCTGCCATATAAATTATAAGACAGGTCCACTTTATTTGCCTTGTAAAACCTGCCATATAAATTATAAGACAGGTCCACTTTATTTGCCTTGTAAAACCTGCCATATAAATTATAAGACAGGTCCACTTGATTTGCCTTGTAAAACCGGCAATATAAATTATAAGACAGGTCCACTTTATTTGCCTTGTAAAACCTGCCATATAAATTATAAGACAGGTCCACTTTATTTGCCTTGTAAAGCTGGCCACATAAATTATAAGACAGGTCCACTTTATTTACCTTGTAAAACCTGCCATATAAATTATAAGACAGGTCCACTTTATTTGCCTTGTATTTGTTTTATAACACACTGTTTATAAGACACACCAATATAAAACTTCTTACAACAGCTTAACTGTAATGGTTATACATTGATTGTATTTTCTGATTTGAACAGTTTTGTGAGTTAGTTAGTAGTGGCATTTACATGTTCAATTTCACATACAGATCCAACATTAAAGAACTGTTCAACAGTGTGAAGGCACCGGTTGGGGGATTGGTGAGTGGTTCTATTGTGGGAATGGAAGGCTCTACATCTCTTAGGAGGGTGGGCAGCATGAGGAGAACATTCATGTCTGGTACAGCCGGACTCAAGAAACGATCCATGTGTCTACAAGTCAAGTTCCAAGTGGTAAGTCACAAAATAAATTATTTGCCGTACAATTATGGAATAAAAATTGTTATCTTTGTGTCGGTAATTTTACAGAAATCCAAAGAAAATGAAGATTTTGTAGTAAATATTCTTGTGGCCAGTTTAAAACTCCTTGATTTGAATCATAATATTTCTCCCATTGGTTAGGTGACTTTCAGGCTATACGAAATGTTCAACCTTACCCGGTCGTGTGTGTTTTTACGTTTATTTATCGTCGCTACCGGTTGCCCATATGAGCGACGCCTTACCCGGTCAGCTAACAAAACGGGTTATATACCAAAATGTTTGTAAATGTCTGAAGTTTGTCACACATGTGGCATAAATTGGCATAATTCGTGGCGTTCGGAGAAATCCAAGATGACATCCAAAATGGCTGCCATAAATTGGTAGTCTACTTAAATAATGTCTTGTATGTAAATATATTCTTGGATACAGATATTCCCATTGGCATCTGTCCATCTTCTTTCTTTGTTTATTGTTGTTTATTTTACATAATATCAATAAGTATATATCTGTGCGACAATTTGAGATTCCTGCAGCTGTATTTCCGTACAGGACACCATCATTGAAACGCTGAGAAAAACCAAATGCCATTTTATCCACTGTGTCCTGCCACAAGCGAACGCCGGTCTCTGTGAGCTACGGAGCGCTGCGGACATGACCCCAGAGAAACCAGACGATATTCTAATGAACGTAACCTTAGTTCGAAGCCAGTTCCGTGGGAATGAAATACTTGAGTCGGTCAGAATCCATAGACAAGGTACAGTTATTTTTCCTCTGTATGTTTATACTTTATGGAATGAGGTTATTGGTAGAGGTGTACAAGTAGATACTTGATTGCTCTACAATAATAAGAAACATTGATGAGTTACTGCCCATGAAGGAGGATAGGTCTTTTAATTTTTTAAAATTTTTTATCATAATTACTTTTAGTTTAAACATATTTTATTTTATCAATATTTACATCATGTTGTAACATTAATATACAAGAACAAATGGATTAAATTGGAAGCTAGTTAATTACTTTTGCACAACATGCTAGCAGTTTACGTCCACGTTCTCATCTTATAATTATTAAATTACTAAATCCCGACAGATGTCCAATAGTATCTACAATTAATATTTCAGTGTCAAAAATAGCTTTAATTAATTATTATGATTTTGATGAAATCACATTATTCATGCCGCAACATTTGGTTAGGGAACAACAGTAAAAACAGAGGAATCCAACTAGATGGACCAATATGCATTTTGGGATAAATCAGACTTTATCTGTGAAGGGAGGTAATAGAAAATCCAGCAATGTCTCTCGAATAGAATTGCCCCACTTGACTGGAAAAGCCACAATGAAACAGAATTGTTAAATTTCAAGGGAGACAACTAGGCTAACATGACTAGTTTATACAAATTTATTTTAGCTCGATTGCGAAACAAGTTATTTCAACTTATATTAATCACTCTCGAGACCTCATTCCTGATGGAATCCATCGCCACGAGCGAGAGAGAAGAGGCAACGTGGAATTTAACATGACTTGAACCATAAATCTAGGTTTCAGATTTTATACTCAAGTTATTGTTATCGTTCATTGTACACAATAACATTCCCGATGAGACTTAAGTTAGTACAAATTCATACACATGCTAATAGATATAAGAATTCAATATAAGAACATGCTAGACTTTATTCAATCAAATTCGTATTAACACGTGAATTTACACCTGCCACGGATGTGACCACAACATGGTTTTACATCCTGGGGCGATTTCTTTTGTATTGTAATGTTCTATGATGGATTAAACGACAACAACGACGTATATGATTTTATAACAGTCCCCCCCCCCCCGAATATTCGAATACTGGAATAGTATTCGGATATTCGGACGTCCACATGAATATTCGTTGCCTAATGACTAAATATAATCATTATTCTTATGCTTGCCATGTTCAGCAAATTGTGGAAGTCGTGATAGCTCAGTGGTAGCGTGTTCGCTTCATGTGCGAAAGGCCCGGAGTTTAAATTCCACATGCCTCTTCTCTCTCCCTCGTTGCGATGGATTCCATCAGGAATGAGGTCTCGAGAGTGATTAATATAAGTTATAAGAACTTGTTTCACAATCGAGTTCAAATACATTTATATAAACCAGCTATGTTCAGCACCTTCCTGTCAGCTGCATTTACATTCCGTTAGACGCAGTTACCTTTGAGACGCTATTGATTTGTTGTTGTTTGACTTCACAAATCGCATGCGTTTCTATGACGCTGTCAATAATACGGTGCGGTGCATTAGTAATGTTCCATTAATTGGTTTAATCATATTTTATTTTGCTCTATTATTTTGTTCCATTAAATCCATTTCATTCTGGATACCGTTCAAACAGTATTTACAAAGAACATAGAGCCAGATCAACCGCCACGGAACGTTCCGTCTGATCAGGCGCTATGCTGTTTGCTATTCAGATGATCTTGCTAAGACACTTGGCTATGTAGCAAACAACATAGATCCTGATCAGCATGCAGCATCGCATTACACTGCGGCTGATCTGGATCTATGTTGTTTGCAAAAGCCTTGTGCTGTTTGCTATTCAGATGATCTTGCTAAGACACTTGGCTATGTAGCAAACAGCATAGATCCTGATCAGCATGCAGCATCGCATCACGCTGTGGCTGATCTGGATCTATGTTGTTTGCAAAAGCCTTTAAATGTATCCTGAATGAAATGGGTTAATTGAAGCTAAATGATGAAAGCACATGTTTAACACAACTGTTATACTGTTTATATTAATTTACAGACTTAGTTTAAACATTATTTATTTATTCTGTTACATATATATACATATACAACTATTATAAATGATTGTAAGACAAATAGGATTTGAAAACAAGCTTAATACAAAGCTTATATAAATTCATCTCCATGGTAAACATAAAGTCTAATTATCCGATTAAAGAAATTATATGTATTATGAAATGGTCAAGTTATAATATTGTTTGTTTTAAACAAAAATATAGTCCATATTTCCTGATTGTAATTGAAAGTGCTGCAAAGTATTTGAAAGAAAAATACATGTTCCCCTCCCAGTCCGTCCGTCCGTCCGTCCGTCCGTCCGTCCGTCCGTCCGTCCGTGTGTTCGTAGATCAATGAGTGAATCGCTTGGAGGCAACACTGAATTGTTGTACTTTATGAAAGAGGTGCACGTTTTGGTCATTATTCAGACGGTCGTTGCCGTAGATAAGATTGTTATAGGTTAAAGGACATGGTAAGTTATCTGGGTATGTTTACAGACTTGAAAATGCAATGTAAATACATGTGAAAGGAATAAAATGAATGTGTGTATGTGATAATACCGATGCTATATTCTAATGTGTGTATGTGATGGTACTGACGGTAGATTCTAATGTGTGTATGTGATGATACCGATGGTATATTCTAATGTGTGTATGTGATGATACCGATGGTATATTCTAATGTGTGTATGTGATGATACCGATGCTATATTCTAATGTGTGTATGTGATGATACCGATGCTATATTCTAATGTGTGTATGTGATGATACCGATGCTATATTCTAATGTGTGTATGTGATGGTACTGATGCTATATTCTAATGTGTGTATGTGATGATACCGATGATATATTCTAATGTGTGTATGTGATGATACTGATGGTATATCCTAATGTGTGTATATGATGGTACTGATGGTATATCCTAATGTGTGTATGTGATGATACTGATGGTATATCCTAATGTGTGTATGTGATGATACTGATGGTATATCCTAATGTGTGTATGTGATGATACTGATGGTATATCCTAATGTGTGTATGTGATGATACTGATGGTATATCCTAATGTGTGTATGTGATGATACTGATGGTATATCCTAATGTGTGTATGTGATGATACTGATGGTATATCCTAATGTGTGTATGTGATGATACTGATGGTATATCCTAATGTGTGTATGTGATGATACTGATGGTATATCCTAATGTGTGTATGTGATGATACTGATGGTATATCCTAATGTGTGTATGTGATGATACTGATGGTATATCCTAATGTGTGTATGTGATGATACTGATGGTATATTCTAATGTGTGTATGTGATGGTACTGATGGTATATCCTAATGTGTGTATGTGATGGTACTGATGGTATATCCTAATGTGTGTATGTGATGATACTGATGGTATATCCTAATGTGTGTATGTGATGGTACTGATGGTATATTCTAATGTGTGTATGTGATGGATGGTACTGATGGTATATTCTAATGTGTGTATGTGATGGTACCGATGGTATATTCTAATGTGTGTATGTGATGGTACTGATGGTATATTCTAATGTGTGTATGTGATGGTACCGATGGTATATTCTAATGTGTGTATGTGATGATACTGATGGTATATTCTAATGTGATGATACTGATGGTATATTCTGTCTTGTTTCAGGTTTCCCAGACCACATAACGTTTGGAGAGTTTATACAGAAATTTGAGGGTCTCGTTCCGCCTGGATCACAGCCTACACCGGACATGGGAGAAAAATCAGTAAGTACTCTATGGTCTTGTTGTTTGTAACCTAGCACTGTACTATCTAGTTGTTTATAACTATTTATTACCTGTTAGGTTTATCATAGTCACATGTGTGCATACGACCATTAGGGTGCCTCCATGGCCAAGTGGTTACAGTCGTTGACTTCAAATCACCTGCCCCTCACTGCTGTAGGTTCAAACTATTTCATGTGAGGAACCTATACAGCTGGCTCGTAGAAGGTCGGTTGTTCTACCCGGGTGCTTGTCTGTGCGTCAATGCTGCTAGGAGCGTCACCCAGGGTCTACCTCCACCATTAATGCCTGGTGAATCTCCATATGACGTAAGCTGTTGGTGTGACTTTAAACCCCAACAGCATAGACAAGCAGTAAACTCCACTGATATCTATCACTCCGAACACAACTCAAGAATTGTCAAATCTCAGTTATTGTCACAGTACTTAAAATTCAGAAACCCCTACACGGCTAGAGCGAAGCTCTCCATTATCAAGTATGCAGAGGCTCATGGCAATCGCAAGGCAGGAACAGAGTACGTCATTGGGGATTTATCAAAACCGTGCACTTCCGGACGTCGGCCTGCACGATTTTTTTTTTTGTACGGGAATACAAAAATCATGAAGTATGATTACCGTATTTAGCTGTGTATAGTGCGCACATTTCTTACTGAAATCCTCATCCATTTTATCTACTGCGCATTATACACCAGTACAGACATCAGGACATTTTTTTCCGGACCAAAATTTCGTGAAAAAACTGAAATTCGACCCGAACGGCCCACAGTCACTCTATAAGTTGTTACATTCGACAATCGTTATAAACTAGCTATTAAAACCAGTTGCCGATAGTCTATATAAATAAATCAAATGAATAAGACCACAAAATTAGCATATATTTCGTTTATTTTGGCAAACTTTGATGAATTTAATTGAAAAGGTAAATGCATAAAAAATGGCGATTTGATAACATCACGTGGTTTTATCGTATGTAATATTTCCTGTACTTTTCGCGTACTTCGCCGTACAATGTACAATGCATTGCATAAAAAAAAAACTTTTTTGGCTGCAGTATTTCAATTGATTGTAGCGATAATTAATTTCGACAAACCTTTCACAATGGGTCCCAGTTAATTAGGTAGGCTTCACGTGTTGAGAAGTTTGAGCATCTGCTGACATGTTTGAGAACGTGTTGAGATGTTTGAGAACGTGTCGAGAAATTTGAGCAGGTGTGACCGTTACTCGATGAGGTATATCTCGAGTGATTAATATAAGTTGTAAAAATCACGGAGCACAATTTTTAGCGATTCTTGAGAAATGTTAAATTTTGACTTGGAAAATTGCGTTTTTCACGTGCGCAGTATACATAGGAACTCAGTTTTTCCGCCGATTTTCGTGCCAGATCGTGGGTGCGCACTATACACGGTAGCGCACTATACACAGCTAAATACGGTATATTTCAGAACCATGCACTTCTGCACGACGTAGGCCTCCACGATTTCTTCTTGTTTTATCGAAATATATAAACCATAGAGCTGATTATATCGTATCTTGAGAAATTTTGGCTTGTGAAAATGATATTTTACGATGCGCGGTATACACCAGAACTAAGTTTGTCACCGACTTTTCGTGCCAAAATGTGGGTGCGCGTTATACATGATAGCGCGGTATACATAGCAAATTACGGTAGTCTGTGAATGCATTTTGTTTTCTTCAAATGGAAAAAAAACATAATTAATTTTCACGTCTATAATCCTAGTGTGTGTGTGTGCATGTTTTTACGCTTATTTATCGGCGCTACCAGTTGCCTATATGAGCGGCACCTCCTGAAAAGATTAGTAATTTTAGATTTTGGAGAATAGTGCAAAAACACAGACAAGGGACTCATTCCAGTGTCTTCCCAAGACCTCGGTTTAAGGTCCCAACTGAAAGACTGTTAATATTATTAGGGTCAGACGAGGGTGATCGAACCTGCAATCCCTGGATTCACAGTTCAACTGGACTACTGACCCATTTCTGTTATCCTGGTGTAGTAAACTAACAATTACAGAGTTATGGGTGATGTTCTGTAAATAAATATACCTACATGGAGGTACATTATTTAACTCACTTCACAAAAACCGCTTCATCTGAGAATATATCGTCAACATTTTTGTTTATAATCTGAATAATTTGTTATTGAAAATGGAAATAAAAAATAGTAATCATGCTCATCTGCTAATATGATACATTAATCAGTTACCTCCCCCTGAATACTCTTTATGCAGGATGGATCTATTTAATTGCCTCCCCCTGAATACTCTTTATGCAGGATGGATCTATTTAATTACCTCCCCCTGAATACTCTTTATGCAGGATGGATCTATTTAATTGCCTCCCCCTGAATACTCTTTATGCAGGATGGATCTATTTAATTACCTCCCCCTGAATACTCTTTATGCAGGATGGATTTATTTAATTACCTCCCCCTGAATACTCTTTATGCAGGATGGATCTATTTAATTACCTCCCCCTGAATACTCTTTATGCAGGATGGATCTATTTAATTACCTCCCCCTGAATACTCTTTATGCAGGATGGATCTATTTAATTGCCTTCCTCTGTTTTCATCGGGATTTCCTTTGCACCACATGCTGTCAATTTTCATTCATTTTCTCATCTTATAATTATATATATAATATAACTTTTAAATCTCGACGGATATCCCATAATAATATTATATCCAATGGACACTTGACTGTAAACATTTGCTAGCAGTTAATTAACATGATTTTTATAAAATCACATTTATCATATTGCATCATCTGGTTAGAGAACAACAGTAAAAACAAAGGGTTCCAACTGAAAGGTCCAGTATACATTTTGGGATAAATCAGACTGGATCTGCCAAGGGAGGGAATAGAAATGCCAGCAATGTAGAATATTGCAGTGTGTAGCACATTGGAAGTAAGAACATTGTAAACTCATAAAATGGAGCTCTATATGGTGATAAAAGAAGAGCAAAAATGACAAGTCATGAAACATAACCTGACGTATGATGTTCAAACACTACCTCACGTATGATGTTCAAACATAACCTCACATATGATGTTCAAACACTACCTCACGTATGATGTTCAAACACTACCTCACGTATGATGTTCAAACATAACCTCACATATGATGTTCAAACACCTCATGTATGATGTTCAAACACTACCTCACATATGATGTTCAAACATAACCTCACGTATGATGTTCAAACACAACCTCGCGTATGATGTTCAAACACTACCTCATGTATGATGTTCAAACATAACCTCACGTATGATGTTCAAACACCTCATGTATGATGTTCAAACACTACCTCACGTATGATGTTCAAACATAACCTCACGTATGATGTTCAAACACTACCTCATGTATGATGTTCAAACATAACCTCACGTATGATGTTCAAACACCTCATGTATGATGTTCAAACATAACCTCACGTATGATGTTCAAACACCTCACATATGATGTTCAAACACAACCTCACGTATGATGTTCAAACACCTCACATATGATGTTCAAACACAACCTCACGTATGATGTTCAAACACAACCTCACATATGATGTTCAAACACAACCTCACATATGATGTTCAAACATAACCTCACATAATTATGATGTTCAAACACAACCTCACATATGATGTTCAAACATAACCTGACGTATGATGTTCAAACATAACCTCACATATGATGTTCAAACATAACCTGACATATGATGTTCAAACATAACCTGACGTATGATGTTCAAACACAACCTCATGTATGATGTTCAAACATAACCTGACATGATGTTCAAACATAACCTGACATGATGTTCAAACACAGCCTCACATATGATATTTAAACTTGGCAAATTACAGCAATTAGATGCTAGTTCATGAAAGTGTATATATACAATAGACATACAAAGTTATAATACTTGAAACATAGATCTGATTTAGTTCTGTTGATAGTTTTATTGTGCAGTTAAGTAAACAACTCAATAAACACAGTTACATATTACATCATTTATTGCAATATTTACGTTCATATTGTGTAATGTGTTCTTATGAAATTTCATTTGATCCCTATGGGCATGCATATCTGTACCTACATCTATAAAATCTCTTTAATTGGCCAAAATCTATGAAAAGTCAAAATTATACCTGCTATCTGCCATAGGTAGGTTTCAGTTTTGGTAACTTTAGCATTAGAAAAAGTTTATTAATTAAGCAAAATGTTTTGTTGTAGAATTATAAAATATATGGAGTAAAACTGCTGGTATAGTAAGATTTTGTTCGTGTTTTGCGTGTCAAGGCACTCGGTTTATTGAGACAAGTAATTAAAATAATCAAATTTCAAATAAGAGACTATGTTCTCCCTAAATGCACAATAGTTCACAGTGAGAGCCTGCGTACCTGGAATTGTTGTGCAAGTGCATGCTGGGAGCACCAACAATAGTTCGCAGTGAGAGCCTGCTTACTTGGAATTGTTGTGCAGGTGCATGCTGGGAGCACCAACAATAGTTCGCAGTGAGAGCCTGCGTACCTGGAATCGTTGTGCAAGTGCATGCTGGGAGCACCAACAATAGTTCGCAGTGAGAGCCTGCTTACTTGGAATTGTTGTGCAGGTGCATGCTGGGAGCACCAACAATAGTTCGCAGTGAGAGCCTGCTTACTTGGAATTGTTGTGCAGGTGCATGCTGGGAGCACCAACAATAGTTTGCAGTGAGAGCCTGTGTACCTGGAATCGTTGTGCAGGTGCATGCTGGGAGCACCAACAATAGTTCGCAGTGAGAGCCTGCGTACCTGGAATCGTTGTGCAGGTGCATGCTGGGAGCACCAACAATAGTTCACAGTGAGAGCCTGCGTACCTGGAATTGTTGTGCAAGTGCATGCTGGGAGCACCAACAATAGTTCGCAGTGAGAGGCTGCTTACTTGGAATTGTTGTGCAAGTGCATGCTGGGAGCACCAACAATAGTTCGCAGTGAGAGCCAGCGTACCTGGAATAGGTGCATGCTGGGAGCACCAACAATAGTTCACAGTGAGAGCCTGCGTACCTGGAATTGTTGTGCAAGTGCATGCTGGGAGCACCAACAATAGTTCGCAGTGAGAGGCTGCGTACCTGGAATTGTTGTGCGCCTGCGTACCTGGAATTGTTGTGCAAGTGCATGCTGGGAGCACCAACAATAGTTTGCTGTGAGAGCCTGCGTACCTGGAATCGTTGTGCGCCTGTGTACCTGGAATTGTTGTGCAAGTGCATGCTGGGAGCACCAACAATAGTTTGCCGTGAGAGCCTGCGTACCTGGAATCGTTGTGCGCCTGTGTACCTGGAATTGTTGTGCAAGTGCATGCTGGGAGCACCAACAATAGTTTGCCGTGAGAGCCTGCGTACCTGGAATCGTTGTGCGCCTGTGTACCTGGAATTGTTGTGCAAGTGCATGCTGGGAGCACCAACAATAGTTCGCAGTGAGTGCCTGCGTACCTGAAATCGTTGTGCAAGTGCATGCTGGGAGCACCAACAATAGTTTGCAGTGAGAGCCTGCGTACCTGGAATCGTTGTGCAAGTGCATACTGGGAGCACCAACAATAGTTCGCAGTGAGAGGCTGCGTACCTGGAATTGTTGTGCGCCTGCGTACCTGGAATTGTTGTGCAAGTGCATGCTGGGAGCACCAACAATAGTTTGCCGTGAGAGCCTGCGTACCTGGAATTGTTGTGCAAGTGCATGCTGGGAGCACCAACAATAGTTTGCCGTGAGAGCCTGCGTACCTGGAATCGTTGTGCAAGTGCATGCTGGGAGCACCAACAATAGTTTGCCGTGAGAGCCTGCGTACCTGGAATCGTTGTGCAAGTGCATGCTGGGAGCACCAAGTATACAATCATTCCCGAAAACCGAGAAACCTAGTCTCTTTGTGAGAAGCTAGTTTATCACAATTATTGTACCATATGTCTGCCATACGTCCACTCACTTTATGTTTGCTAAAACTTTTCACCATTTCAAAATTTACATATAAGTTTTCAGTGTTGGTCTTTCGTTTTTATTCTAGTTGCATTATACAGCAATTATTTTGTATTTGTTTCACATATTTCAAGATGATTCATGGTTTTTACAAACAATATAGTGGACATTTAAAACTCCCATTTTCTCGTTAGTTTTGTTCTTTACTGTAGATCTGTCATGTTTCATGGAGGATTTCTTTGCCTTGTTCTAGTAATACTGAGTTGAACATAGGTTGTAAAACAATAAATAAATTGCCTATTAAATACATAGCAGAAAGTAAAAACATAGTAGAAAGTAAATACATAGTAGAAAGTAAATACATAGTAGAAAGTAAAAACATGGTAGAAAGTAAATACATAGTAGAAAGTAAATACATGGTAGAAAGTAAATACATAGTAGAAAGTAAAAACATAGTAGAAAGTAAAAACATAGTAGAAAGTAAATACATAGTAGAAAGTAAAAACATGGTAGAAAGTAAATACATAGTAGAAAGTAAATACATAGTAGAAAGTAAATACATAGTAGAAAGTAAATACATAGTAGAAAGTAAAAACATAGTAGAAAGTAAATACATAGTAGAAAGTAAATACATAGTAGAAAGTAAAAACATAGTAGAAAGTAAATACATAGTAGAAAGTAAAAACATAGTAGAAAGTAAAAACATAGTAGAAAGTAAAAACATAGTAGAAAGTAAAAACATAGTAGAAAGTAAAAACATAGTAGAAAGTAAAAACATAGTAGAAAGTAAAAACATAGTAGAAAGTAAAAACATAGTAGAAAGTAAAAACATAGTAGAAAGTAAAAACATAGTAGAAAGTAAAAACATAGTAGAAAGTAAAAACATAGTAGAAAGTAAAAACATAGTAGAAAGTAAATACATAGTAGAAAGTAAATACATAGTAGAAAGTAAAAACATAGTAGAAAGTAAAAACATAGTAGAAAGTAAAAACATAGTAGAAAGTAAAAACATAGTAGAAAGTAAAAACATAGTAGAAAGTAAAAACATAGTAGAAAGTAAAAACATAGTAGAAAGTAAATACATAGTAGAAAGTAAATACATAGTAGAAAGTAAAAACATAGTAGAAAGTAAAAACATAGTAGAAAGTAAAAACATAGTAGAAAGTAAATACATAGTAGAAAGTAAATACATAGTAGAAAGTAAAAACATAGTAGAAAGTAAATACATAGTAGAAAGTAAATACATAGTAGAAAGTAAAAACATAGTAGAAAGTAAAAACATAGTAGAAAGTAAAAACATAGTAGAAAGTAAAAACATAGTAGAAAGTAAAAACATAGTAGAAAGTAAAAACATAGTAGAAAGTAAATACATAGTAGAAAGTAAAAACATAGTAGAAAGTAAATACATAGTAGAAAGTAAAAACATAGTAGAAAGTAAATACATAGTAGAAAGTAAAAACATAGTAGAAAGTAAAAACATAGTAGAAAGTAAAAACATAGTAGAAAGTAAAAACATAGTAGAAAGTAAATACATAGTAGAAAGTAAAAACATAGTAGAAAGTAAAAACATAGTAGAAAGTAAATACATAGTAGAAAGTAAAAACATAGTAGAAAGTAAATACATAGTAGAAAACATAGTAGAAAGTAAAAACATAGTAGAAAGTAAAAACATAGTAGAAAGTAAAAACATAGTAGAAAGTAAAAACATAGTAGAAAGTAAATACATAGTAGAAAGTAAAAACATAGTAGAAAGTAAATACATAGTAGAAAGTAAATAAAACATAGTAGAAAGTAAAAACATAGTAGAAAGTAAAAACATAGTAGAAAGTAAAAACATAGTAGAAAGTAAAAACATAGTAGAAAGTAAAAACATAGTAGAAAGTAAAAACATAGTAGAAAGTAAAAACATAGTAGAAAGTAAATACATAGTAGAAAGTAAAAACATAGTAGAAAGTAAATACATAGTAGAAAGTAAATACATAGTAGAAAGTAAAAACATAGTAGAAAGTAAATACATAGTAGAAAGTAAATACATAGTAGAAAGTAAACATAGTAGAAAGTAAAACAAAAAAAAACAAAAAAAAAAACATAGTAGAAAGTAAAAACATAGTAGAAAGTAAATACATAGTAGAAAGTAAAAACATAGTAGAAAGTAAATACATAGTAGAAAGTAAAAACATAGTAGAAAGTAAAAACATAGTAGAAAGTAAAAACATAGTAGAAAGTAAAAACATAGTAGAAAGTAAAAACATAGTAGAAAGTAAAAACATAGTAGAAAGTAAAAACATAGTAGAAAGTAAAAACATAGTAGAAAGTAAAAACATAGTAGAAAGTAAATACATAGTAGAAAGTAAAAACATAGTAGAAAGTAAAAACATAGTAGAAAGTAAAAACATAGTAGAAAGTAAAAACATAGTAGAAAGTAAATACATAGTAGAAAGTAAATACATAGTAGAAAGTAAAAACAAAAAAAAAACATAGTAGAAAGTAAATACATAGTAGAAAGTAAAAACATAGTAGAAAGTAAAAACATGGTCTGTTCATTTATATTTCCAATCTTTCATTTCTGATACCACATCCACTGTGAAGCGGTACTCAAATCAAACTGAAAAACAGCAAATATATTACAAATGCAATATCAAACATTGACACCGTTTACCCGCCAAATATTATAGTATATCCTACCTTCAGTTTGCAATGGCCTGACTTCTTATATGATATCTTTTCCACACATCAACTAGTCTGAAGTTTTCTCACGTCACCTAATTTTTCCAAAACTCAAAAACTATACACTGCCTATCATGAAAATGCATGTTTTACTTTACCTAAAAGAAAAAAATGAAATATATTGGTCCTCAGGACTACATTCGACCTCAGATGCACCCTACAAGCTATCATTATGAAACTCCAATACAAATGTGTAATTGATTGTGTGCTGTGTAACTTTGTATAAAAGTAAAGTGTTTGTTTATTATAGTGTCACCCCTATTTAAAGGGCCAGCCATTTCGGACTTATGAGACACCTCTTTTTTATGAACATCAGTACTTCCCGAATCCTACGCTTGTGTGCCAGGCGCAAGGCTGGTATGCAATCGGAACCGTTATTTAATAGCTGGCGGCTCACCAACCGACTATATCAGAACGAACCCTGACGAGATTTAAACCTTCGACCTCCCACTCCGTAGTGGCTTGCGGTAGGTCGGTGGTTCTAGCCACCAGATGACCATCCATGCCTGCAATACTGCACGGAGGCCGCCCAAGGGCCTTCCTCAACCAATAATAGCTTGAGAGTTGCTGTATAACCTAAGCTGTTGGTACGACTTTAACCCTTTCCCTCATAGAAACACCTCTTGATGCCATTACCAATACAACATACATTGACAATGTAGTAGCCATACCAATGTTCATAATAAAGGCCAGCATCTCATGTAGTCCCATTAATATCTATGGAGGTGGGATAGATATGGCGACTACTTATCCACTGCATGATAGCTAAATGTTTGTCGTTTGTATGGAGATATAATAGTATATTAAATCTAATCTAAAAATATTAAATCTCTATAAAGGAAATGGTTAACCCCCCAAAACAAGCGTTGTTTGTCTTATTACCAGAAGAGGTTTTATTTCAATTGTTTAGTTTTACTTTATTAAAGTTGTAGTATGCTATTAATGTTAAGCTTAGTCGACACTTTCACACGATACTGTAGTACCGGTAATAATTCCATACTCTAGTAAAATGTGGGACTAAATCTCTATTCCATTATGTGATATTTGAGGAATATTCTATGCAGATATTTAAATATAATTATTTTTCATCCTCTACTTGTCTACTGATTGCCATTACAACTTTAAGTTTAATTTTTAGAACAATTTCAAGACATAAATGATGGATTATTATTTATGATATTGCAATAGATGGATGTATATTGGTAGGTCTAAATCGCTGAAAGTGTAACCTCGGGACAGGTATCAGAGCAAATTAATGGTGTCTGTTAAACCCTGTTCACTGACCAGGTGCTACCACATTCACTGACCATGTGCTACCACATTCACTGACCAGGTGCTACCACATTCACTGACCAGGTGCTACCACATTCACTGACCATGTGCTACCACATTCACTGATCAGGTGCTACCACATTCACTGACCAGGTGCTACCACATTCACTGACCATGTGCTACCACATTCACTGACCAGGTGCTACCACATTCACTGACCATGTGCTACCACATTCACTGACCAGGTGCTACCACATTCACTGACCAGGTGCTACCACATTCACTGACCATGTGCTACCACATTCACTGACCAGGTGCTACCACATTCACTGACCAGGTGCTACCACATTCACTGACCAGGTGCTACCACATTCACTGACAAGGTGCTACCACATTCACTGACCATGTGCTACCACATTCACTGACCATGTGCTACCACATTCACTGACCAGGTGCTATCACATTCACTGACCAGGTGCTATCACATTCACTGACCATGTGCTACCACATTCACTGACCAGGTGCTACCACATTCACTGACCAGGTGCTATCACATTCACTGACCATGTGCTACCACATTCACTGACCAGGTGCTACCACATTCACTGACCAGGTGCTACCACATTCACTGACCAGGTGCTACCACATTCACTGACCATGTGCTACCACATTCACTGACCAGGTGCTACCACATTCACTGACCAGGTGCTACCACATTCACTGACCAGGTGCTACCACATTCACTGACCAGGTGCTACCACATTCACTGACCATGTGCTACCACATTCACTGACCAGGTGCTACCACATTCACTGACCAGGTGCTACCACATTCACTGACCATGTGCTACCACATTCACTGACCATGTGCTACCACATTCACTGACCAGGTGCTACCACATTCACTGACCAGGTGCTACCACATTCACTGACCATGTGCTACCACATTCACTGACCATGTGCTACCACATTCACTGACCAGGTGCTACCACATTCACTGACCAGGTGCTACCACATTCACTGACCAGGTGCTACCACATTCACTGACCATGTGCTACCACATTCACTGACCAGGTGCTACCACATTCACTGACCAGGTGCTACCACATTCACTGACCATGTGCTACCACATTCACTGACCAGGTGCTACCACATTCACTGACCAGGTGCTACCACATTCACTGACCAGGTGCTACCACATTCACTGACAAGGTGCTATCACATTCACTGACAAGGTGCTACCACATTCACTGACCATGTGCTACCACATTCACTGACCAGGTGCTATCACATTCACTGACAAGGTGCTATCACATTCACTGACAAGGTGCTACCACATTCACTGACCAGGTGCTACCACATTCACTGACAAGGTGCTATCACATTCACTGACAAGGTGCTATCACATTCACTGACCATGTGCTACCACATTCACTGACCAGGTGCTACCACATTCACTGACCAGGTGCTACCATATTCACTGATCAGGTGCTACTACATTCACTGACCAGGTGCTACTACATTCACTGACCAGGGACTCACTGGTACACAGACAGACTACAGACAAGATTAGATATTAAATTTAAAAGATGAATACATTCTTAACTCTATGCATGCTGGGTAAAATAAAAGCTATAAATAGTTAAAATAGTTGTAGCAGCCGACAGTTCATTAATATGTTTTTTCTTATTTGTAACTGAAACGTTTGGAAATATGTCGTGGAATTTCATTAGAAACTTGTCATTAGAACAAAAAACAATAAAATATCTCCCTCACCCAGATTGGTTGTAATATTTATATTTAAATCAAGCAATTAGTTCATAATGGCCTAATAGAAGATTTAGTGGTTTATAATGTGTCATTAGATATTTCAATGATAGGTTATGTTAACTTTGATTTTGTTTTTCAGTCTGTGATACAAATCGTGGAGAACCTGGACATAGACAAGCTCAACTATAGGATAGGACTCAGCAAGGTAGGTAGCAGTTCTACTTGTGTTCTCTGTATTTGCAGTACAATATTGGAATGATAGATCTGTGGAGTGCAGTAGAATTCGACCTAGTTACCAATTGCATGCAGATAACATACATCTATTTAACTAGCAGGTTTTTCTGTGACTAATCATTTGCTTTTGTTTAAATTCTTGATAGCATATGCCTGCTTAGGAAAGTCTTCATCAGTATTGTTGTCATGAAGGAGAGAGAGATTATTTTGTCATTTAAGTTTATTTAACGTCGATACTGGTTGCCCATTTGAGCGACGGGCAGTTTGCCTAGCAACACCGTTCCTTGACAGAGGCTCTAGCCGTTAACCAGTACTTGGTGCACCAACCTCCGTAAGAACCGAAGGAGAGAAAAGAGGCAATGTGGGTATATAAATGTTTTTCCTAGTCATCTCAGGAGGGTGAGATGGATTGGGGGGAAGTCATCTCAGGATGGTCAGACGGATTGGGGAAAGCCATCTCATGAGGGTGAGACGGACAGGGGGAAAGGCCTCTCGGGAGGCTGAGATGGATTGGGGGACAGCCATCTCGGAAGGGTGAGATGGACAGGGGGAAAGCCATCTCGGAATGGTGAGATGGATTGGGGGACAGCCATCTTGGGAGTGTGAATTGGGTAGGCGGAAACCCGTCTCATGAGGGTGAGGGAGATTGATAGTTGGTTGTTGGTAAGGTTAAGTGTTTGTGGAAGTTAACATGAAGGATACCTGTAGGTATGTTGTATTGTTACATGGATAGTGATACAGCCATTCCAGCTCAACATTCCATGATAACCTATCAGTTGGAGAATTACTGCATGCAGTTACCTTGTATCATTGACAAGGTGTGGCAGGAAATTACTGTACAATAGTTCATGTTCGTCTAGCAGACATGTTTAACTCATTAGTGAAGCAATCTCAGAAAATACATATTCAATTTTATTTCCTTGTACATTGAAAAACTAAACCGAATGGCATCCGGACCAGAGGAGAAGTTGGGTTTGGAGGGGTTTTTGGTTTTCATTCAATAAGGATAGGAAAATATTGGGACCGGGAAAATCGTCCGGCTTAGAAGGAATTCTGCTATAGGGAGATTCTAGTTTTAAGGGGTTCCCCTGTATCCGATTTGGCTGGCATGGCATGCTTGTGGACAAATGTATGTTTGTTGTGTAGTGACAACTTATGTGAAATTATTATTCAGTGGGTAAGAACAGCCAGGGACAAATTGGCAGCAGTGGTGGAGGGTGCGTAGGGGGAGGGGTGGAGGGTGCACATGGGGAGGGTGAACGTTGGCTAAAGTTTGAAAGCTTGGGAGAGATGTACCATTTATGGAGAGAGTGGAAGCGAAATATCAATGTATCAGTTATTCTAATCTCTCTGTGACAGTGCATTAACCCTTTCCCTCATAGAATCACCTCTGGACGCCATTGCCAATACGACATATATTATATTGACAATGTAGTAGCCAAACCAATGCTCATAATAAAGGCCAGAATCTCTATGTAGTCCCAGTAATATCTATGGAGGTGGGATAGATATGGCGACTACTTATCCACTGCATGATAGCTAAATGACTGTCGTTTGTATGGAGATATAATAGTATATTAACCTAAATCTCTATGAAGGAAAGGGTTAATTCAACCATTCACTGTACATTTATAATGTAGACAAAAGAAGGATTGGATTTATTAGTTTAGTTTATACAACTTTATTTTAGCTCGATTGCGAAACAAGTTCTTACAACTTATATTAATCACTCTCGAGACCTCATTCCTGATGGAATCCATCGCCACGAGCGGGAGAGAATAGGCAATGTGGAATTTAAATGTCTTGCCTAAGGGCACAATCGTAACGGCTCCAGCGGGGCTCGAACTCTGGACCGTTCGCACCTGAAGCGAACGTGCATCCACTACGGTATCACGACTTGGATTTATTGTGGATTGTATTGAGAATAAATGTTTACAGCTGCAATACACATCTAGTGTGTACAATAAGCCAGGGTTTACCTACAGCTGCAATACACATCTAGTGTGTACAATAAGCCAGGGTTTACCTACAGCTGCAATACACATCTAGTGTGTACGCTAAGCCAGAGTTTACCACACATTATGCTGCTACTTGGCTGCACAGATTTTAACTTCCATGCGGGAAAAGCATGCCAGGTTTAGACCCAAACAAATGTGAATGCACACATTAAACCTAGTTACCTTGAACATTTGAAGAAAATTGGATTAAATTAGTGTACTGTTTTTAATTCTTAAATTTAGTTTATGCATATTCATTTTAGTTTGATTGCGAAAAAAGTTTTTACAATTTTATATTAATCGCTCTCGAGACCTCATTCCTGGTGGAATCCATCGCCACGAGGGAGAGAGACTAGGCAATGTGGAATTTAAATGCCTTCTTGCCTAAAGGCACACTCGTAACGGCTACAGCTGGGTGCAAACTCCAGGCCTATCGCACCTGAAGCGAACACGCTAGCACGACATTCACAGAATTATTAAACATGGAATAGTATACCATAATTTTAACTAAAAATTCTTGAAAATAGCAATTCCAATGTACTTGGGACCAAGTTTCGATATGCCAAATGTATTTCGAAAACCTCGAATTATGAATACTTGTTATTAGTTGTAAGGATTTGAATGACCTTGGATTTATCACCAATAGCACATCATTCTGGGGTGTAATAAATAAAATGTGAAGAGTAATATATGATGCAACAATTTCTCACTCCCTTTACAACGTGCACATCTTTATGAATTTTACGATTTTTGTAAGACAGAAAATATCTCTTTCAATTTTACTTAATTCAATTTGACCTAATTACAAATGTTAAAGAACCAAGGTAGATAGACCAAGGATATAGGCTGCATATGCATACATCAACATTCCTAATTTTGAATTATAAACTTTTGTACTTGTATTGATTAAACAACAAAGGAAAACTAAATACCAAAATGTACATTCAATAGAACTGAATTATCGATTGAGTGACACGTTTGATCACTTGTCAAATTTGATTCCCTTTCCACAAAATCAAAAATGTCTTGTTTTCACATAAATAATGATGTAAGTAAATTTACTTAATTCAAGTGTATACACAATGGTACAATATGTAATCAGTGATTGATTTAAATGGTCCTTCCTTCATTCCCTCGTTGCTGACTTTTTCTTCTTGGTCTTCATAAAATATTTACCATTTTATTGATGTAATGAAAGGTTGTTGTAAATTAGAATTAGGTGCATTAGATTGTCTCAGGTTTATTCTTCGTTAATTGGATTTCGTGGTAGTGTATAGCCGATACATGTATATCTCTTCGGTTGATTAATATAATTTGGATTTCTAACCAGTATCTCTCATTGCTTGAATGAATTAAAAGAAAGCAAGGTAATGTAGAATTAAGTATTTTGGAATTACACTGCTAATGATGCTCACACCTTGAAACAAGTGGGAGTAGCTATATTGGATGAATCAAGTGGGAGGAGCTATATTGGAATCACAGTCTCCATGCATTGATAGTCCCGCCTCAATCTTGTTCTCATTTCGTCTCCAAAATCCCCTTGTTGAATGTTCATGGATTGTTGGAAGCATCAATATGAATAGTAGTTGTGCATATTCCTCTTTGTTGATTTTTGGCAGAGATAAATATGGCTCTTGATAGATGTTGACAAACATTCATTTATCCTCTCTCCAAAACATAACCCTGTTGATTTTTCATAAAATGTTACCTTGGTATTGTTCCACTTTGAAGATGTTAACAAACAAATGTTTTGTCCTTGCTTCATAGCCATTAAACCGTGTCGTATAATTATATTCATTGAAACTGTTGTCATCGTGTTCTCCTCTGTTGAGTTCTGACACAGAGCTATGGCCAACGGAAGATGTTCAAGAATGATGTTTGTCCACACTGGTTCTACTAAGCCACAAGTTAAATCCTATTATTTACCGAGAATTTTCGGTACTTAAACCTAGTTGTACACATCGTTATTGCAACCCATTCAGATGATTTTTGACATAGTTATTGCCCTTTGACCATTGTAATGAACAAAGTGTTCACACAAGTCAATAATGTAAAGTAATGATCCATAGTTACCCTGGTTGTGTATTTTGTCATCATGTTCTGCTCTGTTGAATTTTTGATAAGAGTTACAACTGCTTGGGAAACTATTTATATGGGGTCCACATCGTATTTGAGTCGTGTTTGAGCCCTGCGAGGACCATATTGTTGTTGTGTGGTTTAGGCAAGACACTTAAATCCACATTGCCTCTTCTCTATCCTTCATGGCGATGGATTCCATCAGGAATGATGTCCTGGTAGCGATTAATGGAAAAGGAAAGAACTTGTTTTGCAATCAGGCTAGATTAAATTTGTATCAATTTTACAATTATATAGTTGCCACAAAATGTTTGTTTGGGTTTTTAAAGTCGGACCAAAAGCTTAGGTCAGGCGATGACTCTCCAGCTTGTTTGGGTTTTTAAAGTCGGACCAAAAGTTTAGGTCAGGCGACGACTCTCCAGCTTGTTTTGGGTTTTTAACGTCGGACCTACAGCTTAGGTCAGGCGACGACTCTCCAGCTTGTTTTGGGTTTTTAAAGTCAGACCGTCAGCTTAGGTCAGGCGACGACTCTCCAACTTGTTTTGGGTTTTTAACGTCGGACCAACAGCTTAGGTCAGGCGACGACTCTCCAGCTTGTTTTGGGTTTTTAACGTCGGACCTACAGCTTAGGTCATGCGACGACTCTCCAGCTTGTTTTGGGTTTTTAAAGTCAGACCATCAGCTTAGGTCAGGCGACGACTCTCCAACTTGTTTTGGGTTTTTAAAGTCAGACCATCAGCTTAGGTCAGGCGACAACTCTCCAACTTGTTTTGGGTTTTTAACGTCGTACCTACAGCTTAGGTCAGGCGACGACTCTCCAACTTGTTTTGGGTTTTTAACGTCGGACCTAAGCTTAGGTCAGGCGACGACTCTCCAGCTATTATTGGTTGCGGAAAACCCTGAGTGTCGCTCCGAGCTGTATTTTAGGCAAAGGTACCCAGGTAGAACCACCTACCTTCTGCAAGCCAGCTGGGTTGCTTCCCCACATGAAAGAATTTGACACCCACAGTGCGATTCAAACATTTAGTGTTGGAGTGGCGGGGGGGGAAGTGATTTGAAGTCAACGGCCGTAGCCACTCGGGCGCTGAGACCCAACGCTACAACAGCCATAATATAATACCTTATAGCATCACTTGTGTATCTTAAATTGCAGATCCAGCATCATGATACAAAATACTTTGTACATTCTCCCCAAATATACATGTGCGTTATCAGACAGCTTGTAAGATACATAGTTGTTCTTGGTATTGTTTATCTAGGTGATTTTGTATACTGCTGTTTGATACTTCTCATTATCCTTCCCCTAATAAATAGTCCCTGAAGAGGCACTTGTATCATACCTGTACAAATAGTTTCATAAACAGTTGTCAACAGTTGTCAAGGATTTTCTCTTTGTTTTCCCAGAATATTTTTTTCTTCTTTTCATTTTGAGGCCCCTATCCGGGTAACACAGTTTTACCTACAGCTGCAATACACATCTAGTGTGTACAATAAGCCAGGGTTTACCTACAGCTGCAATGCACATCTAGTTGTACAATACGCCAGGGTTTACCTACAGCTGCAATGCACATCTAGTTGTACAACAAACCAGGGATCGCTTCTACCTACTATCTTATTTTTTATATGATTAGAAATTATTATTATATAATTAGAGATTATTTTGATATGATTAGAGATTATTTTGATATGATTAGAGATTATTTTGATATAATTAGAAATTATTTTGATATGATTAGAGATTATTTTGATATGATTAGAGATTATTTTGATATGATTAGAGATTATTTTTTTATATAATTAAGAGTTTATTTTTATATGATTAGAGATTATTGTTTCTTTATTACTGCTATTTGATTATGGGGGTCATTTTATAAAATAACGAATTTATGATAATGATTGTTGTATACATTATGAACAGGACTGCTAAAAACGAGTTCTCTGTTCATCCATGATAACCTATCAGTTGGAGAATTACTGCATGCAGTTACCTTGTATCATTGACAAGGTGTGGCAGGAAATTACTGTACAATAGTTCATGTTCGTCTAGCAGACATGTTTAACTCATTAGTGAAGCAATCTCAGAAAATACATATTCAATTTTATTTCCTTGTACATTGAAAAACTAAACCGAATGGCATCCGGACCAGAGGAGAAGTTGGGTTTGGAGGGGTTTTTCGGTTTTCATTCAATAAGGATAGGAAAATATTGGGACCGGGAAAACCGTCCGGCTTAGAAGGAATTCCGCTATAGGGAGATTCTAGTTTTAAGGGGTTCCCCTGTATCCGATTTGGCTGGCATGCTTGTGGACAAATGTATGTTTGTTGTGTAGTGACAGCTTATGTGAAATTATTATTCAGTGGGTAAGAACAGCCAGGGACAAATTGGCAGCAGTGGTGGAGGGTGCGGAGGGGGAGGGGTGGAGGGTGCACATGGGGAGGGTGAACGTTGGCTAAAGTTTGAAAGCTTGGGAGAGATGTACCATTTATGGAGAGAGTGGAAACGAAATATCAATGTATCAGTTATTCTAACTCTCTGTGACAGTGCATTAACCCTTTCCCTCATAGAATCACCTCTTGACGCCATTGCCAATACGACAAATATATTGACAATGTAGTAGCCAAACCAATGCTCATAATAAAGGCCAGAATCTCATGTAGTCCCAGTAATATCTATGGAGGTGGGATATATATGGCGACTACTTATCCACTGCATGGTAGCTAAATGGTGTCGTTTGTGTGGAGATATAATAGTATATTAACCTAAATCTCTATGTAGTCCCAGTAATATCTATGGAGGTGGGATAGATATGGCGACTACTTATCCACTGCATGATAGCTAAATGACTGTCGTTTGTATGGAGATATAATAGTATATTAACCTAAATCTCTATGAAGGAAAGGGTTAATTCAACCATTCACTGTACATTTATAATGTAGACAAAAGAAGGATTGGATTTATTAGTTTAGTTTATACAACTTTATTTTAGCTCGATTGCGAAACAAGTTCTTACAACTTATATTAATCACTCTCGAGACCTCATTCCTGATGGAATCCATCGCCACGAGCGGGAGAGAATAGGCAATGTGGAATTTAAATGTCTTGCCTAAGGGCACAATCGTAACGGCTCCAGCGGGGCTCGAACTCTGGACCGTTCGCACCTGAAGCGAACGTGCATCCACTACGGTATCACGACTTGGATTTATTGTGGATTGTATTGAGAATAAATGTTACAGCTGCAATACACATCTAGTGTGTACAATAAGCCAGGGTTTACCTACAGCTGCAATACACATCTAGTGTGTACAATAAGCCAGGGTTTACCTACAGCTGCAATACACATCTAGTGTGTACAATAAGCCAGGGTTTACCACACATTATGCTGCTACTTGGCTGCACAGATTTTAACTTCCATGCGGGAAAAGCATGCCAGGTTTAGACCCAAACAAATGTGAATGCACACATTAAACCTAGTTACCTTGAACATTTGAAGAAAATTGGATTAAATTAGTGTACTGTTTTTAATTCTTAAATTTAGTTTATGCATATTCATTTTAGTTTGATTGCGAAAAAAGTTTTTACAATTTTATATTAATCGCTCTCGAGACCTCATTCCTGGTGGAATCCATCGCCACGAGGGAGAGAGACTAGGCAATGTGGAATTTAAATGCCTTCTTGCCTAAAGGCACACTCGTAACGGCTACAGCTGGGTGCAAACTCCAGGCCTATCGCACCTGAAGCGAACACGCTAGCACGACATTCACAGAATTATTAAACATGGAATAGTATACCATAATTTTAACTAAAAATTCTTGAAAAGAGCAATTCCAATGTACTTGGGACCAAGTTTCGATATGCCAAATGTATTTCGAAAACCTCGAATTATGAATACTTGTTATTAGTTGTAAGGATTTGAATGACCTTGGATTTATCACCAATAGCACATCATTCTGGGGTGTAATAAATAAAATGTGAAGAGTAATATATGATGCAACAATTTCTCACTCCCTTTACAACGTGCACATCTTTATGAATTTTACGATTTTTGTAAGACAGAAAATATCTCTTTCAATTTTACTTAATTCAATTTGACCTAATTACAAATGTTAAAGAACCAAGGTAGATAGACCAAGGATATAGGCTGCATATGCATACATCAACATTCCTAATTTTGAATTATAAACTTTTGTACTTGTATTGATTAAACAACAAAGGAAAACTAAATACCAAAATGTACATTCAATAGAACTGAATTATCGATTGAGTGACACGTTTGATCACTTGTCAAATTTGATTCCCTTTCCACAAAATCAAAAATGTCTTGTTTTCACATAAATAATGATGTAAGTAAATTTACTTAATTCAAGTGTATACACAATGGTACAATATGTAATCAGTGATTGATTTAAATGGTCCTTCCTTCATTCCCTCGTTGCTGACTTTTTCTTCTTGGTCTTCATAAAATATTTACCATTTTATTGATGTAATGAAAGGTTGTTGTAAATTAGAATTAGGTGCATTAGATTGTCTCAGGTTTATTCTTCGTTAATTGGATTTCGTGGTAGTGTATAGCCGATACATGTATATCTCTTCGGTTGATTAATATAATTTGGATTTCTAACCAGTATCTCTCATTGCTTGAATGAATTAAAAGAAAGCAAGGTAATGTAGAATTAAGTATTTTGGAATTACACTGCTAATGATGCTCACACCTTGAAACAAGTGGGAGTAGCTATATTGGATGAATCAAGTGGGAGGAGCTATATTGGAATCACAGTCTCCATGCATTGATAGTCCCGCCTCAATCTTGTTCTCATTTCGTCTCCAAAATCCCCTTGTTGAATGTTCATGGATTGTTGGAAGCATCAATATGAATAGTAGTTGTGCATATTCCTCTTTGTTGATTTTTGGCAGAGATAAATATGGCTCTTGATAGATGTTGACAAACATTCATTTATCCTCTCTCCAAAACATAACCCTGTTGATTTTTCATAAAATGTTACCTTGGTATTGTTCCACTTTGAAGATGTTAACAAACAAATGTTTTGTCCTTGCTTCATAGCCATTAAACCGTGTCGTATAATTATATTCATTGAAACTGTTGTCATCGTGTTCTCCTCTGTTGAGTTCTGACACAGAGCTATGGCCAACGGAAGATGTTCAAGAATGATGTTTGTCCACACTGGTTCTACTAAGCCACAAGTTAAATCCTATTATTTACCGAGAATTTTCGGTACTTAAACCTAGTTGTACACATCGTTATTGCAACCCATTCAGATGATTTTTGACATAGTTATTGCCCTTTGACCATTGTAATGAACAAAGTGTTCACACAAGTCAATAATGTAAAGTAATGATCCATAGTTACCCTGGTTGTGTATTTTGTCATCATGTTCTGCTCTGTTGAATTTTTGATAAGAGTTACAACTGCTTGGGAAACTATTTATATGGGGTCCACATCGTATTTGAGTCGTGTTTGAGCCCTGCGAGGACCATATTGTTGTTGTGTGGTTTAGGCAAGACACTTAAATCCACATTGCCTCTTCTCTATCCTTCATGGCGATGGATTCCATCAGGAATGATGTCCTGGTAGCGATTAATGGAAAAGGAAAGAACTTGTTTTGCAATCAGGCTAGATTAAATTTGTATCAATTTTACAATTATATAGTTGCCACAAAATGTTTGTTTGGGTTTTTAAAGTCGGACCAAAAGCTTAGGTCAGGCGATGACTCTCCAGCTTGTTTGGGTTTTTAAAGTCGGACCAAAAGTTTAGGTCAGGCGACGACTCTCCAGCTTGTTTTGGGTTTTTAACGTCGGACCTACAGCTTAGGTCAGGCGACGACTCTCCAGCTTGTTTTGGGTTTTTAAAGTCAGACCGTCAGCTTAGGTCAGGCGACGACTCTCCAACTTGTTTTGGGTTTTTAACGTCGGACCAACAGCTTAGGTCAGGCGACGACTCTCCAGCTTGTTTTGGGTTTTTAACGTCGGACCTACAGCTTAGGTCATGCGACGACTCTCCAGCTTGTTTTGGGTTTTTAAAGTCAGACCATCAGCTTAGGTCAGGCGACGACTCTCCAACTTGTTTTGGGTTTTTAAAGTCAGACCATCAGCTTAGGTCAGGCGACAACTCTCCAACTTGTTTTGGGTTTTTAACGTCGTACCTACAGCTTAGGTCAGGCGACGACTCTCCAACTTGTTTTGGGTTTTTAACGTCGGACCTAAGCTTAGGTCAGGCGACGACTCTCCAGCTATTATTGGTTGCGGAAAACCCTGAGTGTCGCTCCGAGCTGTATTTTAGGCAAAGGTACCCAGGTAGAACCACCTACCTTCTGCAAGCCAGCTGGGTTGCTTCCCCACATGAAAGAATTTGACACCCACAGTGCGATTCAAACATTTAGTGTTGGAGTGGCGGGGGGGGAAGTGATTTGAAGTCAACGGCCGTAGCCACTCGGGCGCTGAGACCCAACGCTACAACAGCCATAATATAATACCTTATAGCATCACTTGTGTATCTTAAATTGCAGATCCAGCATCATGATACAAAATACTTTGTACATTCTCCCCAAATATACATGTGCGTTATCAGACAGCTTGTAAGATACATAGTTGTTCTTGGTATTGTTTATCTAGGTGATTTTGTATACTGCTGTTTGATACTTCTCATTATCCTTCCCCTAATAAATAGTCCCTGAAGAGGCACTTGTATCATACCTGTACAAATAGTTTCATAAACAGTTGTCAACAGTTGTCAAGGATTTTCTCTTTGTTTTCCCAGAATATTTTTTTCTTCTTTTCATTTTGAGGCCCCTATCCGGGTAACACAGTTTTACCTACAGCTGCAATACACATCTAGTGTGTACAATAAGCCAGGGTTTACCTACAGCTGCAATGCACATCTAGTTGTACAATACGCCAGGGTTTACCTACAGCTGCAATGCACATCTAGTTGTACAACAAACCAGGGATCGCTTCTACCTACTATCTTATTTTTTATATGATTAGAAATTATTATTATATAATTAGAGATTATTTTGATATGATTAGAGATTATTTTGATATGATTAGAGATTATTTTGATATGATTAGAGATTATTTTTTTATATAATTAAGAGTTTATTTTTATATGATTAGAGATTATTGTTTCTTTATTACTGCTATTTGATTATGAGGGTCATTTTATAAAATAACGAATTTATGATAATGATTGTTGTATACATTATGAACAGGACTGCTAAAAACGAGTTCTCTGTTCATCCATGATAACCTATCAGTTGGAGAATTACTGCATGCAGTTACCTTGTATCATTGACAAGGTGTGGCAGGAAATTACTGTACAATAGTTCATGTTCGTCTAGCAGACATGTTTAACTCATTAGTGAAGCAATCTCAGAAAATACATATTCAATTTTATTTCCTTGTACATTGAAAAACTAAACCGAATGGCATCCGGACCAGAGGAGAAGTTGGGTTTGGAGGGGTTTTCGGTTTTCGGTTTTCATTCAATAAGGATAGGAAAATATTGGGACCGGGAAAACCGTCCGGCTTAGAAGGAATTCCGCTATAGGGAGATTCTAGTTTTAAGGGGTTCCCCTGTATCCGATTTGGCTGGCATGCTTGTGGACAAATGTATGTTTGTTGTGTAGTGACAGCTTACGTGAAATTATTATTCAGTGGGTAAGAACAGCCAGGGACAAATTGGCAGCAGTGGTGGAGGGTGCGGAGGGGGAGGGGTGGAGGGTGCACATGGGGAGGGTGAACGTTGGCTAAAGTTTGAAAGCTTGGGAGAGATGTACCATTTATGGAGAGAGTGGAAACGAAATATCAATGTATCAGTTATTCTAATCTCTGTGACAGTGCATTAACCCTTTCCCTCATAGAATCACCTCTTGACGCCTTTGCCAATACGACATATATTGACAATGTAGTAGCCAAACCAATGCTCATAATAAAGGCCAGAATCTCATGTAGTCCCAGTAATATCTATGGAGGTGGGATATATATGGCGACTACTTATCCACTGCATGGTAGCTAAATGGCTGTCGTTTGTATGGAGATATAATAGTATATTAATCTCTAAATCTCTATGAAGGAAAGGGTTAATTCAAACATTCACTGTACATTTATAATGTAGACAAAAGAAGGATTGGATTTATTAGTTTAGTTTATACAACTTTATTTTAGCTCGATTGCGAAACAAGTTCTTGCAACTTATATTAATCACTCTCGAGACCTCATGGAATCGCCACACGGGAGAGAGGAGGCAACGTGGAATTTAAATGTCTTGCCTAAGGGCACAATCATAACGGCTCCAGCGGGGCTCGAACTCCGGACCGTTCGCACCTGAAGCGAACGTGCATCCACTGCGGTATCACGACTTGGATTTATTGTGGATTGTATTGAGAATAAATGTTACAGCTGCAATACACATCTAGTGTGTACAATAAGCCAGGGTTTACCTACAGCTGCAATACACATCTAGTGTGTACAATAAGCCAGGGTTTACTTACAGCTGCAATACACATCTAGTTGTACAATAAGCCAGGGTTTACCTACAGCTGCAATACACATCTAGTGTGTACAATAAGCCAGGGTTTACCTACAGCTGCAATACACATCTAGTGTGTACAATAAGCCAGGGTTTACCTACAGCTGCAATACACATCTAGTGTGTACAATAAGCCAGGGTTTACCTACAGCTGCAATACACATCTAGTGTGTACAATAAGCCAGGGTTTACCTACAGCTGCAATACACATCTAGTGTGTACAATAAGCCAGGGTTTACCTACAGCTGCAATACACATCTAGTGTGTACAATAAGCCAGGGTTTACCTACAGCTGCAATGCACATCTAGTGTGTACAATAAGCCAGGGTTTACCTACAGCTGCAATACACATCTAGTGTGTACAATAAGCCATGGTTTACCTACAGCTGCAATACACATCTAGTGTGTACAATAAGCCAGGGTTTACCTACAGCTGCAATACACATCTAGTGTGTACAATAAGCCAGGGTTTACCTACAGCTGCAATACACATCTAGTGTGTACAATAAGCCAGGGTTTACCTACAGCTGCAATGCACATCTAGTTGTACAACAAGCCAGGGTTTACCTACAGCTGCAATGCACATCTAGTGTGTACAATAAGCCAGGGTTTACCTACAGCTGCAATACACATCTAGTGTGTACAATAAGCCAGGGTTTACCTACAGCTGCAATGCACATCTAGTTGTACAATACGCCACGCCAGGGTTTACCTACAGCTGCAATGCACATCTAGTTGTACAACAAACCAGGGTTTACCTACAGCTGTAATGCACATCTAGTTGTACAATACGCCAGGGTTTACCTACAGCTGCAATACACATCTAGTGTGTACAACAAGCCAGGGTTTACCTACAGCTGCAATGCACATCTAGTTGTACAATATGCCAGGGTTTACCTACAGCTGCAATACACATCTAGTGTGTACAATAAGCCAGGGTTTACCTACAGCTGCAATACACATCTAGTGTGTACAATAAGCCAGGGTTTACCTACAGCTGCAATGCACATCTAGTTGTACAACAAGCCAGGGTTTACCTACAGCTGCAATACACATCTAGTGTGTACAATAAGCCAGGGTTTACCTACAGCTGCAATGCACATCTAGTTGTACAATACGCCAGGGTTTACCTACAGCTGCAATACACATCTAGTGTGTACAACAAGCCAGGGTTTACCTACAGCTGCAATGCACATCTAGTTGTACAATATGCCAGGGTTTACCTACAGCTGCAATACACATCTAGTGTGTACAATAAGCCAGGGTTTACCTACAGCTGCAATACACATCTAGTGTGTACAATAAGCCAGGGTTTACCTACAGCTGCAATGCACATCTAGTTGTACAACAAGCCAGGGTTTACCTACAGCTGCAATACACATCTAGTGTGTACAATAAGCCAGGGTTTACCTACAGCTGCAATGCACATCTAGTTGTACAATACGCCAGGGTTTACCTACAGCTGCAATACACATCTAGTGTGTACAATAAGCCAGGGTTTACCTACAGCTGCAATGCACATCTAGTGTGTACAATAAGCCAGGGTTTACCTACAGCTGCAATGCACATCTAGTGTGTACAATAAGCCAGGGTTTACCACACATTATGCTGCTACTTGGCTGCACAGATTTTAACTTCCATGCGTGAAAAGCATGCCAGTGTTAGACCCAAACAAATGTGAATGCACACATTAAACCTAGTTACCTTGAACATTTGAAGAAAATTGGAATAAATTAGTGTACTGTTTTTAATTCTTAAATTTAGTTTATGCATATTTATTTTAGTTTGATTGCGAAACAAGTTTTTACAATGTTAGATTAATTGCTCTCGAGACCTCATTCCCGATGGAATCCATCGCCACGAGGGGCAGAGACTAGGCAATGTGGAATTTAAATGCCTTCTTGCCTAAAGGCACACTCGTAACGGCTACAGCTGGGTGCAAACTCCAGGCCTATCGCACCTGAAGCGAACACGCTAGCACGACATCCACAGAATTATTAAACGTGGAATAGTATACCATAATTTTAACTAAAAATTCTTGAAAAGAGCAATTCCAATGTACTTGGGACCAAGTTTCGATATGCCAAATGTATTTCGAAAACCTCGAATTATGAATACTTGTTATTAGTTGTAAGGATTTGAATGACCTTGGATTTATCACCAATAGCACATCATTCTGGGGTGTAATAAATAAAATGTGAAGAGTAATATATGATGCAACAATTTCTCACTCCCTTTACAACGTGCACATCTTTATGAATTTTACGATTTTTGTAAGACAGAAAATATCTCTTTCAATTTTACTTAATTCAATTTGACCTAATTACAAATGTTAAAGAACCAAGGTAGATAGACCAAGGATATAGGCTGCATATGCATACATCAACATTCCTAATTTTGAATTATAAACTTTTGTACTTGTATTGATTAAACAACAAAGGAAAACTAAATACCAAAATGTACATTCAATAGAACTGAATTATCGATTGAGTGACACGTTTGATCACTTGTCAAATTTGATTCCCTTTCCACAAAATCAAAAATGTCTTGTTTTCACATAAATAATGATGTAAGTAAATTTACTTAATTCAAGTGTATACACAATGGTACAATATGTAATCAGTGATTGATTTAAATGGTCCTTCCTTCATTCCCTCGTTGCTGACTTTTTCTTCTTGGTCTTCATAAAATATTTACCATTTTATTGATGTAATGAAAGGTTGTTGTAAATTAGAATTAGGTGCATTAGATTGTCTCAGGTTTATTCTTCGTTAATTGGATTTCGTGGTAGTGTATAGCCGATACATGTATATCTCTTCGGTTGATTAATATAATTTGGATTTCTAACCAGTATCTCTCATTGCTTGAATGAATTAAAAGAAAGCAAGGTAATGTAGAATTAAGTATTTTGGAATTACACTGCTAATGATGCTCACACCTTGAAACAAGTGGGAGTAGCTATATTGGATGAATCAAGTGGGAGGAGCTATATTGGAATCACAGTCTCCATGCATTGATAGTCCCGCCTCAATCTTGTTCTCATTTCGTCTCCAAAATCCCCTTGTTGAATGTTCATGGATTGTTGGAAGCATCAATATGAATAGTAGTTGTGCATATTCCTCTTTGTTGATTTTTGGCAGAGATAAATATGGCTCTTGATAGATGTTGACAAACATTCATTTATCCTCTCTCCAAAACATAACCCTGTTGATTTTTCATAAAATGTTACCTTGGTATTGTTCCACTTTGAAGATGTTAACAAACAAATGTTTTGTCCTTGCTTCATAGCCATTAAACCGTGTCGTATAATTATATTCATTGAATCTGTTGTCATCGTGTTCTCCTCTGTTGAGTTCTGACACAGAGCTATGGCCAACGGAAGATGTTCAAGAATGATGTTTGTCCACACTGGTTCTACTAAGCCACAAGTTAAATCCTATTATTTACCGAGAATTTTCGGTACTTAAACCTAGTTGTACATATCGTTATTGCAACCCATTCAGATGATTTTTGACATAGTTATTGCCCTTTGACCATTGTAATGAACAAAGTGTTCACACAAGTCAATAATGTAAAGTAATGATCCATAGTTACCCTGGTTGTGTATTTTGTCATCATGTTCTGCTCTGTTGAATTTTTGATAAGAGTTACAACTGCTTGGGAAACTATTTATACGGGGTCCACATCGTATTTGAGTCGTGTTTGAGCCCTGCGAGGACCATATTGTTGTTGTGTGGTTTAGGCAAGACACTTAAATCCACATTGCCTCTTCTCTATCCTTCATGGCGATGGATTCCATCAGGAATGATGTCCTGGTAGCGATTAATGGAAAAGGAAAGAACTTGTTTTGCAATCAGGCTAGATTAAATTTGTATCAATTTTACAATTATATAGTTGCCACAAAATGTTTGTTTGGGTTTTTAAAGTCGGACCAAAAGCTTAGGTCAGGCGATGACTCTCCAGCTTGTTTGGGTTTTTAAAGTCGGACCAAAAGCTTAGGTCAGGCGACGACTCTCCAGCTTGTTTTGGGTTTTTAACGTCGGACCTACAGCTTAGGTCAGGCGACGACTCTCCAGCTTGTTTTGGGTTTTTAAAGTCAGACCGTCAGCTTAGGTCAGGCGACGACTCTCCAACTTGTTTTGGGTTTTTAACGTCGGACCAACAGCTTAGGTCAGGCGACGACTCTCCAGCTTGTTTTGGGTTTTTAACGTCGGACCTACAGCTTAGGTCATGCGACGACTCTCCAGCTTGTTTTGGGTTTTTAAAGTCAGACCATCAGCTTAGGTCAGGCGACGACTCTCCAACTTGTTTTGGGTTTTTAAAGTCAGACCATCAGCTTAGGTCAGGCGACAACTCTCCAACTTGTTTTGGGTTTTTAACGTCGTACCTACAGCTTAGGTCAGGCGACGACTCTCCAACTTGTTTTGGGTTTTTAACGTCGGACCTAAGCTTAGGTCAGGCGACGACTCTCCAGCTATTATTGGTTGCGGAAAACCCTGAGTGTCGCTCCGAGCTGTATTTTAGGCAAAGGTACCCAGGTAGAACCACCTACCTTCTGCAAGCCAGCTGGGTTGCTTCCCCACATGAAAGAATTTGACACCCACAGTGCGATTCAAACATTTAGTGTTGGAGTGGCGGGGGGGGAAGTGATTTGAAGTCAACGGCCGTAGCCACTCGGGCGCTGAGACCCAACGCTACAACAGCCATAATATAATACCTTATAGCATCACTTGTGTATCTTAAATTGCAGATCCAGCATCATGATACAAAATACTTTGTACATTCTCCCCAAATATACATGTGCGTTATCAGACAGCTTGTAAGATACATAGTTGTTCTTGGTATTGTTTATCTAGGTGATTTTGTATACTGCTGTTTGATACTTCTCATTATCCTTCCCCTAATAAATAGTCCCTGAAGAGGCACTTGTATCATACCTGTACAAATAGTTTCATAAACAGTTGTCAACAGTTGTCAAGGATTTTCTCTTTGTTTTCCCAGAATATTTTTTTCTTCTTTTCATTTTGAGGCCCCTATCCGGGTAACACAGTTTTACCTACAGCTGCAATACACATCTAGTGTGTACAATAAGCCAGGGTTTACCTACAGCTGCAATGCACATCTAGTTGTACAATACGCCAGGGTTTACCTACAGCTGCAATGCACATCTAGTTGTACAACAAACCAGGGATCGCTTCTACCTACTATCTTATTTTTTATATGATTAGAAATTATTATTATATAATTAGAGATTATTTTGATATGATTAGAGATTATTTTGATATGATTAGAGATTATTTTGATATGATTAGAGATTATTTTTTTATATAATTAAGAGTTTATTTTTATATGATTAGAGATTATTGTTTCTTTATTACTGCTATTTGATTATGGGGGTCATTTTATAAAATAACGAATTTATGATAATGATTGTTGTATACATTATGAACAGGACTGCTAAAAACGAGTTCTCTGTTCATCCATGACTGATTTTTAGCTCTGAAGAACGATTCTAAAATAAATTTATTTTTCAAAATTTAGTCTAGCTTTAGCTTGTAAGCTTTACACAGATGTTCCATAACTCAGAATTATGCCCCTTTTGTAGCTCATTCTTATTTATTAAATTATCATTAACCCATTCAACACCAAGTAACTGACATGGACTGGTGCAAGATTTATTTAGACCAATAAATTAATAAGAAAATTACATTTGGACCAGTTCATTTATCAAATGGGTAATTTTGTAATTTTTGTCCATAAAGTTTCTAATTATATCATAAATTGTTCATAAAATCTTGACATACCTGGCCTGGAGGTTATAAAACTTTTCTCCATTCTCAAAACTCAATCTCAAGCGTCTGATTGGTTCAGCTGACAGTAACACTCGGAATCAACCAATCAGATCATTTGAGCTTGAATTTGAGATCTGAGAAAAAAGTTTATAACCTAGGGGCCAGTTCCAGTCATATCAACTAAATGGATGACACAACAACAGACTAAATGATCTTGGAAACCCAAACCTGATGTGTCGTAAATCTTGGATTAAATTTCCGATTAGCTAGTCAAAGTAGCGGAATATATTTGGAGGGTGTTATATGGGAACTATGTATTGAGACAGATATCAAACAATAATCTAAGAGAGTACTTGTATGTCATTTAGTTATACTTCAGTGCTATCAGCTCTTCATGGAAGCCTTGTTTCTGTTAAACATCCCACCAATATATAAATAATACTGGATGGTAATTATACAATTACAGATGTTAGGGATATGATTACCTAGGCTGGATGTTGCTGCTTCTAGAAACATTTGGGAGTGTTGTGGGGGAAAAGCAAAAACTTGAATGATATGGCACTGTTTGGCAGAATTAGTGTGTGTTATGTATTAAGCGTTTCTCCATAGAGGAATCTACATGCGTTCACATGTACAGTCAAACATGTGTTAGTGGTCACCTATTAAGCAGCCAACCTGTATTAAGCAGCCAGTTTCCAGATTCCCAATATGTTGTTTTTATTATACATTTGACCTCTATTAAGCAGCCACCTGTGCTAAGCAGCCACTTTCTGTGATTTCCTTGGCTGGCTGCTTAAGACAGGTTTTACTGTAGCTATGTCTCCACAGAGAAGAGGGAGCCATACTGGATTTTGTAGTTCCTGTTCATCTGTTCATTCATCTGTCCGTTTGTCTGTCTGTCCGTACAAGATATTCCAAACCCCTGGTCGAATTTTCATCAAAGTTCACTGATGAGAACCAAGCCTATAGTAGTGCACACCATCCTCTTGTTCCGCGCTGTTCAATTTTTACACAAGGTTATGTGGTTATGGCCAATTGAAAATATGTAAATAACACACTTTGTCCGGGAAAAGATCTTCTATCTTCCTGGCCAGATTTTCACGAGACTTGACAGGAATACTCAGAACCAAGCCTGGTTGTTCATATCATCTGTGCGTTCCGCGTTCACTTTTCATGTCAACATGGCCCTTTGACGATTTGAGAAGAATAGAGTTTTGTACTGTCAAGAGTACTACTTCAGCTAGATCAGTAGCCGGATTTCAATGATACCTGCACATAATGGTCCAGTACCAAAACCTCTGTATATCTTCTTCGCGGTTCACTCGATTAATCTTCACAGAGTTATGGCCCTTTACTTCACTGAAGAAAATCTCCTGGGGGGAGACATATATATTTATCCTTTATTTCGTTGTATGTTCCAAAACAATTCTATGTTGGCCTAACATTGATCTGCTGAACAGTGGGGGGGGGGGGACTCAGTTACAACAAGACTTCATTCAAATCCAGACCCTAATTAATGACATATAACTGTTACATTGAGAGATGATTCTGGTCCAGCATGTTATTAATGACACATAGATGTCACAGCGATAGATGATTCTGGTCCAGCATGTTATTAATGGCACATAGATGTCACAGTGATAGATGATTCTGGTCCAGCCTCTTATTAATGACACATAGATGTCACAGCGATAGATGATTCTGGTCCAGCATGTTATTAACGGCACATAGATGTCACAGCGATAGATGATTCTGATCCAGCATGTTATTAATGGCACATAGATGTCACAGCGATAGATGATTCTGGTCCAGCATGTTATTAATGGCACATAGATGTCACAGCGATAGATGATTCTGGTCCAGCATGTTATTAATGGCACATAGATGTCACAGCGATAGATGATTCTGGTCCAGCATGTTATTAATGACACATAGATGTCACAGCGATAGATGATTCTGGTCATTAACGGCACATAGATGTCACAGCGATAGATGATTCTGGTCCAGCATGTTATTAATGACACATAGATGTCACAGCGATAGATGATTCTGGTCCAGCCTCTTATTAATGACACATAAATGTCACAGCGATAGATGATTCTGGTCCAGTCTCTTATTAATGACACATATATGTCACAGCGATAGATGATTCTGGTCCAGTCTCTTATTAATGACACATAGATGTCACAGCGATAGATGATTCTGGTTATGCCTTTACACAATTTCACATGCAATATGATTCTGATTTATGATAACTCTACAAGGTGTGTGTTGTAGCAAATCATTTCATGTTGTGACGTTTATAGATTTGTCCAGAATCATCTCGCAATTGCGACAACAGTTTGCCCATTGTGCGCTTTATTTGTGATTGAAGCAGAATTTCATAGGATATGTTGTTTAACAGTTATTGTGTTTGTAACTGTTGTTTAACAGTTATTGTGTTTGTAACTGTTGTTTAACAGTTATTGTGTTTGTAACTGTTGTTTAACAGTTATTGTGATTGTAACTGTTGTTTAACAGTTATTGTGAAGGTAACTGTTGTTTAACAGTTATTGTGATTGTAACTGTTGTTTAACAGTTATTGTGAGTGTAACTGTTGTTTAACAGTTATTGTGATTGTAATTGTTGTTTAACAGTTATTGTGAAGGTAACTGTTGCTTAACAGTGATTGTGAAGGTAACTGTTGTTTAACAGTTATTGTGAAAGTAACTGTTGTTTAACAGTTATTGTGAAGGTAACTGTTGTTTAACAGTTATTGTGAAGGTAACTGTTGTTTAACAGTTATTGTGAAGGTAACTGTTGTTTAACAGTTATTGTGAAGGTAACTGTTGTTTAACAGTTATGTGAGTAACTGTTGTTTAACAGTTATTGTGAAGGTAACTGTTGTTTAACAGTTATTGTGATTGTAACTGTTGTTTAACAGTTATTGTGAAGGTAACTGTTGTTTAACAGTTATTGTGAAGGTAACTGTTGTTTAACAGTTATTGTGAAGGTAACTGTTGTTTAACAGTTATTGTGATTGTAACTGTTGTTTAACAGTTATTGTGATTGTAACTGTTGTTTAACAGTTATTGTGAGTGTAACTGTTGTTTAACAGTTATTGTGAAGGTAACTGTTGTTTAACAGTTATTGTGATTGTAACTGTTGTTTAACAGTTATTGTGAAGGTAACTGTTGTTTAACAGTTATTGTGATTGTAACTGTTGTTTAACAGTTATTGTGAAGGTAACTGTTGTTTAACAGTTATTGTGATTGTAACTGTTGTTTAACAGTTATTGTGAAGGTAACTGTTGTTTAACAGTTATTGTGATTGTAACTGTTGTTTAACAGTTATTGTGAAGGTAACTGTTGTTTAACAGTTATTGTGATTGTAACTGTTGTTTAACAGTTATTGTGAAGGTAACTGTTGTTTAACAGTTATTGTGATTGTAACTGTTGTTTAACAGTTATTGTGAAGGTAACTGTTGTTTAACAGTTATTGTGATTGTAACTGTTGTTTAACAGTTATTGTGAAGGTAACTGTTGTTTAACAGTTATTGTGATTGTAACTGTTGTTTAACAGTTATTGTGAAGGTAACTGTTGTTTAAAACAGGTATAGCCATCAATACTATAATGTAGGAGAATATAAAAAAAAACCTTACATTACTCTGCATAATTATCTTATGTCAGGCTGCATGTGCTCTGGCTGTATGGAATTGGCAGATAATACAAACACATTTACATAGTTTCCGCATTTCCATCATGTCTCTGTATTATTTATTACAGAATAATATGTATCACAACATGTCAATTCGGGTGTTTGTTGTCTCAATATTTTGCTGCTAGTTTTCATGTTACTTATTGAGTTTTAGCGGGAAGTTTTCTGTTGTTGGATGTGTTTGATATTGTGTTAACCCATTTCATTCTGGATACATTTAAAGGCTTTTGCAAAGAACATAGATCCAGATCAGCCGCAGCGTGACGCTGCATGCTGATCATAGATCCAGATCAGCCCCAGCGTGACGCTGCATGCTGATCAGGATCTATGTTATTTGCTACAAGATCATCTGAATAGCAAGCAGCATAAAGCCTGATCAGACGGAACATTCCATGGCGGTTGATCTGGCTCTATGTTCTTTGCAAATACTGATTGAACGGTATCCAGAATTTAATGGGTTAATGGGTATATGCTGTTGTTTGTGTTGAATTCATAATACATATAATGGTGAAATGGTGAAATAGAAGATGACACACATACATATAGTATCCATTACAAGAGAGTCTCTATTAACCCACTGCACGCTAGCGGCAGATAAAATCACTTTTGCAAACAGCATAGAGCCAGATCAGACGGCACATACATGCTCTATGCTGTTTGCTTTTCGGATAGTGGAGCTAAAACATTTGGCTAAATAGCAAACAACATAGATCCAGATCAGCCATGGCTGATCTGGATCTATGTTGTTTGCAAATGTGATTTAATTTAATCAGCAGGCAAAGGGTTAATCAATTTTGCTCGACATTTCTAGGAATAACTGGGTTATCGTACTTGCCCGTAGAGTTTACATTTGGTTAACGATTTATGTCAAAGTTGTCATATTATGTCTTGAACTAATCACTATATAATTTGCTTGTTCTAGATAACAACACTTACTGTGTGAACATGCCCTAACCAAGATGGATATCCTCGTTTCATACGGGCCTGTCCTATATAACAACACTTACTGTGTGAACATGCCCTAACCAAGATGGATATCCTCGTTTCATACGGGCCTGTCCTATATAACAACACTTACTGTGTGAACATGCCCTAACCAAGATGGATATCCTCGTTTCATACGGGCCTGTCCTATATAACAACACTTACTGTGTGAACATGCCCTAACCAAGATGGATATCCTCGTTTCATACGGGCCTGTCCTATATAACAACACTTACTGTGTGAACATGCCCTAACCAAGATGGATATCCTCGTTTCATACGGGCCTGTCCTATATAACAACACTTACTGTGTGAACATGCCCTAACCAAGATGGATATCCTCGTTTCATACGGGCCTGTCCTATATAACAACACTTACTGTGTGAACATGCCCTAACCTCGTTTCATACTGACCTGTCCTATATGACAACACTTACTGTGTGAACATGCACTAACTCGTTTCATACTGACCTGTCCTATATGACAACACTTACTGTGTGAACATGCACTAACTCGTTTCATACTGACCTGTCCTATATGACAACACTTACTGTGTGAACATGCACTAACTCGTTTCATACTGGCCTTTCCTATATAGCAACACTTTACAATGTGAACATGCACTAACTCGTTTCATACTGGCCTGTCCTATATGACAACACTTACTGTGTGAACATGCACTAACTCGTTTCATACTGGCCTGTCCTATATAGCAACACTTTACAATGTGAACATGCACTAACTCGTTTCATACTGGCCTGTCCTATATGACAACACTTACTGTGTGAACATGCACTAACTCGTTTCATACTGGCCTGTCCTATATGACAACACTTACTGTGTGAACATGCACTAACTCATTTCATACTGGCCTGTCCTATATGACAACACTTACTGTGTGAACATGCACTAACTCATTTCATACTGGCCTGTCCTGTCCTGTATAGCAACACTTTAGCCATTTTACTGCAAGATGACAATGCTCACAATAGAGAGATGTTCTACTGTTATGACACTGGTTACAATAGACAGATGTTCTACTGTTATGACACCAGGTTACAATAGAGAGATGTTCTACTGTTATGACACCAGGTTACAATAGAGAGATGTTCTACTGTTATGACACCAGGTTACAATAGAGAGATGTTCTACTGTTATGACACGGGTTACAATAGAGAGATGTTCTACTGTTATGACACCAGGTTACAATAGAGAGATGTTCTACTGTTATGACACTGGGTTACAATAGAGAGATGTTCTACTGTTATGACACCCGTTACAATAGAGAGATGTTCTACTGTTATGACACCAGTTACAATAGAGAGATGTTTTACTGTTATGACACCAGTTACAATAGAGAGATGTTCTACTGTTATGACACCGGGTTACAATAGAGAGATGTTCTACTGTTATGACACCAGTTACAATAGAGAGATGTTCTACTGTTATGACACCAGTTACAATAGAGAGATGTTCTACTGTTATGACACCAGTTACAATAGAGAGATGTTCTACTGTTATGACACCAGTTACAATAGAGAGATGTTCTACTGTTATGACACCAGTTACAATAGAGAGATGTTCTACTGTTATGACACCAGTTACAATAGAGAGATGTTCTACTGTTATGACACAGGTTACAATAGAGAGATGTTCTACTGTTATGACACCAGTACAATAGAGAGATGTTCTACTGTTATGACACAGGTTACAATAGAGAGATGTTCTACTGTTATGACACTGGGTTACAATAGAGAGATGTTCTACTGTTATGACACCGGGTTACAATAGAGAGATGTTCTACTGTTATGACACCAGTTACAATAGAGAGATGTTCTACTGTTATGACACCAGTTACAATAGAGAGATGTTCTACTGTTATGACACCAGGTTACAATAGAGAGATGTTCACAAAAAAACAACACACAAAAAAACAACACAGTTACAATAGAGAGATGTTTACTGTTATGACACGGTTACAATAGAGAGATGTTCTACTGTTATGACACCAGGTTACAATAGAGAGATGTTCTACTGTTATGACACCAGTTACAATAGAGAGATGTTCTACTGTTATGACACCAGTTACAATAGAGAGATGTTCTACTGTTATGACACCAGTTACAATAGAGAGATGTTCTACTGTTATGACACCAGTTACAATAGAGAGATGTTCTACTGTTATGACACCAGTTACAATAGAGAGATGTTCTACTGTTATGACACAGGTTACAATAGAGAGATGTTCTACTGTTATGACACCAGTTACAATAGAGAGATGTTCTACTGTTATGACACAGGTTACAATAGAGAGATGTTCTACTGTTATGACACCGGGTTACAATAGAGAGATGTTTTACTGTTATGACACCGGGTTACAATAGAGAGATGTTCTACTGTTATGACACCAGGTTACAATAGAGAGATTTTCTACTGTTATGACACCAGTTACAATAGAGAGATGTTCTACTGTTATGACACCAGGTTACAATAGAGAGATGTTCTACTGTTATAGCACCAGGTTACAATAGAGAGATGTTCTACTGTTATGACACCAGTTACAATAGAGAGATGTCTACTGTTATGACACAGTTACAATAGAGAGATATTCTACTGTTATGACACCAGTTACAATAGAGAGATGTTTACTGTTATGACACGTTACAATAGAGAGATGTTTACTGTTATGACACAGGTTACAATAGAGAGATGTTCTACTGTTATAGCACCAGGTTACAATAGAGAGATGTTCTACTGTTATGACACCAGTTACAATAGAGAGATGGTCTACTGTTATGACATCAGTTACAATAGAGAGATATTCTACTGTTATGACACCAGTTACAATAGAGAGATGTTTTACTGTTATGACACAGGTTACAATAGAGAGATGTTTTACTGTTATGACACAGGTTACAATAGAGAGATGTTTTACTGTTATGACACCAGGTTACAATAGAGAGATGTTCTACTGTTATGACACAGGTTACAATAGAGAGATGTTCTACTGTTATGACACCAGTTACAATAGAGAGATGTTCTACTGTTATGACACAGGTTACAATAGAGAGATGTTCTACTGTTATGACACCAGGTTACAATAGAGAGATGTTCTACTGTTATGACACAGGTTACAATAGAGAGATGTTCTACTGTTATGACACCAGGTTACAATAGAGAGATGTTCTACTGTTATGACACAGGTTACAATAGAGAGATGTTCTACTGTTATGACACCGGGTACAATAGAGAGATGTTCTACTGTTATGACACCGGGTACAATAGAGAGATGTTTTACTGTTATGACACCGGGTTACAATAGAGAGATGTTCTACTGTTATGACACCGGGTTACAATAGAGAGATGTTCTACTGTTATGACACCGGGTACAATCGAGAGATGTTCTACTGTTATGACACCGGGTTACAATAGAGAGATGTTCTACTGTTATGACACCAGTTACAATAGACAGATGTTCTACTGTTATGACACCAGTTACAATAGACAAATGTTCTACTGTTATGACACCGGGTTACAATAGAGAGATGTTCTACTGTTATGACACCAGTTACAATAGACAGATGTTCTACTGTTATGACACCGGTTATATCACTTGCATTTTCAGGTATTCTTCCGAGCGGGTGCCTTGAATCGTTTGGAATCATCACGTGACGACCGTGTGACAGGACGTATTGTAGCGTTCCAGGCTTACTGCAGAGGATACACCGCCAGGAAACAATTGGCCAAAATTAGAGTATGTATTTAAACTTTCATAAGGTGAAGAACACTTGGAACAAATTTGCTTCTATGTATTTGTAAGTAAGTAAGTAAAATTTACTATAGTGACAATGTGTTATGTACATTCACAAGCAATAATTATTACATACTTAATACAACACACGGCCGCGTTGGGCCTATAAGTCACTTTCAACTATTTAAACAGTTTTGAATATCGAATATATACAGACTAATGTATATTATACATGTGTACATATAGTAATCAGGGTTCATTCTAGGTCAGAATTTTTGGGAAAAGTGAGAAAGCGTGCAATCGCGTCCTTAAATGGTGTTATTTAATTTAATAAATTTCCACAAAATATGGTTAAAATGCACAGTATGACTATTAAATACAACATTATAATAGAAGGAGTACTGGCCAAAATTGTGTATGAAAATTGTAAAATTTTAGGGAGAAGTGACCCCAGAGGGCGAAGTCAAGGTCCCTAGGGTGACTATTTCGCCCACATCGCCCTCTAAAATGATCCCTGAGTAATACATACATAAATATTCATAATACAAAATTTACAATCTATTTATAGGGTCTATTTAAAGGGTATTTATAAGGAACCACAGCATTTTGATATATACATATATTGTACTTGTGAATGAAAAGAAACTATGAACTCACTCCTGCTCCTATCCCCAATACTCATACTTTTATTAACCCTTTCAACACCACAGGCCTCTCAATAGGCTTTACAAAAAGTGTAGATCCATATGAGCCGTCTCATCAGGATCTGAACTTTTTGCCAGTAATGTTACTATTTTTAGACAAAAATGACCCATTTTGATAAATGAACTTGTTGAAATGTAATTTTCTGATTAATGTATTGGTCTGAAAATATCATGCACCAGTCCATGTCAGTTACTTGGTGTCGAATGGGTTAAGCCAATGTTATTATAAATGACCGTCCGTCTATTGCATAATTATGATGATATGTCTGTTAGAGATTTTTGTGATGTCATGTGCTAGCATTTGGATATCAGGAGCTTGATAACTGTGCATGTACAATCATTATAGAACCAGCAGAGCAGCATTTCCTGGAGAGGCTCAAAACCAAGACATTAGTATAGAAATACACAGTTATGAAACTAATTGGATAAACTTGTTGCAGGTTCAGCACATGGCAATCAGCTGTATACAAAAGAACATTCGTAAGCACTATCAAATACGAGGCTGGGATTGGTGGAAATTGTATGTCAAGGTGAAACCGCTGCTCAACGTTCATAGAACTGAGGAAGAGCTGCATGACAGGGAGGTAAGTAATGCTTCACTACAGATAATGTTATATACCGAATGGCTTGCTAAATCTCTGAAAAAAATGTCATTTTGACACACACTTGTATGTCGGAATACGGCATCGCATGACACACATGTATGTCGGAATACGGCATCGCATGACACACATATGTATGTCAGAATACGGCATCGCATGACACACATGTATGTCGGAATACGGCATCGCATGACACACAGATGTATGTCAGAATATGGCATCACATGACACACAGATGTATGTCAGAATACGGCATCGCATGACATACAGATGTATGTCAGAATACGATATCGCATGACACACATATGGTATGTCAGAATACGGCATCACATGACACACATGTATGTCGGAATACGGCATCACATGACACACATATGTATGTCGGAATACGGCATCGCATGACACACATATGTATGTTGGAATACGGCATCGCATGACACACATATGTATGTCGGAATACGGCATCGCATGACACACATATGTATGTCGGAATACGGCATCGCATGACACACAGATGTGTGTCAGAATATGGCATCGCAGAGTAGGATAAACATGTAAGAACAAGAGCCATTGCAGAAGAAATAAAGTATGACATTTATGAGACTGAATACAATGCATGTTTACAAATGGTCGATGTGTTCGTTTACAAAAATGTAGTAAATTTCTTGAATTTCTCCGGCTGTATCCCAAAGTTTTCTGGAAATGTCTGCCGACCACTTCATGCATAGAAATATCAATCTGTATGTATAGCTCTGCATTGATAGACAACCTGGTGGCATAGACCTATCAATCTGTATGTATAGCTCTGCATTGATAGACAACCTGGTGGCATAGACCTATCAATCTGTATGTATAGCTCTGCATTGATAGACAACCTGGTGGCATATACCTATCAATCTGTATGTATAGCTCTGCATTGATAGACAACCTGGTGGCATAGAAATATCAATCTGATTGTATAGCTCTGCATTGATAGACAACCTGGTGGCATAGACCTATCAATCTGTACGTATAGCTCTGCATTGATAGACAACCTGGTGGCATAGAAATATCAATCTGATTGTATAGCTCTGCATTGATAGACAACCTGGTGGCATAGACCTATCAATCTGATTGTATAGCTCTGCATTGATAGACAACCTGGTGGCATAGACCTATCAATCTGTATGTATAGCTCTGCATTGATAGACAACCTGGTGGCATAGACCTATCAATCTGTATGTATAGCTCTGCATTGATAGACAACCTGGTGGCATAGAAATATCAATCTGTATGTATAGCTCTGCATTGATAGACAACCTGGTGGCATAGACCTATCAATCTGATTGTATAGCTCTGCATTGATAGACAACCTGGTGGCATAGACCTATCAATCTGTATGTATAGCTCTGCATTGATAGACAACCTGGTGGCATAGACCTATCAATCTGTATGTATAGCTCTGCATTGATAGACAACCTGGTGGCATAGAAATATCAATCTGTATGTATAGATCTGCATTGATAGACAACCTGGTGGCATAGACCTATCAATCTGTATGTATAGCTCTGCATTGATAGACAACCTGGTGGCATAGACCTATCAATCTGATTGTATAGTTCTGCATTTATACAGCCCTTGATGCACATAGTTATTGATTTATTTTATTTCAAGCATATGTTTTCTGAGGAAATGAAAAGTAGTTATTCTCGTCAGCACTTTCTTTGATTCCCTGAGAATTTGCTGTTTGGATGTTACAACAATAATCATCGGTGACTTAGACAAACATACGGACGTTAGTGCAAAGTGTAAAGCTGAATTTACATCCTCTTCAGACTTCTGACTTCTAATATCACAGTTTCTGCACGTCCAAACATTTGAAGTCTGCGTTAATTATGCATGACAAGAGTTTTAAATATATGTGGTTGAGTACATTCTGACCATTACCCCTGTTGATGACACGTAATTATGACACGCGATTTGATTAATGTGTATACATTGACCATGCAGCATATAGCCATTGTTATCATAATATTGTCAAACATAAGTACAAAATCATAAGCTACTTGTATATTTTAGACCTTCAGGCAATCAAAATAAGATAAATGCTGTCATTTAGGGGAAAAAACCATTGTTTTTGTGTTATCCATAAAGGTTATTGTGAATATAGAACCCAGCAACTGCTGTGAATATAGAACCCAGCAACTGCTGTGAATTGTAAATATAGAACCCAGCAACTGCTGTGAATTGTGAATATAGAACCCAGCAACTGCTGTGAATTGTGAATATAGAACCCAGCAACTGCTGTGAATTGTGAATATAGAACCCAGCAACTGCTGTGAATTGTGAATATAGAACCCAGCAACTGCTGTGAATATAGAACCCAGCAACTGCTGTGAATATAGAACCCAGCAACTGCTGTGAATTGTGAATATAGAACCCAGCAACTGCTGTGAATTGTAAATATAGAACCCAGCAACTGCTGTGAATTGTAAAATATGGATTATTATGATGGAATAACATGATATTAAACTGAAAGTTGGATTTTGTAAGGGCGTAACAAATATTCACCAATTTTCTTTTTATTAAGTGCATGTAGATATATAACTGGAAGCATAGAAACACACATAAAACTTAGATGTATCATCCATCAGATCATTAACCCTCATAGAAGCACCTCTTGACGCCATTACCAATACGACATACATTAATCCTTTCCCTCATGGAAGCACATCTTGACGCCATTACCAATACCACATACATTGACAATGTAGCAGCCAAACCAATTTTCATAATAAAGGCCAGAATCTCATGTAGTCCCAGTAATATCTATGGAGGTGGGATAGATATGACGACTACTTATCCACTGTATGATAGCTATATGGCTGCCGTTTGTATGGAGATATAATAGTATATTAACCTAAATCTCTATGAAGGATAGGGTTAAGAAGAAATAGGTTTTAAATGTTTGTATATAATTGACCATGAAAAGTTTAAACTTTATTTATTTTACAACGATTGCGAAGCAAGTTTTATTATATATTAGTTTTTGTGGTCATTTGTGTGGGAGGAAACCGGAGTACCCGCAGAAAACCCACCTGTCATATCTGGCGACCACCGTACCATCTCACATACTTCCCGGTCCGAGGATAGAACACGGGTTGCATTGGTGAGAAGCGAGCGCGCTAACCACTACGCTAATCAGACAGCCTCATGTAGTATACCTAAGTATCGTCATGACATGGCATGCATGTAAGTGTCCTTGAGCAAAGCACCTCACACACATTGCTTACTACTGGTTAAACATCTAGGTTGACTTAGCCAGCCCAGGAAGACATTTCTAGGTCCTCGCAATGGGTTTGATATAAATGAAAAATATAACCGACCAGAAGAAAACGCATATTTCGTCAAATGTATACAATTTTGAAGAAAATAACGCCCTTGGGATATAACACTCACTTCATTTTGGCTAAGATTTATATTTGTTTATCACATCAATGTAGGCGGGTTTCTTTAATGTAGCTGAGGCAACTTTAGTATTTGTGATGGAGAGACTGAAGTGGAGTACCGTGTTGTATGAACGAGGGAAGGTTAGGGCGGTCTTGCTTCATGCCACTAATAGTCATGTTTGTGGTACTGACCCAAGAAGTTGACAGTTATATAAATGGACGGACAATGTGTTTGTGGCCTAACCAATGTCGGTGTTGGTTTCTGATACAAAACTAGATCTTCCTATCACATTTTTTTTAGAATTTATTTCGGATGAATTATCTTTAAACATTTATTTAAATACGGAATGGACGACAATTTTAACACAGATAAAACAAAAGAAATGAATGGAAACGGTAAACTAAATCCACAAATAACAACATACAAACAACAACAAACACATCACAACAACTAGCTTAGAACAAACACGTGACCCCCCTCCCATCTCCCTTCATGTGAACTGAAATATACAAATATATTGATATCAGCTTTAACGTTATAAACCTTGTAGCATACACTTACGGAATTGTAAATTTAAAGGAATAACATTTGTCTTTCATTTATTTATTGATGTGAGTTTTCTGACACGTAGGAATTAACCACGTTTAATTCGAAAATAAATACCACAAATACAAATATTATTTCGATACTAACATTTCCAAACCGTCTCAAAAGTGTAAAAAAAAAGCGTCACAAAACAACAAATTAAAATGATAGTATAATGACGTCACGTGTGACATCACACGCTAAACCATTGTTTATTGAAGGAACGAATCGAGGGTTAATAGTCATTTGTGATTCTTAAAATTTGTCCTATATTTTTTTATTTTGGGGTGGGGGTGGAATTAATCGTTTTCTAAGCAATTTATTACTCTGTATTTATGCTGTTTGTAATATTTTAAGGGTGTGTGTATTATTTTGTAGGGATGGGTATTACTTTGAGGGTGTGTGTAATATTAAGGAGATGTATAGTATTTTAAGGGTTTGTATTTTACTTAGTAGGGGGATGCACATTATTTTTAATTAAGCTGATTTATAATAAATATTTTAATGGAATTTGTATTGTTTCAAGGGATATGTATTATTTTATGGGTGTGGGTGTTATTAGTTTAAACATATTTTATTTCCCATTATAATACATATTGAACAATGCATACACCAAGCATAATCATAATACAGAAACAGGATTAGAATGGAAGACAGAGTCTTATTTAATTCTTCTCCTCTGTGGGTGTTATTATAGAGGGATGCATATTCTTTTAAGGGAATGTGTATTATTTTAATGGGATTTATTTTAATGGGATTTATTTTAATGGGAAGTGTATTTATTTAATGGGAAGTGTATTTATTTAATGGGAAGTGTATTTATTTAATGGGAAGTGTATTTATTTAATGGGAAGTGTATTTATTTTAAGGGGAAGTGTATTTATTTAATGGGAAGTGTATTTATTTAATGGGAAGTGTATTTATTTAATGGGAAGTGTATTTATTTAATGGGAAGTGTATTTATTTTAAGGGGAAGTGTATTTTTAGTTATTTTAAGGGAAGTGTATTTATTTTAAGGGGAAGTGTATTTATTTTAAGGGAAGTGTATTTATTTTAAGGGAAGTGTATTTATTTTAAGGGAAGTGTATTTATTTTAAGGGAAGTGTATTTATTTAATGGGAAGTGTATTTATTTTAAGGGAAGTGGAGGTATTATTTTAAGGAGGTATTATTTTAAGGGAGTGTATTTATTTTAAGGGAAGGTATTTATTTTAAGGGAAGTGTATTTATTTTAAGGGGAAGTGTATTTATTTTAAGGGAAGTGTATTTATTTTAAGGGATGGGTATTTATTTTAAGGGAAGTGTATTTATTTTAAGGGAAGTGTATTTATTTTAAGGGAAGTGTATTTATTTTAAGGGAAGTGTATTTATTTTAAGGGAAGTGTATTTATTTTAAGGGGAAGTGTATTATTTTAAGGGGATGTGTATTTATTTTAAGGGATGTGTATTTATTTTAAGGGAAGTGTATTTATTTTAAGGGAAGTGTATTTATTTTAAGGGATGTGTATTTATTTTAAGGGAAGTGTCTTTATTTTAAGGGATGGGTATTTATTTTAAGGGATGGGTATTTATTTTAAGGGATGGGTATTTATTTTAAGGGAAGTGTATTTATTTTAAGGGATCGGTATTTATTTTAAGGGATGGGTATTTATTTTAAGGGGATGTGTATTTATTTTAAGGGATGGGTATTTATTTTAAGGGATGGGTATTTATTTTAAGGGATGGGTATTTATTTTAAGGGGAAGTGTATTTATTTTAAGGGGAAGTGTATTATTTTAAGGGATGGATATTTATTTTAGTGGGATGTAAACCAAAGGTAAGATTTATATTTCTAGAAAGTAGTTCTTACTCATAACAAATGCTGTCCCCCGCATGTTCAATGTGATTCATTCTTCCCAGGTGTGTATGCAGATTGTTTGGATGGAATTACTTGTTTATTGGAGCAGTTCGTTTTGAACACTTGAGGAATATTATCACTTTTCGTTTTTCGTGCACCACTGAAAGTTAAAGAGAATTTTGTGTGACAGTTAATGATGTCCAGGGAAATTACTTTTACATTAAACACCTGGATAGCTACATATTTGAACTTGTCAGTTTGTTTAGAATTTGGAAAAATGTTTAAATAATCTGGTCACTATTATATCTTTGAATTTTTCAAGGTTGTAAATATTTGGATTATACATTATATAATATTATTGATTCTGAATACAAGACAAACTCTCAGAAAATACTATGGATTTTACTTTCTGTTCATGCAAGATGTGCCATTTTCCAACAAAAATTTAGTGTTTTCTGAATTTGTTTTATTTGAAACAAGTACAGATATTGCCTGTTGTGTATCAATAATGAAATAACCGACCAATCGCCTCGTAGCATGAAGTAAATATTACTCGCCCGACACAAAACTGAATCGTATCCATCCGCCCGTAAACATTTTGTGTCTTGTCCATAATACCTAATCGCCTTCAATGTTTATAAAGCTTAGGTCTAATGTTCAGAAGGGTTTACACGAAACTTGGGTGAATTGTCCATGACGCCGAGATGTTGTACAGAACTATTGTTCCAACCACATTTGCAGGTCAAGGTCTAGTGGAGATATATATTTATATATATATACATAACTATATTGTACGTTCTGTATATCATAAGCCACTATATGGATTTTCATGACACTTTGTGGAAATGTTCATCACTTGGAGACGGTGTGCATTACCCATGTTCCAACCATTATGTGTTAAAGTTGTACGTAGAGGTCAGAAGTCAAATAGCGTTTCTTAATTTTTTATTTGTCCTTAAGCCCTTTGCAGGCTAGCGGCAGATAAAATCACTTTTACAAAACATCATAGAGCCAGATCAGACTCGGCATTAGACCACGGCTGATCTGGATCTATGTTGGTTGCAAATGTGATTTATTTACTCAGCAGGTAAAGGGTTAAAATCTCATGAACTATTTGTTATTATGTTGTCATTGAAGTGTTCTGTTGTATGTTGTTATTGAAGTGTTCTGTTGTATGTTGTTATGGAAGTGTTCTGTTGTATGTTGTTATGGAAGTGTTCTGTTGTATGTTGTCATTGAAGTGCTCGGTTGTATGTTGTCATTGAAGTGTTCGGTTGTATGTTGTTATGGAAATGTTCTGTTATTATGTTGTTATGGAAGTGTTCGGTTGTATGTTGTTATGGAAGTGTTCAATTGTATGTTGTTATGGAAGTGTTCTGTTGTATGTTGTTATGGAAGTGTTCGGTTGTATGTTGTTATGGAAGTGTTCGGTTGTATGTTGTTATGGAAGTGTTCAGTTGTATGTTGTTATGGAAGTGTTCGGTTGTATGTTGTTATGGAAGTGCTCGGTTGTATGTTGTTATGGAAGTGTTCGGTTGTATGTTGTTATGGAAGTGCTCGGTTGTATGGTGTTATGGAAGTGTTTGGTTGTATGTTGTTATGGATGAACTATGTATCTAGCGTTGCATTATAGCAACAAGTGTACACAGATACCGGTGTTTATGGCCATAATGTGCATTTTGGGAAAGGGGTGGGGACAGTTGTTTAGTTTTTCAATATAACTCGTGGTTGATTGCAGCCAACGCCGTATGTAGCCATATAGAGTACTTTTTTTATTATCCATTTGTGATTTTCATCATCCATTTACCTCATTTTCATTTTACATCATCCATTTTCATTTTTCATCATCCATTTGCCTTTTTCATCATCCATTTGCATTTTTCATCATCCATTTGCATTTTTCATCATCCATTTGCATTTTTCATCATCCATTTGCATTTTTCACCATCCATTTCATTTGTTTTTTCATCATCCATTTGCCCTTTTTCATCATCCATTTGCCCCTTTCCATCATCCATTTGCCTTTGTCATCATCCATTTCATTTGTTTTTTCATCATCCATTTGCCATTGTCATCATCCAATTCATTTGTTTTTTCATCATCCATTTGCCTTTGTCATCATCCATTTGCCCCTTTCCATCATCCATTTGCCTTTTTCATCGTCCATTTCATTTGTCTTTTTCATGATCCATTTGCCCTTTTTCATCATCCATTTGCCCTTTTTCATCATCCATTTGCCTTTTTCATCATCCATTTGCCCTTTTTCATCATTATTTGCCTTTTTCATCATCCATTTTCAATTGTTCAATATAACTGAGGTCAATTGCAAGTTGCACGTAGCCCTTTATACAGTGCTTTTCTACAAGATAATCGTTCAGACCTTCATGTGGGAGGTGGGATGGTGTATATTTGTGCTTCACACTGTAACCATGTTTCAGTTTTTAAGCACTATACTAACAAAGCAGGAGAAAGTGCAAACTTTACTCCCAATCTTACAAAGATCAAAGCAAGAGAAAGTGCAAACTTTACTCCCAATCTTACAAAGATCAAAGCAAGAGAAAGTGCAAACTTTACTCCCAATCTTACAAAGATCAAATAGTGAGACAAGATAAAACTAAGACATACCCAACATAATATTGTAGACATCTGACTCCTAGCTTGGCAGCAGCAGTTGGTTGCAAATACAGTCAAACCTGTCATAAGCAGCTAGCCAAGGGAGTGAGAGAAAGTGGCTGCTTAGCACAAGTGGCTGCTTAGCACAGGTGGCTGCTTAATAGAGGTCAAATATCTAATAAAACAACCAATTGGGAATCTGGAAACTGGCTGCTTAATACAGGTTGGGTGCTTAATAGAGGTCAAATATCTAATAACACAACCAAAACAAACCCAAACGGTTGGCTGCTTAATAGAGGTCAAATATATAATAAAACAACCAATTGGGAATCTGGAAACTGGCTGCTTAATACGGGTTGGCTGCTTAATGTAGGGGACCACTAACACAGGTATGACTGTAAATGATGATAAACAGTTTTTGGGGGATTTAATGTGCAGATGTTTTCATGATAACTCTGTCAATGGCTTGCAGCAGCGAGGTGTAAGACTAATACTGCATGAGAAGCTGTATATTTATTTATTGGAATTGGTTTGAATGTTCGGAATGCTGTTTTCTGTGAGAATAACCCATGGATTAAGCAATGTAAATCATATTAAAGTTTTATGAGGTGCAATAAATGCAGCATGTCTGTGGTGCATCTCTCCAGAAATTGCAACTATACTTAATGACAAAAGTTTTGCACAGGTATTTTTTATATCAGCAATTAAAGTCAATAACAACCAGTACCATATTAAATATTATGTAATCTAACTTGCCAATGTATCATACACATTTTCTGAAAGTTGGTCAAAATCAATTTAGATTACATAATATTTAATGTGGTACTGCTTGTTATTGACTTTAATTGCTGAAATAAAAAGGTCCGTGTATAAAACTTTTGTCCTTAAGTATATTTCAATTTATTATGTTGTGGCTGAAGCACATTAAATATATCAGTTATATGTCAGTTTTAATATAGAGGAGTTTCTGATAGGTCATTGTTTGATCTGAAAAGCATTGGCAAATGTGTGTTTTATAATACCTAGTGAGGTAATAGGATTAATTTGCTTTCCCATCCCACCATGTCCTTGCATGATCTCCCATCCCACCATGTCCATGCATGATCTCCCATCCCACCATGTCCATGCATGATATTGATGCTCTCCCATCCCACCATGTCCATGCATGATCTCCCATCCCACCATGTCCATGCATGATCTCCCATCCCACCATGTCCATGCATGATCCACCACCACAACCCCACCCACCACCACAAAACCCACCCACCACCACACCCCACCCCCACCACAACCCCACCCACCACCACACCCCACCCACCACCACCACCACCACACCCCACCCCCACCACAACCCACCCACACCACAACCCCACCCACCACCCAACCCCACCCACCACCACAACCCCACCCACCACCCAACCCCACCCACCACCACAAAACCCCCACCACCACCACAACCCCACCCACCACCACAACCCCACCCACCACCACAAACCCCACCCACCACCCACCCACCACCCAACCCCACCCCCACCCAACCCCACCCACCACCACAAACCCCCACCCCACCACAACTCCCATCCCACCATGTCCATGCATGATCTCCCATCCCACCATGTCCATGCATGATCTCCCATCCCACCATGTCCATGCATGATATGATGCTCTCCCATCCCACCATGTCCATGCATGATCTCCCATCCCACCATGTCCATGCATGATCTCCCATCCCACCATGTCCATGCATGATCTCCCATCCCACCATGTCCATGCATGATATTGATGCTCTACCATCCCACCATGTCCATGCATGATCTCCCATCCCACCATGTCCATGCATGATATTGATGCTCTCCCATCCCACCATGTCCATGCATGATCTCCCATCCCACCATGTCCATGCATGATCTCCCATCCCACCATGTCCATGCATGATCTCCCATCCCACCATGTCCATGCATGATCTCCCATCCCACCATGTCCATGCATGATCTCCCATCCCTCCATGTCCATGCATGATATTGATGCTCTACCATCCCACCATGTCCATGCATGATCTCCCATCCCACCATGTCCATGCATGCTCTCCCATCCCACCATGTCCATGCATGATCTCCCAGCCCACCATGTCCATGCATGATCTCCCATCCCACCATGTCCATGCATGATCTCCCATCCCACCATGTCCATGCATGATATTGATGCTCTCCCATCCCACCATGTCCATGCATGATCTCCCATCCCACCATGTCCATGCATGATCTCCCATCCCACCATGTCCATGCATGATATTGGTGCTCTCCCATCCCACCATGTCCTTGCATGATCTCCCATCCCACCATGTCCATGCATGATATTGATGCTCTCCCATCCCACCATGTCCTTGCATGATCTCCCATCCCACCATGTCCATGCATGATATTGATGCTCTCCCATCCCACCATGTCCTTGCATGATCTCCCATCCCACCATGTCCATGCATGATATTGATGCTCTCCCATCCCACCATGTCCATGCATGATATTGGTGCTCTACCATCCCACCATGTCCATGCATGATATTGGTGCTCTCCCAGCCCACCATGTCCATGCATGATATTGGTGCTCTCCCAGCCCACCATGGCTTGTGATGCTGCTGCATTGTAAATAGACAGATGGCTTGTTACATTGTGTTGGAAACAATATTATTTACTATATTTGTTTACTGTATAGATGATTCTGAGTTAAAGGCCCACCTATGTCAGTTCTAAATGAAGAGGAAGATCTAAACAATTTACATTTGGTGGCTTATGGTTGTACATGTGGTATGGAGCATTTCTCGTTCATCTTAGGCTAAGACTAACACACTGTTTGTTGCTCTTTACTCTTTCATTAAAGCCAACTTATGTGCTTACTTAGAATGTGTTCTAATGAGAGAATGATTAGAAATTCTAAATTGCCTACCTTTGTGAAAGTGATATTCTAAATTGCATCCCTTTGTGAAAGTGATATTTCTAAATTGCCTCCCTTTGTGAAAATGATATTTCTAAATTGCCTCCCTTTGTGAAAGTGATATTTCTAAATTGCCTCCCTTTGTGAAAATGATATTTCTAAATTGCCTCCCTTTGTGACAGTGATATTTCTAAATTGCATCCCTTTGTGAAAGTGATATTTCTAAATTGCCTCCCTTTGTGACAGTGATATTTCTAAATTGCATCCCTTTGTGAAAGTGATATTTCTAAATTGCATCCCTTTGTGAAAGTGATATTTCTAAATTGCCTCCCTTTGTGAAAGTGATTTTTCTAAATTGCCTCCCTTTGTGAAAATGATATTTCTAAATTGCCTCCCTTTGTGAAAATGATATTTCTAAATTGCCTCCCTTTGTGAGAGTGATATTTCTAAATTGCCTCCCTTTGTGAAAATGATATTTCTAAATTGCCTCCCTTTGTGAAAGTGATATTTCTAAATAGCCTCCCTTTGTGAAAGTGATATTTCTAAATTGCCCCCCTTTGTGAAAGTGATATTTCTAAATTACCTCCCTTTATGGATAGTTATTAACATTGTACATGGAGATTTCTCTGCAGTCAGCAGTAGGATACATTGAATATTAGCTGTTTGATAGTAATTGTTTCAGTGTGCTTGCAATGTACATTTCCTATAGACGGGTCAAGTGGTTGACTGCGAATACACGGATCGCCGGTTCGATCCCCCCCTATCTGACCCTAGTAATATTAACAGTCTTTCATATGGAACTATAAACCAATGTCTCATGTATCGTTGCTATACACAGTGAATGTAAAAAAAACACTGGATGCGTCTGCAATTTGAGTGTGTATCATTATACTTCAAACAATAAAATATCTGTCCGATTAGTGCAGTGGTTAGCACGGTCGCTTCTCACCAATGCAACCCGGGTTCGATCCTCGGACCGGGAAGTATGTGAGATCGTACGGTGGTCGCCAGATCGGACAGGTGGGTTTTCTCCGGGTACTCCGGTTTCCTCCCACACAAATTACCACATTTACTCTTTCATCTGTGCCAACGAGAGTGATTAATATAAGTTGGTAAAACTTGCTTCGCAATCGTTAAATAAAGTTTAAATAAAAAAACAATAAAATAACTAATATAGTACCATTCTTCTGAAGGTGTTGCTCAGATTAACCAGGGCATATAACTAAATATAGCCAAAGAAATGAGTATATATACAGATGGGTCTGTAGTCCAATGGTAACACGTTGGACTTGTAATCCAGGGATCGCTTGCTCGATCCCCCCGTTTGACCCTAAAAAATTAACAGTCTTTCAGATGGGACTTTAAACTGATGTCTTGTGTCGGTGCTGTACACCGTGCAGGTAAAAGAACCAGAGGAGACTCTGGAATGGGTATCATTGCACTATCCTCCAATATCTAAAATGACTAATCTCTTCAGGAGGCATCGCTCATATTTGCAACTGGTAGCGACGATAAATAAACGTAAAACACACACAAAGAGTATATTTCATGCAAGTATGATGGCACGAATTGTTTAGTATTATTGTTATTGAAGCTAACTTGTGTCATAGAGATAGACTTCAGTCATGTCATGACCAGCATTTGATCAGTTCATGCCCTGGTAATGATGGAAGACAATATGTGTGGACCTTTATTTTGAACCATATGTCTTTGTACCTCCCTGATGGAAGACATTATGTATGGACCTTTATTTTGAACCATATGTCTTTGTACCTCCCTGATGGAAGACATTATGTATGGACCTTTATTTTGAACCATATGTCTTTGTACCTCCCTGATGGAAGACAATATGTGTGGACCTTTATTTTGAACCATATGTCTTTGTACCTCCCTGATGGAAGACATTATGTATGGACCTTTATTTTGAACCATATGTCTTTGTACCTCCCTGATGGAAGACATTATGTATGGACCTTTATTTTGAACCATATGTCTTTGTACCTCCCTGATGGAAGCATTCTGTCTGGTATCATTTTATGGTATCAAATTTAATATGTTGTTTTGCTATTGATGTTTTTCGATTTTTCGAGATCACATTTGTAGACCACTTAACCCATTCAACACCAAGTAACTGACATGGACTGGTCCATGATATTTTTAGACCAATAAATTAATAACAAAATTACGTTTGGATCAGTTCATTTATCAAAATGGGTATTTTTTTTTCTAAAAATAGTTATATTACTTGAAAATAGTGCAGATCCTGATGAGACGGCTCGTCACGAGCCGGCTCATCTGGATCTACACTTTTTTGTAAGCCAATTTAGAGGTCTGTGGTGTTGAAAGGGTTAATGTCACTGACTTCATTTACTAAAGGTACACAAGTGATTAAATGTAAATGCAGTACAATTAATAATGGAAATAAAAACATCTCTCAGGTGCAACAAAATAAATCTGTTAACTTCATGACTCATAATATGATGGACTAGCAGTTAGATCTTAATCTACATTATGCGTTTGTTAGAATGTGCCTCACTCACAAGATATTCTTAGGAACAGATGATATACAAATCATGAAAATTGCGATAGATAATAAATTATTTTTAAATTTTAAGCAAACATTTTGAAAATCCATATTCTCCACAAGTCAAAATATAACAGCAAAATTACAAATGGTAAAACTACCTCCCTTAGTTTAAACAATATTTATTTCTTTGAATAAACATAGTCAAGTGTAAATAATATGTACATACATGTAGGATTGAGGAGAAAGCAACCTGCTTGTATGGTTACCTCTTTCCTACCTCCCTTAATTACAAATGAATAACGTTTTGATGGTGGTTTACAATAGTTAATACTGGGCCCAATTTACATAATTATGAATTATAGTGCTAATTTTTCCATTTGAAGAAGAAATACGCATATAAGGATTTTAAACAAGTAATATCGTCCAGGAAAACTCTGCTTTAATGATAATTTCGACTGGGACACATTAGTGCTGAATACTGAGTGTGAAGTGGGATACACAACAGAACTTAAAATTGAAGAGTTGTATAAAGATAGAGCTGATGCTGGCAGAACGAATTTAGTAGTACAGTAAAGTCATGGATGAAATAAAGTCTGTTTTTAAGGAATTTATGTATAAATGACGAGCACGTGTGACATGTTACGGTTACAATTATAAACTGTTTCAAAGTAATTTTGAAAAAGAAATCCATCCATCAGCAGTTCAGAATCAACACTGAATAATAACTATTGATAATAAGTACTTGAAACAAACAGACGGTCAAAATGTCGAGCCGAGTAAAGTGTTACAGTTATATCTACCGACAGTCTCACACACCGTGCCCTAACTGTTCTAATGCACAGATTCGTTCAGCATGTTCTAAATGTTCTGATCTACAGTTGGAACTGGAACAGATGAAGACCAAACTGGACCGAATAGAGAAGGAGAGAAATGACTACAAGCAGCAGATGGACAAATTGGAGCATAGGGTGAGTTTTAACTCTTTGCATTCTGGGTAAAATAAAGGGTAATCCAGGGATCGCTGGTTCGATCCCCCGTCTGACCCTAATAAAATTAACAGTCTTTCAGATTGGACGTTAAACCGAGGTCTCGTGTCGGTGCTTTACACCGTGCACGTAAAAGAACCAGAGGAGATTCTGGAATGGGTCTCTGTCTGTATCATGCACTATCCTCCAAAATCTAAAATAACTAATCTCTTCGCTCATATGGGCAACCGGTAGCGACGATAAATAAACGTAAAAAAACAAACAAAATAAAATAAAGGCTATAAATAGTTCAAATAATTGTAGCAGACGACAATTTATTAATATGTGTTTCTTATTTGTTGTTGAAAACTCTGGAGATATGTCATGGAATTTCATGTTATTTTCACCGCTAGCGTGCTAAATGTTAATCACAGTCCCATCTCTCTTCAATGGTTACTTGTTACTTGGCCCATTCAAGTGGTCCAACATTTATTTGTAATGTTGTATGAATATGTTCATCAACATACTAGAAGTTCCTTTTGAGAGCGGTGGCTTTTTTATTATAGGCTGTAGGCGAAATGAGCAGAATCGGGGACGATTTGAATGAAATGTCAAACCTTACCTTCGAGGAAAAAAATATTACTTATTTCTTATCTGCTCATGGCGCCTACAGTGTGCTAAAGGTCAATATAAATATTTAAAATGTCTCACTTTGGTGGCCTTTGGCAATGTAACATCTGTGTTTGGATCCAGAATAGATTCCATAACATTTGTATGTGATCCTTTAGAGTGACTGCTGGTCGATTTAAACTGTTTCAGGGCATAATTAACCCTTTCCCTCATAGAAGCACCTCTTGACGCCATTACCAATACGACATACATTAAAAATGTAGTAGCCAAACCAATGTTCATAAACCCTTTCCCTCATAGAAGCACCTCTTGACGCCATTACCAATACGACATACATTAAAAATGTAGTAGCCAAACCAATGCTCATAATGCAGGCCAGAATCTCATGTAGTCCCAGTAATATCCATGGAGGTGGGATAGATATGGCGACTACTTATCCACTGTATGATGGCTAAATGGCTGTCGTTTATATGGAAATATAATAGTATATTAATCTAAATCTCCATGAAGGAAAGGGTTAAACAAGCTTGAAAGTTTCTTGTATACCTGGTAGAAGTTTGTGCCTCCCTGTATATTCTATACCTGGTAGAAGTTTGTGCCTCCATGTATATTCTATACCTGGTAGAAGTTTGTGCCTCCCTGTATATTCTATACCTGGTAGAAGTTTGTGCCTCCCTGTATATTCTATACCTGGTAGAAGTTTGTGCCTCCCTGTATATTCTATACCTGGTAGAAGTGTGTGCCTCCCTGTATATTCTATGCCTGGTAGAAGTTTGTGCCTCCCTGTAAATTCTATACCTGGTAGAAGTTTGTGCCTCCCTGTATATTCTATACCTGGTAGAAGTTTGTGCCTCCCTGTATATTCTATACCTGGTAGAAGTTTGTGCCTCCCTGTATATTCTATACCTGGTAGAAGTTTGTGCCTCCCTGTATATTCTATGCCTGGTAGAAGTTTGTGCCTCCCTGTATATTCTATACCTGGTAGAAGTTTGTGCCTCCCTCCCTGTATATTCTATGTAAAAGCCTACTTGGGAGATTATTTCTCCCATGTTACCCTCCATGCCCTGACCCTGTAGGAAGATGTGAGATTGCACAGGGAGATCATGTTCCTTTAACATAATAATATTATGCCCTTTCTCCCTGAAACCCTGCCCGCACACCCACCCCGAGCATGAAATGTACTTTCTCCAACCCCAACCACACACACCTAACCCGACCATGAAATGTGCTTTCTCCAACCCCCAAACCCCACCCGTACATCCACCCCGACAATGAAATGTGCTTTCTCCAACCCCTAAACCCCACCCATACACCCCCACCCACACCCCCACCGCGAGCATGAAATGTGCTTTCTCCAACCCCCAAACCTCACCCATACACCCCACCCGTACACCCACCCTGAGCATGAAATGTGCTTTCTCCAACCCCCAAACCCCACCCGTACAATCACCCCGACAATGAAATGTGCTTTCTCCAACCCCTAAACCCAACCCATACACCCACACCCCCCGGAGCATGAAATGTGCTTTCTCCAACCCCCAAACCCCACCCGTACATCCACCCCGACAATGAAATGTGCTTTCTCCAACCCCCAAACCTCACCCATACACCCCACCCGTACACCCACCCTGAGCATGAAATGTGCTTTCTCCAACCCCCAAACCCCACCATACACCCCACCCACACCCCACCTTGAGCATGAAATGTGCTTTCTCCAACCCCCAAACCCCACCATACACCCCACCCACACCCCAGCGCGAGCATGAAATGTGCTTTCTCCAACCCCCAAACCTCACCCATACACCCACACCCCACCCCGAGCATGAAATGTGCTTTCTCCAACCACCAAACCCCACCCATACACCCCACCCACACCCCACCCTGAGCATGAAATGTGCTTTCTCCAACCACCAAACCACACCCACACACCCCACCCATACACCCCACCCACATACCCCACCCACATACCCCACCCACACACCCCACCCACACACCCCACCCACACACCCCACCCATACACCCCACCCACACGCCCACCGCGAGCATGAAATGTGTATTTGTTAACATTAGTTTCATAATATGGACAATAAAGTATGAACATAGAAAGTACAGATTTATTTTTATAATAAAGTGTTAAGATAATTGTTTTTTAAAACGATAACTTTTGCTTGTAACGATGGGTTCTGAGAAATGTGATTCCGGTAATAGAGTGTTTTCATTGATTACAATGTTTTTAGGTGGTTGAATTGCAAGCCGATCTGGCAGAGGAGAATACGACGGCCACACAGGCTTCGGAGATGCTGGAGACGGAGAGTGCTGAAAGAATGAGGCTGGAGAAAGACCTCAAAGATGTTCAGGTAAGAGCAAGGAACTTAAACTTCATTATTGATTTTTTAAAAATGATTTGAGAAACAAGTTCTTGGAAATTATTTTAATTATACTCTCGTTGGCGCTGATGAAAGTGTAAATGTGGTCGCTCAATAGGAAGAGAGGAAATCGATGTACAAGAGAGGAAGTCGACGTACAAGAGAGGAAGTTGACGTACAATAGAGGAAGTCGACGTACAAGAGAGGAAGTCAACGTACAAGAGAGGAAGTCGACGTACAAGAGAGGAAGTCGAAGTACAAGAGAGGAAGTCGACGTACAAGAGAGGAAGTCGACGTACAAGAGAGGAAGTCGACGTAAAAGAGAAGAAGTCGATGTACAAGAGAGGAAGTCGACATACAAGAGAGGAAATCGAAGTAAAAGAGAGGAAGTTGATGTACAAGAGAGGAAGTCGACGTACAAGAGAGGAAGTCGATGTACAAGAGAGGAAGTCGAAGTACAAGAGAGGAAATCGTAGTACAAGAGGAAATCAATGTACAAGAGAGGAAGTCGATGTACAAGAGAGGAAGTCTATGTACAAGAGAGGAAGTCGACGTACAAGAGAGGAAGTTGATGTACAAGAGAGGAAGTCGACGTACAAGAGAGGAAGTTGATGTACAAGAGAGGAAGTCGACATACAAGAGAGGAAATCGAAGTAAAAGAGAGGAAGTTGATGTACAAGAGAGGAAGTCGACGTACAAGAGAGGAAGTTGATGTACAAGAGAGGAAGTCGAAGTACAAGAGAGGAAATCGAAGTACAAGAGGAAATCAATGTACAAGAGAGGAAGTCGAAGTACAAGAGAGGAAGTCTATGTACAAGAGAGGAAGTCGAAGTACAAGAGAGGAAGTTGACGTACAAGAGAGGAAGCCAATGTACACGAGAGGAAGTCGAAGTACAAGAGAGGAAGTCGGAAGTACAAGAGAGGAACTCGAAGTACAAGAGAGGAAGTCGAAGTACAAGAGAGGAACTTGAAGTACAAGAGAGGAAGTCGAAGTACAAGAGAGGAAGTCGACCTACAAGAGAGGAAGTCGAAGTACAAGAGAGGAAGTCGAAGTACAAGAGAGGAAGTCGAAGTACAAGAGAGAAACTCGACGTACAAGAGAGGAAGTCGACGTACAAGAGAGGAAGTTGATGTACGTAAGAGGGAGTTGATGTACGTGAGAGGAAGTCCATGTACAAGAGAGGAAATTGACGTACAAGAGAGGAAGTTGATGTACAAGAGAGGAAATCGACGTACAAGAGAGGAAGTTGATGTATGTGAGAGGAAGTTGATGTACATGAGAGGAAGTCGACGTACAAGAGAGAAAGTCGACGTACAAGAGAGGAAGTATCCTAGGATTGGTAAACTAGGATATGTTAACTGAACTTACATTGACAGATGTCCCAGTAGCAACATGTATAGATATTATAGTATCCTAGGATTGGTAAACTAGGATATGTTAACTGAACTTACATTGACAGATGTCCCAGTAGCAACATGTATAGATATTATAGTATCCTAGGATTGGTAAACTACGATGTGTTAACTGAACTTACATTTTTGGCAGTGGGAATTTGCCATCATTGAAACGGAATGAAATGGAAAACATTCTCTCCATGCAATTATTATATATGTTTTGGTTTATTCTCGTCATGAACTAAGATATTGGGAGGGCTGTAAATAACGATGTCAAAACTCGTAGCCCAACCCATTTGCTTTTTTTTTTCAAGATTAAATCATATACAGCAATAATAATTAATCGTTAATTTACATTTCTAATTTTTTTCCCGTTGTATTTCCATTTATAAATGTAATGTCATGTATATAAAAATGCAGTAAAATATTATTAAGCTATAACTAAGATGAGACTTGTTTGAAATCTCAAGATATTTGGGATGGAGGTTATAAAAGTTTGTGCAGATCTCGAACTCAAGCACGAATTGATGGAGGTTATAAAAGTTTGCACAGATCTCGAGCTCAAGCATGATTTAATGGAGGTTATAAAAGTTTGCGCAGATCTCGAACTCAAGCACGAATTGATGGAGGTTATAAAAGTTTGCACAGATCTCGAACTCAAGCACGATTTGATTGGAGGTTATAAAAGTTTGCGCAGATCTCGAACTCAAGCATGATTTGATTGGACGAGCCTGAGACTGCATAGTTTTGTTAATCCTGGTTGCACTCCATCAAGTTTAGTGCTGATTGTTTTCAGGGTCGATATAATGCACTGAAGCGTAACCATGACAAGCTAGAGTTGGAGATGTCTCAGATGCGGTTATGGCAGGCGGAGAGTTTGGATGGAGAATTTGACGAAGATGAAGTTGACGGTAGGTGTTATTTTTAAGTATAAGCCGAAAACGATTCAATATGTAAAATATTGGACTGTGTGAGGCGCGTAGACAGTACCAATAGTTTACATATTGGATCCGTTTGAGGTTTATATCTTATTTAAACCACACACTTGTATAGCAAAATCTTACTAATTAAAATTGTTAATTTCGTACATGTACGCGTAGGCCTTTTGACAGCAAAATCTTACTAATTAAAATTGTTAATTTCGTACATGTACGCACGCGTAGGCCTAATAATGGACTGCAAGTACAAAGGTACGACGTCACGACAGTGTTTTAATATGTAGCTAAATAAAAATTGCTATGAACTGGTTTAACCCATTCCCACCTAGAAACGACATGGTTGCTATGCGTAAGGAGTAAAGGGTTACGGATAATTGGATGCCTGATGGTTTAGTGATGCAAGCTTTCTGTGGTATAATGAGTTTGTAATTACTGTAATGTTTGCTGTAGAGCATGTAGCTGCAAACTGTGTTAAATGTTCACTGATATAGTCCCTACATGGATATAAACATGAAACCAAGCCGGCTCATCTGGATCTACACTTTTTATAAGCCTATGTAGAGGTCTGTAGTGTTGAAAGGGTTAACAAACAAACATCTGTCTTGCTATATCTTGGAATCTGTTAGTTTGTCTGATACAGCTTAATTACAATACTAATAATGTTTTTATCAAATATTCAGATAAATTACCGTCCACGGTCATGCATTCCTCATCCGTAATACATACCAAATATTTGAAATGAAATCAAACCTACAATCCCATTAATGCAAATTACATATATGCAAGAATCAAATGATTGTTTCCGAGTACTCGTTCAGAACTGTGTCCGAGTATGACAAATGCTACCTGTTGCCGTCCCTAGATGCAGTATAATTTTACCATATACACAAAAAAAAGAAGAAGCAAAAAAGAAATAAAACAAAGAAAAAAAAGAAAGAAAATAAAACGATTTTTTATAGCGAACAGATTTCCTCTATTTATTGCATTGACAGGAGGTGTATACAAGGAGAGGTATGAGAGGGTGAGGAAGGAAATGGCATTTACGAGGAAGAGGGTGGCGCAGCAGCACGAGGAGGAGCTCGAACAGGAACATAGCGCAAAAAAAGTCGTCGAGAAACGGGTAAGCTTATAACCGGAACTGTTCTATTGGTAAACCAGTAGCTCACGTCGAGAAATGGGTAAGCTTATAACTGGAACTGTTCTATTGGTAAACCAGTAGCTCATGTAGAGAAACGGGTAAGCTTATAAGCTCCACTGTTCTATTGGTAAACCAGTAGCTCACGTCGAGAAACGGGTAAGCTTATAAGCTCCACAGTTCTATTGGTAAACCAGTAGCTCACGTCGAGAAACGGGTAAGCTTATAAGCTCCTCTGTTCTATTGGTAAACCAGTAGCTCACGTAGAGAAACGGGTAAGCTTATAAGCTCCACTGTTCTATTGGTAAACCAGTAGCTCACGTCGAGAAACGGGTAAGCTTATAAGCTCCACAGTTCTATTGGTAAACCAGTAGCTCACGTCGAGAAATGGGTAAGCTTATAAGCTCCTCTGTTCTATTGGTAAACCAGTAGCTCACGTAGAGAAATGGGTAAGCTTATAAGCTCCACTGTTCTATTGGTAAACCAGTAGCTCACGTCGAGAAACGGGTAAGCTTATAAGCTCCACTGTTCTATTGGTAAACCAGTAGCTCACGTAGAGAAATGGGTAAGCTTATAAGCTCCACTGTTCTATTGGTAAACCAGTAGCTCACGTCGAGAAATGGGTAAGCTTATAAGCTCCTCTGTTCTATTGGTAAACCAGTAGCTCACGTCGAGAAATGGGTAAGCTTATAAGCTCCTCTGTTCTATTGGTAAACCAGTAGCTCACGTCAAGAAACGGGTAAGCTTATAAGCTCCACAGTTCTATTAGTAAACCAGTAGCTCACGTCGAGAAACGGGTAAGCTTATAAGCTCCTCTATTCTATTGGTAAACCAGTAGCTCACGTCGAGAAACGGGTAAGCTTATAAGCTCCTCTGTTCTATTGGTAAACCAGTAGCTCACGTAAATATATGTCCATGTTGACAGAGACAGAATGTAAACCAGTAGCTCACGTAAATATATGTCCATGTTGACAGAGACAGATTGTAAACAAATAATGATTTCTTAAGGATGCATGACCCTCTAAGTCTTCTGATTTTTCAACTTTGAATCTATAAAATGTGGCTGGCTGCGATTGACAACTCCGTAAAGTAGATTTTTTGTCATTACATTTTTGCATCTTGATAAATTTTACTACATACACATATTTTTAACTATCTTGTATACAATATACTTAACCCGGCGCGATAAGCCTGAATTGTGCTGATGCGCCGTTAAACCAAATACTCACTCACTCATTCATATATGTATGTGTGTTTTTATGTTTAATTATCGTCTCTACCGGTTGTCCATATGAGCGACACCTCCTGAAGAGATTAGTCACAATAGATTTTGGAGGATAGTGCAATGCTACAGACAGAGACCCATTCCAGAATCACCTCTGGTTCTTTTACGTGCACAATGTAAAGCACCAACACGAGACCTCGGTTTAAAGTCCCATCTTAAAGACTGTTATTTGGGTCAGACGGGGGGATCGAACCGGGGGTCTGTGCTAACCACTGTACTACTGACCCGTCATATTATGTAAAGAAGGACCAGCCATATTTATACCTCTCACACCGTTAGCTCTGTATCATCACAGCAAACACTACATCAAAGTAATGTATCTATTTCCGACCTTTAATGAACCATGTAATCAATTTTAATGAACCATGTTGTCAATTTTGATGAAACTTGGTGTGTGTTATCGGAGCAAGTAGTAGATGAAACTTGGTGTGTGTTATCGGAGCAAGTAGTAGATGAAACTTGGTGTGTGTTATCGGAGCAAGTAGTAGATCAGACTTGGTGTGTGTTATCGGAGCAAGTAGTAGATCAGACTTGGTGTGTGTTATCGGAGCAAGTAGTAGATCAGACTTGGTGTGTGTTATCGGAGCAAGTAGTAGATGAAACTTGGTGTGTGTTATCGGAGCAGTAGTAGATGAAACTTGGTGTGTGTTATCGGAGCAAGAGTAGATGAAACTTGGTGTGTGTTATCGGAGCAAGTAGTAGATGAAACTTGGTGTGTGTTATCGGAGCAAGTAGTAGATGAAACTTGGTGTGTGTTATCGGAGCAAGTAGTAGATGAAACTTGGTGTGTGTTATCGGAGCAAGTAGTAGATGAAACTTGGTGTGTGTTATCGGAGCAAGTAGTAGATCAGACTTGGTGTGTGTTATCGGAGCAAGTAGTAGATGAAACTTGGTGTGTGTTATCGGAGCAAGTAGTAGATCAGACTTGGTGTGTGTTATCGGAGCAAGTAGTAGATGAAACTTGGTGTGTGTTATCGGAGCAAGTAGTAGATCAGACTTGGTGTGTGTTATCGGAGCAAGTAGTAGATCAAACTTGGTGTGTGTTATCGGAGCAAGTAGTAGATGAAACTTGGTGTGTGTTATCGGAGCAAGTAGTAGATGAAACTTGGTGTGTGTTATCGGAGCAAGTAGTAGATGAAACTTGGTGTGTGTTATCGGAGCAAGTAGTAGATCAGACTTGGTGTGTGTTATCGGAGCAAGTAGTAGATCAGACTTGGTGTGTGTTATCGGAGCAAGTAGTAGATCAGACTTGGTGTGTGTTATCGGAGCAAGTAGTAGATGAAACTTGGTGTGTGTTATCGGAGCAAGTAGTAGATGAAACTTGGTGTGTGTTATCGGAGCAAGTAGTAGATGAAACTTGGTGTGTGTTATCGGAGCAAGTAGTAGATGAAACTTGGTGTGTGTTATCGGAGCAAGTAGTAGATGAAACTTGGTGTGTGTTATTGGAGCAAGTAGTAGATGAAACTTGGTGTGTGTTATCGGAGCAAGTAGTAGATGAAACTTGGTGTGTGTTATCGGAGCAAGTAGTAGATGAAACTTGGTGTGTGTTATCGGAGCAAGTAGTAGATCAAACTTGGCTAAAATAATTCCAATCTAAATGGCGTCGTCATCAATCTTAGAGAATATATATATAATATTGGAAGCTGTGATAGCCCATTCGCTTCAGGTGCGATAAAAAACCCGGAGTTTTTGCCCCGCATGAGTTGTTACGTTTGTGCCCCAATTCCACATTGCCTCTTATATCTCACTAATAAATAAATTTGTGATGGGGAAGTGATTTCTCCCAAATATGGACCTGGATTGAGCCGTGACTATTGATTATTGAACCGATTATCAGCAGTACCATTTCATTAGTTTAAACTATATTTTATTCAAGAATAAGACATACCATTGGAATAGTTGTAACAAAACATTGGGGAAATAACTTCAAAGTAACTTATTTGAATCCCCTTTCTATCTCATTGAACAGTTACATGAGTCAATGGATGAAGCAGATGATTTGCGTCGTCAGCTGGCGGCGGCAAAGAAAAAATCACAGAAGCTCATGTCTGAGATGCAGGACTCGAAGCTACATCTAGAGGAACAAATGTCGCGAAATAATGACCTGGAAAGAAAACAGAGAAAGTATGTTCTATTTTTTATTGTACCATGTTAATATAATTTCCATCAAATAAAAGCAGGTCAGTGAGGATTGACGCTGGCATGACCCAGATTGGTTAGACTTGTTTCATGTGTGTGTTGTACTCGGTAACACATTCTCCTATTTTCATGCAATTCAATAAACTACAATTAATTAAGCCAAACATTGGTTAATCATCTTTTGTTTATCACCTGTTTCACTCACCATTGTGTATACCATGCCATTCCTCTATAAATGTTGAACACATCTTAATTCACTGTGTAGATTTAGCACTCATTCATCGAAAATATTATACAGTTATGACAATGAAGGAGCTTTTCGACACTGTTGATGTTAAATACATTATTGCATTTTTAAAAGAATCACATCTTTTCCATAAATTGTAAAGTTTTACAACTGACGTTTTTTAAAATCATTTTTACAGCTTGATAAATTTTGTTGCAATTGACCTTTCGTCATTACAATTTTAATACATACAGTATGTTAAATCTACATAATATTTTAAATTGTAGATATCTTGTATACAATATACTTGGTCCGCCTCCGTGGTCGAGTGGTTAAGGTCGCTGACTTGTATACCACTGTAACCTATCATCACAGGTTCGAGCCCCGCTCAGACCGTGTCTCATTTATATGAAAAAGTTGGCAGTTTCTTACGGAGGTTGGTGCACCCAAGTACTGGTTAACCGCTGGAGCCTGCCCAGGAAAGTTGTTGTTAAGTAAACTGCCCGCCGGCGATATAGCCCGAAATTGTGCTGATGCAGGCGTAAAACCCGAAATATAACATAACATACAATATACTTAACCCGGCGCGATATAGCCTGAACTGTGCTGATGCCCCGTTAAACCAAATACCACTCACTCACTCACTCACTCACTCACTCACTCACTCTTATTTTCATGTAATAATAATAATGTTTTCAATGTTCAATCAGTGAAATAAAACTCGATTATACACCGAAACAAACAAAATATCCTCTGCATCTTAATTATAATATGATGAAATGCTCTGTAATACCATTTGTCTCGTGCAGGTTCGACACAGAGCTAGGTAAAACTCACGAAGAAATCCGAGTGGAGAAGAATCTGAGAGATAAAGTGCAGAGAGAGCGAGATACCCTGGTTGCTGACCAGTACTCCCTGGAGAAGGAAGTTCAGGTAAAATATACATCCACAGATTGTATGCACCACTATGGAGAATGGTTTTGCTATGTGTTTTAGTCCGCCTCCATGGTCGAGTGGTTAAGATCGCTGACTTGTATACCACTGTAACCTATCGTCACTGATGGTCCCAGGTTCAAGCCCCACTCAGGCCATACCTCTTTATATGCAAAAGTTGGCATTTGCTTACGGATGTACTGTTTAACCGGTGGAGTCTGCCCAGGAGAGGCGTTGTTAGGTAAACTGCCCGTCAGCTATATAGCCCAAAATGGTGCTGATGAAGGCGTAAAACCTGAACAAACAAACAAACACCATTCAGAATAATACTTTCTCCATATAACACCTTTATCGCTTCCCACATCTATTCCCATAGATACTGATTTATGTTGTACAGTGTACCACTAGTGTGGGGATAAAATGAGTAAATTGGCATCTTCTGTTGTGGAGTAAAAGGGGTTAAGGGACCAGCCCAAGGTACATAATTATAGAACACAGTGTCTCGTAAAACAAGAACACACACAGAGACTGAAAAAGTGGTCTCTTAATTAATGGATGTTGTCACTTTAATAGGTTTGATTGTATTGAAATAAGTGAAAACATTATGTTTGCATTGTCAATGAGAGACATTGGTCAGTTACTGCCCTTGAATACTCCCTACAAAGTATGTAGGTCCTCTTAAATGGTTTCCTCTGTTTTTATCATTGTTTCCTTTGCACAACATGCTATCAATATTCATCCACTTTCTCATCTTATAATTATTAAATTACAATATCTCGACAGTATATCCAAAGATTGCCAAAAAAAATTGTAAATTAATTAACACGAATTTGATAAAATCACATTTATCATACCACAACATCCGGTTAGGAAACAACAGTAAACACAAAGGATTCCAACTAAAAGGACCAATATAGATTTCCGGATAAATCAGACTTTATCTGCCAAGGGAGGTAACAGAAAAATCAGTGATTTCACTTATTGCTTCAATGGTGCAAGAGGCACAGAAATAGATATAAATAAATAATGCAAATTTAAATTGCATTATTTATTTGAGTTTGTTTGCGATACAAGTTCTTAGAACTTTAGACTACTTGCTCTTGAGACTTCATTCTTGATGGAATCAATCGCTATGAGAGGGAGAGAACAAGAGGTAGTTTGGATTTATATGTTGTGCCTAAGGACACACCACCATAGTTCTGGCACGGCTCGAACTCTCCCAACAATGTTAGCAGTTAATTAACACGTTTTTGATAAAATCACATTTATCATACCACACCATCCGGTTAGGAAACAACAGTAAACACAAAGGATTCCAACTAAAAGGACCAATATAGATTTCCGGATAAATCAGACTTTATCTGCCAAGGGAGGTAACAGAAAAGTCAGTGATTTCGCTTATTGCTTCAATGGTGCAAGAGGCACAGAAATAGATATAAATAAATAATGCAAATTTAAATTGCATTATTTATTTGAGTTTGTTTGCGATACAAGTTCTTAGAACTTTAGACTACTTGCTCTTGAGACTTCATTCTTGATGGAATCAATCGCTATGAGAGGGAGAGAACAAGAGGTAGTTTGGATTTATATGTTGTGCCTAAGGACACACCATCATAGTTCTGGCACGGCTCGAACTCTCCCAACCCCATGCGTTTGAGGTGGACATCATAATCTAGTACACCACAAGATAAATAAATTGTGTTATATATGTGTAATGTTGTGCAGGTATGCATGTCCTTGTGCTACGTGTTCAGCAAAGCGAAGTGCTCGGATGAATAATAGTCTATGGTGATTAATTTTTCCAGGACGGACCTAATTTATGTATTATGTACTAGATAATAATTGTACAGCTTGCTGTTTCAGTAATCCTGGCCAACCAGTGTTGTTGAATAGATTTTACGTCTGATTGAGGATGAACCAAACATACGATATTCCTTTTTTTTCCTTCGCGCTGCAAAGGACACCATTTATTTACATAATGTTAAATCAGACATGTAGAAACAAAATAATTTGTAACACCATCATGTAAATGTTTCAGTATTACAATCTGGTTATTAGCTTTCATTATTTAATTTACACTTCCGCCACCTTTACAGTATGTTCAAGCTCTTAATACATGTGCAAATATTTCAATCTTGACAATGGCGAAACAGAAACTGACAAGAATGAAGTATTAGACACACGCACGCACGCGCGCGCACACACATACACACACACGTGAAGAGTAGAGTGATGATATTGTTACAGTCCACACTAAACAATCTTACTTCCACTGTCAGCTAAACAGAGAAATGAAGAATGGTCATGGATATTTCTAGTAATTCCTTGCTGGGTTAACATTTTGGTACATCGTTTTTGTAAAGTTTTAAATCTATCCTATAGAATTGGTTCTGGTAACTAATGAATACTATATTGCTGGTATTGCAGAGATTGAAGGGAGATGTTGACTCCCAGGATGCCAAATACGAACGTCTCCAGAAGGAGCTGGGCGACACCTTGACCTCTACTGGACACAAGGATGACCACGATCATGCAGCATTGAAGAGGGCCAAGGCCGACCTGGAGGCCAAGGTTATTGACCAGGAAGAGGAATTAGATGACCAAGCTGGCCAGATACAACAGCTTGAACAGGTAAATATAAAGTTACGGTTATTTTAATGGTGAAATTGGTGGGAAGATGAATTAAATGACCAAGCAGCTTGAACAGTTAATATAAACTCATGCGTGACGCAATAACGGATGTTAAAACAGCTGTCTTAGATGTGTGTTCTGATTGCTGATAGATGTGTTCTGAATGTACGCAGGGCATAGCGAACCAATTGAGGAAAGTCCTTCCCCTTTCATTTTCTTATATGGCAAAAATTCTGTTTACTGGCTGACAATAAATATGGAAATTATACTGGAAGAATGTGTAGTATTTCAAATTTTATAATGTTTATTTTCCATACGACATAGTGTCGCTTTAAAGATTAGTTTATACAAATTTATTTTAGCTCGATTGCGAAACAAGTTCTTTCAACTTATATTAATCACTCTCGAGACCTCAATCCTGATGGAATCCATCGCCACGAGGGAGAGAGAAGAGGCAACATGGAATTTAAATGCCTTGCCCAATTGTAACGGCTCCAGTGGGCTCGAACTCCGGACTTTTCGCACAGGAAGCGAACGCGCATCCACTGCGCTATCACGACTTCCACAGTTTAAAGATTAATTTTAGAGGTACTCGTCATTATGATAATGCGTTACCAATAAACTACCTTTGTTTGTTTATTTTGACATTATTTGAATTGATCCGTGACATGTTTATGATCGTATTAGAATGATTGACAAAACAACAGTGAACTGTCGCATGCATTTGCTTATTATTATGTATGCTATCATTGAAGCTTGCTTCTAAATCCGCAAATAATCAACAACAAAAAACTATATTATGCTCGTCCTCAATGCTACCTCGCCCCACTACCTTGCCGCCTGCTACTTTGCCCCCACTACCTCGCCACCCTGCTACCTTGCCCCTGCTACCTTGCCCCCACTACCTCACCCCCATTACCTCGCCCCCCCCCACTACTTCGCCCCCACTACCTTGTCACGCTACTTTGCCCCCACTACCTTGCCCCCACTACCTCACGCCCATTACCTCGCCCCCCCCACTACTATGCCCCCACTACCTCCACCCCACCCCTGCTACCTTGCCCCCCACTACCTCACCCCTATTACTTCGCACCCACTACCTCGCCACCCGCTACCTTGCCCCCATTACCTCACCCCCCGCTACTTCGCCCCCACTACCTTGCCCCCGCTACCTTGCCCCCCCACTACCTCGCCCCTGCTACCTTGCCCCTGCTACCTCACCCCCCCACTACCTTGCCCCTGCTACTTTGCCCCCCACTACCTCGCCCCCTGCTACTTTGCCCTCACTACCTTGCCCCTGCTACCTTGCCCCCCACTACCTCACCCCCCACTACTTTGCCCTCGCCACCCCGCTACCTTGCCCCTGCACCTTACCCCTGCTACCGCACACCCATTACCTCAAGCCCGCTACCTCACCTCCCGCTACCTCGCCCCCGCTACCTCGGCCCTCGCCACTAGCTAGCCCCCAGCTACCTCGCCATGATGAGCGAACGAGTGGATTCTTTAAGCTCTGCAGTAGCTAACTTTAAATAGGTAAAAGCATGTAACTATCTACTACAAGTATGATTCTCTGCATTTTTAGACCAAAGTTAGACTGGAGATGAACTTAGAGAAACAAAGACAACAGATTATCAAAGATGGCGAAGAAAAGGATCAAGAAATGGAAGATCTGAGATACTCTACCCAGAAAAAGGTACCTAAGCCGAGACTTGCGAGCGAAAAATATATTGAGAGCGCTCTCGTACTTGAGGGAGCAGGACATGTGAACTTGGTGTTGTACTACTGATACGTATCTTTGGGAGGGCGTAACTAATGTTATTAAATCTTGTCGTCGCCCAATCCACTTGCTTCTCCATATACTTGTCTTCCTCCACCAATAACAGCTGGAGATTCCGTAAGCACCCAGTGTCTTCCACCAATAACAGCTGGAGTTTCTGTAAGCATCCAGTGTCTTCCACCAATAACAGCTGGAGTTTCTGTAAGCATCCAGTGTCTTCCACCAATAACAGCTGGAGTTTCTGTAAGCACCCAGTGTCTTCCACCAATAACAGCTGGAGATTCTGTAAGCACCCAGTGTCTTCCACCAATAACAGCTGGAGTTTCTGTAAGCACCCAGTGTCTTCCTCCACCAATAACAGCTGGAGTTTCTGTAAGCATCCAGTGTCTTCCTCCACCAATAACAGCTGGAGATTCTGTAAGCATCCAGTGTCTTCCACCAATAACAGCTGGAGTTTCTGTAAGCACCCAGTGTCTTCCACCAATAACAGCTGGAGATTCTGTAAGCACCCAGTGTCTTCCTCCACCAATAACAGCTGGAGATTCTGTAAGCATCCAGTGTCTTCCTCCACCAATAACAGCTGGAGTTTCTGTAAGCACCCAGTGTCTTCCTCCATTGTACAGATAAACCATTAACTTACAGTGTATGTATTGTAGGGATAAACCATTAACTTACAGTGCATGTATTGTACAGATAAACCATTGACATACAGTGTGTGTATTGTACATATAAACCATTAACTTACAGTGTATGTATTGTACAGATAAACCATTAACTTACAGTGCATGTATTGTACAGATAAACCATTAACTTACAGTGTATGTATTGTACAGATAAACCATTAACTTACAGTGTATGTATTGTATAGATGCACCATTAACTTACAGTGTATGTATTGTAGAGATAAACCATTAACTTACAGTGTATGTATTGTACAGATAAACCATTAACTTACAGTGTATGTATTGTACAGATAAACCATTAACATACAGTGTATGTATTGTACAGATAAACCATTAACTTACAGTGTATGTATTGTATAGATGCACCATTAACTTACAGTGTATGTATTGTAGAGATAAACCATTAACGTACAGTGCATGTATTGTACAGATAAACCATTAACTTACAGTGTATGTATTGTACAGATAAACCATTAACTTACAGTGCATGTATTGTACAGATAAACCATTAACTTACAGTATATGTATTGTACAGATAAACCATTAACATACAGTGCATGTATTGTACAGATAAACCATTAACTTACAGTGCATGTATTGTACAGATAAACCATTAACATACAGTGCATGTACTGTACAGATAAACCATTAACATACAGTGCATGTATTGTACAGATAAACCATTAACATACAGTGTATGTATTGTAGGGATAAACCATTAACTTACAGTGCATGTATTGTACAGATAAACCATTAACATACAGTGTATGTATTGTAGGGATAAACCATTAACTTACAGTGCATGTATTGTACAGATAAACCATTAACTTACAGTGCATGTATTGTACAGATAAACCATTAACATACAGTGCATGTATTATACAGATAAACCATTAACATACAGTGCATGTATTGTACAGATAAACCATTAACTTACAGTGCATGTATTGTACAGATAAACCATTAACATACAGTGTATGTATTGTACAGATAAACCATTAACTTACAGTGTATGTATTGTACAGATAAACCATTAACTTACAGTGCATGTATTGTACAGATAAACCATTAACTTACAGTGCATGTATTGTACAGATAAACCATTAACTTACAGTATATGTATTGTACAGATAAACCATTAACATACAGTGCATGTATTGTACAGATAAACCATTAACTTACAGTGCATGTATTGTACAGATAAACCATTAACATACAGTGCATGTATTGTACAGATAAACCATTAACATACAGTGCATGTATTGTACAGATAAACCATTAACATACAGTGTATGCATTGTAGGGATAAACCATTAACTTACAGTGCATGTATTGTACAGATAAACCATTAACATACAGTGTATGTATTGTAGGGATAAACCATTAACTTACAGTGCATGTATTGTACAGATAAACCATTAACTTACAGTGCATGTATTGTACAGATAAACCATTAACATACAGTGCATGTATTATACAGATAAACCATTAACATACAGTGCATGTATTGTACAGATAAACCATTAACTTACAGTGCATGTATTGTACAGATAAACCATTAACATACAGTGTATGTATTGTACAGATAAACCATTAACTTACAGTGTATGTATTGTACAGATAAACCATTAACTTACAGTATATGTATTGTACAGATAAACCATTAACTTACAGTGTATGTATTGTACAGATAAACCATTAACTTACAGTGCATGTATTGTACAGATAAACCATTAACATACAGTGTATGTATTGTACAGATAAACCATTAACTTACAGTGTATTTATTGTACAGATAAACCATTAACATACAGTATATGTATTGTACAGATAAACCATTAACTTACAGTGTATGTATTGTACAGATAAACCATTAACTTACAGTGTATGTATTGTACAGATGCACCATTAACTTACACTGTGTGTATTGTACAGATAAACCATTAACTTACAGTGTATGTATTGTATAGATGCACCATTAACTTACAGTGCATGTATTGTAGGGATAAACCATTAACATACAGTGCATGTATTATACAGATAAACCATTACCATACAGTGCATGTATTGTACAGATAAACCATTAACTTACAGTGCATGTATTGTACAGATAAACCATTAACATACAGTGTATGTATTGTACAGATAAACCATTAACTTACAGTGTATGTATTGTACAGATAAACCATTAACTTACAGTGCATGTATTGTACAGATAAACCATTAACTTACAGTGTATGTATTGTACAGATAAACCATTAACTTACAGTGTATGTATTGTACAGATAAACCATTAACAGTTTATGATTGTAGTTGAAACAAATGGAAGCTCTGATGGAAGAGGAATATGAGGAAAGAAAATTGCAGGCACAGAAAAACCGGGACCTGGAACAGAGATTACAGGATCTACAGGGGCAGGCTGCACAGAGGGATAAAGGTATGGATCAGTTTGTGGAATATCGGAATAGCCGCACCTGTACTACCCCGGTGCATATAAAGTGAATCTAGCACCTCCAAGAGTTGCAGATAAGGAAATCCGACCAAGGGTTGAAGATGCGTGAAAGAATGAAGCTCTGCCGATAGAACATTGTTTGCATATATCTGCCCTTTAAGTTCTGTATAACGTAGTAGAGGTATAATTTTATTACTGTATATTTCTCTGTATTATGGAATAATTATATAGATAGCGCAGTGGATGCGCGTTCGCTTCAGGTGCGAAAGGTCCGGAGTTCTAACCCCGCTGGAGCCATTACGATTGTGCCCTTAGGCAAGGCATTTAAATTCCACGTTGCCTCTTCTCTCTTCCTTGTGGCGATGGATTCCATCAGGAATGAGTTCTTGAGAGTGATTAATATAAGTTGAAATAACTTGTTTCGCAATCGAGCTAAAATATATTTGTATAAACTAATTATATAGATATATGTTTTGAACCACCTAGCGATAATAATTCTGATGACACTTAATGTTTGTATGTTTCATTCAGGAACTGAGAAGCGTTTACGGAAAGATTTACGGAAAACGAAGGCTCTGCTCAAGGACGCAGAGGTGGTCTTAAATAAACAGAGAACTGGGGAAGGTTCAAAGGCCCAAGTTAGACAACTCAGGAATCAAGTAAGTGTGCACCACATTTCTAGGCTTCCTAATGTACACATTCATTCATGAACATCAAACAGACTTAGTCAATCATAATTATTGTGTAGAACAATCCTTCGAAGACCATCATTATAAGGTTTGCATTGAGTACATGGATTACTGAGGCTTTGTGCAGTTTCTGTGATCTAGTACAAACACTCATGTGTGTATTAGAGTTCCACTGCGGTTGGATTCTTACAAATGAGGAAGCTATCTAGATGGCACATTGCCAAGTTTTCTATTACCTCCCTTGGCAGATAAATTCGGATTTATCCTGAAATGTATATTGGTCCTTTTAGTTGGAATCCTGTGTGTTCACTGTTGTTCCGTAACCAGATATTACGGTTGTTCACTGTTGTTCCGTAACCAGATATTACGGTTGTTCACTGTTGTTCCCTAACCAGATATTACGGTTGTTCACTGTTGTTCCGTAACCAGATATTACGGTTGTTCACTGTTGTTCCCTAACCAGATATTGCGGTTGTTCCCTAACCAGATATTACGGTTGTTCACTGTTGTTCCGTAACCAGATATTACGGTTGTTCACTGTTGTTCCCTAACCAGATATTACGGTTGTTCACTGTTGTTCCGTAACCAGATATTACGGTTGTTCACTGTTGTTCCCTAACCAGATATTGCGGTTGTACACTGTTGTTCCGTAACCAGATATTACGGTTGTACACTGTTGTTCCCTAACCAGATATTACGGTTGTTCCCTAACCAGATATTACGGTTGTTCACTGTTGTTCCGTAACCAGATATTACGGTTGTTCCCTAACCAGATATTACGGTTGTTCACTGTTGTTCCGTAACCAGATATTACGGTTGTTCACTGTTGTTCCCTAACCAGATATTACGGTTGTTCACTGTTGTTCTGTAACCAGATATTACGGTTGTACACTGTTGTTCCCTAACCAGATATTACGGTTGTTCCGTAACCAGATATTACGGTTGTTCACTGTTGTTCCGTAACCAGATATTACGGTTGTTCACTGTTGTTCTGTAACCAGATATTACGGTTGTTCACTGTTGTTCTGTAACCAGATATTACGGTTGTACACTGTTGTTCCCTAACCAGATATTACGGTTGTTCCGTAACCAGATATTACGGTTGTTCACTGTTGTTCCGTAACCAGATATTACGGTTGTTCACTGTTGTTCTGTAACCAGATATTACGGTTGTTCACTGTTGTTCCGTAACCAGATATTGCGGTATGATAAATGTGATTTTATCAAAATTGTGTTAATTAATTTATAGCAATTTCTTACATCAAAGTATCGATTGTAAGCTGTCTGTCAAGATATAATTGTCATAAGATGAGAAAACGATGAAACTTTATAGCATGTGATGCAAAGGAAACAACAACAAAAACAGAGGAAAGCAATTAAATGGACCTTTGTACTCTTGTGAGCAGTCAAGGTAGTAACTGACCCAGCGGTTTCTCATTGTCCATCCGTGTCTGAAAGTACCCAGGATCTTTTTGGGCCAGGAAAAGCTCTATGATTTTAGCTGTTTGTACACTGTGTGTACGGTCTACATCCGTTAAGTCTGTTATGTCGAATTCTCCGGTTATCTCGAAGTCCGATCAAAGTCCCGTTTCAGACGTTATCATTTTACATATAACTGGCTCCGTTTATATAGCATTTCGTTAAGTCAAACTTCGGTTATTTCGAAGTATTTTGTTTGGTCCGACGGAATTTCGATATAACGACTACCTGTTACAGCTGGAAGATCTGGAGTACTCGTCTTCAAGTGCAATAAAAGCCAAGAAAACCATGGAGCTGGAATTAGCAGATCTACAACAACAATTGGAGGAACTATTGAAGTCAAAACAAGAGGTATGTCAATCAATTCATGTATCACATCTCCTTGACATGCATGTTCACCACTTCTCCTTGACATGCATGTTCACCACATCTCCTTGACATGCATGTTCTCCACTTCTCCTTGACATGCATGTTCTCCACTTCTCCTTGACATGCATGTTCTCCACTTCTCCTTGACATGCATGTTCTCCACTTCTCCTTGACATGCATGTTCTCCACATCTCCTTGACATGCATGTTCTCCACTTCTCCTTGACATGCATGTTTTCCACTTCTCCTTGACATGCATGTTCTCCACTTCTCCTTGACATGCATGTTCTCCACATCTCCTTGACATGCATGTTCTCCACTTCTCCTTGACATGCATGTTCTCCACTTCTCCTTGACATGCATGTTCTCCACTTCTCCTTGACATGAATGTTCTCCACTTCTCCTTGACATGCATGTTCTCCACTTCTCCTTGACATGCATGTTCTCCACTTATCCTTGACATGCATGTTCTCCACTTCTCCTGACATGCATGTTCTCCACTTCTCCTTGACATGCATGTTCTCCACTTCTCCTTGACATGCATGTTCTCCACTTCTCCTTGACATGCATGTTCTCCACTTATCCTTGACATGCATGTTCTCCACTTCTCCTTGACATGCATGTTCTCCACTTCTCCTTGACATGCATGTTCTCCACTTCTCCTTGACATGCATGTTCACCACTTCTCCTTGACATGCATGTTCTCCACTTCTCCTTGACATGCATGTTCTCCACATCTCCTTGACATGCATGTTCTCCACATCTCCTTGACATGCATGTTCTCCACTTCTCCTTGACATGCATGTTCTCCACTTCACCCGTTACGTACACTTTACAATAGATCACTGAGCGAAGGTAATTACACTGATTCTTGGAAATCAGCTACTGTTAAACATTTTGTCAAAAAGGGCGATAGGAATACCCCTGCCAACTACAGACCTATATCGCTGATAAGATGTGTTGGTAATGTCATGGAAAGCATTATTTTAACAATCTTATATATCCTGAACAATCTCGTTTTCTTCCTGGTCACTCATTTGTTTACCAATTATTAGACATTTAACACCAGATTTGCCAGTCGTTTGACAATTGAGTTCCCATGTGTATGGTGTACTGTAATATATCGACAGCGTTCGATCGAGTTTGGCGAGAAGGATCATTTCTAAGACAAAATGGAATTGATGGACAGATTTTGCAATGGATAAAAACATATCTTTCAAACCGTAATCAAAAAGTATTTGTTGGCTCTGAGTTTTCAAATTCATAAAATGTGTCTGCAGGTGTGCCACAAGGTTCAGTACTTGGACCCCTTCTTTTCTTACTTTATGTGAATGATATTGCTGACAGTTTGGTGAGCATATCTCGTATATTTGCAGATGACAGTTTTCTTGCTATTTCATCAGATATTACAAACTACCCTTAATAGTGATCTCCAGAAAATTACAGACTGAGTCTCGTCAGTGGATTGTAACCCGAATAAAACAGAAGTGGTTTTTACCCTTGGATCAGAATGTAGACCAGTTCTCACTTTTAACAATATTCAATTCCGCCTCCGTGGTCGAGTGGTTAAGGTCGCTGACTTGTATACCACTGTAACCTATCATCACTGATGGTCACGGGTTCGAGCCCCGCTTAGACCGTGTCTCTTTATATGAAAAAGTTGGCAGTTTCTTACGGAGGTTGGTACACCCAAGTACTGGGTAACCGCTGGAGCCTGCCCAGGAAAGGTGTTGTTAGGTAAACTGCCCGCCGGTGATATAGCCCAAAATGGTGCTGATGCAGGCGTAAAACCCGAAATATAACAAAAATATAAATATAACAATATTCAACTTGATTACGTGGAAAATCACAAACACTTAGGTGTTACTAAGTTCCGATGATAAATGCCATAATAACATTAACAATATAATAACTTCTTCTCCTAGAGTTCTTGGTTCAATGAGAGCATTAAAGTTTAAAGTAAAAACAAACTACACTTAATCAATTATATATTTCATATATGAGACCTATTTTAGAATATGCATCAATTGTTTGGATGTCTGAGCTGAATACGAAAAACTATCCTTGGCAATAATTCAGTATGAAGCTACACATATTGTGGCATCCGTGGTCCAATGGTAGAGCATCGGATTTGGAATCGAGCGGTCCCGGGTTCGATACTCGGTCAGGCCACGTATGTAGTGTCATTGAGCAAGGCACCTCACACACATTGTTTAGTACTGGTTAACCACTTAGGTCGGCTAAGCCTGCCCAGGAAAACATGTCTAGGTCCCCGCAAGGGGTTTGACATTAATGGAACATACACATACATATTGTTACTGGTCTCACAAGATTTATAAAGTAAAACATGGAAATCTACCAAATTATTTAGCAAATATATTTCCCAATACCGTTTCTGAATCTGTCCCATAATAACAATGATTATGTCATAATGGCTCGCCATACACACATTTTTTCAAAAATAGCATGTCTTCCGTTAAGTGTAGCGAAATAAATTTCATAGGGACTGCATGAGTAGTAGTCAGTCTTAGTCTGTGCCAAATGTTATAAAATTCCACATATTACAAATGTGCAAAATTCACCCAACCATATAGGTGATATGTTTTTAAAGTCATTCAGTGTAATACTGTACCAAATAACAAGCAATGATTGATTTTGAGATAAAGAATTCAGTATAGATATGTTTGGTTTGTGTTAAATAAGGTGATACTGTACCAAATGACAGTATGGATGTGTTTGGTTTGTATGAACTAAGGTGATACTGTACCAAATGACAGTATGGATGTGTTTGGTTTGTATTGACTAAGGTGATACTGTACCAAATGACAGTATGGATATGTTTGGTTTGTATTGACTAAGGTGATACTGTACCAAATGTACCAAATGACAGTATGGATGTGTTTGGTTTGTGTTGACTAAGGTGATACTGTACCAAATGACAGTATGGATATACACTGCTCAAAACAATTAAAGGATCACTTTTTATAATGACTCTACAGTAATCATTTTGGTATCGACATATATATTGTCCATTAATATGCGCTAATACATGTCTCTTATGAATACGCACGGGTAAATCAAGCGGTTTGCTAGTCAAGAAGCTCGTGCAAATTGTGATTGAAATCAATACCCCTATAAATTGGCCTGTTTTGTGATATGGGAGTCAATTGCCATCTTTCGTTATAGTGATGAGTATGAACTCTTTTTGGCTTTTATTGGGACTTTATGTGCTTATTTACACGTGCGACTGTGTTAGGCGTCACTTAAATCCACCCGAGGTCGCCAGGGCGGTGCAAATGATACAGGATGGACACTCGCAGCGCAATGTGGCTAGAACACTAGACGTCTCGCAGAGCGTGATTGCACGTTTGTGGGCGCAGTACCAGGAGACGGGACAGTACACCAGACGTCCTGGTCAAGGTCGTTCACGATGCACAACCAATGCCAACTATATACGGTTAATGGCCTTAAGAAACCGTCGTGGTACTGCAACGCGGCTCCAGATACAGTTCCAGCTGACCACTGGGCAACGAGTATCCACCCAAACCATCCGTAATAGACTCCACAATGACACCATGAATGCTAGACGCCCAGCAACCGGCCCTGTTTTGACACGTGCGCATCGTATTCGGAGACGCGAATTTGCTGAGGACCACCTTAACTGGGGACTTCGAGATTGGGAGCCTGTGTTGTTCACTGACGAGAGTAGATTCCATTTATCATCCTGTGATAGGCGTACTCGAGTGTGGAGACAGCCAGATGAACAATATGCGGACTTTAACATTATGGAATGGGATCGTTTTGGGGGTGGCTCAGTAATGGTTTGGGATGGGATCTGCTTACGAGGGCGCACGGACCTCTATGTGTTTGATCGAGGAACATTAACTGCTTTAAGGTATAGGGATGACATTCTAGCACCGATCGTAAGGCCATTCGCTGGATCTATCGGTGTTGACTTCATTTTAATGCAAGACAATGCCTGCCCACACACTGCTAGGATAGCCATGGACTACCTTAATAAGGAGGGCATTGAAGTAATGGATTGGCCGGCGCGTTCACCCGACCTAAATCCTATAGAACATGTAAGGGACTACATTTATAGACGGATTTCGGAGCGCGACAATCGACCACTTACTCTACCGGACCTCATACAGGCGCTCATTCTGGAATGAAATGGCCTACCCCAGCAGGTGATAGCCACCTTAATCAGGAGTGTGCCTAGGCGTTGCCGTGAGTGTTACAATAGACGAGGGGGGCATACTCATTATTAGCAGACATTATTTCAGACAGTTCTCTGGTCTTAAACACAGTTTTCCTCATTATGTTAGCATTATGCCATTGTTAAGAAAATTGATACTTTCTGATTAAGCCAGAGTTTCTACTGTCAGTTACGTTGTTGCTTGTTTTCCTGTTACTGCTTCGTCATGTAAATGTTGCGAATACATGCATATAAAACCCGTTTCTAATTATTATTCCATATGGTTCATTTAATTCCAAATATTTGATCCTTTAATTATTTTGAGCAGTGTATTTGGTTTGTATTGACTAAGGTGATACTGTACCAAATGACAGTATGGATATGTTTGGTTTGTATGAACTAAGGTGATGCTGTACCAAATGACAGTATGGATGTGTTTGGTTTGTATTGACTAAGGTGATGCTGTACCAAATGACAGTATGGATGTGTTTGGTTTGTATTGACTAAGGTGATACTGTACCAAATGTACCAAATGACAGTATGGCTATGTTGGTTTGTATTGACTAAGGTGATGCTGTACCAAATGACAGTATGGATGTGTTTGGTTTGTATGAACTAAGGTGATGCTGTACCAAATGACAGTATGGATGTGTTGGTTTGTATTGACTAAGGTGATACTGTACCAAATGACAGTATGGATGTGTTTGGTTTGTATTGACTAAGGTGATACTGTACCAAATGTACCAAATGACAGTATGGATATGTTGGTTTGTATTGACTAAGGTGATACTGTACCAAATGACAGTATGGATGTGTTTGGTTTGTATTGACTAAGGTGATGCTGTACCAAATGACAGTATGGATGTGTTTGGTTTGTATTGACTAAGGTGATACTGTACCAAATGTACCAAATGACAGTATGGCTATGTTGGTTTGTATTGACTAAGGTGATGCTGTACCAAATGACAGTATGGATGTGTTTGGTTTGTATGAACTAAGGTGATACTGTACCAAATGACAGTATGGATGTGTTTGGTTTGTATGAACTAAGGTGATGCTGTACCAAATGACAGTATGGATGTGTTTGGTTTGTATTGACTAAGGTGATACTGTACCAAATGTACCAAATGACAGTATGGATGTGTTTGGTTTGTGTTGACTAAGGTGATACTGTACCAAATGTACCAAATGACAGTATGGATGTGTTTGGTTTGTATTGACTAAGGTGATACTGTACCAAATGACAGTATGTATGTGTTTGGTTTGTATTAACTAAGGTGATACTGTACCAAATGACAGTATGGATATGTTGGTTTGTATTGACTAAGGTTATACTGTACCAAATGACAGTATGGATATGTTGGTTTGTATTAACTAAGGTTATACTGTACCAAATGACAGTATGGATATGTTGGTTTGTATTGACTAAGGTGATACTGTACCAAATGAACACTAATGATTGATTTTCAGATAGAGAATAAGAGTATGTCGTTATTGAGAGACAAATCGGACGTGCAATCCCAGCTGGAGGAGAATGAAGAGGATATGGTCGATATCTTAAAGAAATACAAGATGGTCGTGCAACAGCAGACGGTCGATCAGATCACCATGAATGATCAACTCGCTCAAATAGAAGAACTTACTTCAGAAAGAGATAAACTCAAGTCAGAGGTATTGTTTCGTTCATACAATGTTATTTTAGCGTGATTACGAAACAAGTTCTTACAACATTAATCTAATCACTCTAGAGACCTCATTTCTAAAGGAATGAATGATGATTCAGCTTATTTATCCTGACCGCCGGCGAACCATGTTAACCTTGGAACAAATTGTCATCTGCTAATTATTTATAGCCTTTATTTTACCCAGCATGCATAGAGTTATTAATCCTATAACTTTCTTGTTTTGATAAAGTACAGCATTACAGGTCACGTGATGTTTATTCACTAAATACCTACAAACTGTCGGCTATAGTGACATTTGAAAAATGAATTTAAATTCTTTGAAAGCTTCGTTTTCAAATTCCAAAAAATACACCATTTAGAGTTCATATGTGAAGGTCTAGGTTAAAAGATATCATCTGTGTATATGACGCTATGATCGAGAAATGATGTCGTAAACATACAGTGATATTGATAGTGGTAGATGGATTCATTTTCTCAAGAATGTATTTAGATATACATGTACCATTATAGCCCCAAAACAAACATATTATTGTATATTTTGTATATTATTATATAAAATAGTATCGTCGGTGGTTCTACCTGGGTGCCTGTAATACTGCTATGAGGGGCACGCACGCAGGGTCCTCCTCCACTAATAATAGTTGGAGAGTGTGTGTTTTACTTTTATTTATCGTCGCTATCGGTTGCCCATTTAAGCGATGCTTCCTGAAGAGATTAGTCATTTTAGATTTTTGGGAGGATAGTGCAATGATACAGACAGAGACCCATTTCAGAGTCTCCTGGTTCTTTTACGTGCACTGTGTAAAGCACCGACACGAGACCTCGGTTTAAAGTCCCATCTGTTAATTTTATTAGGGTCAGGCGGGGGATCGAACCTGCTATCCCTGGATTACCAGTGTAGCGTGTTAACCACTGGACTACGTATCCTCAGGCGGGGGATGGAACCTGCGATCCCTGGATTACCAGTGTAGCGTGTTAACCACTGGACTACGTATCCTCCTGTATAGTTGGAGAGTCGTAATATGACCCAAGCTTTTGGTGCAACTTTATTGAACAAATTTGCGGTTACCGTGGCGAAGTATAACAATTAGCTATGTCTACTTTTGAATGTTTGCGTTGCAGGTGAATGAATTGAGTACGAGATTACAGACATTGGAAGAGAACAGTTCTGATAAAACTGTGGTTCAGAGATTAGAGAATAAAGTACGAGACCTGGAGGCGAGGCTGGACCTAGAAACTACAAATAAACACAGATTAGAGGTAAATTTACTGAAATTAACTTAATCCTTTCCCTCATAGAAGCACCTTGATGCCATTACCAATACGACATCAATACATTGACAATGTAGTAGCCAGACAAATGTACATAATAAAGGCCAGAATCTCATGTAGTCCCAGTAATATCTATGGAGGTGGGATAGATATGGCGACTACTTATCCACTGCATGATAGCTAAATGGCTGTCATTTGTATGGAGATATAATAGTATATTGACCTAAATCTCTATGTAGTCCCAGTAATACATGTATCTATGGAGGTGGGCTAGATATGGCGACTACTTATCCACTGCATGATACTAAATGGCTGTCGTTTGTATGGAAATATAATAGTATATAGACCTAATTCTCTATGTAGTCTCAGTAATATCTATGGAGGTAGGATAGATATGGCGACTACTTATCCACTGCATGATAGCTGTATGGCTGTCGTTTGTATGGAAATATAATAGTATATAGACCTAATTCTCTATGTAGTCTCAGTAATATATATGGAGGTGGGATAGATATGGCGACTACTTATCCACTGTATGATAGCTAAATGGCTGTCGTTGTATGGAAATATAATAGTATATATACCTAATTCTCTATGAAGGAAAGGGTTAAGTCATATTTCTGTTAATAAAAACGAAATTGTACTGTATGCTAGTGTATGCTTGCTAGTGTGTGCTAGTGTGTGCTAGTGTATGCTTGCTAGTGTGTGCTAGTGTATGCTAGTGTGTGCTAGTGTATGCTAGTGTGTGCTAGTGTATGCTAGTGTGTGCTAGTGTGTGCTAGTGTATGCTAGTGTGTGCTAGTGTATGCTAGTGTGTGCTACTGTATGCTAGTGTATGCTAGTGTATACTAGTGTATGCTATTGTATGCTAGTGTGTGCTAGTGTGTGCTAGTGTGTGCTAGTGTATGCTAGTGTGTGCTAGTGTATGCTAGTGTGTGCTAGTGTATGCTAGTGTGTGCTAGTGTATGCTAGTGTGCTAGTGTATGCTAGTGTATGCTAGTGTGTGCTAGTGTATGCTAGTGTGTGCTAGTTTGTGCTAGTGTGTGCTAGTGTATGCTAGTGTGTGCTAGTGTATGCTAGTGTGTGCTAGTTTGTGCTAGTGTATGCTAGTGTGTGCTAGTGTGTGCTAGTGTGTGCTAGTGTATGCTAGTGTATGCTAGTGTGTGCTAGTGTATGCTAGTGTGTGCTAGTGTATGCTAGTGTATGCTACTGTATGCTAGTGTATGCTAGTGTGTGCTAGTGTGTGCTAGTGTATGCTACTGTGTGCTAGTGTATGCTAGTTTATGCTAGTGTGTGCTAGTGTATGCTATTGTATGCTAGTGTGTGCTAGTGTATGCTAGTGTGTGCTAGTGTGTGCTAGTGTGTGCTAGTGTGTGCTAGTGTATGCTATTGTATGCTATTGTATGCTATTGTATGCTAGTGTATGCTAGTGTGTGCTAGTGTGTGCTAGTGTATGCTAGTGTGTGCTAGTGTATGCTAGTGTGTGCTAGTGTGTGCTACTGTATGCTACTGTATGCTAGTGTGTGCTAGTGTATACTAGTGTGTGCTAGTGTATGCTAGTGTGTGCTAGTGTATGTTAGTGTGTGCTAGTGTATGCTAGTGTGTGCTAGTGTATGCTAGTGTGTGCTACTGTATGCTAGTGTATGCTACTGTATGCTAGTGTATGCTACTGTGTGCTAGTGTATGCTAATGTATGCTAGTGTGTACTACTGTATGCTAGTGTATGCTAGTGTGTGCTACTGTATGCTAGTGTATGCTACTGTGTGTTAGTGTGTGCTAGTGTATGCTAGTGTGTGCTACTGTATGCTAGTGTATGCTAGTGTGTGCTACTGTGTGTTAGTGTGTGCTAGTGTATGCTACTGTGTGCTAGTGTGTGCTACTGTGTGTTAGTGTGTGTTAGTGTATGCTAGTGTATGCTACTGTGTGCTACTGTATGCTACTGTGTGCTAGTGTATGCTACTGTGTGCTACTGTATGCTACTGTGTGTTAGTGTGTGCTAGTGTATGCTAGTGTGTGCTAGTGTGTGCTAGTGTATGCTACTGTATGCTACTGTGTGCTACTGTATGCTAGTGTATGCTACTGTATGCTAGTGTGTGCTACTGTATGCTAGTGTATGCTACTGTGTGCTAGTGTATGCTACTGTATGCTACTGTATGCTACTGTGTGCTAGTGTATGCTACTGTGTGCTAGTGTGTGCTACTGTATGCTAGTGTATGCTACTGTATGCTACTGTGTGCTAGTGTATGCTAGTGTATGCCAGCAATTTTAATAAAACATGCTAAAAGTGATCAGATATGCTATGTACGTACATCAGATATGCTATGTACGTACATCAGATATGCTATGTACGTACATCAGATATGCTATGGAGAAACAGAGTTATGAAGAGAGCCTATCTAAACTGGGGGGGGGGGCATGGAAACTCTTGATTGCTCACCAGAGTTGAAAGGGCTATATAAATGTATGTTGCTTAATAGAGGCAACATATGTTTATATAGCCCTTTCAACTCTGGTAAGGGCTATATAAACGTATGTTGCTTAATAGAGGCAACATATGTTTATATAGCCCTTTCAACTCCGGTGAGCATTCCAGGGTCTCCATGGTCTTATAGAGGTAATCACAGACGGATCTGTAGTCCAGTGGTAACACGCTGGACTGGTAATCCAGGGATCGCAGGTTCGATCCCCCGTCTGACCCTAATAAAATTAACAGTCTTTCTGATGGGACTTTAAACCGAGGTCTCGTGTCTGTGGTTTACACCATGCACGTAAAAGAACCAGAGGAGACTCTGGAATGGATCTCTGTCTGTATCATTGCACTATCCTCCAACAATTTAAAATGACTAATCTCTTTAGGAGGTGTCGCTCATATGGGCAACCGGTACCATAAATAAACGTAAAACACACAAATTATAAATCATGCCATTGTATCGGACTAATGGTAATCTGAAATGAATACTTCAGGTGCAGGTTAGCAGGATGAAGGAGCAGATGGACCGGATGACGGAGGAGAAGGAACATCTGTCGTCTGCTAAGACACACGCAGAAGACAATATCAAGAAAGTGCAGAGACAGCTCAGAGAGATGAGAGAAGAATTCTCAGATGTTCAGAAAAGGGAACTTGAGATGGCTCATAAATATAAAGAAAATGTGAGTCTGTACACCATCAAGCAAGTCGGCATCAGTCAATCACGGCATGGTTTGTTAATGAACGACATCGCTGGCTGTTCTATTACCTCCCTGGGCAACAGTCAATCATGGCATGGTTACTTAATGAGCGACATCGCTGGCTGTTCTATTACCTCCCTGGGCAACAGTCAATCACGGCATGGTTTCTTACTGAGCGACATCGCTGGCTGTTCTATTACCTCCCTGGGCAACAGTCAATCATGGCATGGTTTCTTACTGAGCGACATCGCTGGCTGTTCTATTACCTCCCTGGGCAACAGTCAATCTCGGCATGGTTACTTAATGAGCGACATCGCTGGCTGTTCTATTACTTCCCTGGGCAACAGTCAATCACGGCATGGTTACTTAATAAACGACATCGCTGGCTGTTCTATTACCTCCCTGGGCAACAGTCAATCACAGCATGGTAACTTACTGAGCGACATCGCTGGTTGTTCTATTACCTCCATTATTTTAGCTCGATTGCAAAACAAGTTCTTACAACTTATATTAATCACGGTCGAGACCTCATTCCTGATGGAATCCATCGCCAGGAGGGAAAGAGAAGAAATGTATATTGGTCCGTTCAATTGGAATTCATTGTTTTTGTTCTTTAACCAGATGTTGCAGTATGATAAATTCCAGTTTATCAAATTCATGTTAATTATAATAATTGATAACAATAAGTTAAACTATCCATTGTATATGCTGTAGAATATGTCAAGCTTTAGTAATTTAATAATTATGAAGATGAGAAAGGTTTGTAAAGAACACAATGATAGGAATAGAGGAAACCAATGAAGCTGTTTTAGAGAGTATTCAGGGTCAGTAATTGACATGTCATTAAAGTCAACGTCTGTTCCACCTACCTGTAGAATCGTATATTTGAAGTTCTTATAATTCTCAGTTACTTACTATATGCCATTAATTTAGGCTGCCCAACCATGTTAACAAAGGCAAAGAAACGGGTTTCCGGTAAATCTATCCCTCATTTCTCTATGATTCCAGTCTTAGCCTGGAATTATGATGGCAAACATCAGTTGGTGACCGCCTTGTAACCTAAAAGGTCGTGAGTTACAGCCTCTTCAGAACCACGGTGGTGTCCAGGTCGTGAGTTGCAGCATCGTCAGAACCATGGTGGTGTCCAGGTCGTGAGTTACAGCCTCGTCAGAACCACGGTGGTGTCCAGGTCGTGCCTTGCAGCCTCGTCAGAACCACAGTGGTGTCCAGGTCGTGCCTTGCAGCCTCGTCAGAGAACCACGGTGGTGTCCAGGTCGTGAGTTACAGCCTCGTCAGAACCACGGTGGTGTCCAGGTCGTGCCTTGCAGCCTCGTCAGAACCACGGTGGTGTCCAGGTCGTGCCTTGCAGCCTCGTCAGAACCACGGTGGTGTCCAGGTCGTGAGTTACAGCCTCGTCAGAACCACGGTGGTGTCCAGGTCGTGAGTTACAGCCTCGTCAGAACCACGGTGGTGTCCAGGTCGTGCCTTGCAGCCTCGTCAGAACCACGGTGGTGTCCAGGTCGTGAGTTGCAGCCTCGTCAGAACCACGGTGGTGTCCAGGTCGTGAGTTACAGCCTCGTCAGAACCACGGTGGTGTCCAGGTTGTGCCTTGCAGCCTCGTCAGAACCACGGTGGTGTCCAGGTCGTGAGTTGCAGCCTCATCAGAACCACAGTGGTGTCCAGGTCGTGAGCTTCACAGCCTCGTCAGAACCACGGTGGTGTCCAGGTTGTGCCTTGCAGCCTCGTCAGAACCACGGTGGTGTCCAGGTCGTGAGTTGCAGCCTCATCAGAACCACAGTGGTGTCCAGGTCGTGAGCTTCACAGCCTCGTCAGAACCACAGTGGTGTACATTGCTTGCAAAGACACTTAAATTCACATTACCTCTTTTCCCATCTCGCTCATGGCGATGGATACCATTGGGAATGAGGTATCGAGAGTGATAAATCTCATGTAATAACTACCTTTGCAATCAAGTTAAAATAATTTGTATAAACTAAGTCTCTCTCCCTTGGAGAAATTAACAATTAAGGTAGATCAATTGTTTTCTGTTCCCAGCGAAAACTCTCGACTTGAGGTGAAATTTATTTAAGATGTTTTGCTGTTGCTACTGAACTAATCTTCCCAACGGTTAAAGCAAGAACACATCTGCTCACGTCCTGTATTGTTTCCATTTACAGGAAAACAAAGTAGTCGAGCTTGAAGGCGACTTCGACCAGAATCAGTCTGACCTGAAACTAGCGTTCAAGAGAATAGCCGATCTTCAAACAGCATTAGAGGACGGACTGGGAAGCGATGATGACTTCTCTGATAGGTAGGTCAAGGTCACTCAATATATACATAGCTCACTCGATATATACATAGCTCAAGGTCACTCGATATATACATAGCTCAAGGTCACTCGATATATACATAGCTCAAGGTCACTCGATATATACATAGCTCAAGGTGACTCAATATATACATAGCTCAAGGTGACTCAATATATACATAAATCACTGTGGTCTGTCAATAGATATTATGTAGGTCCAGGTCATTTGATATATATATAGGTCAAGGTCGCTGGATACACTCGTAGGTCAAGTTCACTCAATTGATATATAGGTCACAGTATATATATATATTCATACCTATAATTTCAGTCTTGTCACACTTCAATTTCAAAAACCATTTTCGCTCAATAACTTGTGAAACCTTTTATGAGTTTTTTTAGGAAATAATGACCAGTCAATAGATGACTGCTCAGTGAAAATCTGCTGACAAAGGATCGGTCTTTCCTCAATGTTAATATTAGTTAAGGAATGAATCGCGGGTTAATAGTTTCCATCGGGGTATAAACTACATTGGGTGTGCTAAAAGTAAGCTAACTTTAAGCACGCCCAATGTAGTTCATACCCTGATGGAAACTATTAACCCGCGATTCATTCCTTATATTTACAATAATTATTCTTTTCAATGTGACAAAGAAAAAAAAGATCACACTTTCCAATTAAAAGGTATTTAGTCCAATTTGCGAATTACCGTGTGGCGGAGACCTGGTAATTAGATCACCCTTGGAACAGCGTAAGCTGTAAGACACGCCTTTTCACGCGACAAACGTTTTTTCATACAATACATTACATATATACATACAATACTAAGAACAAATCAGAGATTAATATGTAATTATATGATTGCAGTATACGATACATTTGTTTTGTCAAGGGAAAAAAAGCAAATGGGTTGGGCTTATAACATCAGTTATAACAACATTATTTACAGCCCTCCCCGTCACTTCGAACTAAAATAATTTCTAATATGGACATTGTTATGTATGATGCCATAGTTACCATTTTATTTCTCTTAACATGTCCAGATGTATTTTGATTTCGTATTAATTAATATTTTTAAATAGCGAAAACAGAAGCAAGGAATAAACTCACTAGGTCATGAAGGTATAACAATAGATTCTGACGCAGTAATAGTTAATACATTAAATGAGAGTTGTAGGTGACAGTTAATGCCAACACGTAATTCTAGATATTAAACTGTAGTCTTGGTTGGTGTTGCATGGAGTTGTGCTCTGTTTGTCCTAATTGTGTGTGTTTGCGTGTCTTCTAGAATTGATACTACATTATCACATCGTTCACAATGCATATTTTGACATTCACCATTTTAGTCAGCACACCATTATGTGTATGTTCCGTACCATATATATTTTACATGTATTTAACCCTTTCAACACTACAGGCCTCTAAATAGACTTACAAAAAGTGTAGATCCAGATGAGCCGGCTCGTAACGAACCGTCTCATCAGGATCTGCACTTTTTGCCAGTAATAATTATTACTATTTTTCGATAAAATTACCCATTTTGTTAAATGAACTGGTTCACTGGTAATTTTTCTTATTTATTGGTCTAAAAATATCATGCACCAGTCCATGTCAGTTACTTTTGGGGTTGAATGGGTTAAGTAATATCTGCAAATAACCGCTCTGTTTTGAGAAATGATAGCGGGCCGTAATTTAATATCTGTTTTCGACACTTAGTACCCCCCTCATTCTATATGGCCTAATAAAATGATAAAAATAGCTCCATAGAAAACCTTCTTAACTCTGCATGCTGGGTAAAATAAAGGCTATAAATAGTTTAAATAATTGTAGCAGCCGACAACTCTTTTAATGTGTTTTCCTAATTTGTAACTGAAAACTCTGGAAATGTATCATGGAATTCCATTACAATTGTGTCGTTATGACAATATTCTGATGAAATTCCACGACTTATTTGACTGTTAACCCTTTCAACACCACAGACCTCTAAATAGGCTTACAAAGTGTAGATCCAGATGACCCGGCTCATGACTAGCCGTCTCATCAGGATCTGCACTTTTTGCCAATAATATTACTATTTTTAGACAAAACTACCCATTTTGATAAATGAACTGGTCCAAATGTAATTTTCTTATTCATTTATTGGTCTAAAAATATCATGGACCAGTCCATGTCAGTTACTTGGTGTTGAATGGGTTAATTTCACTGCTAGCCTGCGAAGAGTTAATGGCACAGAAGATCTAGTCTAACCCTATTTGTTTTCTTTAACCCTTTCCCTCATAGAAGCACCTCTTAACGCCATTACCAATATTACATACATTGTAGTCAAAACAATGGCTAGAACCTCATGTAGTCCCAGTAATATCTATGGAGGTGGGATAGATATGGCGACTACTTATCCACTGCATGATAGCTAAATGATTGTCGCTTGTATGGAGATATAATAGTATATTAACCTAAATCTCTATGAAGGAAAGGGTTAATTATCCAGTAAAATAGAGCCGTTATTTGCATCTGTCAGTCATTCATTCGGACCAAAGCTGGTCAATATATTTTAAGTAACAATATATCATCCAGGGTTTATGTGTGCTACTCGTTGTTTTATTTCTTTTAGAGTATTGTAAATCATGCAGTTCGAAACTCCCTACCAACACCCTAACAACTGTATGCCTGTCATGCCCACTAGTTTCCTATAATATGATTTTGGAATGGAATGATCTAAATCGGATCCGTGTGTGTGTGTGTGTGTGTGTTTTACGTTTATTTATCGTCTACCGGTTGCCCATATGAGCGACGCCTCCTGAAGAGATTAGTCATTTTAGAGTTTTGGAGGATAGTGCAATGATACAGACAGAGACCCATTCCAGAGTCTCCTCTGGTTCTTTTACGTGCATGGTGTAAATTGGATCCAGGGCCAGTTTTTAAATTTATACTAAGGTGGAAAAAGCTGGTAACCAGTCCAGTAGGGATAAACTTCTAACTTGTTGTTTTATGTATCTATGGAAGCCCAAGGATAGTTGTTACTATCCCCCCCGAGACTGTTGTTTTATGTATCTATGGAAGCCCAAGGATAGTTGTTACTATCCCCCCCCGAGACTATTCATTGAATTAGTTTTCCCGTTTGTTTCGTTGTCCCCTCTAATGTTTATATACATGTACGTTTTGTTTTACCGTTTCTGTTTTGTATCGTTTCCAGCGATATAGATGATGACGACGATTCAGGTTCTGATATTGACACATTTTTAGCCAAACATAATCGCTCACCATTAATTGGACGACAGAGAAGTTACGACAGCGATACCCGATCCAGATTGACGTCCGGGTCGAGTTATTCGACAGACAACCCGCATAGTCCAAGATTAACAAATAATGTAGATCATAGTATGTATCAGAAATATCGTTCCAGTGAATCGTAGTATCGAAAGAAATTGATATATGGCTGTGCTTTATTTAAATCTGGGTTGGAAAATTGTTTCAAAAGCTACTCATCGTGTAGGACTAGTGAACTGCAAAAGCTACTCGTCGTGTAGGACTAGTGAACTGCAAAAGGTACTCATCCTCATTCAGGGATCAGTCTAGAGGGCGATATAGTCGCCCTAGGGACCCTGACTTCGCCCTCTGGAGGGCCCCACTTCTCCCTAAAAAAAAAAAATATATTTTTTGGTTTTTACGATTTCCAAACCAAATTTTGTCTAGTAAGATACACTGACCCATTATAAAGCACTCCTTCTATTCAAATGTCGTATTTAATGGTTGTACTGTGCATTTTAACCCTATTTTACAGAAGTATATTAAAGAACACCATTTAAGGAAGCGATCATGCGCTTTCTCACTTCTCCAAAAAATCTGACCTAGAATGAACCCTGCTCATTACGAGTTTATGACAGGTTGTCTATGACAGGTTTGCGTGATTTGTGCAATGTTTCAGTGCTGAAATAAACATGCTTTGAAGAATGTTTAGTACTGAATATACAATTGCCGTGCACTAATACTTTTTATACACATTTATTTTAGCTCGATTATGAAACAAGTTCTTACAACTTATATTAATCACTCTCGAGACCTCATTCCTGATGGAATCCATCGCCACGAGGGAGAAAGAAGAGCCTTGTGGAATTTAAATGCCTTCTTGCCTAAGGGCACAATCGTAACGGGTCCAGCTCGGCTCGAACTTTCACTAATAACAATGTTTCATTGGGGAAGTTGCGACAGATGCCGCAATAAAGGACTGTTTTATATTTGCTATATTGGGCCCAATTTAATGTAGAACGCTAGGATTCTTCATTTTTCATTGTCTTTTTGTTTTTCTGACATCTGCTTTTCTTTTTCCCTTTCTTTTGTTCGGAATAGCCGCCGCCATGGCCAAAGAAAATATGAATGTCCGCAGAATTGCCGATTTGATTAAGAAAAGAATCATTTTGTTCCGCGCATCTTTTGTACCCGAGCCAAATTCAATGTGTATTTAGATATATGGACCGAAACATCTACGATGCGAAACATACTGAATCCGACGACTCGGACTGGTTACCTGGCAACTCATTATGCCCTGTAGAGGGGTATATGAATTGAACAGGTTTTCCCACTCTCCACACACAGATACCGATGTATGGAGTAACGAAAGCACACTGTGCTGAGAGGTTAACGTTGATGATTGAGCTTATTTACCCTCGCCTCTGGCGAACCATGTGGGCAAGCGAACGTTTTCCTAGACTATTGATGGTGTTTTCGCACTGCGCCATCGGAATTTTCGCCGCTTTTTTAGACAGTAACCAAAACAAGTCTTACTTTTTTTTCTTTTATGGTCACAGAAATGTTCACTCGTCCTGCAGGACAAGCAAAAGCCGACGAGCACAATATCCCAACCCTGTATTAAAATGTGTTATTCGTGATGATCTGTACAGTTTTTATAAACCCATATATATAAATTGATGCAAGGATTTTCATCCGGTTCCAAAATGTCTTTGGATGGAGACAGGTATATGTTATACATAGGTCAGGGTCTGTCCATATATATATATATATATAGGTCATGGTCACTTGATATATGCATAGGTCAAGGTCAGTCCATATATATATATAGGTCATGGTCACTTGATATATGCATAGGTCAAGGTCAGTCCATATATATAGGTCATGGTCACTTGATATATGCATAGGTCAAGGTCGCTGAATATATTCGTTCATACAATGTAGTAGGGAAGGGTGGGCATTTTTACTCAAATTAAAACTTGACTGGATGGCAACAAGACGAGGGTACACCAGGATGAAAAATATAGCAATGAGTTTATTCTCTGCATCATTAAGAATGGAATACGTTACTGGTAGCGTTTGTTCCTGTGGATGTTTTCATTTCACATTAACATCATCTCATTGGTCAAACGTGCATGCATTCATTATATAATACTTGTAGGTGATTTCTAATACAAATTAATAACTAACTCTATATATATCAGTAATTTATTAACTGCCTTGTATATAATATATCGGACTTTAGGGTGTACTGAATGGGTAGGTATGGACGTTAGGGTGTAATGAATGGGTAGGTATGGATGTTAGGATGTAATGAATGGGTAGGTATGGACTTTAGGGTGTAATGAATGGGTAGGTATGAATATTAGGGTGTAATGAATGGGTAGGTATGGATGTTAGGATGTAATGAATGGGTAGGTATGGATGTTAGGATGTAATGAATGGGTAGGTATGGACTTTAGGGTGTAATGAATGGGTAGGTATGGACGTTTGGGTGTAATGAATGGGTAGGTATGGACGTTAGGGTGTATGAATGGGAGGTATGGACGTTAGGATGTAATGAATGGGTAGGTATGGACGTTGGGGTATGAATGGGTAGGTATGGACGTTAGGGTGTAATGAATGGGTAGGTATGGACTTTAGGATGTAATGAATGGGTAGGTATGGACTTCAGGATGTAATGAATGGGTAGGTATGGACGTTTGGGTGTAATGAATGGGTAGGTATGGACGTTAGGGTGTAATGAATGGGTAGGTATGGACGTTAGGATGTAATGAATGGGTAGGTATGGACGTTAGGGTGTAATGAATGGGTAGGTATGGACTTTAGGATGTAATGAATGGGTAGGTATGGACTTCAGGATGTAATGAATGGGTAGGTATGGACTAGGGTGTATCATGGCTTGTACTTCAGTGAATCCGCTCGAGAGATGGATATCAAGTAGATCTATACAGTTAAAATAAGCATAATTTAAAGTTAAATATATACTTTTCAACTAGTGATACATAGCCACTGGTAAAAATAAACAGCCACCAGAATATATTTGCAAATCCAAAAATCTGGCAAATAGACCTTCATACCTTTATTCATGGATAATATTCGTGGGCGCATAAAATAGTCTGTATGAATAAATAGTCTAACATTGGTTTTGCTGGAATAAATCCCAATTATAAAATGCAAGAACAATTCATGAAATTTTCAAGAACTAAATTTCATTAAATCACAATTATATTTTGTATATTCACCGTTTCTAAGTCAGCATACAACGTTTGGTTTTTGATATGCAAATACAATGTACAGAGATCTATATCTAGCTTGCTGGAAACTGAAGGCACGTGTACAACATGGCACAGTGGAATGAGTATTACATGTACAGTTACTGATTTTTGCAGGTGAAGCCTGACACCAGTAGAGTTCTAGGACCAGATTCTATTTACCAAATCCGGGCCATGTGCAACACTTGTGAGACCTGAAAGCTGTATCAGCTAACCTTGACATTATGGGTCACTGCAATAAAGGTCAAATGTGAATAAATTCACATCATAGTCGACTGTTATTGAAGAGGTGATTTAAGACTGGTTTCAATAAGGTCACATGCCAAAATGAGGTCAAGGTTACATTTAAAAAAAACATCTGTACCGTTGACCTTGTGTGGAGGTTGTTGATCAATTAATTGTCAGACCTGAATGAATTGCGGCGAAATGGAGGAAGATTGTAGAGAACAGGTGGAGAGAGATAATATTGGAAATGCATCAACTACAAAGATATATGTAATCAGTTCTCTATATGTAGCTTTAATATAACACTGATACTCATCTTCTATCACAAACAAACACACATGTTACATTATTCCCAGCATAAAATAACAAGAAAATTGTGTTTAATTGAAAATGATCATTACAACCAACATGAACACAATATACTACACGTATTACCATTTTATATGTTATACTTCATATCCAAGCTACGTAATTATTTGGATATCTCATTGTTTGTTAATCAATTGTTACCTCCCCTTTGTGCAAAGTTGCCCTTTGCTTTTGCAATGTTTATTTGGTACATACAGTATTAACACAGTTCAGACAATTGCAAATTGCTAGCTTGTATAAAAAAGTATGTATTTATTGCCTGGACATTACCTTGGGGGGGGGGGGGGGGCAGGTCTTAAATATTCTTTGTGTTTTGCATTTATTCATCGGCACATCCTAGTGGGTAGTGCAATGATAGAGATAGATCCCCTCTCTGGTTGTTACATGCTCTGGTTTAAAGTCTCCTGTCAAGTCGTATTAGTACGGTATAGCTGGGATCGATACAGCAGCCCCTGGGTTACGAGTCCAATTTGTTAACCATTCGACCAGTGATCGGACACGCTGCTCTATGATATATTAAACCTTGTTACGGTACTGAATGTTTGGAAGTATACAACAATATCTTTATTGCGCTAGTTTATACAAATTTATTTTAGCTCGATTGCGAAACAAGTTCTTTCAACTTATATTAATCACTTTCGAGACCTCATTTCTGATGGAATCCATCGCCATGAAGGAGAGAGAAGAAGCAATGTGGAATTTAAATGCCTTGCGAAATCCGGACCGAACGCACATCCACTGCGCTATCACGACTTTATTGCATTAAACATTCATACAATGTCAATAGCAAGTACATGTAGGCAACGACATGGATTTACTCTAAATTTCTACCAATAGTATTTGATTTTTCTGACATCAAATTAGTGAATAATATATATATATATAACAAGGTTATCTCTCTTTATGGCTTCAGCAATACATACATAATGTACCTGTGATATTCAAATCTGGTCAATTTAGCAAATAGTAGAAGTAGTACTACATGTTTCCTTCCGGTTATGTTATCTGTTCAGGTAACACTCTCTTCTGGTTAACAATCTGTTCCGGTTTTTTAAAACAAGAATGTGGCTTTAACCAGTGAATGTTCCCTTATTTCTGTACTATTAGGAAAGGTGAAACAGAGCAAGAATTAAAAGAAAATATCTTGGCTGAGAGATATCGGTCAGTTACTGCCTCTGTTTTTATCACCGTTTCATCAGGACTAAATCTGCCAAGGGAGGTAATAATAATAGTAATAATTTTGTTGTAGGTTAATTGTGCCTTAAGCAGTACAGGTCCTAAGTGGGAATGGGTATACTAACATGTAACACAACCTATGAAGGAGTAATTGTAGTGTCATGTTGTTGTATATTTGTTTAAGTTCTATCTGTTGTTGTACATTTGTTTATATATGACTGTTGATGTGTGAATGAAATGAGTGCTGCTATATATAATATGTACATTTTTGAAGGCATATTTATACTGAATTATTGTTTTAGTTATAACTATGGAATAAATACAGTAAACTGAAATGACTTGTTTATATACATGTAGCATCGGCACAAAGTCTCATCCTAAATACATATAGGGGGGCACAAACCTGGGACCCACAACATTTCAGAATACCTAAATGACAGCAACTTGACTACTAGTTTTGTAAAGTATGACATTTAATATTTTGAAGCTGAGAGAATTCATTTTCATCTACACAATCGCAGCAGTTGGTAATTGATTGGTTAGCTGCCCTTCCACGTTATATGAATAACCACCTCCATCTCAAACAAGGGAGCTGCATAGACCTAAAGCCCTCTGGATCTATACAATATGGAGGACCATTTCTCAAGTCATATGGTCTGTAGTCATTTTTTTTAGAAAAGCATTTCAACTTGTAATTGCTAGCCGGTAATTGGCGAAACTATTAAAATCAAAATCAGCCCCACTCACAATGAGGTGTGCTTAAAAGCTCTTCAGGAGTTGGAGGTAATAAAGATGGCGGAAGATTTGGTACATTCATTAAGAAGGGAGGCAACTCGAAATACACTTCCGTTATATTGTCAGATGGCTCGTTTGTCTTGAGCTTTTTGTTACGTTTATCCAGCCAGTCCTCTAGGCATGGTTCTGACACCTCTTGCTGCCGTTTTCTTTCCAACTCGGCTGAATCCTTGGCTGCTGCAAATATTAAAAAATACTACTGTAACAGACTGGCAGCTTAGTTTTAAACATTATTTAATTCGTTGAATATACATTATTTAATTCGTTGAATATACATAGTACATATGATCGAGGAGAAAGCAACTTGCTTATATGGATACCTCTCGGCATCTTAGAGAGAATTAAGTGCCAGCAATGTGAAGGTTGGCCATTAAGAGAACTGCAAGCAGGTTGAAAGGTGTCCTGTACTAGTTGTGAAAATATAACATCTGGCTTTTTCTTAGTACCGTATTGATTTTTTTTTTTTTTAAAAGTCGCACCAACATCTCAAGTCATATGGCGACTCCAGCTACTATTGGTGGAGGAAGTTCCAGGGTGCCCCTCCATGGACAGACTCCTATATCTACCAATGTGGAGCACTGGACAGACTCCTATATCTACCAATGTGGAGCACTGGACAGACTCCCAGGTAGAACCACTGATCTTCAGCAAGCTTCCTTATTTGAAAGAATTTAACAAACCCCCCCATTGGGATTCAAACGTACAGCGGTGAGGAGCAAGCGCTTTGAAGTCAACACCCTCTGCCACGTTGCATAGATCTGGCAAAGATTTGTGAGGGCTGTCCGATTAGCGCAGTGGTTAGCGTGCTCGCTTCTCACCAATGCATCCCGGGTTCGATCCTCGACCGGGAAGTATGTGAGATGGTACGATGGTCGCCAGATCGGACAGGTGTGTTTTCTCCGGTTTCCTCCCACACGAATGACAACATATACGCTTTCATCCGCGCCAACGAGAGTGATTAATATAAGTTGTTAAAACTTGCTTCGCAATCGTTGTAAAATAAATAAAGTTTAAACTAAAGATTTGTATAAAAAAGCATTCACTATACATCTATCTACCAATGTGGAGCACTGGTGACTAGAAGTATTGTGTGAGACTATCTACTATATCTACCAATGTGGAGCACTGGTGACTAGAAGTATTGTGTGAGACTATCTACTATATCTACCAATGTGGAGCACTGGTGACTAGAAGTATTGTGTGAGACTATCTACTATATCTACCAATGTGGAGCACTGGTGACTAGAAGTATTGTGTGAGACTATCTACTATATCTACCAATGTGGAGCACTGGTGACTAGAAGTATTGTGTGAGACTATCTACTATATCTACCAATGTGGAGCACTGGTGACTAGAAGTATTGTGTGAGACTATCTACTATATCTACCAATGTGGAGCACTGGTGACTAGAAGTATTGTGTGAGACTATCTACTATATCTACCAATGTGGAGCACTGGTGACTAGAAGTATTGTGTGAGACTATCTACTATATCTACCAATGTGGAGCACTAGAAGTATTGTGTGAGACTATCTACTATATCTACCAATGTGGAGCACTAGAAGTATTGTGTGAGACTATCTACTATATCTACCAATGTGGAGCACTAGAAAACACACAACACAAAAACTATCTATCAATGTGGAGCACAAAAACAAACAATGTGGAGCACTAGAGTATTGTGTGAGACTATCTACTATATCTATCAATGTGGAGCACTAGAAGTATTGTGTGAGACTATATATCAATGTGGAGCACTAGAAGTATTGTGTGAGACTATCTACTATATCTATCAATGTGGAGCACTAGAAGTATTGTGTGAGACTATCTACTATATCTATCAATGTGGAGCACTAGAAGTATTGTGTGAGACTATCTATCAATGTGGAGCACTAGAAGTATTGTGTGAGACTATATATCAATGTGGAGCACTAGAAGTATTGTGTGAGACTATATATCAATGTGGAGCACTAGAAGTATTGTGTGAGACTATCTACTATATCTATCAATGTGGAGCACTAGAAGTATTGTGTGAGACTATCTACTATATCTATCAATGTGGAGCACTAGAGTATTGTGTGAGACTATCTACTATATCTATCAATGTGGAGCACTAGAAGTATTGTGTGAGACTATCTATATATCAATGTGGAGCACTAGAAGTATTGTGTGAGACTATCTACTATATCTATCAATGTGGAGCACTAGAAGTATTGTGTGAGACTATCTATCAATGTGGAGCACTAGAAGTATTGTGTGAGACTATCTATCAATGTGGAGCACTAGAAGTATTGTGTGAGACTATCTACTATATCTATCAATGTGGAGCACTAGAAGTATTGTGTGAGACTATATATCAATGTGGAGCACTAGAAGTATTGTGTGAGACTATCTACTATATCTATCAATGTGGAGCACTAGAAGTATTGTGTGAGACTATATATCAATGTGGAGCACTAGAAGTATTGTGTGAGACTATCTACTATATCTATCAATGTGGAGCACTAGAAGTATTGTGTGAGACTATCTATCAATGTGGAGCACTAGAAGTATTGTGTGAGACTATCTACTATATATATCAATGTGGAGCACTAGGAGTATTGTGTGAGACTATCTATCAATGTGGAGCACTAGAAGTATTGTGTGAGACTATCTACTATATCTACCAATGTGGAGCACTAGGAGTATTGTGTGAGACTATCTACTATATCTATCAATGTGGAGCACTAGAAGTATTGTGTGAGACTATCTATCAATGTGGAGCACTAGAAGTATTGTGTGAGACTATCTACTATATCTATCAATGTGGAGCACTAGGAGTATTGTGTGAGACTATCTATCAATGTGGAGCACTAGAAGTATTGTGTGAGACTATCTATCAATGTGGAGCACTAGAAGTATTGTGTGAGACTATCTACTATATATATCAATGTGGAGCACTAGAAGTATTGTGTGAGACTATCTACTATATCTATCAATGTGGAGCACTAGAAGTATTGTGTGAGACTATCTATCAATGTGGAGCACTAGAAGTATTGTGTGAGACTATCTACTATATATATCAATGTGGAGCACTAGGAGTATTGTGTGAGACTATCTATCAATGTGGAGCACTAGAAGTATTGTGTGAGACTATCTATCAATGTGGAGCACTAGAAGTATTGTGTGAGACTATCTACTATATATATCAATGTGGAGCACTAGAAGTATTGTGTGAGACTATCTACTATATCTATCAATGTGGAGCACTAGAAGTATTGTGTGAGACTATCTACTATATCTATCAATGTGGAGCACTAGAAGTATTGTGTGAGACTATCTACTATATCTACCAATGTGGAGCACTAGAAGTATTGTGTGAGACTATCTACTATATCTATCAATGTGGAGCACTAGAAGTATTGTGTGAGACTATCTATCAATGTGGAGCACTAGGAGTATTGTGTGAGACTATCTACTATATCTATCAATGTGGAGCACTAGAAGTATTGTGTGAGACTATATATCAATGTGGAGCACTAGGAGTATTGTGTGAGACTATATCTATCAATGTGGAGCAATATGTACTGTCCTCTGGCCTCTTTGGTCAAGCATACTTCGCTGTCAATCACCGTAAGATTAACTTGTCAAAATTATCCTCGCTTCATGGTTCAAAATGTACCATCCCTCTTTTCTGTCCCACATTGACCATTTTCTGACCCACCCTGCGTTTTTGTCCACTCTGGATTAAACCCAAATGTCCTTACCTTGTTGCTGCAGATATAGCCGTCTCTCGGGCGTCATGTGCGAAAATTTACAATTATCTCCATAGTCACAGCTCCCTGAAAACAAAACAATAGGGAGGGTAAATAGCTGAAAGTCAGAGGGAGGGTAAATAGCTGGAGGGTAAATAGTTGGAAGGTAAATAGCTGGAGGGTAAATAGCTGGAGGGTAAATAGCTGGAGGGTAAATAACTGGAGGGTAAATAACTAGAGGGTAAATAACTGAAGTCATAGGGAGGGCAAATAACTGGAGGGTAAATAGCTGGAGGGTAAATAGCTGGAGGGTAAATAACTGAAGGGTAAATAACTGGAGGGTAAATAGCTGAAGTCATAGGGAGGGCAAATAACTGGAGGGTAAATAGCTGAAGGGTAAATAGCTGGAGGGTAAATAACTGAAGTCATAGGGAGGGCAAATAACTGGAGGGTAAATAGCTGGAGGGTAAATAACTGAAGTCATAGGGAGGGCAAATAACTGGAGGGTAAATAACTGGAGGGTAAATAGCTGGAGGGTAAATAGCTGGAGTCACTGTCGGGTGCATACATATTAATATATCTTTAACCCTTAAAATGCTGAATAAATTGAAAGGAATGTGCAAACAACATAGATCCAGATCAGCCACGGTGTAGTTTTTGGTGGTTTGGCTCCACTATCTGAATAGCATAGCTTGATCAGATGGCACGTTCTGTGCTGTCTGATCTGGCTCTATGCTGTTTGTAAAAACGAATATACTCATTTCCATGACAGTAAGGGTCAAGGCAGTCGATAAAAGCACACAAATGGAGACTCAAGTAGAGCTTATTCTAGAGTGGGAAAAGGGCAGGGTGGGTCAAGGCGAAGGATGGGTAAGAAAAGAGGCAGGGTGCATAATGAGCCGTGAAGGAGGTCGGTGTGGTAGGGAGTATTTGGGTGTTACCCCTAGAACATGTTGCTAACTTACAGTGACTGACAGCTAATTATGCTTGATCAAAGAGGCAGGGTGCATAATGAGCCGTGAAGGAGGTCGGTGTGGTAGGGAGTATTTGGGTGTTACCCCTAGAACATGTTGCTAACTTACAGTGACTGACAGCTAATTATGCTTCATCAAAGAGACAGTACATATAATGAGCCGTGAAGGAGGTCGGTGTGGTAGGGAGTATTTGGGTGTTACCCCTAGAACATGTTGCTAACTTACAGTGACTGACAGCTAATTAAGTCCGCCGGGTTATGTAAAGAAGCAAAAATTTCATACATAATCTTGGCAACCATGTTTTTTTCCATCTAAATAAACTAAGGTACGATAAAAATGCGGTTGCCAGTTTTTCTTTTTGGTCCCAAGTGGTTATACGGCCATTTTTCAAAATGGCCGCCCCCCGAAAAATGAATAAAGTTAGAATAATTATTAAGTCTGTAATAATTTGTACCCCATTAACATGTAATACATGTATAATCATGGCTCTTATGACAATAAAGAATATTAGATATATTAGAGTGAAAAAATCGATCCTTGATGGACGTTATTCAGCAAATAATCCAAAATGGCCACCTTTTTTCACGTATTTTCGCATAAATGCGCATGATTTTTGAACCGATTGAGTTAAAAATACGATGTTTGTGTCTAGCCCCAGGTTATCCAATACGATGAACCCAATACATCCAAATTCAGAATGATTCATTAAGTTTTGGTTCATGTGTAGAGCATTATCGTGAAATAATGGCCGAGATATAGTGATTTTACGTAAGAAAAAACACAAATTGTAACTGAACATGCTGATCGTCAAAATGAAATTGACATAGCATCTGAAATGTGTGTGTACAATGTAAACTAAGTAATATATGTATTGTAAAGTATAACCAACCGTTTATTATCGATATCATTTACATATATGTTGAACGTTTGAATGGTAACATTGTCATAGGGTCATTATCATGATTATGTACATTTTATGCAGGTATGATGAACACTAATCTAACATATTCGTCCATCAGGACTGTGACTTTTTCATGATTGTGACTATGACTTGTTCATCATAATTGTGACTGTGGCATATACGCCTAATACTGTGACAAATACTGTGACAAATAAGATCCAATACTTTGATAAATACTGTGACAAATGCTGTGACAAATATTAACCCTAACCCTGAGAGATATTAAACGATTGAATCAAGCATATTCCAGCCATCATCTTGTATGTCCTCTCCAATAATAACGGGTTCAGTGTTCTGGCATTTGTCATCCCCTGAACAGTGGCACAGTTCAGTGCAGACAATGTTGTGTTGTTTACAAGAGCACCGACGCGAACATTTCTTGGTTGAGTTGACATTGGCGGAGCCACAGTTGCATCGAATCAGTTACACAACTGATTCTGGTGCTGGCGCTTCCCTTGATAGCACGGGACACAACTTTCCGTCTTCTAACTGCCATCCAAGCATCACGGGATCTAGGGTGATTGGGTTCAGGACTAGGTCTTGGGACCAAACATTTGCTTGTAGGTGTGCACGTCGGATGTGTTCCAGCCATGCTCCCTCGGTGGGCGGGAGTTTTTCCACTCCTTGATCCAATCTGAGCCGTTTGAACATGTACCATCGGATATCCTTTGCTCGAGAGATGTGCAAACCTTTGGGACAGAGGATGGAGCATATGAACTCTGCACATCCTTTGACAACTTCATCAGATGGTTCTGCGCCTTCTCCAAGCCCAATCAGAGCAGTAATCACCGCGGGAGTTGAATTAAGGAATGCTCCAAAGCATCCCTTCTTAGATGTCCCCTGTATGTGCCCGGTTGTGTCGCATCCAGTTAATGCATGCCAGTTGATAATAGCAGATGCTTTATCTGCACCTAGCGCATCATAGATCGGTTTCAGCCAAACTTTACGACGGTTCTCGCTGGTTCCCATGATCAGTGCTGGTTGTTTGCCAAGTAGCGGTACCCTACGGAGAGCGAGAAGAAGGACATCCGTGTCTTGGGAGTATATGTGGACGTCCAACCCTGATCCTGCAACTTCCACTGCATGCAGCACCATGATAGTGTCAGCCTCTTCCTGTGTGCTAACCCCCGTGGAAACGTAGACATCAGAGTTTTTCATGACACTGCTGCGTGTGACGGTAACTAGTTTCTGAATAGAACTCTGGTTGATCAGTTGTTGCGCTAGGTACAACGTCAGCGAATCCTTTGTTGCGTTGCTTGACAGAAATAGACTCTTGTCCTTGATGGCAGTTGAATCTTCTACGATATAAGACCGGATAGCTTTGACCTTGCCTCTGCGACGCTCCCTTGTTCCTTCCTTCATGGACGATACTTTGGTGTAGTTATCAAAGATAACCCTCACTTGGTCATAACCGCGACCTTTCGAGTCGATCAGGTTCACATAAGCTGTGCCTAGTTCCATACAGGTTCTGACGTTCTTGACTGCCATGAGCTCCTGCACGACAGCCATTCCATCAACGATGAGACAGACACCAATGTCCTCGTCGGTGATTTGTGTAGTAGCTGATGTGGATGTGTGGTCATCTGGCTGCAGATCTTCCAACATGTGAATTACCGTACTCTTGTCAGTTGTCGGATGGACAGATCCATTGGGTTGCATCAATACCCGATGTGTGTTCGCAAACTCGTGGATGCCAATAACCTCTTCCAAGTCTACGTTATCTCTCGAAGATCGTGCGACTATCAACATCCTCGCAAAGAGTGAAGAAGACGCCTTCACTGTCAGTACCTCAGAGCCAGCTTTAAGTTTCAACTCCTTCGCAGATGCTGTCCAAGACAGCAACTTGACCTTCGTCATCTTGGCTCACAGGTTCCCATCCCCAGTCAGACGACCTTGAACGAATCTCGTGTAAGCATCCATCCCGATGGTCTCTGTAGACAGGATGCTGTCCTTGATGTTGTCAGGAATGATTTCGTTAGATAGGAGTTTGTGCATGTGTTCTGTTGTGGAATCTTCGGCGGAATCAGACTCACAAGCACTGGATCCACTGAACAGGTTGCATGGCACCAGCACCTTCTTGAGTTGTGTGATGGATTGTTCCTGTTTACGGACTTTGGCTTGACAGAGGCAGTGGTGTTGCTGATAGTGTGTCTCGCTGTTGGTGACTGCTGTCAGACGTTCTCCCTCTGCGGCAATACGTGCAAGCTCAGGACCAGTGAGACAGAACTTGAGCAGAGTAGTGGGATTTGATGTGATTCCGGAGATCCCGCCTTGGCCCTTTGTAGATTTGTTGAGGTGCTCCATTGCTTGGTCCACAGCAATGCGTGTGAATGGGACGGTGTTGCTCGTATTCACTGTGAAATCACCATTCACAAACTCTTGCCAAATCTCTGGGTTTGTGGTTTGCATGTCATGCATGCGAGCTATGTACTCTGGTATGTTCTGTGCATAGTCCAATCTGTTGTACGCGAAGAAATAGACGCATAGCTTCTCCAGTGTTGACAAGTAGAGGAACCAGTTACCCTCTCTCGTAGCTCGTTGAAACTGGAGAAGGACCATGACCTGCTTCATGTACATTCGTGCCCACTTGTACATTGGATTCTTCTCATGAGTGTGATCATAGTCCATGAGTTGCTTCTCGAGGTTCATGGACTCCAGTTTCATGGCGAAGGTCTGGTGTGCCGTGCGGACATCATGTTTGACCTTGCATGCTTCCGTGAGCTCGAGGGCTGCTGAACAGAGTGACTCACACACTTGTGGATGGTAGTCAAGGAATGCTGATAGCCATAGATCGAAGAGTGATTGGAGTGTGATTTGGTGCGCTTGGAGAGCCCTATTGTGGTGATTACCATTGATGATCTGGGTCACTGTGATACTGCTGTACATGTCAGCTTCTTGCCAGGCATCATCAAGACCGCTCCCTTCAATCGTTCTTCCCAGACATCGAAGAGCACACAACACTGTGTGAAATGCACCCGGACATAGGACCCATTTGTTCTTGTACTGGGGATCCAGGTATTCGAACTTCAGCGCCCTCTTGTACAGGTCCATATCCATGGTCGCTACGAGTTTGCTGTCCGGCCCACTCACAAGCTCGTTTAATCGAGACAGCTGATCCAGAGCAGTTACCAAGGTGGGCCATTCATGAGCTGGAGCATTGATGATGGGAAGACCATAGGCTTGGTCCACAACTATGGGATCATCTGTAGGCAGTGGCTCGTGCGTCAGTGAGTTATAAGCAGACCAAACGGGTAGTTGCTGCATGTCATTCTGTTTGCCTGTTGGTGACTCTTCACGACCATCGCCCGCCCCC
>CM026403.1:40334459-40358456 GCA_014843695.1 Archivesica marissinica
ACCATCACACACTGTACCATGTAAATACCCCTCACACACTGTACCATGTAAATACCCCTCGCACCCCATCACACACTGTACCATGTAAATACCCCTCACACACTGTACCATCTAAATACCCCACACACACTGTACCATGTAAATACCCCGCACACACCATCACACACTGTACCATGTAAATACCCCCCTCACACACTGTACCATGTAAATACCCCCACACACCATCACACACTGTACCATGTAAATACCCCTCACACACTGTACCATGTAAATACCCCTCACACACCATCACACACTGTACCATGTAAATACCCCTCACACACACACTGTACCATGTAAATACCCCACACACTGTACCATGTAAATACCCCTCACACACTGTACCATGTAAATACCCCTCACACACTGTACCATGTAAATACCCCTCACAACCATCAACACTGTACCATGTAAATACCCCTCACACACCACACACTGTACCATGTAAATACCCCCACACACCATCACACACTGTACCATGTAAATACCCCTCACACACTGTACCATGTAAATACCCCTACACACCATCAACACTGTACCATGTAAATACCCCCACACCCATCACACACTGTACCATGTAAATACCCCTCACACACCTCACACACTGTACCATGTAAATACCCATCACACACTGTACCATGTAAATACCCCTCACACACCATCACACACTGTACCATGTAAATACCCCCACACACCATCACACACTGTACCATGTAAATACCCCTCACACACACCATAAAACCCCCACACACTGTACCATGTAAATACCCCTCACACACTGTACCATGTAAATACCCCCACACACTGTACCATGTAAATACCCCTCACACACTGTACCATGTAAATACCCCTCACACACCATCACACACTGTACCATGTAAATACCCCTCACACACCATCACACACTGTACCATGTAAATACCCCAAACCATCACACACTGTACCATGTAAATACCCCTCACACACTGTACCATGTAAATACCCCTCACACACTGACATTAAATACCCACCATCACACACTGTACCATGTAAATACCCCACACACACCATCACACACTGTACCATGTAAATACCCCTCACACACCATCACACACTGAACCATGTAAATACCCCTCACACACCATCACACACTGTACCATGTAAATACCCGCACACACCATCACACACTGTACCATGTAAATACCCCTCACACACTGAACCATGTAAATACCCCTCACACACCATCACACACTGTACCATGTAAATACCCCTCACACACCATCACACACTGTACCATGTAAATACCCCTCACACACTGTACCATGTAAATACCCCCACACACATCACACTGAACCATGTAAATACCCCACACACCATCACACACTGTACCATGTAATACCCCCACACCCATCACACACTGTACCATGTAAATACCCCTCACACACCATCACACACTGTACCATGTAAATACCCCTCACACACCATCACACACTGTACCATGTAAATACCCCTCACACACCATCACACACTGTACCATGTAAATACCCCTCACACACCATCACACACTGTACCATGTAAATACCCCATCACACACTGTACCATGTAAATACCCCTCACACACCATCACACACTGTACCATGTAATACCCCACACACCATCACACACTGAACCATGTAAATACCCCGCACACACCATCACACACTGAACCATATAATCACCTCACACACACTGAACCATATAATCACCTCACACACACTGAACCATGTAAATACCCCTCACACACTGAACCATGTAAATACCCCTCACACACTGTACCATGTAAATACCCCTCATACACTGTACCATGTAAATACCCCTCACACCCCATCACACACTGAACCATATAAATACCCCTCACACACTGAACCATGTAAATACCCCTCACACACTGAACCATGTAAATACCCCTCACACACCATCAGACACTGTACCATGTAAATACCCCTCACACCCCATCACACACTGAACCATGTAAATACCCCTCACAAACCATCACACACTGTACCATGTAAATACCCCATCACACACTGTACCATGTAAATACCCCACACACACCATCACATACTGAACCATATAATCACCTCACACACACTGAATGATGTAAACACCCCTCACACACCATCACACACTGAACCATGTAAATACCCCTTACACACCATCACATACTGAACCATATAATCACCTCACACACACTGAACCATGTAAATACCCCTCACCAGAGTTGTATGATTTAAATCACTTGATTTAAATCATTGATTTAAATCATGATTTAAATCACCTGAACAAAATCATGATTTAAATCAAAAAAAATATTGGTGTTAAAAACAATGGATTAAACTTTTTATCACTGATTAGATAATTATAAGCCGGTCGCAGTTAGTATAGAGGTAAGTGTCCACACATGTCTTTGGTTTTGGTAATTGGGGGCATGCTTTGAAGGTAATTATTTGCATTGTAATGATTGTATTAAAGAAAGTAAGTAGTACAGAGTCATTTATGCTTTGAAGCTATTAAAAACTATTCAATTAGTTCCCATGACTCATTTCAGTAATGACCATTGGCCTAAAATAGATCTATTTATCTATAATTATTTAAAATGGCTAATAGACTATATATATACACTGTAGATGTATCTATTTCAAATTTGACCTAATATTGATATGTTCAAAAACTTCAGTTAATAAGAAGCAACTTTGTTGATCAGTATTATAATAAAGGGAAGTTGCACATCAATATTCACAATGTCTGGTAGAAAAAAAGATTGTGTATGGTTGTATTTTGACAAGTTTACTGTTCATGGAAAGTCTGGATGTAAAGCTAAATGTAAAAAGTGTGCGAAACAAATGCAGGGACTGGTCTCTCGTATGAAGCAACATGTTCAAGATTGTAACAGTAACACTACTAGTATGTGCGACCTGATCACTGCCGACAGTCGCGACACTGAGCAGCAAGCGCATGATGCTATTCCAGACTCTCCAGCTACTCCACATACTACATATACTCCGACTACTCATACACATGATGAGGAGAACCTCTCCATATATATTTAAATCATCTTATTCTAAACTATGTGTAATGTATATATTTAAATCATAAATGCATTGAAATTACCTTTGTGTTTTATTTTAGTATCACTATATATTTTAAAATAACTACTATTAAAATCCAAAAAATCAATTAAAATCAAAAAAATCGATTTAAATATTTAAAAAGAATCCGATTTTTTTGATTTTTTAAACCCTGCCCCTCACACACCGTCACATACCGAACCATATAATCACCTCACACACACTGAACCATGTAAATACCCCTCACACACCGTCACATACCGAACCATATAATCACCTCACACACACTGAAGGATGTAAACACCCCTCACACACCATCACATATTGAACCATATAATCACCTCACACACACTGAATGATGTAAACACCCCTCACACACCATCACATACTGAACCATATAATCACCTCACACACATTGAAGGATGTAAACACCCCTCACACACCATCACATACTGAACCATATAATCACCTCACACACACTGAAGGATGTAAACACCCCTCACACATCACATTGAACTGTATAAATACCTTGGGATCTCCAATTGAATGATATATTATGCAGTAGGGAGATATTTTGATGAGCATTTGCTTTACTTGGTTTGCACATTGCAACATTTCTATAATGTACGCAAGTTTTGGATCAATTTTATAATAGTTATTCACTAAGAAGTGTTGAAGTTTATAACAATTTATTTTAACAATGTCTGTAATAAAATGGTTTTAAAAATATATCACCAAGTTCATTTATTTCCACAAAGTCCTTTAACACAAAGTACATGTATAATCATAAAAGTTTCTTATTAATTTCTAATTTTCTATTCTATCTGTTATTCGTGATAGCGCAGTGGATGCGCGTTCGCTTCAGGTGCGAAAGGTCCGGAGTTATGAGCCCCGCTGGAGCCATAACGAGTGTGCCCTTAGGCAAGGCATTTAAATTCCATGTTGCCTCTTCTCTCTCCTTCATGGCGATGGATTCCATCATATTTTGTTTCCGATCAGTTATTTGAAAAATGCCTTCCTTGATAGTAAAATGTTACATTTTTCAACCCTAAATATTTGGACTAAACAACATACTGCAAGATAAATTAAGGAATGTTTAAACATAAGAAAGTTATAGGTCATTTTCGTTGTTGAATGCTGTTTCTCGCGAAATGCGGTTGTTTCCGCACTCTAGTCATATAACATATAGATATACCTGTATACCCGACACTGTCCAGTCTCAGTCACGATTGATTTCCCACAATAAATTATCGACACCGATAATCATGAATGTTTTTATAGCCATAGCCATTATGATTATAGCCGAAGTCAGCATCGATTCATTTGGAATCAAGTACTGGTTTCTACACAGGAAATGCTGGTGGTCTTGAAGACCACTCCACCATAAGAAGCGGACTTTGAACGAGTCGATCCTGAACAAATGAATAACACAGAGACAGACCAAGAATATCGAGATAAATAAATCAGAGAAGACAATCAGTCACAATGCCAATGGTTCTAATATTTTTGAGAACGAATGTTTATAATGTTAAATTACCGCGAAATGTGTCATAATGCTGTTTCTTCATAAGCTGATGTTGCAGTCCTTTGAAATGGTTCTTTCTATTCACACCTCTATCAGCAAATGAACGATCACAAAAGTCACAGTAATAACGCTTTCCCATGTTTATTATTTCGTATTTTTCTGTTACTTTCGTACCGGTAACCGTAATAACAACTAACTCGTGGAGATAACAACTTTTACCCAATGAATAAGGAAATGCATATAGAGTAAAACACGGTTATCCGTTTGTGAATGCGTACCCTCTAGCAAACAATAAGAGAAATAAATTGAGAATATCACAGGTTAACGGCATTTTGAGCAATAAATAAGGAATATGACACCACTGACTATGAATGGGTGTGAGCCCATATCCTATATGCACATAATACACATAAGCCCAACTTTCTACCTTGGCGTTGGATACCCAATTTAATATCACTTATTTCAGAAATCGATATTGAAGTACGACACCTCGGGTCTTAAATAAGGAATGTAACACCACTGAATATGCATAGGCATGGACCTCCATAATATACACATAATACATACACTGATCGGTTTATACCTTGGGGATGGATACCCAAACTATGGGCTTCTCTAATGCCACTATTTGCAGTAATAATATATATGAAACAAATAGCAGACAGTTATCCACCGGCCAGCTATAAGGAATGTGACACCACTGACTACGCATGGGTACGAGCCCGGATCCAATAGGCACACACTACACATACGACACACTTTCTACCTTGGGGATGGATACCCAATTTATTGGCTCTTCCATATTACTATGTAATTTCGAAATTCGACGTTTGACGAAAGGCCACTGGGCCATAAATAGGGAATGTGACACCAGTGACTATGCATAGGCGTGGCTCCACAACTAATACACACATAACACGCCTTAAATAAGGAATGTTACACCACTGACTATACAACAGACGGGTCTGTAGTCCAGTGGTAACACGCTGGACTGGTAATCCAGGGATCGCAGGGTCGATCCCCCGTCTGACCCTAATAACATTAACAGTCTTTCAGATGGGACGTTAAACCGAGGTCTCGTGTCGGTGCTTTACACCGTGCACGTAAAAGAACCAGAGGAGACTCTGGAATGGGTCTCTGTCTGTATCATGCACTATCCTCCAAAATCTAAAATAACTAATCTCTTCAGGAGGCGTCGCTCATATGGGTAACCGGTAGCGACGATAAATAAACGTAAAAACACACTGACTATACATGAATATAAGCCCGAATCCAACAGACACACATTACACATACGCCCAATTTTATATCTTGGATTTGGCTACCCAATGTATTGGCTCTTCTATATCTCTATGTAATTTCAGAAATAATAGTCATAATTCAACCTTGATGAACGGCTCAGTGGTATTAAATAGGGAATGTGACACAACTGACTATGTATGGGTGTGAGCCCGTATCCAATAGGCACACAACACACATAAGCCCAACTTTGTACATTGGGGTTAGATACTCAATTTAAGGGATTATTTCATATTACTATGCAATTTCAGAAATGTAATATTATTATTGATCGACCCATGTGGTCATAACCGCATCTATACACAGGAGGTGTACCCACAAACGCTACACACGAGGTGGACCCACAACCGCTACACACGAGGTGGACCCATAGCCGCTACACACGTAATACATACCAGACCAACTTTCTACATTGGGAATGATTTCCCCCCACAGTTGTGGATTTTTAATCTCTGAGCATTGGGCCGATCCCCACGAACACTATGGTGACACATATTTGGCTATCCGATTAATGCGCTTCCCAATGGCACAGTGTAATATAGCTAACCTGAAATGAAATTCCGGCAGTATTGAACCACGGAGCCCATAAGCTAAGAATGGGACACAGCAATCTATACTTGGGCATGAACGCATAACCATTATACACATACTGCACATAAGTCCAATGTCCTACCTTGGTGTAAATAGTATGTATTCAAATTATACATATAACATGTGCAAACATGCCTTTAGCAAAAGAAACGTTGTTTTCATGTGCTATGACATTCTTTAAACTTTATTTATTTTACAACGATTGCGAAGCAAGTTTTAACAACTTACATTAATCACTCTCGTTGGCGCGGATGAAAGCGTATGACATAATATAGTATTTTTTTCTAAATTTACAAATCTTCATGTATATATGTCGTGAGGCATGGTTAAAGCGACATTACAATGCAAATAAACTGCATTTTACATATAAATAACATTACAACTACAAATTCTTCTGAAATAATTCGAACATTAACTTTCAATCAATAAATAGTGTTTTCGCAGTCTACAAACTCTCAAACGTGAAAGTAGGATTTCATATAACGGTCATGCAGCAGCACTCCTAAATTGACGTTTATTTTTTATTTGAGTCTATACCAAACGCGTGATATTGTCGTTTAGAGAAAATGTAAATGATAATAAATATGCATTGTGGGATATAACGGTAAATCTATATCATAAATGTTGTTACACGCCCTGTATTACGCATGGCTGTTGACCATATTTACATGCGTTTATAATGTCAACAAACGTCGTATATTTATTAGTTGAAATACCCAGTTTCTGTGGCAAAGTACAAAACGTATTTCAGGCACGGGCGAATACCCGGGCAGAATCAACGACCTTCTGCAAGTCAGATGGGTATCCTTCTCACATAAAATAATTCGACACCGACTGAGATTCGAACATACAGCGATGATGGCCACCTGAACTATTTCTGGAAGCCTGGCTGAACTGGCATATTATAATAGATACCGATTCTGATATAGTAAATATGCGTATTTCATATACAATTAAATATATATACGATATTATATGTGACAGACTGTAGCATAATCTCATAGATCTCGATATTGTATGTGACAGACTGTAGCATAATCTCATAGATCTCGATATTGTATGTGACATACTGTAGCATAATCTCATAGATCTCGATATTGTATGTGACAGACTGTAGCATAATCTCATAGATCTCGATATTGTATGTGACAGACTATAGCATAATCTCATAGATCTCGATATTGTATGTGACAGACTGTAGCATAATCTCATATATCTCGATGTTGTATGTGACAGACTGTAGCATAATCTCATAGATCTCGATATTGTATGTGACAGACTGTAGCAAAATCTCATATATCTCGATGTTGTTTGTCACAGACTGTGGCATAATCTCATAGATCTCGATATTGTATGTGACAGACTGTGGCATAATCTCATATATCTCGATATTGTATGTGACAGACTGTAGCATAATCTCATATATCTCGATGTTGTTTGTCACAGACTGTAGCATAATCTCATATATCTCGATGTTGTTTGTCACAGACTGTGGCATAATCTCATATATCTCGATGTTGTATGTGACAGACTGTGGCATAATCTCATATATCTCGATATTGTATGTGACAGACTATAGCATAATCTCATAGATCTCGATATTGTATGTGACAGAATGTGGCATAATCTCATATACCTCGATATTGTATGTGACAGACTGTGGCATAATCTCATAGATCTCGATATTGTATGTGACAGACTGCTGCATAATCTCATATATCTCGATGTTGTATTTGACAGACTGCAATACGTTCAGTCATGCACTAGTTACTGTCGAGCGATACGTTAAGTCATGCACTAGTTACTGTCGAGCAATACGTTCAGTCATGCACTAGTTACTGTCGAGCAATACGCTCAGTCATGCACTAGTTACTGTCGAGCAATACGTTCAGTCATGCACTAGTTACTGTCGAGCAATACGCTCAGTCATGCACTAGTTACTGTCGAGCAATACGTTCAGTCATGCACTAGTTACTGTCGAGCAATACGTTCAGTCATGCACTAGTTACTGTCGAGCGATACGTTCAGTCATGCACTAGTTACTGTCGAGCAATACGCTCAGTCATGCACTAGTTACTGTCGAGCAATACGTTCAGTCATGCACTAGTTACTGTCGAGAGATACGTTCAGTCATGTACTAGTTACTGTCGAGCAATACGTTCAGTCATGCACTAGTTACTGTCGAGCAATACGTTCAGTCAAGCACTAGTTACTGTCGAGATATACGGTCAGTCATGAACTAGTTACTGTCGAGCAATACGTTCAGTTATGCACTAGTTACTGTCGAGCAATACGTTCAGTCATGCACTAGTTACTGTCGAGAGATACGTTCAGTCATGCACTAGTTAATGTCGAGCAATACGCTCAGTCATGCACTAGTTACTGTCGAGCAATACGTTCAGTCATGCACTAGTTAATGTCGAGCAATACGTTCAGTCATGCACTAGTTACTGTCGAGCAATACGTTCAGTCATGCACTAGTAAATGTCGAGCAATACGCTCAGTTATGCACAAGTTACTGTCGAGCAATACGTTCAGCCATGCACTAGTTACTGTCGAGCAATACGCTCAGTTATGCACTAGTTACTGTCGAGCGATACGTTCAGTCATGCACTAGTTACTGTCGAGCAATACGCTCAGTCATGCACTAGTTACTGTCAAGCAATACGTTCAGTCATGCACTAGTTACTGTCGAGCAATACGTTCAGTCATGTACTAGTTACTGTCGAGCAATACGTTCAGTCATGCACTAGTTACTGTCGAGCAATACGTTCAGTCATGCACTAGTTACTGTCGAGAGATACGGTCAGTCATGCACTAGTTACTGTCGAGCAATACGTTCAGTTATGCACTAGTTACTGTCGAGCAATACGTTCAGTCATGCACTAGTTACTGTCGAGAGATACGTTCAGTCATGCACTAGTTAATGTCGAGCAATACGCTCAGTCATGCACAAGTTACTGTCGAGCAATACGTTCAGTCATGCACTAGTTAATGTCGAGCAATACGTTCAGTCATGCACTAGTTACTGTCGAGCAATACGTTCAGTCATGCACTAGTTACTGTCGAGCAATACGTTCAGTCATGTACTAGTTACTGTCGAGCAATACGTTCAGTCATGCACTAGTTACTGTCGAGCAATACGTTCAGTCATGCACTAGTTAATGTCGAGCAATACGTTCAGTCATGCACTAGTTACTGTCGGGAGATACGTTCAGTCATGCACTAGTTAATGTCGAGCAATACGTTCAGTCATGCACTAGTTAATGTCGAGCAATACGCTCAGTCATGCACTAGTTAATGTCGAGCAATAAGCTCAGTCATACACTAGTTAATGTCGAGCAATACGATCAGTCATGCACTAGTTAATGTCGAGCAATACGCTCAGTCATACACTAGTTAATGTCGAGCAATACGTTCAGTCATGCACTAGTTAATGTCGAGCAATACGTTCAGTCATACACTAGTTAATGTCGAGCAATACGCTCAGTCATGCACTAGTTAATGTCGAGCAATACGCTCAGTCATACACTAGTTAATGTCGAGCAATACGTTCAGTCATACACTAGTTAATGTCGAGCAATACGTTCAGTCATACACTAGTTAATGTCGAGCAATACGCTCAGTCATGCACTAGTTAATGTCGAGCAATACGCTCAGTCATACACTAGTTAATGTCGAGCAATACGTTCAGTCATGCACTAGTTACTGTCGAGCAATACGTTCAGTCATGCACTAGTTACTGTCGAGCAATACGTTCAGTCATGCACTAGTTACTGTCGAGCAATACGTTCAGTCATGCACTAGTTACTGTCGAGCAATACGTTCAGTCATGCACTAGTTACTGTCGAGCAATACGTTCAGTCATGTACTAGTTACTGTCGAGAGATACGTTCAGTCATGCACTAGTTACTGTCGAGCAATACGTTCAGTTATGCACTAGTTACTGTCGAGCAATACGTTCAGTCATGTACTAGTTACTGTCGAGCAATACGTTCAGTCATGCACTAGTTACTGTCGGGAGATACGTTCAGTCATGCACTAGTTACTGTCGAGAGATACGTTCAGTCATGCACTAGTTACTGTCGAGCAATACGTTCAGTCATGCACTAGTTACTGTGGAGCAATACGTTCAGTCATGTACTAGTTACTGTCGAGAGATACGTTCAGTCATGCACTAGTTACTGTCGAGCAATACGTTCAGTCATGCACTAGTTACTGTCGAGCAATACGTTCAGTCATGCACTAGTTACTGTCGAGCAATACGTTCAGTCATGTACTAGTTACTGTCGAGAGATACGTTCAGTCATGCACTAGTTACTGTCGAGCAATACGTTCAGTCATGTACTAGTTACTGTCGAGAGATACGTTCAGTCATGCACTAGTTACTGTCGAGCAATACGTTCAGTCATGCACTAGTTACTGTCGAGAGATACGTTCAGTCATGCACTAGTTACTGTCGAGCAATACGTTCAGTCATGCACTAGTTACTGTCGAGCAATACGTTCAGTCATGCACTAGTTACTGTCGAGCAATACGTTCAGTCATGCACTAGTTACTGTCGAGCAATACGTTCAGTCATGCACTAGTTACTGTCGAGCAATACGTTCAGTCATGCACTAGTTACTGTCGAGCAATACGTTCAGTCATGCACTAGTTACTGTCGAGCAATACGTTCAGTCATGCACTAGTTACTGTCGAGCAATACGTTCAGTCATGCACTAGTTAATGTCGAGCAATACGTTCAGTCATGCACTAGTTACTGTCGAGAGATACGTTCAGTCATGCACTAGTTAATGTCGAGCAATACGTTCAGTCATGCACTAGTTAATGTCGAGCAATACGCTCAGTCATGCACTAGTTAATGTCGAGCAATACGCTCAGTCATACACTAGTTAATGTCGAGCAATACGCTCAGTCATGCACTAGTTAATGTCGAGCAATACGCTCAGTCATACACTAGTTAATGTCGAGCAATACGTTCAGTCATGCACTAGTTAATGTCGAGCAATACGTTCAGTCATACACTAGTTAATGTCGAGCAATACGTTCAGTCATGCACTAGTTAATGTCGAGCAATACGCTCAGTCATACACTAGTTAATGTCGAGCAATACGTTCAGTCATACACTAGTTAATGTCGAGCAATACGTTCAGTCATGCACTAGTTAATGTCGAGCAATACGCTCAGTCATGCACTAGTTAATGTCGAGCAATACGCTCAGTCATGCACTAGTTACTGTCGAGCAATACGTTCAGTCATGCACTAGTTAATGTCGAGCAATACGTTCAGTCATGCACTAGTTAATGTCGAGCAATACGTTCAGTCAGATACGTCAGTCATTATGTCGAGCAATACGTTCAGTCATGCACTAGTTACTGTCGAGCAATACGTTCAGTCATGCACTAGTTACTGTCGAGCAATACGTTCAGTCATGCCTAGTTACTGTCGAGATAGTTCAGTCATGCACTAGTTACTGTCGAGCAATACGTTCAGTCATGCACTAGTTACTGTCGAGCAATACGTTCAGTCATGCACTAGTTACTGTCGAGCAATACGTTCAGTCATGCACTAGTTACTGTCGAGCAATACGTTCAGTCATGCACTAGTTACTGTCGAGCAATACGTTCAGTCATGCACTAGTTACTGTCGAGAGATACGTTCAGTCATGCACTAGTTACTGTCGAGCAATACGTTCAGTCATGACTAGTTACTGTCGAGATACGTTCAGTCATGCACTAGTTACTGTCGAGCAATACGTTCAGTCATGCACTAGTTACTGTCGAGAGATACGTTCAGTCATGCACTAGTTACTGTCGAGCAATACGTTCAGTCATGCACTAGTTACTGTCGAGCAATACGTTCAGTCATGCACTAGTTACTGTCGAGCAATACGTTCAGTCATGCACTAGTTACTGTCGAGCAATACGTTCAGTCATGCACTAGTTACTGTCGAGAGATACGTTCAGTCATGTACTAGTTACTGTCGAGCAATACGTTCAGTCATGCACTAGTTACTGTCGAGCAATACGTTCAGTCATGCACTAGTTACTGTCGAGAATACGTCAGTCATGCACTAGTTACTGTCGAGCAATACGTTCAGTTATGCACTAGTTACTGTCGAGCAATACGTTCAGTCATGCACTAGTTACTGTCGAGAGATACGTTCAGTCATGCACTAGTTAATGTCGAGCAATACGTTCAGTCATGCACTAGTTACTGTCGAGCAATACGTTCAGTCATGCACTAGTTAATGTCGAGCAATACGCTCAGTCATGCACTAGTTACTGTCGAGCAATACGTTCAGTCATGCACTAGTTACTGTCGAGCAATACGTTCAGTCATGCACTAGTTACTGTCGAGCGATACGTTCAGTCATGCACTAGTTACTGTCGAGCAATACGTTCAGTCATGCACTAGTTACTGTCGAGCAATACGTTCAGTCATGCACTAGTTACTGTCGAGCAATACGTTCAGTCATGCACTAGTTACTGTCGAGCAATACGTTCAGTCATGCACTAGTTACTGTCGAGCAATACGTTCAGTCATGCACTAGTTACTGTCGAGAGATACGTTCAGTCATGCACTAGTTACTGTCGAGCAATACGTTCAGTTATGCACTAGTTACTGTCGAGCAATACGTTCAGTCATGCACTAGTTACTGTCGAGCAATACGTTCAGTCATGCACTAGTTACTGTCGGATACGTTCAGTCATGCACTAGTTACTGTCGAGCAATACGTTCAGTCATGCACTAGTTATGTCGAGCAATACGTTCAGTCATGCACTAGTTACTGTCGAGCAATACGTTCAGTCATGCACTAGTTACTGTCGAGCAATACGTTCAGTCATGCACTAGTTAATGTCGAGCAATACGTTCAGTCATGCACTAGTTAATGTCGAGCAATACGCTCAGTCATGCACTAGTTACTGTCGAGCAATACGTTCAGTCATGCACTAGTTACTGTCGAGCAATACGTTCAGTCATGCACTAGTTACTGTCGAGCAATACGTTCAGTCATGCACTAGTTACTGTCGAGCAATACGTTCAGTCATGCACTAGTTACTGTCGAGCAATACGTTCAGTCATGCACTAGTTACTGTCGAGCAATACGTTCAGTCATGCACTAGTTACTGTCGAGCAATACGTTCAGTCATGCACTAGTTACTGTCGAGCAATACGTTCAGTCATGCACTAGTTAATGTCGAGCAATACGTTCAGTCATGCACTAGTTACTGTCGAGCAATACGTTCAGTCATGCACTAGTTAATGTCGAGCAATACGTTCAGTCATGCACTAGTTAATGTCGAGCAATACGTTCAGTCATGCACTAGTTAATGTCGAGCAATACGTTCAGTCATGCACTAGTTAATGTCGAGCAATACGCTCAGTCATGCACTAGTTAATGTCGAGCAATACGTTCAGTCATACACTAGTTAATGTCGAGCAATACGTTCAGTCATACACTAGTTAATGTCGAGCAATACGCTCAGTCATGCACTAGTTAATGTCGAGCAATACGCTCAGTCATACACTAGTTAATGTCGAGCAATACGTTCAGTCATGCACTAGTTAATGTCGAGCAATACGTTCAGTCATGCACTAGTTACTGTCGAGCAATACGTTCAGTCATGCACTAGTTACTGTCGAGCAATACGTTCAGTCATGCACTAGTTACTGTCGAGCAATACGTTCAGTCATGCACTAGTTACTGTCGAGCAATACGTTCAGTCATGCACTAGTTACTGTCGAGCAATACGTTCAGTCATGTACTAGTTACTGTCGAGAGATACGTTCAGTCATGCACTAGTTACTGTCGAGCAATACGTTCAGTTATGCACTAGTTACTGTCGAGCAATACGTTCAGTCATGCACTAGTTAATGTCGAGCAATACGTTCAGTCATGCACTAGTTACTGTCGAGCAATACGTTCAGTCATGCACTAGTTAATGTCGAGCAATACGTTCAGTCATGCACTAGTTACTGTCGAGCAATACGTTCAGTCATGCACTAGTTACTGTCGGGAGATACGTTCAGTCATGCACTAGTTACTGTCGAGAGATACGTTCAGTCATGCACTAGTTACTGTCGAGCAATACGTTCAGTCATGCACTAGTTACTGTGGAGCAATACGTTCAGTCATGTACTAGTTACTGTCGAGAGATACGTTCAGTCATGCACTAGTTACTGTCGAGCAATACGTTCAGTCATGCACTAGATACTGTCGAGCAATACGTTCAGTCATGCACTAGTTACTGTCGAGCAATACGTTCAGTCATGTACTAGTTACTGTCGAGAGATACGTTCAGTCATGCACTAGTTACTGTCGAGCAATACGTTCAGTCATGTACTAGTTGCTGTCGAGAGATACTTTCAGTCATGCACTAGTTACTGTCGAGCAATACGTTCAGCCATGCACTAGTTACTGTCGAGCAATACGTTCAGTCATGCACTAGTTACTGTCGAGCAATACGTTCAGTCATGCACTAGTTACTGTCGAGCAATACGTTCAGTCATGCACTAGTTACTGTCGAGCAATACGTTCAGTCATGTACTAGTTACTGTCGAGCAATACGTTCAGTCATGCACTAGTTACTGTCGAGCAATACGTTCAGTCATGTACTAGTTACTGTCGAGCAATACGTTCAGTCATGCACAGTTACTGTCGAGGATACGTTCAGTCATGCACTAGTTACTGTCGAGCAATACGTTCAGTCATGCACTAGTTACTGTCGAGCAATACGTTCAGTCATGCACTAGTTACTGTCGAGCAATACGTTCAGTCATGTACTAGTTACTGTCGAGAGATACGTTCAGTCATGCACTAGTTACTGTCGAGCAATACGTTCAGTCATGCACTAGTTACTGTCGAGAGATACGTTCAGTCATGCACTAGTTACTGTCGAGCAATACGTTCAGTCATGCACTAGTTACTGTCGAGCAATACGTTCAGTCATGCACTAGTTACTGTCGAGCAATACGTTCAGTCATGCACTAGTTACTGTCGAGCAATACGTTCAGTCATGCACTAGTTACGGTCGAGCAATACGTTCAGTCATGCACTAGTTAATGTCGAGCAATACGTTCAGTCATACACTAGTTAATGTCGAGCAATACGCTTAGTCATGCACTAGTTAATGTCGAGCAATACGCTCAGTCATACACTAGTTAATGTCGAGCAATACGTTCAGTCATACACTAGTTAATGTCGAGCAATACGTTCAGTCATGTACTAGTTACTGTCGAGCATTACGTTCAGTCATGCACTAGTTACTGTCGAGCAATACGTTCAGTCATGCACTAGTTACTGTCGAGCAATACGTTCAGTCATGTACTAGTTACTGTCGAGAGATACGTTCAGTCATGCACTAGTTACTGTCGAGCAATACGTTCAGTCATGTACTAGTTACTGTCGAGCAATACGTTCAGTCATGCACTAGTTAATGTCGAGCAATACGTTCAGTCATGCACTAGTTACTGTCGGGAGATACGTTCAGTCATGCACTAGTTAATGTCGAGCAATACGTTCAGTCATGCACTAGTTAATGTCGAGCAATACGCTCAGTCATGCACTAGTTAATGTCGAGCAATACGCTCAGTCATACACTAGTTAATGTCGAGCAATACGCTCAGTCATGCACTAGTTAATGTCGAGCAATACGTTCAGTCATGCACTAGTTAATGTCGAGCAATACGTTCAGTCATACACTAGTTAATGTCGAGCAATACGCTCAGTCATGCACTAGTTAATGTCGAGCAATACGCTCAGTCATACACTAGTTAATGTCGAGCAATACGTTCAGTCATGCACTAGTTACTGTCGGGAGATACGTTCAGTCATGCACTAGTTACTGTCGAGAGATACGTTCAGTCATGCACTAGTTACTGTCGAGCAATACGTTCAGTCATGCACTAGTTACTGTGGAGCAATACTTTCAGTCATGTACTAGTTACTGTCGAGAGATACGTTCAGTCATGCACTAGTTACTGTCGAGCAATACGTTCAGTCATGCACTAGATACTGTCGAGCAATACGTTCAGTCATGCACTAGTTACTGTCGAGCAATACGTTCAGTCATGTACTAGTTACTGTCGAGAGATACGTTCAGTCATGCACTAGTTACTGTCGAGCAATACGTTCAGTCATGTACTAGTTGCTGTTGAGAGATAGTTTCAGTCATGCACTAGTTACTGTCGAGCAATACGTTCAGCCATGTACTAGTTACTGTCGAGAGATAGGTTCAGTCATGCACTAGTTAATGTCGAGCAATACGTTCAGTCATGCACTAGTTACTGTCGAGCAATACGTTCAGTCATGCACTAGTTACTGTAGGGCAATACGTTCAGTCATGTACTAGTTACTGTCGAGCAATACGTTCAGTTATGCACTAGTTACTGTCGAGCAATACGTTCAGTCATGTACTAGTTACTGTCGAGCAATACGTTCAGTCATGCACTAGTTACTGTCGGGAGATACGTTCAGTCGTGCACTAGTTACTGTCGAGAGATACGTTCAGTCATGCACTAGTTACTGTCGAGCAATACGTTCAGTCATGCACTAGTTACTGTGGAGCAATACGTTCAGTCATGTACTAGTTACTGTCGAGAGATACGTTCAGTCATGCACTAGTTACTGTCGAGCAATACGTTCAGTCATGCACTAGATACTGTCGAGCAATACGTTCAGTCATGCACTAGTTACTGTCGAGCAATACGTTCAGTCATGTACTAGTTACTGTCGAGAGATACGTTCAGTCATGCACTAGTTACTGTCGAGCAATACGTTCAGTCATGCACTAGTTACGGAGATAGTTCAGTCATGCACTAGTTACTGTCGAGCAATACGTTCAGTCATGCACTAGTTACTGTCGAGCAATACGTTCAGTCATGCACTAGTTACTGTCGAGCATACGTTCAGTCATGCACTAGTTATGTCGAGCAATACGTTCAGTCATGCACTAGTTACTGTCGAGCAATACGTTCAGTCATGCACTAGTTACTGTCGAGCAATACGTTCAGTCATGCACTAGTTAATGTCGAGCAATACGTTCAGTCATGCACTAGTTACTGTCGAGCAATACGTTCAGTCATGCACTAGTTAATGTCGAGCAATACGTTCAGTCATGCACTAGTTAATGTCGAGCAATACGCTCAGTCATGCACTAGTTAATGTCGAGCAATACGCTCAGTCATACACTAGTTAATGTCGAGCAATACGCTCAGTCATGCACTAGTTAATGTCGAGCAATACGCTCAGTCATGCACTAGTTAATGTCGAGCAATACGTTCAGTCATGCACTAGTTACTGTCGAGCAATACGTTCAGTCATGCACTAGTTACTGTCGAGCAATACGTTCAGTCATGCACTAGTTACTGTCGAGCAATACGTTCAGTCATGCACTAGTTACTGTCGAGCAATACGTTCAGTCATGCACTAGTTACTGTCGAGCAATACGTTCAGTCATGCACTAGTTACTGTCGAGCAATACGTTCAGTCATGCACTAGTTACTGTCGAGCAATACGTTCAGTCATGCACTAGTTAATGTCGAGCAATACGTTCAGTCATACACTAGTTAATGTCGAGCAATACGCTCAGTCATGCACTAGTTAATGTCGAGCAATACGCTCAGTCATACACTAGTTAATGTCGAGCAATACGTTCAGTCATGCACTAGTTAATGTCGAGCAATACGTTCAGTCATGCACTAGTTACTGTCGAGCAATACGTTCAGTCATGCACTAGTTACTGTCGAGCAATACGTTCAGTCATGCACTAGTTACTGTCGAGCAATACGTTCAGTCATGCACTAGTTACTGTCGAGCAATACGTTCAGTCATGCACTAGTTACTGTCGAGCAATACGTTCAGTCATGCACTAGTTAATGTCGAGCAATACGTTCAGTCATGCACTAGTTACTGTCGAGCAATACGTTCAGTCATGCACTAGTTACTGTCGAGCAATACGTTCAGTCATGCACTAGTTACTGTCGAGCAATACGTTCAGTCATGCACTAGTTACTGTCGAGCAATACGTTCAGTCATGCACTAGTTACTGTCGAGCAATACGTTCAGTCATGCACTAGTTACTGTCGAGCATACGTCAGTATCTAGTTATGTCGAGCAATACGTCAGTCATGCACTAGTTAGGCAATACGTTCAGTCATGCACTAGTTACTGTCGAGAATACGTTCAGTCATGCACTAGTTATGTCGAGAATACGTTCAGTCATGCACTAGTTACTGTCGAGCAATACGTTCAGTCATGCACTAGTTACTGTCGAGCAATACGTTCAGTCATGCACTAGTTACTGTCGACAATACGTTCAGTCATGCACTAGTTACTGTCGAGCAATACGTTCAGTCATGCACTAGTTACTGTCGAGCAATACGTTCAGTCATGCACTAGTTACTGTCGAGCAATACGTTCAGTCATGCACTAGTTACTGTCGAGCAATACGTTCAGTCATGCACTAGTTACTGTCGAGCAATACGTTCAGTCATGCACTAGTTACTGTCGAGCAATACGTTCAGTCATGCACTAGTTACTGTCGAGAGATACGTTCAGTCATGCACTAGTTACTGTCGAGCAATACGTTCAGTCATGCACTAGTTACTGTCGAGCAATACGTTCAGTCATGCACTAGTTACTGTCGAGCAATACGTTCAGTCATGCACTAGTTACTGTCGAGCAATACGTTCAGTCATGCACTAGTTAATGTCGAGCAATACGTTCAGTCATGCACTAGTTAATGTCGAGCAATACGTCAGTCATGCACTAGTTACTGTCGAGCATACGTTCAGTCATGCACTAGTTATGTCGAGCAATACGTTCAGTCATGCACTAGTTACTGTCGAGCAATACGTTCAGTCATGCACTAGTTACTGTCGAGCAATACGTTCAGTCATGCACTAGTTACTGTCGAGCAATACGTTCAGTCATGCACTAGTTAATGTCGAGCAATACGCTCAGTCATGCACTAGTTACTGTCGAGCAATACGTTCAGTCATGCACTAGTTACTGTCGAGCAATACGTTCAGTCATGCACTAGTTACTGTCGAGCAATACGTTCAGTCATGCACTAGTTACTGTCGAGCAATACGTTCAGTCATGCACTAGTTAATGTCGAGCAATACGTTCAGTCATGCACTAGTTAATGTCGAGCAATACGTTCAGTCATGCACTAGTTACTGTCGAGCAATACGTTCAGTCATGCACTAGTTAATGTCGAGCAATACGTTCAGTCATGCACTAGTTAATGTCGAGCAATACGTTCAGTCATGCACTAGTTAATGTCGAGCAATACGTTCAGTCATGCACTAGTTACTGTCGAGCAATACGTTCAGTCATGCACTAGTTACTGTCGAGCAATACGTTCAGTCATGCACTAGTTACTGTCGAGCAATACGTTCAGTCATGCACTAGTTACTGTCGAGAGATACGTTCAGTCATGCACTAGTTACTGTCGAGCAATACGTTCAGTCATGCACTAGTTACTGTCGAGCAATACGTTCAGTCATGCACTAGTTACTGTCGAGCAATACGTTCAGTCATGTACTAGTTACTGTCGAGAGATACGTTCAGTCATGCACTAGTTACTGTCGAGCAATACGTTCAGTCATGCACTAGTTCTGTCGAGAGATACTTCAGTCATGCACTAGTTACTGTCGAGCAATACGTTCAGCCATGTACTAGTTACTGTCGAGAGATACGTTCAGTCATGCACTAGTTAATGTCGAGCAATACGTTCAGTCATGCACTAGTTACTGTCGAGCAATACGTTCAGTCATGCACTAGTTACTGTCGAGCAATACGTTCAGTATGCACTAGTTACTGTCGAGCAATACGTTCAGTCATGTACTAGTTACTGTCGAGCAATACGTTCAGTCATGCACTAGTTACTGTCGGGAGATACGTTCAGTCGTGCACTAGTTACTGTCGAGAGATACGTTCAGTCATGCACTAGTTACTGTCGAGCAATACGTTCAGACATGCACTAGTTACTGTGGAGCAATACGTTCAGTCAGGTACTAGTTACTTTCGAGAGATACGTTCAGTCATGCACTAGTTACTGTCGAGCAATACGTTCAGTCATGCACTAGTTACTGTCGAGCAATACGTTCAGTCATGCACTAGTTACTGTCGAGCAATACGTTCAGTCATGTACTAGTTACTGTCGAGAGATACGTTCAGTCATGCACTAGTTACTGTCGAGCAATACGTTCAGTCATGCACTAGTTACAGTCGAGAGATATGTTCAGTCATGCACTAGTTACTGTCGAGCAATACGTTCAGTCATGTACTAGTTACTGTCGAGCAATACGTTCAGTCATGCACTAGTTAATGTCGAGCAATACGTTCAGTCATGCACTAGTTACTGTCGGGAGATACGTTCAGTCATGCACTAGTTAATGTCGAGCAATACGTTCAGTCATGCACTAGTTAATGTCGAGCAATACGCTCAGTCATGCACTAGTTAATGTCGAGCAATACGCTCAGTCATACACTAGTTAATGTCGAGCAATACGCTCAGTCATGCACTAGTTAATGTCGAGCAATACGTTCAGTCATGCACTAGTTAATGTCGAGCAATACGCTCAGTCATACACTAGTTAATGTCGAGCAATACGCTCAGTCATGCACTAGTTAATGTCGAGCAATACGCTCAGTCATACACTAGTTAATGTCGAGCAATACGTTCAGTCATACACTAGTTAATGTCGAGCAATACGCTCAGTCATGCACTAGTTAATGTCGAGCAATACGCTCAGTCATACACTAGTTAATGTCGAGCAATACGTTCAGTCATGCACTAGTTACTGTCGAGCAATACGTTCAGTCATGCACTAGTTACTGTCGAGCAATACGTTCAGTCATGCACTAGTTACTGTCGAGCAATACGTTCAGTCATGCACTAGTTAATGTCGAGCAATACATGTGAGCATACGTTCAGTCATGCACTAGTTACTGTCGAGCAATACGTTCAGTCATGCACTAGTTAATGTCGAGCAATACGTTCAGTCATGCACTAGTTACTGTCGAGCAATACGTTCAGTCATGCACTAGTTACTGTCGAGCAATACGCTCAGTCATGCACTAGTTACTGTCGAGCAATACGTTCAGTCATGCACTAGTTACTGTCGAGCAATACGTTCAGTCATGCACTAGTTACTGTCGAGCAATACGTTCAGTCATGCACTAGTTAATGTCGAGCAATACGTTCAGTCATGCACTAGTTACTGTCGAGCAATACGTTCAGTCATGCACTAGTTACTGTCGAGCAATACGTTCAGTCATGCACTAGTTACTGTCGAGCAATACGTTCAGTCATGCACTAGTTACGGTCGAGCAATACGCTCAGTCATGCACTAGTTAATGTCGAGCAATACGCTCAGTCATACACTAGTTAATGTCGAGCAATACGTTCAGTCATGCACTAGTTACTGTCGAGCAATATGTACAGTCATACACTAGTTAATGTCGAGCAATACGCTCAGTCATGCACTAGTTAATGTCTAGCAATACGCTCAGTCATACACTAGTTAATGTCGAGCAATACGTTCAGTCATACACTAGTTAATGTCGAGCAATACGTTCAGTCATACACTAGTTAATGTCGAGCAATACGCTCAGTCATGCACTAGTTAATGTCGAGCAATACTTCAGTCATGCACTAGTTAATGTCGAGCAATACGTTCAGTCATGCACTAGTTAATCAGAGATACGTCAGTCATGCACTAGTTACTGTCGAGCAATACGCTCAGTCATCACTAGTTAATGTCGAGCAATACGTTCAGTCATACTAGTTAGTCGAGCAATACGTTCAGTCATGCACTAGTTACTGTCGAGCAATACGCTCAGTCATGCACTAGTTAATGTCGAGCAATACGCTCAGTCATACACTAGTTAATGTCGAGCAATACGTTCAGTCATGCACTAGTTACTGTCGAGCAATACGTTCAGTCATGCACTAGTTACTGTCGAGCAATACGCTCAGTCATGCACTAGTTACTGTCGAGCAATACGTTCAGTCATACACTAGTTAATGTCGAGCAATACGTTCAGTCATGCACTAGTTAATGTCGAGCGATACGTTCAGTTATGCACTAGTTACTGTCGAGTAATACGTTCAGTCATGCACTAGTTAATGTCGAGCAATACGTTCAGTCATGCACTAGTTAATGTCGAGCAATACGTTCAGTCATACACTAGTTAATGTCGAGCAATACGCTCAGTCATACACTAGTTAGTGTCGAGCAATACGTTCAGTCATGCACTAGTTACTGTCGAGCAATACGTTCAGTCATGCACTAGTTACTGTCGAGCAATACGCTCAGTCATGCACTAGTTACTGTCGAGCAATACGTTCAGTCATACACTAGTTATGTCGAGCAATACGTTCAGTCATGCACTAGTTAATGTCGAGCAATACGTTCAGTCATGCACTAGTTACTGTCGAGCAATACGTTCAGTCATGCACTAGTTACTGTCGAGCAATACGTTCAGTCATGCACTAGTTACTGTCGAGCAATACGTTCAGTCATGCACTAGTTACTGTCGAGCAATACGTTCAGTCATGCACTAGTTAATGTCGAGCAATACGTTCAGTCATGCACTAGTTACTGTCGAGCAATACGTTCAGTCATGCACTAGTTACTGTCGAGCAATACGTTCAGTCATGCACTAGTTACTGTCGAGCAATACGTTCAGTCATGCACTAGTTACTGTCGAGCAATACGTTCAGTCATGCACTAGTTACTGTCGAGCAATACGTTCAGTCATGTACTAGTTACTGTCGAGCAATACGTTCAGTCATGCACTAGTTACTGTCGAGCAATACGTTCAGTCATGCACTAGTTAATGTCGAGCAATACGTTCAGTCATGCACTAGTTACTGTCGGGAGATACGTTCAGTCATGCACTAGTTAATGTCGAGCAATACGTTCAGTCATGCACTAGTTAATGTCGAGCAATACGCTCAGTCATGCACTAGTTAATGTCGAGCAATACGTTCAGTCATACACTAGTTAATGTCGAGCAATACGTCAGTCATGCACTAGTTACTGTCGAGCAATACGTTCAGTCATGCACTAGTTACTGTCGAGCAATACGTTCAGTCATGCACTAGTTACTGTCGAGCAATACGTTCAGTCATGCACTAGTTACTGTCGAGCAATACGTTCAGTCATGCACTAGTTAATGTCGAGCAATACGTTCAGTCATGCACTAGTTAATGTCGAGCAATACGTTCAGTCATGCACTAGTTAATGTCGAGCAATACGCTCAGTCATACACTAGTTAATGTCGAGCAATACGTTCAGTCATACACTAGTTAATGTCGAGCAATACGTTCAGTCATGCACTAGTTACTGTCGAGCAATACGTTCAGTCATGCACTAGTTACTGTCGAGCAATACGTTAAGTCATGCACTAGTTACTGTCGAGCAATACGCTCAGTC
>CM026403.1:40359456-40442724 GCA_014843695.1 Archivesica marissinica
GCGACGCCTCCTGAAGAGATTAGTCATATTCGATTTTTGGAGGATAGTGCAATGATACAGACAGAGACCAATTCCAGAATCTCCTCTTGTTCTTTTACGTGTACGGTGTAAAGCACCGACACGAGACCTCGGTTTAAAGTCCCATCTGAAAGATTGTTAATTTTATTAGGGTCAAACTGGGGATCGAACCTGCGATGTCTGGATTACCAGTCCAACGAGTTAACCACTGGACTACATATCCGTCTGTAGTATTTTTGTAAATCTCGGTTGTATGCCACTGCCTATGCTCGGTTCGGTTCGGTAACACACACCCACCCCCACCCACACCCACCCACCCACCCACCCACCCACCCACACTGTTTCTATGACTACGTTATAACTAACACACAATATACGACCAACTGTTTCTATGACTACGTTATACCTAACACACAATATACGATCAACTGTTTCTATGACTACGTTATTTTGAGGTTATTTAATTTTTGGGACACACTTAATCTCAATGTAACCCACTCAGAAAATGAGAAAGGACATGTGTAATTATGTGCCTTGCCTACGAGCGCAATCGTGGCTACAGTTGAGTGCGAACCCCAAGCCTCTCCGCACCTGAAGGTAAGGCGCTACCACTGATATATCACGGCTTCCATCTGGCGAATATACAATGGTACGTGGAATGTTGCATGTCTTGCCAAAAACACCGTGAAAGCTATTTATTTATTGTGTAATGTACGCAGTTTAATCTTTTGTTTAGATTCAGCCTCTAGAAAGGACATTTTGGCTGCCATTGCCGAGTACCACGAGAAGACTTGTATACGCTGGGTACCAAGACGCACAGAGAATGATTACATACATTTCAAACAAATCAGTGGGTAAGCCTGGCTAATTCCTACGCGTCAGAGCTCCAAACATGTTTTATTCGCCATTATATATCGGAAAGACAAATATTATTCTACTCAGGCTGAAGTACTCGTCTATTCCTGAACCAAACTATTATTTCTACTCAGCCTGAAGTACTCGTCTATTCCTGAACCAAACTATTATTTCTACTCGGCCTGAAGTACTCGTCTATTCCTGAACCAAACTATTATTTCTACTCAGCCTGAAGTACTCGTCTATTCCTGAACCAAACTATTATTTCTACTCAGCCTGAAGTACTCGTCTATTCCTTAACCAAACTATTATTTCTAAGCTTAACTATCTTTTAATAAAACAAACTAGCATGTCCGTCCGTCCGTCCGTCCGTCCGTCCGTCCGTCCGTCCGTCCGTCCGTCCGTCCGTCCGTCCGTCCGTCCGCCTCCGTCCGTCCTCCGTCCGTCCGTCCGTCCGTCCGTCCGTCCGTCCGTCGTCCGTCCGTCCGTCCGTCCGTCCGTCCGTCCGTCCGTCCGTCCGTCCGTCCGTCCGTCCGTCCGTCCGTCGTCCGTCCGTCCGTCCGTCCGTCCGTCCGTCCGTCCGTCCGTCCGTCCGCCGTCCGTCCGTCCGTCCGTCCGTCCGTCCGTCCGTCCGTCCGTCCGTCCGTCCGTCCGTCCGTCGTCCGTCCGTCCGTCCGTCCGTCCGTCCGTCCGTCCGTCCGTCGTCCGTCCGTCCGTCCGTCCGTCGTCCGTCCGTCCGTCCGTCCGTCCGTCCGTCCGTCCGTCCGTCCGTCCGTCCGTCTGTCCGTTTCCGTCTGTCTGTCTGTCTGTCTGTCTGTCTGTCTGTCTGTCTGTCTGTCTGTCTGTCTGTCTGTCTGTCTGTCTGTCTGTCTGTCTGTCTGTCTGTCTGTCTGTCTGTCTGTCTGTCTGTCTGTCTGTCTGTCTGTCTGTCTGTCTGTCTGTCTGTCTGTCTGTCTGTCTGTCTGTCTGTCTGTCTGTCTGTCTGTCTGTCTGTCTGTCTGTCTGTCTGTCTGTCTGTCTGTCTGTCTGTCTGTCTGTCTGTCTGTCTGTCTGTCTGTCTGTCTGTCTGTCTGTCTGTCTGTCTGTCTGTCTGTCTGTCTGTCTGTCTGTCTGTCTGTCTGTCTGTCTGTCTGTCTGTCTGTCTGTCTGTCTGTCTGTCTGTCTGTCTGTCTGTCTGTCTGTCTGTCTGTCTGTCTGTCTGTCTGCACATATCAATAAACAGGAAAAGGATTTTAATGAAAGTCATATATAATGAGTCAGGTTAGGAATGAAAGACTAAGTCATATAGAATGAGTCAGGTTAGGAATGAAAGACTAAGTCATATAGAATGTTTGAAGCTAGGAATGAAATACTAAGTCATATAGAATGCTTGAGGCTAGGAATGAAAGACTAAGTCATATAGAATGCTTGAGGCTAGGAATGAAATACTAATTCATATAGAATGCTTGAGGCTAGGAATGAAATACTAATTCATATAGAATGCTTGAGGCTAGGAATGAAAGACTAAGTCATATAGAATGCTTGAGGCTAGGAATGAAAGACTAAGTCATATAGAATGCTTGAGGCTAGGAATAAAAGACTAAGTCATATAGAATGCTTGAGGCTAGGAATGAAAGACTAAGTCATATATAATGCTTGAGGCTAGGAATGAAAGACTAAGTCATATAGAATGTTTGAGGCTAGGAATGAAAGACTAAGTCATATAGAATGCTTGAGGCTAGGAATAAAAGACTAAGTCATATAGAATGAGTCAGGTTAGGAATGAAAGACTAAGTCATATAGAATGAGTCAGGTTAGGAATGAAATACTAAGTCATATAGAATGAGTCAGGTTAGGAATGAAAGACTAAGTCATATAGAATGAGTCAGGCTAGGAATGAAATACTAAGTCATATAGAATGAGTCAGGTTAGGAATGAAATACTAAGTCATATAGAATGAGTCAGGCTAGGAATAAAAGACTAAGTCATATAGAATGAGTCAGGTTAGGAATGAAATACTAAGTCATATAGAATGAGTCAGGCTAGGAATAAAAGACTAAGTCATATAGAATGAGTCAGGTTAGGAATGAAATACTAAGTCATATAGAATGAGTCAGGTTAGGAATGAAAGACTAAGTCATATAGAATGAGTCAGGTTAGGAATGAAAGACTAAGTCATATAGAATGAGTCAGGTTAGGAATGAAAGACTAAGTCATATAGAATGAGTCAGGTTAGGAATGAAAGACTAAGTCATATAGAATGAGTCAGGTTAGGAATGAAAGACTAAGTCATATAGAATGCTTGAGGCTAGGAATAAAAGACTAAGTCATATAGAATGAGTCAGGTTAGGAATGAAATACTAAGTCATATAGAATGAGTCAGGTTAGGAATGAAAGACTAAGTCATATAGAATGCTTGAGGCTAGGAATGAAATACTAAGTCATATAGAATGCTTGAGGCTAGGAATGAAAGACTAAGTCATATAGAATGAGTCAGGTTAGGAATGAAATACTAAATCATATAGAATGAGTCAGGTTAGGAATGAAAGACTAAGTCATATAGAATGAGTCAGGTTAGGAATGAAATACTAAGTCATATAGAATGAGTCAGGTTAGGAATGAAATACTAAGTCATATAGAATGAGTCAGGCTAGGAATAAAAGACTAAGTCATATAGAATGAGTCAGGCTAGGAATGAAAGACTAAGTCATATAGAATGCTTGAGGCTAGGAATAAAAGACTAAGTCATATAGAATGAGTCAGGTTAGGAATGAAATACTAAGTCATATAGAATGCTTGAGGCTAGGAATGAAAGACTAAGTCATATAGAATGCTTGAGGCTAGGAATGAAAGACTAAGTCATATAGAATGCTTGAGGCTAGGAATGAAAGACTAAGTCATATAGAATGCTTGAGGCTAGGAATGAAAGACTAAGTCATATAGAATGCTGAGGCTAGGAATAAGACTAAGTCATATAGAATGCTTGAGGCTAGGAATGAAAGACTAAGTCATATAGAATGCTTAGGCTAGGAATGAAAGACTAAGTCATATAGAATGCTTGAGGCTAGGAATGAAAGACTAAGTCATATAGAATGCTTGAGGCTAGGAATGAAAGACTAAGTCATATAGAATGCTTGAGGCTAGGAATAAAAGACTAAGTCATATAGAATGAGTCAGGTTAGGAATGAAATACTAAGTCATATAGAATGAGTCAGGCTAGGAATGAAAGACTAAGTCATATAGAATGTGAGGCTAGGAATAAAAGACTAAGTCATATAGAATGAGTCAGGTTAGGAATGAAATACTAAGTCATATAGAATGAGTCAGGTTAGGAATGAAAGACTAAGTCATATAGAATGAGTCAGGTTAGGAATGAAATACTAAGTCATATAGAATGAGTCAGGTTAGGAATGAAAGACTAAGTCATATAGAATGAGTCAGGTTAGGAATAAAAGACTAAGTCATATAGAATGAGTCAGGTTAGGAATGAAAGACTAAGTCATATAGACTGCTTGAGGCTAGGAATAAAAGACTAAGTCATATAGAATGAGTCAGGTTAGGAATGAAAGACTAAGTCATATAGAATGCTTGAGGCTAGGAATGAAAGACTAAGTCATATAGAATGCTTGAGGCTAGGAATAAAAGACTAAGTCATATAGAATGAGTCAGGTTAGGAATGAAATACTAAGTCATATAGAATGAGTCAGGCTAGGAATAAAAGACTAAGTCATATAGAATGCTTGAGGCTAGGAATAAAAGACTAAGTCATATAGAATGAGTCAGGTTAGGAATGAAATACTAAGTCATATAGAATGAGTCAGGTTAGGAATGAAAGACTAAGTCATATAGAATGAGTCAGGTTAGGAATGAAATACTAAGTCATATAGAATGCTTGAGGCTAGGAGTAAAAGACTAAGTCATATAGAATGAGTCAGGTTAGGAATGAAATACTAAGTCATATAGAATGAGTCAGGTTAGGAATGAAAGACTAAGTCATATAGAATGAGTCAGGTTAGGAATGAAATACTAAGTCATATAGAATGAGTCAGGTTAGGAATGAAAGACTAAGTCATATAGAATGAGTCAGGTTAGGAATAAAAGACTAAGTCATATAGAATGAGTCAGGTTAGGAATGAAAGACTAAGTCATATAGACTGCTTGAGGCTAGGAATAAAAGACTAAGTCATATAGAATGAGTCAGGTTAGGAATGAAAGACTAAGTCATATAGAATGCTTGAGGCTAGGAATGAAAGACTAAGTCATATAGAATGCTTGAGGCTAGGAATAAAAGACTAAGTCATATAGAATGAGTCAGGTTAGGAATGAAATACTAAGTCATATATAATGCTTCTCCTTTAATAGTTATATTAATTCTGCAGATGTTTTTCCAACATCGGTCGTACGGGTGGTGGGCAGGACATATCTCTCATGGGGGCATGTTTGAAGAAAGGCACTGCGGTGCACGAGATGATGCACGCGCTAGGATTTTGGCACGAGCAAAGCAGACCGGACAGGGACTCGTGGGTGCATGTGATCACCAGTAACATACAGGACGGTAACGAAATACAATATGTGTTCAACTATTGACCTAATGATAGTGTTCCGTGGAAAACGTCATTTTGAACTAACATTTCATTTAATTAACTAATCTCAATAAATAAGTTCACTTTGACAGTATAACGTACTCGACGTAGGATACATGTCGCTAGAAATGTAATGTATTCTGAGGCAGTTTTCTAGGTCAAAATTGACAATACAAATATTTTACCATGCAATGCAATTATTCGACGTCAATTGATGTGTTTTCTATAGAGTAGAGACGCGATGCCAACATTCGACGTCAACTGATATGTTATCTATAGAGCAGATAGGCGACGTCAACATACGATGTCAATTGATGTGTTATCTATAGTACAGAGACGCGGTGCCGATATCCGACGTAAACATTTTGCATTTTTAAAGTATCGATTTTTCTTTGCAATGTGGACTGTGTTAATATGATCCAAACACATTTTACAATTCTAGCTGCTCCGCACCGAGAGCTTCATTCTGGTGTAATACAGAACTAGTATTCAATCAATATTGGCGTATAGATATGATTAAACTATTTAAAACGTCTGTTCAAAATTAGGCTATACAAACAGTAAGCTTACACCGAGTTATAAAGCTGCGTGGTTAATTCCTACGCGTCAGATCTCCAAACCATGTTTTATTCGCCAATAAATAACTGAATGACAACTATTATTAATTTCCTTAAAGCCGACTTACATCGCAAAAAGGAAATGCAATGCATTTGTTTCACGTATGCTACATTGCTACTACAAATTCTTCCGAAAACATTCGAACACTAATATTGAATCAATAAACAGTGTTTTTGTGGTCTATAAATTTTCAATATTGAAAGCAGGATTTCATATAACGGTCATCCACGCTCCCGAATTGACGTGTGTTTGTCTATACTAAGCCCGAGATAATGTCATTTAGAGATAATTTAACTAAGATTAGTCTACAAATAAATATGCACAGGCACAATGTGAGATATATCGGTGAGATATATCGGCAAAATATGTTCCATGCATCGTGTTATTCATGATATACGAGTTGCATTACGCATGGATGTCGACCCTATTTACATTATTTTGTTATGTCAACAAATCGCGTATACGACGTTTATTTGAAATACTCCGTTTCTGAGGCAAATATTTTGGGTGGGGGGATTATATACCATATAATAGGAAAATGCATTCTGTAGAAATTTTCATTTTCACTGATATAATGTCGCTTTAAATAATTATAGTATGCACAGGGCTATAGACACAAAAGTAAAATAGGTATACATACACTAAATTGTATGCTTCTCATAACATGATATGTATCGGCAGTTCTATTAGCACCATGGATACTGCGATACGCTCGCTTCTCATCAATGTAACCCTGGTTCGATCCTCAAACATGTAGGTATATGAGATGGTACGGTTGTCGTCATATCGGACAGTTGGGGGGACCATATAATTCAGCAGATGGTATAGTAGTCGCCAGATCGGACAGGATGGTTTTCTCCGGGTACTCCGGTTTCTTCCCACTTGAATGACTGCATTCACGCTTTCATCCGTGCCAAATACAAATAAATACAAATACATAGCATTTATTTAGCGCAAAAATTAAAAATTATTCTATTACGCTTCACAATTACGATGCAATTTTAAACATTTACACATGAATATAAAAAGTATACATACACTGAACCGAATTTCTAAACGTCCACCTGATGTTGTATAACAGTTGAAGACAATCAACAAGTAAAGACCATAGTAGAATGCCGTCTGTTGAAAAGTCGTGCAACCTGGAAACACGATGGAAATCATTTAGAATGATATTAACATATGACATTGTATGATTCATTACAAAATGTACTTGAAATATCGAATTTAATTACAACGCTGAACATACCTGTCTGATAGAAGTGCCTGTATCAAGCATACCGACGGCTCGCCCGCGTTCCTCAATGGTCATTCTCGCCATAGTTTCTGTTTTTTCGGTTACGGGTCGCACATAGAATAAATTGCAATCAAATTGAGCACTCACCATGCCGTGCACGTGGTCCTCATGCCAAAACTTAGGATTCCAACCTTCCGTTACGCTTGGTCAGCCATGACAATAAATTGGTGTTTTCTTAGTGTACATTGATAGAGTATGGTAGATAACAATAGACTACCAATATTTGGACTAATACACAGACCCGTTACCCTAAACACACAATTTATTAGGTGGACGTTTAGAAATTCGGTTCAGTGTATATAGCTATAACTAGGATTCTAGTAATTGGATAAGAACATATTATATTATAATATCTACACCAGTACAGTATATAAGTGAGTGATTGGATTAGCTGCGATCCCCCGTCTGGCCCTAATAAAATTAACAGTTTTTCAGATGGGACGTTAAACCGAGGTCTCGTGTCGGTGCTTTACACCTTGCATGTAAAAGAACCAGGGGATATTCTGGAATGGGTCTCTGTCTGTATCATGCACTATCCTCCAAAATCTAAATTAACTAATCTCTTCAGGAGGCGTCGCTCATATGGGCAACCGGTAGCGACGATAGATAAACGTAAAACACACACACACTCTAGTAATTGGATAAGAACATATTATATCATATTATCTACACCAGTACAGTATACATGTATAAGTGAGTGATTGGATTAGCTGCGATACGCTCGATAACGAGAGTGATTAATATAAGTTGTTAAAACTTGCTTCGAAATCGTTCTAAAATAAATAAAGTTTAAACTATATAATTATCTATTTTCATCTGCACCAATACGCATGTTTAGTACAAGTTGTTAGTTATTGTTGTTCTATGTGTTCGTGTCATGCAGGTAAAGGATACAATTTCGACAAGTTGGATGCCAACCAGGTGGACACACTGGGTGTACAGTACGACTACGGCAGTGTAATGCACTATTCTAAATACGCTTTCACCAAAAATGGAAATCCTACCATCATGCCTACGCGGCCGACAGGGGCTGTAATCGGACAACGAAATGGTCTCAGTGACAACGATGTAGAGAGGATTACAAAACTATATGGCTGCAGTGAGTGCTAATTGACACCGAATGTTAATATACCGTCTCCGTGGCCTAATGGTTAAGGCGTCCGCCTACGGAGCGGGAGGTCCAACATTCGAATCTCATTAGGGATTCGTTCTGATATGGCCTGTTGGTGAGTCGCCAGTTAATTATATAATGGTTACCGATTGCCATCTTGTGTGCGTGTTTTAAATTTATTTATCGTCGCTATCGGTCTAGATGTCTCTTGAAGAGATTAGTCATTTTAGATTTTTGGAGCATCTATTTCTGCAATGTGCGCATGTGTGATACAATCTGTAAAGATTCTGATTGGTTGAGAGAATAATCCTTATAATTTGTAATTTAATCTTGAAATTATGCATACTTCTATTTGAATTGATGCATACTGTTAACGATATGACAATTTAGTGATGTCATGACAATTTAGTGATGTCATGACAATTTAGTGATTGATTTTATGAAACTCGTTTTGGAATATTGGTGGCCAAAATCAATATGCCATGAAATCACCACTCATGTAATATCCTATATATATATGGTCCATACAAATTAATTTGTGCTCGATTGCGAAACATGTTATTACAACATATATTAATCACTCTAGAGACCTCATTACTGATGAAATCCATCGCCACGAGGGAGAGAGAAGAGGCAACGTGGGATTTAAATGCCTTGCCTAAGGGCACACTCGTAACGGCTCCAGCGGGGCTCGAACTCCGGACCTTTTGCACCTCAAGCGAACGCACTACCACTGCGCTATCACGACACCACAAATCCTATATACATGTATATGAAAATATTTATGACTGATAAATAGCAAGGATCTATGTCACTGCATGCCGTGAGTGTTTTATTGGAGCATTATATCCCACTGATAGCGGATACATGCAACACTGATAGATAGCAAGGATCTATGTCACTGCATGCTGTGAGTGTTTTATTGAAGCATTATATCCCACTGATAGCGGATACAGGCAATAATGATAGATAGCAAGGATCTATGTCACTGCATGCTGTGAGTGTTTTATTGGAGCATTATATCCCACTGATAGCGGATACAGGCAATAATGATAGATAGCAAGGATCTATGTCACTGCATGCTGTGAGTGTTTTATTGGAGCATTATATCCCACTGATAGCGGATACATGCAACAATGATAGATAGCAAGGATCTATGTCACTGCATGCTGTGAGTGTTTTATTGGAGCATTATATCCCACTGATAGCGGATACATGCAACAATGATAGATAGCAAGGATCTATGTCACTGCATGCTGTGAGTGTTTTATTGGAGCATTATATCCCACTGATAGCGGATACATGCAACAATGATAGGTCTACAGTCGGCGAGTATATTCAAAATTCCATTAGATTATCGTACTTGGTATTAATAATATTGCAATATTTCAAACCGTATGCAATCACAAATTGACAACATTAGAATGATTGTCGTACATACTAGTCATTGTTCTGTTGATATTCCAGGCTATGTTGTTCCGACATCATCACCGGATACTGAAACAACGACAAAAGCTCCTGAAACAAAACCGCCCCAAACCAAGCCACCGGTTACAAAACCACCACAAACCAAACCGCCGGCCACAAAGCCTCCACAAACTCAACTACCTGTTACAAATCCTCTAACTACTAAGCGACCGGCCACTACTCCAAAACCAACTACAAATCCACCCACAACACAACCGACCACTCATCCATCGACGAAACAACGGGCGACTACTCTAAGACATGCAACACAATCAATGACCAACTCAGTTACCCACACACAGTCGACACATCTCCACGTAACACAACCTCCACATACAGATGCAAACACGACCGCGTCCACATCAAAACATACAACTAATGTTGTAACAATGGCGTCTACCAGACAACATGTACCAGTGTATCAACATGGTTGGACAATGTGGTCAGAGTGGTCACCATGTGACCTCCAGTGCAAACACTCTAGATACAGGTTCTGTCTCAATTACGATAGCCACTATTGTAGAGGAGATAATAGTCAAGTTAGCGATTGCCCGTTTCCATGTAAATGTGAGTATTTGTTTAAATTGCCGTGTGGAGATTAGCAAAATGATCAATTGCTCGTTTCCATGCAAATGTGAGTATTTGTTCAACTTGCCGTGAGGAGATTAGCAAAGTGGCCAATTGCTCGTTCCATGTAAATGTGAGTATTTGTTCAACTTGCCGTGTGGAGATTAGCAAAGTGGCCAATTGCTCGTTCCATGTAAATGTGAGTATTTGTTCAACTTGCCGTGTGGAGATTAGCAAAGTGGCCAATTGCTCGTTCCATGTAAATGTGAGTATTTGTTCAACTTGCCGTGTGGAGATTAGCAAAGTGGCCAATTGCTCGTTCCATGTAAATGTGAGTATTTGTTCAACTTGCCGTGTGGAGATTAGCAAAATGATCAATTGCTCGTTCCATGTAAATGTGAGTATTTGTTCAACTTGCCGTGTGGAGATTAGCAAAATGATCAATTGCTCGTTTCCATGTAAAGTATTCCTTCAAGTTGCCCTGTGGAGATTAGCAAATAGTAATAATAAAGACTTTATTTTACTAGAGCAAAGTGACCATGTAATTGCTCGTTTCCATGTAAATGTGAGTATTTCTTTTGAGAGACTAGCAGTGACCGATTATTAGTGTTCGTACATGTAAATGTGAGTATTTCTTTTGAGAGACTAGCAGTGACCGATTGTTCGTGTTCGTACATGTAAATGTGAGTATTTCTTTTGAGAGACTAGCAGTGACCGATTGTTCGTGTTCGTACATGTAATTGTGAGTATTTCTTTTGAGAGACTAGCAGTGACCGATTGTTCGTGTTCGTACATGTAAATGTGAGTATTTCTTTTGAGAGGCTAGCAGTGACCGATTGTTCGTGTTCGTACATGTAAATGTGAGCATTGCTTTTGGGTGACTAGCAGTGACCGATTGTTCGTGTTCGTACATGTAAATGTGAGTATTTCTTTTGAGAGACTAGCAGTGACCGATTGTTCGTGTTCGTACATGTAAATGTGAGCAATGCTGTTGAGAGACTAGCAGTGACCGATTGTTCGTGTTCGTACATATAAATGTGAGTATTGCTTTTGAGAGACTAGCAGTGACCGATTGTTCGTGTTCGTACATATAAATGTGAGCACTTATTCACTGATACTCAATTCCAAATGGAGGCTCTTCTGAACGTGCATTGTCTTGTAGGCTTCCAGGAATTGTCATGTATTTCATGTGCTTCATAATGTGCAGCAAACGAGTCGATCGAAGCGATCTATCGTTAAAATAACAAACTTCCCGGGTGTGCATGGAATGATCACTATTACCCGGTTGATCATGTTGTTGTTGTTGTTGTTGTTGAACCTGCGATCCCTGGATTACCAGTCCAGCGTGTTACCACTGGACTACAGATCCGTCTAATACATCGATGTATGACATTCAGAGTATTTATTCTGTACCTAGCTTATGTCACTTAGTATGTTTACAGCTGCGTCTACGTTTGGATGTTGGAAACAGGACGAGACACAACTGACTGTACCATCTGTTGAGGGGAACTACCCATCTCTTACTGACTCGTATAAAGGTATGTCTACGGATATTAATCATTAGGACAATGTACATGTATCGTTGCTAATTCCCTAAGTACCGTCCAAGTCAGAAGCGACATGACAAGTCGGTAACTATAGGGAGTAGCGCGAGCTCTTGTCACAGATGATTTGAATGTATATATATGTTTAGTTAATCATTTGTTATTGCACTGTTTTATGTGATATTCGTCGTTTAAATATTAACTCTTTCACCGCCAATGTCGCATAAAAGCGACTTTGTAAAAAAGTAGAGAACCCGATCGGACATAACAGAACATGCCGTCTGATCATGCTATATGCTGATTGCTCTTCAGACAGTGGAGCTGAAGCATCTGTCCGAATAGCAAACAACATAGATCCTGATCAGACGCGGCGTTACGCCGCGGCTGATCTGGATCTATGTTGTTTGCACATGCTCTGAATTTATTCGGCGCTGAAAGAGTTAAATGACAAATTTCAATCATACCCATGTGTTTGTTATTACTTGTATCATCAACTTGACAGAGTTTATAAAGTGATTACCAGGGAGCTTACATAAAGCATGTTAATGACGTGATAATAACGTTCACGTGTTGGACTATGGTAGCACACGCCCATTTTAGCATACTGTTGGGATATGACAAATGTTAGCATGCGTATACTCACGGCAATTTGAGAAGTACTGCATTAATATATAGTCATATCACTCTATGTTGACCTTTTGCAGACCGTACGGAAGCAATCCGGAAGTGTGGAAATTACGCGAGCGTGATGGGATATACCGTGTTTGCATTGTTTGATGGAGGTCAATGCCTTACTGGCCCGGATGCACCAGCTCAGTTCAGTAAATTGGGGGCCTCTAGCAAATGTACGTTCAAGGGAGTTGGTGCAGCAGATGCTATGCACGTGTATACCTTCATTCCAGGTACCTTGTTTATAACTTAACTTAGTCACTCTTAATTCATTCTTAAGTCACTTCTTGAACACTGTTATATATTATATGGACATTATTCTCAATAACCTTTTCTTGATATATGTTGTCCGTGAATATCATTAATTGAGGGTGTCCCATTAATTGAGGGTGTCCCATTTCCAGTGTAATATAGTTTATAGAATACAATTGCGTATCCATTCTTCACACGCGATGTACAATATACAGAGTGATAAATTAATACAAATGGTTTGTGGCAAACATTTTAACACCATTATTGACGATATATTGACTATATACTGTGGCAAGCACCATACGTACACTAAGTGTTACAATAGCATAGCGGATGGGCGTTCGCTTCAGGTGCGAAAGATCCGGAGTTCGAACCCCGCTGGAGCCGTTACGATTGTGTCCTTAGGCAAGGCATTTAATTTCCACGTTCTTCTCTCTCCTTCGTGGCGATGGATTCCACCAGGAATGAGGTCTCGAGAGTGATTAATATAAGTTATAATAACTTGTTTCGCAATCGAGCTAAAATAAATTTGTATAAATTAATTGTTACAATCAAATATATATATATTTATTACAAATACTGGTCATGATTTACTCACACATAAAATACCACACTACCTTCAGATATAGACGGTCAATGGTCAGTATGGACACACTGGGGTCATTGCACACGAACGTGTGGTCTCGGACGCCAGTACCGATATCGGCGCTGTGACAACCCACCACCCATCGGCAATGGTGCCACTTGCTCCGGCAACGACCGAGATATTGCCGTCTGCAATCATGGAACATGCGTGGGTATGCTTCACATTTGTGCAACATTGAAATTTGTTTTCATAATACAATATGCAATAATTATCGAATACGCCTTGCCGCCTGCGAACCATTTCGGCGGGCGCTATGTATGCGTAGTTGTTCAAATGAGTTATCTCGTTAAATAAAGTCACTAGTATTTATTATAATTATTATTATACAGGAATGGCATTAGTCATTATTATCATACGGTAATATTCATGTATTAAAAGGTTGAACAACAGTATTTGGAATAGTATATTACGTTGCTAAAAGGTTGAACAGCAGTATTTGGAATAGTATATTACGTTGCTAAAAGGTTGAACAGCAGTATTTGGAATAGTATATTACGTTGCTAAAAGGTTGAACAGCAGTATTTGGAATAGTATATTACGTTGCTAAAAGGTTGAACAGCAGTATTTGGAATAGTATATTACGTTTCTAAAAGGTTGAACAGCAGTATTTGGAATAGTATATTACGTTGCTAAAAGGTGAACAGCAGTATTTGGAATAGTATATTACGTTGCTAAAAGGTTGAACAGCAGTATTTGGAATAGTATATTACGTTGCTAAAAGGTTGAACAGCAGTATTTGGAATAGTATATTACGTTGCTAAAAGGTTGAACAGCAGTATTTGGAATAGTATATTACGTTGCTAAAAGGTTGAACAGCAGTATTTGGAATAGTATATTACGTTGCTAAAAGGTTGAACAGCAGTATTTGGAATAGTATATTACGTTGCTAAAAGGTTGAACAGCAGTATTTGGAATAGTATATTACGTTGCTAAAAGGTTGAACAGCAGTATTTGGAATAGTATATTACGTTGCTAAAAGGTTGAACAGCAGTATTTGGAATAGTATATTACGTTGCTAAAAGGTTGAACAGCAGTATTTGGAATAGTATATTACGTTGCTAAAAGGTTGAACAGCAGTATTTGGAATAGTATATTACGTTGCTAAAAGGTTGAACAGCAGTATTTGGAATAGTATATTACGTTTCTAAAAGGTTGAACAGCAGTATTTGGAATAGTATATTACGTTGCTAAAAGGTTGAACAGCAGTATTTGGAATAGTATATTACGTTGCTAAAAGGTTGAACAGCAGTATTTGGAATAGTATATTACGTTGCTAAAAGGTTGAACAGCAGTATTTGGAATAGTATATTACGTTGCTAAAAGGTTGAACAGCAGTATTTGGAATAGTATATTACGTTTCTAAAAGGTTGAACATCAGTATTTGGAATAGTATATTACGTTGCTAAAAGGTTGAACAGCAGTATTTGGAATAGTATATTACGTTGCTAAAAGGTTGAACAGCAGTATTTGGAATAGTATATTACGTTTCTAAAAGGTTGAACATCAGTATTTGGAATAGTATATTACGTTGCTAAAAGGTTGAACAGCAGTATTTGGAATAGTATATTACGTTGCTAAAAGGTTGAACAGCAGTATTTGGAATAGTATATTACGTTGCTAAAAGGTTGAACAGCAGTATTTGGAATAGTATATTACGTTGCTAATAGGTTGAACAGCAGTATTTGGAATAGTATATTACGTTGCTAATAGGTTGAACATCAGTATTTGGAATAGTATATTACGTTGCTAAAAGGTTGAACAGCAGTATTTGGAATAGTATATTACGTTGCTAAAAGGTTGAACAGCAGTATTTGGAATAGTATATTACGTTGCTAAAAGGTTGAACAGCAGTATTTGGAATAGTATATTACGTTGCTAAAAGGTTGAACATCAGTATTTGGAATAGTATATTACGTTGCTAAAAGGTTGAAAAGCAGTATTTGGAATAGTATATTACGTTGCTAAAAGGTTGAACAGCAGTATTTGGAATAGTATATTACGTTGCTAAAAGGTTGAAAAGCAGTATTTGGAATAGTATATTACGTTGCTAAAAGGTTGAACAGCAGTATTTGCAATAGTATATTACGTTGCTAAAAGGTTGAACAGCAGTATTTGCAATAGTATATTACGTTGCTAAAAGGTTGAACAGCAGTATTTGGAATAGTATATTACGTTGCTAAAAGGTTGAACAGCAGTATTTGGAATAGTATATTACGTTGCTAAAAGGTTGAACAGCAGTATTTGGAATAGTATATTACGTTGCTAAAAGGTTGAACAGCAGTATTTGGAATAGTATATTACGTTGCTAAAAGGTTGAACAGCAGTATTTGGAATAGTATATACGTTGATGTCCGATTAGCGCAGTGGTTAGCGCGCTCGCTTCTCACCAATGCAACACGGGTTCGATCCTCGGACCGGGTAGCACGTGAGATGGTACGGTGGTCGGCAGATCGGACAGGTGGTTTTTCTCCGGGTACTCCGGTTTCCTCCCACACGAATGACAACATGTACGCTTTCATCCGCGCAAACGAAAGTGATTAATATAAGTTGTTAGAACTTGCTTCCCAATCGTTGTAAACAAATAAAGTTTAAACTTTATGTTGCTGTTTGTATCTTGCACACATACACAACTAATGTAAATAACGACCTCCACCACATAAAACATTCACCGCAATATTTTAAATGATTCAAAGATAAATCTCCATTAATATGGCCATTAACATTGCCATTAACATTGCCATCAACATTGCCATTAATGTTGCCATTAACACTGCCATATTAATATTGCCATTAACATTGCCATTAATATTGCCATTAACATTGCCATTAACGTTGCCTTAACATTGCGTATGCGGGCATGATACATGATTCACTTTATGAACAGAAATAGGACACAGAATGGTGCTGATGCAGGCGTAAAACCCGAAATATAAATAAATACTGTCGCTTCAGTACCTATGAAGTGTGGTACCCGATACCATGCTGGAGGACCGGGAAGCAGCGGATTGATATGGATGAGAGATTATGAGAACTTTATGGAATGTGAATACGAGATAGCAACAAGCGACCCATTTGCCAGCATATCACTGTACATACATCAAATTGACATTGAATACAGCAAGGGGTGCATCTTTGATACGTTGATGGTGAGTTGATATGATCTCTGTTTGTCTTGGATATAGTTACAAAGACTGAACACGAACAGTTGGATGTTAAGGTGCCAATGCTAGGAACAGAATTATGTAAAGAAAGTATGTCGGTCTCTTGTCCAATGATTTGGAATAATATACCAGAATACATTCGCTGTTGCGAAACTAAATGTTCACTTCTAAATTGGTGTCATTGGTTAAACATAATTAATTATTCAAAACAATTGAATCCAATATTGATAAAGTAATATATTGTTGCATCGTTGTGTTCATGTATGAGTATTTTACAGATTATGCTGTGTTATACATTTGTGCATGCGTGTGTGCATACGTACGTACATGCGTGCGTTAGTGCGTGCGTGCGTGCGTGCGTGCGTACATTAGTATTTTACCATCTGTAAATAATATCTTTCATTCATTTATTTATTTGTTTATTTATTCATTAATTCATTTCAGTTTACGACAACTATGTTTACATGTGTTATGTTTCTGCAACAACATACATGCATAGTATTGATTTCTTTATTTGGCTACTTAGTATTGGAATGGCTTGGTCTATATATGTATATGCATATATGGAATTGTATTGGGTGTCTCAAAAGACTATATCCCCGTCCATGCAGTACAGGATATGGATGTCTTGTACTTTGAATATATTTAGGATAGATGGATTCAAACATATAGATAAACATTTAACACGCTCAGCGTGGCGTACAATTTCACAATAGATTGACATTATAACATGCTGATCATTCAGCAATAGCTGGATTACGTGCGACTTTGGTTTTGATAGAGTACATTGTTTTGTAGAATATGAGGAAACTGATTAGCTACATAATATAGATATATGTCTTAATGAGGACATTGCGTCGTAGATATGACACGGGCGTGTCGATAATCGGTTACTTTGTAGAACGTTTATTGGACTGTGAGACTAGGGTACCACAGCCGGACACTGTCGTCTATGTCCGATGGGATATGTCCTAACATCCGTTATGGTCAGCACGACTATAATGTCACTGGGTAGCCATCGACGTGACTGACCTGCTCTACCTCCCCCACCCCCAGCGGGCATTAGCTATCGACGTGACTGACCTGCTCTACCCCCCCCCCAGCGGGTATTAGCTATCGATTGCAACACCGAGAATAATGTTCTTGCAATTTCTGACTACACGTATGATTTCGTCGTGATTGGACTCTGACATGTAATTAACACTTTCCATTAATATCTATATAATATGCTTTTCCGGAAAACAGCAGGAGTACTTCCTTAAATTGTGGAAGTCGTGATAGCGCAGTGGATGCGCGTTCGCTTCAGGTGCGAAAGGTCCGGAGTTCGAGCCCCGCAGGTCAGTCACGTCGATAGCTAATATCCGCTGGGGGAGGTAGAGCAGGTCAGTCACGTCGATAGCTAATATCCGCTGGGGGTAGAGCAGGTCAGTCACGTCGATAGCTAATACCCGCTGGGGGGAGGTAGAGCAGGTCAGTCAGGTCGATAGCTAATATCCGCTGGGGGGGGGGTAGAGCAGGTCAGTCACGTCGATAGCTAATACCCGCTGGGGGAGGTAGAGCAGGTCAGTCAGGTCGATAGCTAATATCCGCTGGGGGGAGGTAGAGCAGGATAGTCACGTCGATAGCTAATACCCGCTGGGGGGAGGTAGAGCAGGTCAGTCAGGTCGATAGCTAATATCCGCTGGGGGGAGGTAGAGCAGGTCAGTCACGTCGATAGCTAATACCCGCTGGGGGAGGTAGAGCAGGTCAGTCAGGTCGATAGCTAATATCCGCTGGGGGGAGGTAGAGCAGGTCGGTCACGTCGATAGCTAATACCCGCTGGAGGGAGATAGAGCAGGATAGTCACGTCGATAGCTAATACCCGCTGGGGGGAGGTAGAGCAGGTCAGTCAGGTCGATAGCTAATATCCGCTGGGGGGAGGTAGAGCAGGTCAGTCACGTCGATAGCTAATACCCGCTGGGGGGAGGTAGAGCAGGTCAGTCAGGTCGATAGCTAATATCCGCTGGGGGGAGGTAGAGCAGGTCGGTCACGTCGATAGCTAATACCCGCTGGAGGGAGATAGAGCAGGATAGTCACGTCGATAGCTAATATCCGCTGGGGGAGGTAGAGCAGGCCAGTCACGTCGATAGCTAATACCCGCTGGGGGGAGGTAGAGCAGGTCAGTCACGTCGATAGCTAATACCCGCTGGGGGGAGGTAGAGCAAGTCAGTCACGTCGATAGCTAATACCCGCTGGGGGGAGGTAGAGCAGGTCAGTCGCGTCGATAGTCGTTAATGTGTTGGACGTCACCAGGTTACGGTTAAAGCTTAGACTTAGTTACAGGATATACAGGTTAAAAGCAAAAGTCACGTCTGCATACATAATTTATATTATTCGGGTATGGCCTACCTATCGTTTGTCACCGACCTACATGCATACAATAGTGCTGTAGACGTGTCAGAAATCGTAACCCGGTAACAGCGTATGCAACACGATGTACAGCACACTAGATCACTTAGATCAACGCAGTAGAAGCGCCATGCATACAACATAGTTCAATAGACAACTCGTTAAAACATGTATTATCCCACTAAGCTGCCATAATGTGATTCACTATTGTCATAGCTTCATGATGGATACAACGCACGTGCGCCACTAGTCGGATCGTTCTGCGGATCACGTGCTCCAGGGACCTTTGAGTCGTCGTCGAACAACATCTACCTCAAGTTCACGAGTGATGAGACCAATACAGGACACGGGTTCACTGTGTTCTATTCCATCTACAGTCAATCTAGTATGTAGTCTAACTATTCTCATATACCGACAATCTAGTATGTAGTCTAACTATTCTCATATACCGACAATCTAGTATGTAGTCTAACTATTCTCATATACCGACAATCTAGTATGTAGTCTAACTATTCTCATATACCGACAATCTAGTATGTAGTCTAACTATTCTCATATACCGACAATCTAGTATGTAGTCTAACTATTCTCATATACTGACACTCTAGTATGTAGTCTAACTATTCTCATATACCGACAATCTAGTATGTAGTCTAACTATTCTCATATACCGACAATCTAGTATGTAGTCTAACTATTCTCATATACCGACTTCGAATTCTTCTATTCTTTCCTTCCAAATCTAATTCTAAAACTATTCTTCTATTCTTAACTTCCAATTCTAACCCTAACTATTCTTATCTTAAAGGCCTGCAGTTTGACCCCGTCCAATTGTAAAGATTTATACTTTACTACCTGTTCCATGTGATTAGTGGCTTGTATCAACAATGTAGCAGTACATTCAGTATAATTTGGCGTATGTAGGTATTTTCTAACGGTTAATATGCACGATCACTCTGTGAGCTGAGAATTAGTCAAAATGAGGCCCTGACAATTTAAGTAAACGTATATTATTGATTGTAAAGAAAATTGATAGTTATGAGTATTCAAACTACATAATCAGCCCAGGGACATAGATTACATGTTATGTAGGTGCCTCATCAGCCGTAGCGTAATCACTGAGACTGATAATTTGTATGCATGTATATAATATGTATGTATTTATATGAATAAACTATATGTGTTCGTTATATGGTAACCTTCATACTTCATTTAATTATATATCTACAGTATTATTCGCAAGTTTTCTGTTATATTTTAAATATTTCTCTGTGTCAGTGTGTGTTTACCGATATTGATGCTACATAATAATCACAGTGAATGCTATAAGTACATGTATAATATTATAATTATAATCTCTTGAACATACGAGTATTACACATATTCTGCCGATTTCTACAAGATGCCATTGAGTAAAATAACAATGTATGTAACTGATGAGCAGAGAAAAGAATTGCTGACTTTCTTGCAAAATAAGAACTGGGACGTAGAGATGGAAATAGAAGAAACAGCCACCGCCATGCCCGTTGCAGAGGCTGCTTACGTACCTCCCCCTATGCCTCATTATGCTGAAGGTGTTGCTGAGTGTCCACTGTGCTTGTGTTCCCCTTGCATAATAAATGAACAGAACAAACAACTTTGGTGGCCTGCTAATAATCGTCCACCGCATAATCTAAATTCACATGAGAGAAAGCTTCTATACAGGAGGTTTTGGGCAATGCTATATAATTGTGGCGCATGGAAAGATGTCAGATATATAGAGAGAAAAGTAGCGGCTAGAAGAGGAGACTGTACTTGGCATAAGAGGGAACTGATGCCTGAATGTGTGGTACAGCAATGCAGGAACTGGCTGCCTAACCCGCGCAACCAGCCTTATTTGGGCCATAAGTGGAGTTGAATTGTTTATACCAGTTGTAAGTACTATAAAAATACAGAACTTCAATTTCAGCAATTTATAACCTCTGATATGTACGTGGGTCATAATAGATATAAGTGGTGCTCATGTATTAGATGTATACCATGCAGGGCCTCGCATGTGGCAAATACGATGTGCGTCGACCGTCAGATTTGTACCGCTATTCCTCGTGTGTTTAGTGCGTCGACCGTCAGATTTGTACCGCTATTCCTCGTGTGTTTAAGGTCAAATATAGGTCAACCTGCAGGCCTTTAGAATATGTGTAATACTCGTATGTTCAAGAGATTATAATTATAATATTATACATGTACTCATAGCATTCACTGTGATTATTATGTAGCATCAATATCGGTAAACACACACTGACACAGAGAAATATTTAAAATATAACAGAAAACTTGCGAATAATACTGTAGATATATAATTAAATGAAGTATGAAGGTTACCATATAACGAACACATATAGTTTATTCATATAAATACATACATATTATATACATACATACAAATTATCAGTCTCAGTGATTACGCTACGGCTGATGAGGCACCTACATAACATGTAATCTATGTCCCTGGGCTGATCTGGATTATGTAGTTTGAATACTCATAACTATCAATTTTCTTTACAATCAATAATATACGTTTACTTAAATTGTCAGGGCCTCATTTTGACTAATTCTCAGCTCACAGAGTGATCGTGCATATTAACCGTTAGAAAATACCTACATACGCCAAATTATACTGAATGTACTGCTACATTGTTGATACAAGCCACTAATCACATGGAACAGGTAGTAAAGTATAAATCTTTACAATTGGACGGGGTCAAACTGCAGGCCTTTAAGTATAGGATATAAGCCGAAAACGATCCAATATGTAAAATATTGGACTGTGTGAGGTGCGTATCGCCGAAGACAGTACCAATAGTTTACATATTGGATCAGTTTGAGGCTTATATCTTACTTAAAACGATACTTATATAACAAGATCTTACTGATTAGAATGGTTAATTTCATATATTTACGCGTACGTTATAACATAATACTCTGGCCTTTTGACACCAGTCCAATATTAATAATAATGGACTGCACATACAAAGATATGAAGTCACGACAGTGTTTTAATTAAGAAATAATAAGTATCAACCGTGGTATATCGCAGAATAACCCGAGTTTGAAGTTCTTATGCGTAGAAATATATCACGAAGGCCGAAGTCCTGATCGAGTGATATATTTCTACGCATAAGAACGACAAACGAGGGTTATTCTGCGATATACCACGGTTGATACTTATTATTTCGATTCTAACACGAGTTACTTCTAATAATTTTAGACGAGAATCAGAGGAGTATTTTCTTCAAACGCCGTGGTACTCCGCTGCATTTGGCTTTCGAAATTTCCTCCCGCGTAAAGGGGTGATGACGTTATTTTTTATGGAAAATATCAATCTAGTGCATAAATGAACAAAAGTTGTAACTGATCAATAATTTTATTTATTTTGTCAAATAAAACTGTACAGAATAGTAACTGAAACGTTATTTAACAGAAAAACAAGACTGACAAGAGATTGTGTGATTCTAAATATAGCTCACTTCCGCGAATTCCCACGGTAGTATTTACAAACACCACATGACTTTCATTCATAAAACTTTACACGCATTGTATAAATGGAATAGCCAAATCACGGTGCGCGCGCAGCATAGTTCAAGGTAGTATGTATGTTATTAGCTGGGTCGTGTTAGAATCTTGAATATACAATCAATACACCTTTTGTTTTATAATATTTGGAGCCAACTAAATATTTTCATCATCATTTAATGCATTTTATTCCCGATTCGATGTTTTAATATCTGTAATACAATGTATTATATGAATATTGATATTATATGGTGATTAGTGTGCTCAAAATACCTTTACACATCAGGTGAACAATTATGATTTTTGTTGAATGTATGTCTGCACATGTACTTGTATTTGAAATGTAACGTTGGTATAATAATTATATTGAATTGTATTGTTAAAATTGGCATGACATGTACGCTAGTAGCTTTGTCATATGATTGTATTTCGTAATATATCTACGAACAGAAAAAGCATGTCCAAAACCACAAGCGTCTGCCCATGCATCGATTTCTATGGAAGGTAATATGGTTGGAAACAGGGCGTGGTACAGCTGTCACCCTGGCTATAAGATAGTAGGCCACTCCCCTATCACATGTGTTGACCAACCAGGTTTCGCGCTATGGGACGACAAATTTCCTCGATGTGTGTACGCTCGCAAACGAAGTAAGTTATTTACGTATAGGAAATAAGCCGAAAGCGATCCAATATGTAAAATATTGGACTGTGAGAGGTGCGTAGCGTCGAAGACAGTACACATATTTTACATATTGGATCCTTTTATATATTGGATCCGTTTGAGGCTTATCCGAAGTGTGCGTTTTCTATGTCCTCTAGTTACATCTCAAATTACATTTTGTATATTTAAACAGTTTGTATTTTAAATTAAACATCGCGATCAAATATGAATCCACTGTATTCGCCATTCATGCAATTCTGTTGGCATGTACTTGTGGAATGTTGGTGGTTCTACCAGTCAGTGCCCGACATATTGATCGGAGTATCACACAGGGTTTTCGTACGTATCTGGAATCAACAGTTCTTGGATCCACTTAAAACCCTCCAAACAAACAATACAGACTGGAGGCATGCGTGTGTTTTACGTTTATTTATCGTCGCTTCCGGTTGCCCATATGAGCGACGCCTCCTGAAGAGATTTTAGATGTTTGAAGAATAGTGCAATGATACAGACAGAGACCCATTTCAGAGTCTCCTCTGGTTCTTTTACGTGCACAGTGTACAGCACCGATACGAGACCTCGGTTTAAAGTCCCAACTGAAAAACTGTTAATTTTATTAGGGTCAGACGGGGGATCGAACCTGCGATCCCTGGATTACCAGGCCAGCGTGTTACCACTGGACTACAGATTCGTCTGTGTGGAGGCATGATTATAGTACACATATAGTTTTGATGTTGTTATATTTAAGTTTATTTAACGTCGCTACCGGTTGCCCATTTGAGCGACGGGCAGATTACATAACAACACCTTTCATGGGCATGCTCCAGCGGTTAACCAGTACTTAGGTGCACCAACCTCCGTAAGAAACTGTCAACATATTCATATAAAGAGACACGGTCTGAGCGGAGCTCGAACTCGTGACCATCAGTGATGATAGGTTAAAGTGGTATACAAGTCAGCGACCTTAACCACTCGACCACGGAGGCTGACATCACATATAGTATACTAGGTCTATTCATTTTGTGTAAACATTATTTTCAGGTGTAAAGGAGAGATTTGGTACTATGTGCACCTTTCAGGGTTCGCTATGTGGATATAGAAACGTACATGACAATGATTTAGATTGGTCTGTGACAAGATCTACTGAGGATGCAAGCAGTAACAATCTGCACGGTATGTCTTAATAAACGTGAGCAGATTCTACAATAAAACGCAGTCAGCAGTTTAAAGCGACATTACATTGCAAAAAGCAAATAAAATGCATGTGTTCACGCATTAACGCATAACTACTACACACTCTTCTGAATACATTCGAACACTAACATTGAATCAATAAACAGTGTTTTTGTGGAATACAAACTTTCAAAAATGAAAGTAGGATTTTATATAACGGTCATCCGCGCTCCTGAATTGACGTTTGTTTGTCATTGGAGTCAATACTAAACAGGCGATACTTTCTATTAGAGATAATTTAACTAAGATTAGTCTACACATAACTATGCATAGGCACACGTGTGAGATATCGCGGTAAATATGTAGTATAACTCGTGTTATTCAGGATAACGCGTTTTATTACACATGCATGTCGACCCTATTTATATTATTTTGTTATGTCAGCAAACCGCGTATACGACGTTTGTTTATTAGTTGAAATACTCAGTATTTGAGGCACATTTCTGGAAAACAATTATGTGTGGAAAAAAACAAACCATATAATAGGAAAATACATTCTGTAGAAATTTGTGTTTTCACTGATGTAGTGTCGCTTTAATGAAAGCATTATGAATTCTTGTTATTTGCGTTGTATATAAAGAGATGGTAAGATACACCAAAATGCAACACTAAGGGGCCTGATTGAAGAGAGAAGGGGTGTATTTCCTGTATTTCCCAGGTTTTACGTTCGGTGATCTAGTTCATAACACAAGCCGTCGATGTGTAATAACAGTTTTACTCTCATATAATTACAACAGTGTCCACACAATATAACCCTTAGCATCAACTGGTATCAAAGTCTCCGCATTACATCAAGTACCTATACTTATGATTATTATGCTAACAACGTGTTTCTACACATGCTTCAGTCGTAGCCATTTGCCGTCTGGTTTACTTTACATAATATGATCGTATTACTACGCATCCCAGCTCTTAACGTCCAGCTAACTTCTAGCCCGCTGTATACAGACTATCATCTCTATCTTAGCGTCCAGCTAACTTCTAGCCCGCTGTATCCAGACTGTCATCTCTATCTTAGCGTCCAGCTAACTCCTAGCCCGCTGTATCCAGACTCCCCTATCTATTCCAGTTATCAGCGTCCAGCTAACTCCTAGCCCGCTGTATCCAGACTATCATCTCTATCTTAGCGTCCAGCTAACGCCTAGCCCGCTGTATCCAGACTCCCTATCTATCCCAGCTCTCAGCGTCCAGCTAACTCCTAGCCCGCTGTATCCAGACTATCATCTCTATCTTAGCGTCCAGCTAACTCCTAGCCTGCTGTATCCAGACTCCCATATCTATCCCAGCTCTCAGCGTCCAGCTAACTCATAGCCCGCTGCATCCAGACTCCACTCTCTCCCAGCTCTCAGCGTCCAGCTAACTCCTAGCCCGCTGTATCCAGACTCCCTCTCTATCTCAGCTCTCAGCGTCCAGCTAACTCCTAGCCCGCTGTATCCAGACTCCCCTCTCTATCTCAGCTCTCAGCGTCCAGCTAACTCCTAGCCCGCTGTATCCAGACTCCCCTCTCTATCTCAGCTCTCAGCGTCCAGCTAACTCCTAGCCCGCTGTATCCAGACTCCCCTCTCTATCCCAGCTCTCAGCGTCCAGCTAACTCCTAGCCCGCTGTATCCAGACTCTCCTCTCTATCTCAGCGTCCAGCTAACTCCTAGCCCGCTGTATCCAGACTCTCCTCTCTATCTCAGCTCTCAGCGTCCAGCTAACTCCTAGCCCGCTGTATCCAGACTCTCCTCTCTATCCCAGCTCTCAGCGTCCAGCTAACTCCTAGCCCGCTGTATCCAGACTCTCCTCTCTATCTCAGCGTCCAGCTAACTCCTAGCCCGCTGTATCCAGACTCTCCTCTCTATCTCAGCGTCCAGCTAACTCCTAGCCCGCTGTATCCAGACTCCCCTCTCTATCTCAGCTCTCAGCGTCCAGCTAACTCCTAGCCCGCTGTATCCAGACTCTCCTCTCCATCTCAGCTCTTAGCGTCCAGCTAACTCCTAGCCCGCTGTATCCAGACTCTCCTCTCCATCTCAGCTCTTAGCGTCCAGCTAACTCCTAGCCCGCTGTATCAGACTCCCTCTCTATCTCAGCTCTCAGCGTCCAGCTAACTCCTAGCCCGCTGTATCCAGACTCTCCTCTCTATCTCAGCTCTCAGCGTCCAGCTAACTCCTAGCCCGCTGTATCCATACTCTCACTATCCCTGCTCTCAGCGTCCAGCTAACTCCTAGCCCGCTGTTTCCAGACTCTCCTCTCTATCTTAGCTCTTACCGTCCAACTAACTCCTAGCCCGTTGTATCCAGACTCTCCTCTCCATCTCAGCTCTTAGCGTCCAGCTAACGCATAGCCCGCTGTATCAAGACTCTCACTATCCCTGCTCTCAACGTCCAGCTAACTCCTAGCCCGCTGTTTCCAGACTCTCCTCTCTATCTTAGCTCTTACCGTCCAACTGACTCCTAGCCTGCTGTATCCAGACTCCCCTCTCTATCTCAGCGTCCTGCTAACTCCTAGCCCGCTGTATCCAGACTCCCCTCTCTATCTCAGATCGTCCCAAGTTATTAACCAAGTTTCCCGCCCACTTATTAACTACATGTAGAGAGATAGGACGATACCCAATCGTGCGTACACTTCTATATATGGACACCTTAACTATCATTTAGCCTGAAGAGCATTTAAAGTCCCATGGTGTACCACTCATAATGTCACATTCCGCCACCGAGTGGTTAAGGTAATATATTTCAATTCATTTGCCCCTCTCGATGTCGGAATTCTTTCATGTGAGGAAGCTATCGCGCTGGCAGAAGGTCTGCAGTTCTACCATTATGCCCCTCAGCGCATACACACGGTCAATGATAGCTGTATCTGCAGTTCTACCATTATGCCCCTCAGCGCATACAAACGGTCAATGATAGCTGTATCTGCAGTTCTACCATTATGCCCCTCAGCGCATACAAACGGTCAATGATAGCTGTATCTGCAGTTCTACCATTATGCCCCTCAGCGCATACAAACGGTCAATGATAGCTGTATCTGCAGTTCTACCATTATGCCCCTCAGCGCATACAAACGGTCAATGATAGCTGTATCTGCAGTTCTACCATTATGCCCCTCAGCGCATACAAACGGTCAATGATAGCTGTATCTGCAGTTCTACCATTATGCCCCTCAGCGCATACAAACGGTCAATGATAGCTGTATCTGCAGTTCTACCATTATGCCCCTCAGCGCATACAAACGGTCAATGATAGCTGTATCTGCAGTTCTACCATTATGCCCTTCAGCGCATACAAACGGTCAATGATAGCTGTAGAGTCGTCAAATGACCTAAGCTGTCGGTGCGAATTAAAACCACAAAATAAGTAATTGACTGACGCAGTAGTACAAAGATAATTGACCAATGGCCACTAGTTATATACATTATCATAAGCTCTTTATATATTTTTATTCTCCGTATAGGTAACGTTCTTCACGCAGAATCAAACAGACTTCATGCAGCTGGCGCTCTAGGCAGAATCCGCACAGAACCATTTAAGAATATTGCTCCATCAACCTGTTTGACATTTGCTTACAAGATAGACGGTGGAGACATAGCAATGTTTAACGTTTATACAGTAGACACACTAACTGACAAGGCGACAATTGCTAACGTTACAGACGATTCCTTTAGTAGTTTTAAGAGTACTCGGATCATGGAAGAAACAGGACAGGATGAAAACAAGTGGCTAACGGCTTCATTGAACATAGATATTGACTACGACTTCCAGGTAGATATGCACGCATGAAACATAGATACTCACTACGACTTCCAGGTAGATATGCACGCATGAAACATAGATACTGACTACGACTTCCAGGTAGGTAGATATGCACGCATGAGACATAGATACTGACTACGACTTCCAGGTAGGTAGATATGCACGCATGAAACATAGATACTGACTACGACTTCCAGGTAGGTAGATATGCACGCATGAGACATAGATACTGACTACGACTTCCAGGTAGGGGTATGCACGCATGAGACATAGATACTGACTACGACTCCAGGTAGATATGCACGCATGAAACATAGATACTGACCACAACTTCCAGGTAGATAGATATGCACGCATGAGACATATATACTGACTACGACTTCCAGGTAGATATGCACGCATGCAACATAGATACTGACTACGACTTCCAGGTAGATAGATATGCACGCATGCAACATATATACTGATTACGACTTCCAGGTAGATATGCATGCATGGAACATAGATACTGACTACGACTTCCAGGTAGATATGCACGCATGGAGCATAGATACTGACTACGACTTCCAGGTAGATATGCACGCATGAAACATAGATACTGACCACAACTTCCAGGTAGATAGATATGCACGCATGGAGCATAGATACTGACTACGACTTCCAGGTAGATAGATATGCACGCATGGAGCATAGATACTGACTACGACTTCCAGGTAGATATGCACGCATGGAGCATAGATACTGACTACGACTTCCAGGTAGATATGCACGCATGGAGCATAGATACTGACTACGACTTCCAGGTAGATAGATATGCACGCATGGAGCATAGATACTGACTACGACTTCCAGGTAGATATGCACGCATGGAGCATAGATACTGACTACGACTTCCAGGTAGATAGATATGCACGCATGATACATAGATACTGACTACGACTTCCAGGTAGATAGATATGCACGCATGGAGCATAGATACTGACTACGACTTCCAGGTAGATATGCACGCATGGAGCATAGATACTGACTACGACTTCCAGGTAGATATGCACGCATGGAACATAGATACTGACTACGACTTCCAGGTAGATATGCACGCATGAGGCATAGATACTGACTACGACTTCCAGGTAGATATATATGCACGCATGAAGCATAGCTACTGACCACGATTTCCAGGTAGATAGATATGCACGCATGAAGCATAGATACTGACCACAACTTCCAGGTAGATAGATATGCACGCATGAAGCATAGATACTGACTACGACTTCCAGGTAGATATGCACGCATGAAGCATATATACTGACCACAACTTCCAGGTAGATAGATATGCACGCATGAAGCATAGATACTGACTACGACTTCCAGATAGGTAGATATGCACGCATGAAGCATAATTATATACTGACTACGACTTCCAGGTAGATAGATATGCACGCATGAAGCATAGCTACTGACCACAACTTCCAGGTAGATAGATATGCACGCATGAAGCATAGATACTGACTACGACTTCCAGGTAGATATGCACGCATGAAGCATAGATACTGACTACAACTTCCAGGTAGATATGCACGCATGAAGCATATATACTGACTACGACTTCCAGGTAGATATGCACGCATGAAGCATAGATACTGACTACGACTTCCAGGTAGATATGCACGCATGAAGCATAGATACTGACTACGACTTCCAGGTAGATATGCACGCATGAAGCATAGATACTGACTACGACTTCCAGGTAGATATGCACGCATGAAGCATAGATACTGACTACGACTTCCAGGTAGATATGCACGCATGAAGCATAGATACTGACTACGACTTCCAGGTAGATATGCACGCATGAAGCATAGATACTGACTACGACTTCCAGGTAGATATGCACGCATGAAGCATAGATACTGACTACGACTTCCAGGTAGATATGCACGCATGAAGCATAGATACTGACTACGACTTCCAGGTAGATATGCACGCATGAAGCATAGATACTGACTACGACTTCCAGGTAGATATGCACGCATGAAGCATAGATACTGACTACGACTTCCAGGTAGATAGATATGCACGCATGAAGCATAGATACTGACTACGACTTCCAGGTAGATATGCACGCATGAAGCATAGATACTGACTACGACTTCCAGGTAGATATGCACGCATGAAGCATAGATACTGACTACGACTTCCAGGTAGATATGCACGCATGAAGCATAGATACTGACTACGACTTCCAGGTAGATATGCACGCATGAAGCATAGATACTGACTACGACTTCCAGGTAGATATGCACGCATGAAGCATAGATACTGACTACGACTTCCAGGTAGATATGCACGCATGAAGCATAGATACTGACTACGACTTCCAGGTAGATATGCACGCATGAAGCATAGATACTGACTACGACTTCCAGGTAGATATGCACGCATGAAGCATAGATACTGACTACGACTTCCAGGTAGATATGCACGCATGAAGCATAGATACTGACTACGACTTCCAGGTAGATATGCACGCATGAAGCATAGATACTGACTACGACTTCCAGGTAGATATGCACGCATGAAGCATAGATACTGACTACGACTTCCAGGTAGATATGCACGCATGAAGCATATATACTGACTACGACTTCCAGGTAGATATGCACGCATGACACATAGATACTGACTACGACTTCCAGGTAGATATGCACGCATGGAACATAGATACTGACTACGACTTCCAGGTAGATATGCACGCATGAAGCATAGATACTGACTACGACTTCCAGGTAGATAGATATGCACGCATGAAGCATAGCTACTGACCACGACTTCCAGGTAGATAGATATGCACGCATGAAGCATAGATACTGACTACTACTTCCAGGTAGGGAGATATGCACGCATGAAGCATAGATACTGACTACGCCTTCCAGGTAGATATATATGCACGCATGAAGCATAGATACTGACTACGACTTCCAGGTAGATAGATATGCACGCATGAAGCATAGATACTGACTACTACTTCCAGGTAGGGATATATGCACGCATGAAACATAGATACTGACTACGACTTCCAGGTAGGTAGATATGCACGCATGAAGCATATATACTGACTACGACTTCCAGGTAGATATGCACGCATGAAACATAGATACTGACTACGACTTCCAGGTAGATATGCACGCATGAAGCATATATACTGACTACGACTTCCAGGTAGGTAGATATGCACGCATGAAGCATAGATACTGACTACGACTTCCAGGTAGATATGCACGCATGAAACATAGATACTGACTACGACTTCCAGGTAGATATGCACGCATGAAGCATATATACTGACTACGACTTCCAGGTAGGTAGATATGCACGCATGAAGCATAGCTACTGACCACGACTTCCAGGTAGATAGATATGCACGCATGAAGCATAGATACTGACCACAACTTCCAGGTAGATAGATATGCACGCATGAAGCATATATACTGACTACGACTTCCAGGTAGATACGCACGCATGGAGCATAGATACTGACTACGACTTCCAGGTAGATATGCACGCATGAAACGTAGATACTGACTACGACTTCCAGGTAGATACGCACGCATGAAACGTAGATACTGACTACGACTTCCAGGTAGGTATGTACGCATGAAGCATAGATACTGACTACGACTTCCAGGTAGATACGCACGCATGAAACGTAATTGTGCATAAATAAATGTATGACCTTTTGTTCAATAAAATCTATCTGCCTATAAAATTATCACAATAACCCATTGATGTTAAACAAATAGCTAGGAAGGCCAGGAGTTCGATTTCCCATTATTAACAGTCTTTCAGATGGGACTTTATACCGAGGTCTCGTGTCGGTGCTTTACACCGTGCATGTAATAGAACCAGAGGAGACTCTGGAATGGGTCTCTTTCTGTATCATTGCACTATCCTCCAAATATCTAAAATGACTAATCTCTTCAGGAGGCGTCGCTCATATGGGCAACCGTAAATAAATGTAAGACACACACACTCGATTTCCCAACTGTGGCGTATGCTGTGTGCCTTCCAGCAGGTCATTGTGCCTGTCATTGTAAGGGAATCATAAACATTAATATTGTACAGACTTGAATAAAGGACAATGTGGAAACCGAACCAATGGAATGGTTAAACATGCTACCCTTTCTAGGCAAAGCTTCAACACATGATCGAGATGGAGGGGGCGTTATGCAACATTTGTTCACATGAAAAGTGAGAAAATCTAAGCATTTCATTGGCCGTCAACATTACAGTTATTACTTAAAGAAGTAATAATATACGAAGTATGACATTGCATGCATTTTGTGAGATTTGAGATTGGGTTTTAATGGAATTCATTTTCAATTATAACTATATAACCCATGCAGACGCTGTCTATCAAGATATATCGAGCGGCAGTCCGACCACGTTCTTATTCGGTAATTTCACGGATATGTCTGATTGTTCGGTAATTCCATGGATATGTCAGGTTGTTCGGTAATTCCACGGATATGTCAGGTTGTTCGGTAATTCCACGGATATTTCTGGTTGTTCGGTAGTTCCATGGAGATGTCTGGTTGTTCGGTAATTCCACGGAGATGTCTGGTTGTTCGGTAATTCCACGGATATGTCAGGTTGTTCGGTAATTCCACGGATATGTCTGGTTGTTCGGTAATTCCACGGAGATGGTTGTTCGGTTATTCCACGGAGATGTCTGGTAGTTCGGTAATTCCACGGATATGTCTGGTTGTTCGGTAATTCCACGGATATGTCAGGTTGTTCGGTAATTCCACGGATATTTCTGGTTGTTCGGTAGTTCCATGGAGATGTCTGGTTGTTCGGTAGTTCCATGGAGATGTCAGGTTGTTCGGTAATTCCACGGAGATGTCTGGTTGTTCGGTAATTCCACGGAGATGTCTGGTTGTTCGGTAATTCCACGGAGATGTCTGGTTGTTCGGTAATTCCACGGAGATGTCTGGTTGTTCGGTAATTCCACGGAGATGTCTGGTTGTTCGGTAATTCCACGGAGATGTCTGGTTGTTCGGTAATTCCACGGAGATATCTGGTTGTTCGGTAATTCCACGGATATGTCTGGTTGTTCGGTAATTCCACGGATATGTCTGGTTGTTCGGTAATTCCACGGAGATGTCAGGTTGTGAAATAAGCATAATATTTGAAGCTGTGTTTCGCAACTGAATTTAGAAGCAGACATGTACCGATAGAGTTCCGGACCAGACATCGGCTGGACCAAGGTAGCATATCGATAGCCCCTATTTCATAATATACAGCTCTCAATTTCTAATACACAAAGAATAAAAGAAACAAACTTAAATGTGTTCATCAATAAAGACTCTCTGTAAGTATGTTGTTGTTAAATGAACGTTTTGTTTACATTTCAGGTGATATTTGAAGCCGTTCTGGGTGCTGAAATAGGTAGCTCCGTTACATTAGACGATATATCCCTTACTCACGGTCATTGTAAGGCTTCGAACAAACGACCAGTTGCATAGAATATAAATAAAATTAAGAAAAATAAATATATAAGAATTTATTAAATCATAACATATGCGATTGACAAATCATTAAAATGTGACAAATTTTAGTATTACATTATACATATCCGTGTGTACATTGTATTATAACAAATATAACGGCTAGGAGTATAAATGCAACGCGATATTGAGGACGATACCATTACACTAAGATATAGTGAAACACGCTTTTATGTTGACTAAGTGATTGTATCTCATTATACCTGGTCGATACCAACTACCTGGATCACCTATATCGTGTTTATTTTATTGGTTTTTTGTTTATATACATATTTCACATATCGAGTTGGACCAGTAGTATATGTATAGTTATTGTATATAAAACAAGTTCAATTCAATGTCTTGGCTGACTTCCTCGTGACGAGCACGTCGTACTCATGGTATATATCGCTGTAGCTCGAGGATGGGCACCTTTGCGCATGTTCCGCTTTTGTGATAATGTAAACAAGTACATGAAGGTCGTTATTTCTGAATAATTATAACGATTTTGCGGTGAGAAAGAATTAGGAGAGCTCTCTTAACCCATTCAACACCAAGTAACTTACATGGACTTGTCCATCATATTTTTTAGACCAATCAGTTAATAAGAAAATTACATTTGGACCAGTTCATTAATCAAAATGGGTATATTTTTCTAAAAATAGTAATATTACCGGCAAAGAGTTCAGTTACGGCTGGTTACGAGCTGTATCTACACTGTGAGAGGCGCCATATACGAGCTGTATCTACACTGTGAGAGGCGCCATATACGAGCTGTACCTACACTGTGAGAGGCGCCATATACGAGCTGTATCTACACTGTGAGAGGCGCCATATACGAGCTGTATCTACACTGTGGGAGGCGCCATATACGAGCTGTATCTACACTGTGAGAGGCGCCATATACGAGCTGTATCTACACTGTGGGAGGTTCCATATACGAGCTGTATCTACACTATGAGAGGCGCCATATACGAGCTGTATCTACACTGTGGGAGGCGCCATATACGAGCTGTATATACACTGTGAGAGGCGCCATATACGAGCTGTATCTACACTGTGAGAGGTGCCATATACGAGCTGTATCTACACTGTGGGAGGCGCCATATACGAGCTGTATCTACACTGTGGGAGGCGCCATATACGAGCTGTATCTACACTGTGAGAGGCGCCATATACGAGCTGTATCTACACTGTGGGAGGCGCCATATACGAGCTGTATCTACACTGTGGGAGGCGCCATATACGAGCTGTATCTACACTGAGAGAGGCGCCATATACGAGCTGTATCTACACTGTGGGAGGTTCCATATACGAGCTGTATCTACACTGTGAGAGGCGCCATATACGAGCTGTATCTACACTGTGATATGCGCCATATACGAGCTGGAACGACACTGTGACCGGCGCTATATACCGAGCTGGAACGACACTGTGACCGGCGCCATATACGAGCTGGAACGACACTGTGACCGGCGCTATATACGAGCTGGAACGACACTGTGACCGGCGCTATATACGAGCTGGAACGACACTGTGACCGGCGCCATATACGAGCTGGAACGACACTGTGACCGGCGCTATATACGAGCTGGAACGACACTGTGACCGGCGCCATATACGAGCTGGAACGACACTGTGACCGGCGCCATATACGAGCTGGAACGACACTGTGACCGGCGCCATATACGAGCTGGAACGACACTGTGACCGGCGCCATATACGAGCTGGAACGACACTGTGACCGGCGCCATATACGAGCTGGAACGACACTGTGACCGGCGCTATATACGAGCTGGAACGACACTGTGACCGGCGCTATATACGAGCTGGAACGACACTGTGACGGCGCTATATACGAGCTGGAACGACACTGTGACCGGCGCTATATACGAGCTGGAACGGCACTGTGACCGGCGCCATATACGAGCTGGAACGACACTGTGACCGGCGCCATATACGAGCTGGAACGACACTGTGACCGGCGCCATATACGAGCTGGAACGACACTGTGACCGGCGCTATATACGAGCTGGAATGACACTGTGACCGGCGCTATATACGAGCTGGAACGACACTGTGATCGGCGCCATATACGAGCTGGAACGACACTGTGGCGCCATATACGAGCTGGAACGACCCTGTGACCGGCGCCATATATGAGCTGGAACGACACTGTGACCGGCGCCATATACGAGCTGGAACGACACTGTGACCGGCGCCATATACGAGCTGGAACGACACTGTGACCGGCGCTATATACGAGCTGGAACGACACTGTGACCGGCGCTATATACGAGCTGGAACGACACTGTGACCGGCGCCATATACGAGCTGGAACGACTGTGACCGGCGCCATATACGAGCTGGAACGACACTGTGACGGCGCTATATACGAGCTGGAACGACACTGTGACCGGCGCTATATACGAGCTGGAACGACACTGTGACCGGCGCCATATACGAGCTGGAACGACACTGTGACCGGCGCTATATACGAGCTGGAACGACACTGTGACCGGCGCCATATACGAGCTGGAACGACACTGTGACCGGCGCCATATACGAGCTGGAACGACACTGTGACCGGCGCCATATACGAGCTGGAACGACACTGTGACCGGCGCCATATACGAGCTGGAACGACACTGTGACCGGCGCCATATACGAGCTGGAACGACACTGTGACCGGCGCCATATACGAGCTGGAACGACACTGTGACCGGCGCCATATACGAGCTGGAACGACACTGTGACCGGCGCTATATACGAGCTGGAACGACACTGTGACCGGCGCTATATACGAGCTGGAACGACACTGTGACCGGCGCTATATACGAGCTGGAACGACACTGTGACCGGCGCTATATACGAGCTGGAACGACACTGTGACCGGCGCCATATACGAGCTGGAACGACACTGTGACCGGCGCCATATACGAGCTGGAACGACACTGTGACCGGCGCCATATACGAGCTGGAACGACACCGGCGCGCTATATACGAGCTGGAACGACACTGTGACCGGCGCCATATACGAGCTGGAACGACACTGACCGGCGCCATATACGAGCTGGAACGACCCTGTGACCGGCGCCATATATGAGCTGGAACGACACTGTTTCCGGCGCCATATACGAGCTGGAACGACACTGTGACCGGCGCCATATACGAGCTGGAACGACCCTGTGACCGGCGCCATATACGAGCTGGAACGACACTGTGACCGGCGCCATATACGAGCCGGCGCTATATACGAGCTGGAACGACACTGTGACCGGCGCCATATACGAGCTGGAACGACACTGTGACCGGCGCTATATACGAGCTGGAACGACACTGTGACCGGCGCTATATACGAGCTGGAACGACACTGTGACCGGCGCTATATACGAGCTGGAACGACACTGTGACCGGCGCTATATACGAGCTGGAACGACACTGTGACCGGCGCTATATACGAGCTGGAACGACACTGTGACCGGCGCCATATACGAGCTGGAACGACACTGTGACCGGCGCCATATACGAGCTGGAACGACACTGTGACCGGCGCTATATACGAGCTGGAACGACCTTGTGACCGGCGCTATATACGAGCTGTATCTACACTTGTTGCCACACATCGCACAGACAGCTGTGGTTTCTCCTATGTTGGCATGAATACTCGTATATCAAGATATTGTTTGCTGGAATTGTAAAATAAACGTTATCAAGATATGTTTATTGGCAATTGATTTTGGCAATCTAGTTAGCTTTTATCCAATCATATGCAATGTCATTTTAAAATAATATTATTTGCAAAGTCAGTATATATTTTCAAAACCCGAATGATGGTAATATATCAGTTATGTTCTACATAATTATATGCTATTTTGTGTTAATCAGACATCAACTCACTTTGTTTTCATATCTAATTTATTTATTTAATATCTTATTTCATATTATTATAAAAAAACTCGCATGATAATGTCTGCGTGTGTTAAGTTGTGATTAACATGCGTAGTAGAATAAACACAAGACATACCGGAAGTGCTCTCCCTTTTGTCTCAATTGGCAGTAAAGCAGCTACAATGGCACACACAAAACAAATAGTTCCGTATACCCATACTGCCGCCGAGAGAGAAGCGTCCAGCAATACCTAAAGGAGTAGTACAATCACAAATATCATGATATACCTGGGGGTGGAGTGCGGGGTGTGGGGTGCGGGACGTTCATGGGGGGTGGTGGAATGAACATAAGCAAAGGAAAATAGTTCCAAATATCCATACTTCGTCTACTTGCTACAAATATCCGTATAAAGTGATAAACTAAGAGATAAGGACCACCAGAAGCAAAACAAATTTACAAACAAAACAAATTTACATATATTAATTAAAACAAAAGTTTAATAGTACCATGTGCTATTTTACATATATTAATTAAAACAAAAGTTTAAACATTATTTATTTTACAACGATTGCGAAGCAAGTTTTAACAACTTATATTAATCACTCTCGTTGGCGCGGATGAAAGCGTAAATGTGGACATTTGTGTGGGAGGAAACCGGAGTACCCGGAGAAAACCCACCTGTCCGATCTGGCGACCATTGTACCATCTCACATACTTCCCGGTCCGAGGATCGAACCCGGGTTGCATTGGTGAGAAGCGAGCCAGCTAACCACAGCGCTTATCGGACAGCCTATATATATATTAATTACAAATGGAAGAATCACCCCACCCAGTAGCTCAATAATTCACTGTTCCACAATGATCAACGTTTTGAAATTCAGAATATTAACATACACTGTGCACGTTTAACTGTTCTATGATAATATCTAGTATTAACCACGTTCAATTTATTATTAATACCTAATATTCTAACTGAAGTGACTTATATTCCAATCAAGGATTTATAATGACGTTCCTCTGCCAGCATATTGATGTTCTTAGAAAAGCTGCACCATACAACCAGTATGCCTATGTTGTATGTATCCAAACAACACATTACACGCCATGAACACGTACCATACACATTGTTGGCACCATACACATTGTTGGCACCATACACATTGTTGGCACCATATACATTGTTGGCACCATATACATTGTTGGTACCCATTGTTGGTACCATACACATTGTTGGTACCAATTGTTGGTACCATACACATTGTTGGTACCATACACATTGTTGGCACCATATACATTGTTGGCACCCATTGTTGGTACCATTCACATTGTTGGCACCATATACATTGTTGGCACCATATACATTGTTGGTATCATACACATTGTTGGCACCCATTGTTGGTACCATACACATTGTTGGCACCATACACATTGTTGGCACCATACACATTGTTGGCACCATACACATTGTTGGTACCATACACAGTGTTGGTACCATACACATTGTTGGCACCATATACATTGTTGGCACCATGTACATTGTTGGTACCATACACATTGTTGGTACCATATACATTGTTGGCACCATATACATTGTTGGTACCATACACATTGTTGGTACCATATACATTGTTGGCACCATACACATTGTTGGTACCATACACATTGTTGGCACCATATACATTGTTGGTACCATACACATTGTTGGCACCATACACATTGTTGGTACCATACACATTGTTGGTACCATACACATTGTTGGCACCATACACATTGTTGGTACCATATACATTGTTGGCACCATACACATTGTTGGTACCATGCACATTGTTGGTACCATACACATTGTTGGTACTATACACATTGTTGGTACCCATTGTTGGCACCATACACATTGTTGGTACCATATACATTGTTGGCACCATACACATTGTTGGCACCATATACATTGTTGGTACCATACACATTGTTGGCACCCATTGTTGGTACCATACACATTGTTGGTACCATACACATTGTTGGCACCCATTGTTGGCACCATACACATTGTTGGCACCCATTGTTGGCACCCATTGTTGGTACCATACACATTGTTGGTACCATATACATTGTTGGCACCATATACATTGTTGGCACCATACACATTGTTGGCACCATATACATTGTTGGCACCCATTGTTGGTACCATATACATTGTTGGCACCATATACATTGTTGGTACCATATACATTGTTGGTACCATATACATTGTTGGCACCCATTGTTGGTACCATACACATTGTTGGTACCATACACATTGTTGGCACCCATTGTTGGCACCATACACATTGTTGGTACCATATACATTGTTGGCACCATATACATTGTTGACACCCATTGTTGGTACCATACACATTGTTGGCACCCATTGTTGGCACCATACACATTGTTGGCACCATACACATTGTTGGTACCATATACATTGTTGGCACCATATACATTGTTGGTACCATATACATTGTTGGTACCATATACATTGTTGGCACCATATACATTGTTGGTACCATATACATTGTTGGCACCATATACATTGTTGGTACCATATACATTGTTGGCACCATATACATTGTTGGTACCATACACATTGTTGGCACCATATACATTGTTGGTACCATATACATTGTTGGCACCATATACATTGTTGACACCCATTTTGGCACCATATACATTGTTGGTACCATACACATTGTTGGCACCATACACATTGTTGGTACCATACACATTGTTGGTACCATATACATTGTTGGCACCATATACATTGTTGGTACCATACACATTGTTGGTACCATATACATTGTTGGCACCATACACATTGTTGATATCATATACATTGTTGGCACCATACACATTGTTGGTATCATACACATTATTGTTGGTATCATACACATTGTTGGTATCATACACATTGTTGGTACCATACACATTGTTGGCACCATACACATTGTTGGCACCATGTACATTGTTGGTATCATATACATTGTTGGCACCATATACATTGTTGGCACCATACACATTGTTGGCACCATGTACATTGTTGGTACCATACACATTGTTGGTACCATACACATTGTTGGTACCATATACATTGTTGGTACCATACACATTGTTGGTACCATACACATTGTTGGCACCATATACATTGTTGGCACCATATACATTGTTGGCACCATATACATTGTTGGTATCATACACATTGTTGGTACCATATACATTGTTGGTACCATATACATTGTTGGCACCATACACATTGTTGGTACCATATACATTGTTGGTACCATATACATTGTTGGTACCATACACATTGTTGGTACCATATACATTGTTGGTACCATATACATTGTTGGCACCATACACATTGTTGGCACCATACACATTGTTGGCACCATATACATTGTTGGCACCATATGCATTGTTGGTACCATATACATTGTTGGTACCATATACATTGTTGGTACCATACACATTGTTGGCACCATATACATTGTTGGTACCATATACATTGTTGGCACCATACACATTGTTGGCACCATATACATTGTTGGCACCATACACATTGTTGGCACCATATACATTGTTGGTACCATACACATTGTTGGCACCATACACATTGTTGGTACCATATACATTGTTGGCACCATACACATTGTTGGCACCATATACATTGTTGGCACCATACACATTGTTGGTACCATATACATTGTTGGCACCATACACATTGTTGGTACCATATACATTGTTGGTACCATATACATTGTTGGCACCATACACATTGTTGGCACCATACACATTGTTGGCACCATATACATTGTTGGTACCATGCACATTGTTGGTACCATATACATTGTTGGCACCCATTGTTGGTACCATATACATTGTTGGCACCATATACATTGTTGGTACCATATACATTGTTGGTACCATATACATTGTTGGCACCATACACATTATTGGTACCATATACATTGTTGGCACCCATTGTTGGTACCATATACATTGTTGGTACCATACACATTGTTGGCACCATATACATTGTTGGCACCATATACATTGTTGGTACCATACACATTGTTGGCACCATATACATTGTTGGCACCCATTGTTGGTACCATATACATTGTTGGTACCATATACATTGTTGGCACCATACACATTATTGGTACCATATACATTGTTGGCACCCATTGTTGGTACCATATACATTGTTGGCACCATATACATTGTTGGCACCATATACATTGTTGGCACCATATACATTGTTGGCACCATATACATTGTTGGCACCATATACATTGTTGGTACCATACACATTGTTGGTACCATATACATTGTTGGCACCATATACATTGTTGGCACCATATACATTGTTGGCACCATACACATTGTTGGCACCATATACATTGTTGGCATCACACATTGTTGGCACCATATACATTGTTGGCACCATATACATTGTTGGCACCATACACATTGTTGGCACCATATACATTGTTGGCATCACACATTGTTGGCACCATATACATTGTTGGCATCACACATTGTTGGTACCATACACATTGTTGGCACCATACACATTGTTGGTACCATACACATTGTTGGTACTATATACATTGTTGGTAACATACACATTGTTGGTACCATACACATTGTTGGCAGCATATACATTGTTGACACCATACACATTGTGGCATTTTGTTGCTCACCTCCAATATCTGTATATAGTTCAGCTACAATATTTATATTAACATGAGTTTAGCTAGCTACAATGTTTATATTTACCTGGGCTCAGCTGCACTGTTTATATTTACCTGAGCTCAGCTACAATGTTTATATTTACCTGGGCTCAGCTGCACTGTTTATATTTACCTGAGCTCAGCTACAATGTTTATATTTACCTGAGCTCAGCTACAATGTTTATATTTACCTGAGCTCAGCTACAATGTTTATATTTACCTGAGCTCAGCTACAATGTTTATATTTACCTGAGCTCAGCTACAATGTTTATATTTACCTGTGCGAGGAATGGTGTGATCATTGCGCCTACACGAGCACATGCTGAAGCAGTTCCTAAACCGGAAGCACGTATTGACGTAGGATATACCTATTATATAATAATAATATCCACAGTATTACCAATAAATACTTATCTAGAAATAACGAGAAAATTGGCAGGACTAAATAATTGCAACTTCGGCTACAACTTCTAACACAGCCATGCTATGCTCTCTACGATAGCCATGCTATACTCTCTAAGACAGCCGTGCTATACTCTCTAAGACAGTCATGCTATACTCTCTAAGACAGCCATGCTATACTCTCTAAGATAGCCATGCTATACTCTCTAAGATAACCATGCTATCCTCTCTAAGACAGCCATGCTATACTCTCTAAGACAGCCGTGCTATACTCTCTAAGACAGTCATGCTATACTCTCTAAGACAGCCATGCTATACTCTCTAAGACAGCCATGCTATACTCTCTAAGATAGCCATGCTATACTCTCTAAGATAGCCATGCTATGCTCTCTAAGACAGCCATGCTATAGTCTCTAAGACAGCCATGCTATACTCTCTACGATAGCCATGCTATACTCTCTAAGATAGCCATGCTATACTCTCTATGATAGCCATGCTATACTCTCTCTAAGAACCGGAAAACCTAGTTGAAAAGAGTAGTGAACACCAGGGTCACTCTGAATTCGCAATATTTTGGATGTCTATATACTGTCAAACTCGCTCGATTAAGAAACCGTTTTTTTTCATTTCAAGTTTGTGTTGTTGATGAACAAATTAGCATGTATTAAGAGACCATCCCCGCTCATAGAACGATCATTTTAAATAAAACAAATGACCACCTCCAATGTTGTTGACTTGTATACCATTGTAACATATCATCACTGATGGTCACGGGTTCGAGCCCCACTCAGACCGTGTCTCTGTATATGAATAAAGTTGGCAGTTTCTAATGGAGGTTGGTGTACCAATTACTGGTTAACCGTTGGAGCCTGCCCAGGAAACGTGTTGTAAGGTAAACTGCCAGTTGCTCAAATGGTAGCGAGTTAAGTACTTAAATAAAAAATAAAATACAAAATAGCGCCTCCCAAAATAGCTTACTTGAATACATTGTGTATTATATAATATTATTAGAAGAGTAGTAAAAAGGAATGTATCTTACCTCAGATGTGTAAATATAAACAAAATTAAATATTCCTGTAGAAAATCCCCGGACCATGAATATAAAGAAGGTGAGAAGTTCTTGAGACACGTGGAATTGTATGAGAAGGAAAAAGATTGTACATCCGAGAAAGTTGACAGCACCTGTATAACGTCTACCTATAAGGTCTATGAGTATCATATTGAGTGGTAAGGCTGCAATAGAAAGTTAACAGTTCGCTATATCCATCATGTGGTGTATGGAAATTATATGGAAATTATATGGTGACTATTGAAGATCTCAAACAAGATACGTACATATAAATTATACTAATATATCGACTCAAGCAATACATCTACATATATATTATACTAGTATACTGACTCAAATAATACATTTACATATAAATTATACTAGTATATCGACTCAAACAAGAAATTTACATATTAAATTATATCAATATACCGACTTTAGCAAGACTTTTACATATAAATTTCACTAGTATATCGACTCTAACAAGAGATTTACATATAGAATATAATAGTATATCGACTCTAATAAGACATTTACATATAAATTTCACTAGTATATCGACTCTAACAAGAGATTTACATATAGAATATAATATTATATCGACTCTAATAAGACATTTACATATAAATTATACTAATATATCGACTCTAACACGATACTTATATAGAAATTATACTAATATACCGACTTCAACAAGACATTTACATATAAATTATACTAGTATATCGACTCTAACAAGATATTACATATAAATTATACTAATATACCGACTCAAACAAGATATTTACATATAAATTATACTAATATACCGACTCAAACAAGATATTTACATATAAATTATACTAATATATCGACTCAAACAAGATACTTACATATAAATTATACTAATATACCGACTCAAACAAGATATTTACATATAAATTATACTAATATATCGACTCAAACAAGATACTTACATATAAATTATACTAATATACCGACTCAAACAAGATATTTACATATAAATTATACTAATATATCGACTCAAACAAGATATTTACATATAAATTATACTAATATACCGACTCAAACAAGATATTTACATATAAATTATACTAATATATCGACTCAAACAAGATATTTACATATAAATTATACTAATATATCGACTCAAACAAGATACTTACATATAAATTATACTAATATACCGACTCAAACAAGATATTTACATATAAATTATACTAATATACCGACTCAAACAAGATACTTACATATAAATTATACTAATATACCGACTCAAACAAGATACTTACATATAAATTATACTAATATACCGACTCAAACAAGATACTTACATATAAATTATACTAATATACCGACTCAAACAAGATACTTACATATAAATTATACTAGTATACCGACTCAAACAAGATACTTACATATAAATTATACTAATATACCGACTCAAACAAGATATTTACATATAAATTATACTAATATATCGACTCAAACAAGATACTTACATATAAATTATACTAATATACCGACTCAAACAATATACTTACATATAAATTATACTAATATACCGACTCAAACAAGATACTTACATATAAATTATACTAATATATCGACTCTAACACGATACTTATATAGAAATTATACTAATATACCGACTTCAACAAGACATTTACAAATAAATTATACTAGTATATCGACTCTAACAAGATATTTACATATCAATTATACTAATATACCGACTTTAACAAGACATTTACATATAAATTATACTAGTATATCGACTCTAACAAGATATTACATATAAATTATACTAATATACCGACTCAAACAAGATACTTACATATAAATTATACTAATATACCGACTCAAACAAGATACTTACATATAAATTATACTAATATACCGACTCAAACAAGATACTTACATATAAATTATACTAATATACCGACTCAAACAAGATACTTACATATAAATTATACTAATATACCGACTCAAACAAGATACTTACATATAAATTATACTAATATACCGACTCAAACAAGATACTTACATATAAATTATACTAATATACCGACTCAAACAAGATACTTACATATAAATTATACTAATATACCGACTCAAACAAGATACTTACATATAAATTATACTAATATACCGACTCAAACAAGATACTTACATATAAATTATACTAATATACCGACTCAAACAAGATACTTACATATAAATTATACTAATATACCGACTCAAACAAGATACTTACATATAAATTATACTAATATACCGACTCAAACAAGATACTTACATATAAATTATACTAATATACCGACTCAAACAAGATACTTACATATAAATTATACTAATATATCGACTCAAACAAGATACTTACATATAAATTCCCCTAATGTGCTGACAATCATTGACACATAATCGTCAGACTTTAACAAATTGCATTTGCACTCTTCACCTCCTGGAAAAAGGCAACTGGTTGACTTAGTTGAACAATAATGTGTTGCGGCATATATACAACCAGTATAGTCTTGATTGCAAATAATATTCGGTATAGTTTTGAAATAGTTGGCAAATTGGCCATCTCACACATCCCATACGATTGTGAAATAAAATTTAACAGCCTAACTAGATCATTGTATTTGTTTTTGCGGTTGAAAGTCGCACGGTATCAGATCAATATTTCAGGCTCCGATCAGTATTTCAGGCTCCGATCAGTATTTCAGGCTCCGATATCAGTATTTCAGGCTCCGATCAGTATTTCAGGCTCCGATCAGTATTTCAGGCTTCGGCGGGTTCCCGGATAGAACCACCGACAGTGCGCATGACAGTAACTTCGAGTGCGCATGTCAGCTGCACATCATTAGTGGGGAATTTAGTGGGAAAATAGATACCTACGGGGCATATCTATACGTTCATCGAATGAAATACAATAATGATGTAAATATATATTTAAATAAGCACATACCATGAGTATATTTAAGCAGGAGCGTTTGGGTTACTGGTAAGGTTTAATCCCCCCCCGTCTGACCCTAATAAAATTAACAGTCTTTAAGATGGGACTGAGGTCTCGTGTCGGTGCCTTACACCGGGCACGTAAAAGAAGCAGAGGAGACTCTGGAATGGGTCTCTGGAATGGGTCTCTGGAATGGGTCTCTGTCTGTATCAATGCACTATCCTCCAACAATCTAAAATGACTAATCTCTTTAGGAGGCGTCGCTCATATGGGCAACCGGTAGCGACGATAAATACACGTAAAACACACACATACTAGTATCGTAACAGTCCCGCTGGAGCCGTTATGATTGTGCCCTTAGGCAACGCATTTAAATCACATACTCTCTCCCTCATGGCGATGTATTCCACTAGCAATGAGGTCTCGAGAGTGATTAATATAAGTTGTAAGAACTTGATTCGCAATCGAGCTAAAATAAATTTGTATAAACTAACGTTACGATATATCGTACCTGATTCTTTTGTATTATGCAGTTGGAGAATTTCAGCACTAGCTAAAACCATTCCGTAGTAGGTCAATGCCGTACCAAACCACAATATCCAAACTTGTAATGTTGTCCGTTTATATGTGGCAGTGAATAATAGTTTGGGATGACCCCTTCCCTCCTGGAACAAAAATATTAAAACATTGTATGGCAATGCATTCGTTTAGATCAATAATAAATTATTAATAATGTACTTGCTGTCTCCAAACTGTTGAGCTTGATTCCAAACACGATGCGGCAAGACTAATTCTTGACACAGAGTTTTACACTCCCTCCGAACTTTTCTCAACTCTCAATTGGATGACTTTTCCAGAAAGTGTTAGCTTTCAAGAAACAGTCCTAATGTCTACAACACTCAATGACCTAGCACCTGTCTATCTGCAAGAGTCATTCAGATTTACTTCCAACCTTCGAACTCAAAACGTGCGATCATCCTCCAATCACCAACTTTACCGTACTAAGCCATATAGTGTACTTTTTAGAGGGTCACTGTTGTGGAATTGCAACCCTTATCACATCAAGAGAGCTCAATTGTTACTGTGCAAAGAACAGACCGTTAATCTAAAAATCTGACACATAATGATTATGCATGTATATAAGTATTAATTCTTGCAGCTTATATCTTACTGGTCATTGTTTACAGAACAGAACAGAACAGATGTTTATTTTAAGACTTGTACATGGTACATCGTCGTAAACATACAAATATACAATTACATATTGGTCACGTAATACAATAGATTTTACATTCATATATTCACATAAATCGATTGACATGTAGTATTATAATACTGATGATTCAATTTACGGAATAGAGGATGAACATAATTAATTGTTAGCAGTTACAATAGTACTTCTTAGTACAATGGCTTCTTTTATATATTTCGCCATATATTTTACATGTTTCATTATGCTATTTCATGTTTTAATTTGTTGAGGGCCACATGGTAGATTGAGTTAATTGTTCAAATGAGTTCTCTCGTTAAATAAAGTCTTTATTATTATTATTATTATTATATGTATATAGATATACAACCAACATAATATTTATATTGTACACAATCATTCATATTATATATTATGTCTAAAATGCAACAAAGCAGACAAACATTGATGTTTACCTCCAAGTCAAATTCAAAATCGAAACCCCGATCCCGCTCATATGATAAGCCATTGAGACATATTCCTTTGCAATACCTCACGTGACTTACCCCATGCAAAATTTGCCATACCCGAGCGGGTGACATTTTTCAATGTCTCGTGGTAATATTTCACCTCTGAATAGCCTCATTCGGAACAAAATCACGCTACTCGGACTTTACTGTTTAATTGTCAGGTGATTTCATTTGTTAAACCGCCATCTTGTTTTCACGTAGTCTCGAATAATGTTTTGTTGAAAAATGTCAGGCTTGCCAAACAACATAAAGCCAGAACAGCCGATTGCTCGGTATAAAGAAAATAAATATTTCACCTCGGTGAGTGTGACCTCGAAACCAGTGGATATTGTCAACCCGAGGAAAAATAATGTCGACCTCGAAGCCGAGCCGAGATCGACATTATTTTTCCTCGGGTTAACAATATCAACATTATTTTTCCTCGGGTTAACAATATCAACATTATTTTTCCTCGGGTTGACACTATACACTGTCACACTCACCGAGATGAAATATTTATATACTATTGATCATCACAAAAATGTACGCTTGCCCACTATGTAATATATCATAAACCAAGTATAGACCTAGCTATGAACGTTATTCCTAAAATCCACCATGACATTGTCATTATTTTTCCATGTATGTCCATAATCATTACATCATTTGTCTCATCATGATTGCATATATCATAATATTGTACTATATAAGTGTTACAGACGAGAAACTGTAAAGTTTAAGTCTTAATAAAGCATTCTTCTTCCTATAAACGACTGGCTTACTACTATTCACAACACGCATACCGTTTATACACTTAGGGCCACGTGTAACCTGACACTTAAATAAATCAGTATAATTGGATTATTTGCAAAAGGATTTCGTTCTAATTAGGACTATGTATAAATCAACACATCATACGTACATACAAGAAATTTCTTTTGAATTGATGAACAAAAAGGTACAAAATTTAACAAATAACAAACATCACTGTAAAATCAAAATTCACAAAATAACACAGCGTAAGACCAGACACTTCAAATCATGGTTCAATATATTAATTTGAAATTATAGATTATGTTATTCAGCTACATTATCTGAACACAAATGATTATAACGTTCACCTGTGAGACGGAGGTGTGTGCACGTCGTAAGAGACATGGGAGGACACACTAGATATTAGTTTATCGGACATACAGATTGTATTTATATGACTTTTCACATTGTTCGGATTTTGCGTTGTGTCATTATTTCGTGAATTTTGATAATACAGTGATGTTTGTTATTTGTTAAGTTTTATACATTATTGTTGATGAATTAAAAAGAAATTTCTAGTATGTACGTATGACATGTTGAATTATTCTTGGTCCAAACGTGAACAAAAACCTTTCACAAATAATGCAATAATACCGAATTATATAAGGGTCGGGTTACAAGTGACCATAAGTGTATATTATAATTATGCTCATCTATTAAACACAATTCTCCATCTTTCGCACTACCTGTTTCTCCATGACTAGATCACCGTCTGGCAGTTTTGATTTATTTAATTTAGCTATGGTTTTCAGGATTGCTAAAGCTTCTCCTTTTCGCCCAGCTCCGATGAGGAATCTGGCAGATGGCGGAAGTATCTACAACGAGAAACAGTATTTAGGAAATACGCACTAATTCATGCCCGGAGTAAGTTCTGAAAATGATTGTCATGTGTATAGTTTTATCTCTGTTCAAGGTGTATAATATATAAGTGCCGTTTTGTCCATTTTTATGGTACACCCAACCATGGTTTCCTGCACTTGGCTGAAAGGCTGGTATCTGGCTTTGTCGAGCTGCTACATTTCCATACTCATAAATGACATAAATTATTCATTTTCTATAAATGGATTAGCTAGGGCATGTAATGGATTTACACGGACATTATAGATGGTAGTTAAGGGTATCGATACAGTAGTGATGTGCAACACACACATTTAATGTCATATTATTCCCTTAGAAAGTGTGTCTTAATATTCCCCCCAGTATTAATTCGTTATTTAATGGAAATGTATTTATGTATGATATCCGTGCGCAAATACACCCAATCTCCCAATTTCCCCATCTTACTAGTATACTTGTTCTGAGATCGCTAATAGCTATGCATGTATGCGTAGCGTGCTGTATTTATGTGTAGCGTGCTGTATTTATGCATAGCGTGCTGTATTTATGCATAGCGTGCTGCATGTATGCGTATCGTGCTGCATTTATGCGTATCGTGCTGCATTTATGCGTAGCGTGCTGTATTTATGCGTAGCGTGCTGTATTTATGCGTAGCGTGCTGTATTTATGCATAGTGTGCTGTATTTATGCATAGCATGCTGCATGTATGCGTATCGTGCTGCATTTATGCGTAGAGTGCTGTATTTATGCGTAGCATGCTGTATTTATGCGTAGCGTGCTGTATTTATGCGTAGCGTGCTGTATTTATGCATAGCGTGCTGTATTTATGCATAGCATGCTGCATGTATGCGTATCGTGCTGCATTTATGCGTAGAGTGCTGTATTTATGCGTAGCATGTTGTATTTATGCGTAGCGTGCTGTATTTATGCGTAGCGTGCTGTATGTGTAACATGATGTATTTATGCGTAGCGTGCTGTATTTATGCGTAGCATGCTGTATTTATGCGTAGCATGCTGTATTTATGCGTAGCATGCTGTATGTGTGTGTAACACGCTGTATTTAGCTGTGCAAGATTAGCTGTGTATAATATTGAATAGCTTGGAACGTTGCGAATGCTCTCAAATTGCTCCAATTGCTTTACGAGGAGCATCAGGTTCCTAAAAGTACGATAATGTATTTTAGTATATGCCTCCCCACCACACTCAATATCTTCAAGTTTATACGGCGACTCTCCAGCTATTATTGGTGGAAGAAGACCCCGTTTGCCCCTTTGAGCAGTATTTCAGACACAGACGGCCACCCAGGTAGAACCGTCAACTTACCACAAGCCAGCTGGATAACATCCTCACATGAAATAATTCGACACCCTCAGTGGGATTCGAACCTACAGCGGTGAGGGGCAAGTGATTTGAAATGAACGACTAGACCACGGTCCCTCTCAGACCCCCATTCACTCGATATATTTATGTTTATATACATTATTACTGCTCAAGTGTTCATAATAAACATTAAATTCCACGTTGCCTCCTCTCTCTCTCCCTCGTGGCGATGGATTCCACCAGGAATAAGGTCTCGAGAGTGATTAATATAAGTTGTAAGAACTTGTTTCGCAATCGAGCTAAGCTAATTTTGAATAAACTAATATACATCTACAACGTTAAAGTCATAGTCCCGTTCTGTATGCGAGTGTCCCGAGTATTATGTCAGCAATTTCGTTTCGGAGAATCGGCGCTACCGAAAGAGCCGAATGTAAAACAGGCTATACTAGTCAAAATAAGGTTATATAGTTTTCAAGTACAATCAAACCTGTGTTAGCGGTCACCTCTATTAAGCAACCAAACCCTTATTAAGCAGACAGTATCCAGATTCCCAATATGTTGTTTTATTATACATTTAACCTCTATTAAGCAGTCTATTAGCACATGTGCTAAGCACCCACTTTCTTAGATTCCATTGACTGGTCTGTTTAAAACAGGTTTAACTGTACATTAAACTGCTATCAAGGTTGGGTTTATTTACGGAAACACTAGGTGAATAACGGATTTGTAACGAATACAAGTGTATGGTTTTTAGTATTTATAATTTTAACAGGAATATACGGTTACGTTCATTTCAAAATACCTTAAACAAGACAATTATTAGAAGACATGGGATTGATGACAAAACGAGAAGCCATCTCCATCCTAGTCTTGGTATAACGATTGCAGCCAGACATATCTCAAACATGGTCCCAGTCGCCCAGCTAACCTACAAGAACATAAATATGCATGAACAACTATACAGCTATATCTCAAACATGGTCCCAGTCGCCCAGCTAACCTACAATAACATCAATCTGCATAAACAACTATACAGCTATATCTCAAACATGGTCCCAGTCGCCCAGCTAACCTACAAGAACATAAATATGCATGAACAACTATACAGCTATATCTCAAACATGGTCCCAGTCGCCCAGCTAACATACAAGAACATCAATCTGCATAAACAACTATACAGCTATATCTCAAACATGGTCCCAGTTGCCCAGCTAACATACAAGAACATCAATCTGCATAAACAACTATACAGATATATCACAAACATGGTCCCAGTCGCCCAGGTAACCTACATGAACATAAATATGCATGAACAACTATACAGCTATATCTCAAACATGGTCCCAGTCGCCCAGTTAATCTACATGAACATCAATCTGCATGAACAACTATGCAGCTCAAATAATAATAATAAAGACTTTATTTTACGAGAGAACTCATTTAACAAAAGATATTCTACCATGAGGGCCTCATTATGTATACAAATCAAATGATAGGACTATAAGTGAAAACTACATATTGGAATTATATAGTAATGTTAAAGCTGAACAGTAGAGAAACTATATATAATATGTTATGGAATATGGTGACATAATGTTGTTAGAACTTATGACTTAACCCATTTGCTAATTATCTATTTGTAATATGATTGTTACATACATGTATATATATATATAAAGCAATGCAATAATGATTACCAATTTCACAGACGGATCTGTAGTCCAGTGGTTAACACGTTGGACTGGTAATCCAGGGATCGCAGGTTCGACCCCGTCTGATTATAATAAAATTAACGGTCTTTCAGATGGGACGTTAAACAGCGGTCTCGTGTCACTGCTTTACATCGTGCACGTAAAGGAACCAGAGCGGACTCTGGAATGGGTCTATCTCTGTATCATTGCACTATCCTCCAAAAATCTAAAATGACTAATCTCTTCAGGAGGCGTCGCTCATATGGGCAACCGGTAACGACGATTATATTTTTTTATCAATTTCAATAAATTTCTCTCATTTCATGTAAACAGGACACTATGAGGTATATGTATGTATGTATGTTCCTTTAATGTCAAACCCATCGCGGGGACTTAGACATGTTTTCCTGGGCAGGCTCAGCCAACCTAAGCGATTAACCAGTACTAAGCAATGTGTGTGAGGTGCCTTGCTCAATGACACTACATTCGTGGCCTGACCGAGTATCGAACCCGGGACCGTTCGATTCCAAATCCGACGCTCTACCACTGGACCACGGACGCCACACTAACACATAGCAACACATCATGATATAATGAGGCAACTTGTAACATACAACTGTTAACATGATTTACAGATAAATGATGTTTTATAATTAATTGTATAATAACTAACATTTTTACATGCAACATTATCTGTGGGAGGGTAACTATGAATTTCAATGTTTTACTTAATATCTAGAGAACAAATAACAACAATTACTGCATGGGAATATTGATACCGCATTCTCTAAATATGTACCGTAAGTTATACAACAATTACTGCATGCGATTATTGATACCGCATTCTCTAAATATGTACCGTAAGTTATACAACAATTACTGCATGCGATTATTGATACCGCATTCACTCAATATGTACCGTAAGTTATACAACAATTACTGCATGCGAATATTGATACCGCATTCTCTAAATATGTACCGTAAGTTATACAACAATTACTGCATGCGAATAATTATTGATACCGCATTCTCTCAATATGTACCGTAAGTTATACAACAATTACTGCATGAGAATATTGATACCGCATTCACTCAATATGTAAATTATCATCTAAATTTAATTATGATTTCCTTGATAAATCATACATAATTTTCTAAATTCAGGAACATGCATATTCATAACAGGGTCTAAGGTGTATATAGTACATCTAGAGATGCTTATAGTGGTATGTACATATGCTATGCAGAATGCGTATACTCACAGGAGACATGTTTAACCTTCGTTTGTTCTGGTCCCAAAATTAGTAACACATTTATTGGAGAGCAAAATAGTTACCATATATACAATCAGAAAAAGTTCTATAGTAATGCCAATACGTACAGTAACCCGCATGGGGAACAGCTCGGCAAGTAAGACGGCATAACACAAATAATTTATAATATTGATAAGTACTTACAGATCCGAAAATAAGAATCTTGGCTCTGTATTTTTGTGGCAGGTACTCTGTGAGGAGTGTGAATCTGAAACGAAAACTTGATAATAGTTATACATTTCATACAAATACTAAGCATTCCTTGATTGGCCATGTGTCTGTGGCGATTTAGTCACTATCAGTAGAGCGTTCGCATGTAGGCGAACAGTCCTGGATTCGAGTCCCGGGTTGGCTGCATTTATTTCTCACCATGTAACAGTTGGCGCCCAACGCGGGCGGGAGCACGACTGAATACAGACTTCGAGAACATGTTTGTTTACCTGGTTCTATATTCCTGAATATAAGCGGAAGAATTTGGTGCGGAAGTATGATACGGAAAGGCTTAGTCAACATTTGAGAGATCAAATTGCAAATACACATTACCCATGTGGCATCCCGGCAATCCCTCCACCTACAAGTCCTCGAAGTATCAGAATCCACATATAGGACGGACTGAAGGCTGTCAACAACCCAAAGTACCAAACTAGACACGAGGCCAACATCAATATCTGCAAGAGGAGCAAGCAAGTCCCAGTAATACACTGATAACAAATGTAAGCTAGTTGTCTCACGAACAACACAAGCATTGATTTGTGAGTATATAACCTTATATCATTATACCTATGATTAATAAGATTTAGTCATTTTCCTCTTCGGAAATATCAAACTACACATTATATGCGAGAGAATCATTCATGTATATGCTATATTGCATTATTAATTGCTCTGAAGAAACGGACCTACGGAGAGATCCAAACAGAACAATGACATGTCAGGTCAAAATAAGATTATATGTTTTTCAAGTACATCAATAATGTCGGAAAGTACATCAATAATGTCGGAAAGTACATCATCATTGTCGGAAAGTACATCAACATTGCCGGAAAATACATCAATAATGTTGGAAAGTACATCAATAATGTCTGAGAGTACATCAATAATGTCGGAAAGTACGTCAACATTGTCGGAAAGTACATGCATAATGTTGGAAAGTAAAACAACAATATCGGAAAGTACATGCATAATGTTGGAAAGTACATGCATAATGTTGGAAAGTACATGCATAATGTCGGAAAGTACATCAACATTGCCGGAAAATACATCAACAATGTTGGAAAGTACATCAATAATGTCGGAAAGTAAAATGTCGGAAAGTACATCAATAATGTCGGAAAGTACATCAATAATGTCGGAAAGTACATCAACAATGTCGGAAAGGACATCAATAATGTCGGAAAGTACATCAATAATGTCGGAAAGGACATCAATAATGTCGGAAAGTACATCAATAATGTCGGAAAGTACATCAATAATGTCGGACAGTACATACATGATGTTGGAAAGTACATCAACAATGTCGGAAAGTACATCAATAATGTCGGACAGTACATCAATAATGTCTGAAAGTACATCAATAATGTCGGACAGTACATCAATAATGTCTGAAAGTACATCAATAATGTCGGACAGTACATCAATAATGTCTGAAAGTACATCAATAATGTCGTACAGTACATCAATAATGTCGGAAAGTACATCAATAATGTTGGAACTTGGAGTTCTTTACTGAAACACTTGTGGCAGTTAATTTGAACATAACTATGACAATAAGCAAACCGTGATATATCTACTTATAATATTCCTAGCGCGAATGTTTGAATATTACGAAATAAATTAAAAAATCGGCAATCATATACATGTATACAAGTACCCGTACATTTCGTCTTCCATATTTGTCCGCAATTATCCCCCAGAAAGGCGACGACAGTCCCATACCAACAAACACAAACTACAAAATATGAGATTATAAAAGTTTACAATATTAGAACAGAAATGCAATAGAAGATTAAATTGATGTTTGTGTACGTATAATTGTACGTATGATAATGGGAAACTAACGTAGATGTTTCTGGGGGCTGAGTGTCCGAGGGGTTAAATTCTCACAAACGAACTCAGTGTCATTGCCAAGTGATGTCGTTAGAAGGGGTTATAGAAACATCCAGTCGTGTTTAAATTATCACAAATATTTAAATTCTCACAAACGAACTCAGTGTCATTGACAAGTGGTGTCGTTAGAAGGGGTTATAGACACCACCAGTCGTGTTTAAATTATCACAAATGTTTAAATTCTCACAAATGAACTCAGTGTCATTGACAAGTGATGTCGTTAGAAGGGGTGATAGAAACACCCAGTCGTTGTTAAATTATCACAAATGAACTCAGTGTCATTACAAAAACACCTAACTTGAGATATTTCTCAGTTCGAAGGGCTCGGCGTGTCCAAGGTGGACACTGACCAAAAATAGGGAGTAAAGGTCTCTGAAAATTCTGATCCCATTTTTTTCAAAAATAATTCTCATAATGAACTCAACAAAATAATTCTACCAATGAACTCAACAAAATAATGCTCATAATGAACTGAACAAAATAATGCTTTGTAATAATGTTTGTTTGTTTGTTTGTTTGTTTGTATAATGAACTGAACAAAATAATGCTCATAATGAATGAATGAAAATAATGAGGTGTGACTAATGTGAAAAACATAATTCCTCCGGGAGCAATTTTCCTGACATTTCATACGACAATATAGAGCTTACAGTCCAGTTGTTCGTAGATTTAATAGCTGCTTTCCCTAGATTTAAAAGCCCTTGAATGAACCTAAGCTTTATATCCGTTTACACCCGTTGTTTATTTCACTAACCACGGCTACGGATGTATTACAGCGGATGGCAAAATGGTACTAAAATATCATGTTATTTCTAAGAAATAGTTCACTAAATGTTATCAACATGGGTACAACAATTAATAGCGATACATTACATGCTCTCAGCATCGAAATAAGTTACACACAGTGGCTATCAAGATACATGCACAAGGAGCCACAAACTTATAACGAAGGGAAATAGAAATGTCAGTTGTTTATTAATGCCATTTGAGCAAGTGCCAGAATGGATATCAATGCGTGTTAAGCCTGTTTAAGACACCATCACTACCGACAGGACGGCAGAAAGACACTTTACGGTTGTTATTGATAATGCTTGAGTCACATTCACACCGAACGACCGGAGAGACCATTGACTTATGGGGCGCTATGAACGATTTGAGAGGAGAGAACTGACTACTGCGGTTATCGAGACGACATGAGCCTACAACATACGGTGGTCATCACTCGAACCTGCGCTAGAAAAAGAACTGACTTACTGTGGTAATGAAGGCTACCTGAGCCTGTGACAAACTCCATTCACATCTAACGACAGGAGAGAGAACAGCAAGTAGCATCATCTCACAGGCGTCAGCAGCCTGTAAGAAACAAGACATGTCATCTCACATGTGTCACAGCCTATTAGATACATCATCTCACAGGCGTCAATAGTATGTAAGAAACAAGACACGTCATCTCACATGTGTCACAGCCTATTAGATACATCATCTCACAGGCGTCAACATCATGTAAGAAACAAGACACGCCATCTCACATGTGCCACAGCCTATTAGATACATCATCTCACAGGCGCCAATAGCCTGTAAGAAACAAGACACGCCATCTCACATGTGCCACAGCCTATTAGATACATCATCTCACAGGCGCCAATAGCCTGTAAGAAACAAGACACGCCATCTCACATGTGCCACAGCCTATTAGATACATCATCTCACAGGCGCCAATAGCCTGTAAGAAACAAGACACGCCATCTCACATGTGCCACAGCCTATTAGATACATCATCTCACAGGCGCCAATAGCCTGTAAGAAACAAGACACGCCATCTCACATGTGCCACAGCCTATTAGATACATCATCTCACAGGCGCCAATAGCCTGTAAGAAACAAGACACGCCATCTCACATGTGCCACAGCCTATTAGATACATCATCTCACAGGCGCCAATAGCCTGTAAGAAACAAGACACGCCATCTCACATGTGCCACAGCCTATTAGATACATCATCTCACAGGCGCCAATAGCCTGTAAGAAACAAGACACGCCATCTCACATGTGCCACAAGCTATTAGATACACCATATCACAGGCGTCAATAGTATATAAGAAACAAGACACGTCATCTCACATGTGCCACAGCCTATTAGATACACCATCTCACAGGCGTCAATAGTATGTAAGAAACAAGACACGTCATTCACGTGTGCCACAGCCTATTAGATACACCATCTCACAGGCGTCAATAGTATGTAAGAAACAAGACACGTCATCTCACATGTGCCACAACCTATTAGATACACCATCTCACAGGCGTCAATAGTATGTAAGAAACAAGACACGTCATCTCACATGTGCCACATCCTATTAGATACACCATCTCACAGGCGTCAATAGTATGTAAGGAACAAGACACGTCATTCACGTGTGCCACAACCTACTAGATACATCATATCACAGGCGTCAATAGCTTGTAAGAAACAATAGACGTCATCTCACATGTGCCACAGCATATTAGATACATCATCTCACAGGCGTCAACATCATGTAAGAAACAAGACACGCCATCTCACATGTGCCATAGCCTATTAGATATATCATCTCGCAGGTGTCAATAGTATGTAAGAAACAAGACACGTCATCTCACATGTGCCACAGCCTATTAGATACATCATCTCGCAGGCGTCAATAGTATGTAAGAAACAAGACACGTCATCTCACATGTGCCACAGCCTATTAGATACATCATCTCGCAGGCGTCAATAGTATGTAAGAAACAAGACACGTCATCTCACATGTGCCACAGCCTATTAGATACATCATCTCGCAGGCGTCAATAGTATGTAAGAAACAAGACACGTCATCTCACATGTGCCACAGCTTATTAGATACATCATCTCGCAGGCGTCAATAGTATGTAAGAAACAAGACACGTCATCTCACATGTGCCACAGCCTATTAGATACACCATCTCACAGGCGTCAATAGTATGTAAGAAACAAGACACGTCATCTCACATGTGCCACAGCCTATTAGATACACCATCTCCCAGGCGTCAACATCATGTAAGAAACAAGACACGTCATCTCACGTGAGCAACAGCCTATTAGATACATCATCTCACAGGCGTCAATAGTATGTAAGAAACAAGACACGTCATCTCACATGTGTCACAGCCTATTAGATACACCATCTCACAGGCGTCAACATCATGTAAGAAACAAGACACGTCATCTCACGTGAGCAACAGCCTATTAGATACATCATCTCACAGGCGTCAATAGTATGTAAGAAACAAGACACGCCATCTCACATGTGTCACAGCCTATTAGATACATCATTTCGCAGGCGTCAATAGCCTGTAAGAAACAAGACACGCCATTCACATATGCCACCATCTCGCAGGCGTCAATAGCCTGTAAGAAACAAGACACGCCATTCACATATGCCAGAGCCTATTAGATACAGATACATCATCTCACATGCGTCAATAGCCTGTAAGAAACAAGACACGCCATCTCACATGTGCCATAGCCTATTAGATATATCATCTCGCAGGTGTCAATAGTATGTAAGAAACAAGACACGTCATCTCACATGTGCCACCGCCTATTAGATACATCATCTCGCAGGCGTCAATAGTATGTAAGAAACAAGACACGTCATCTCACATGTGCCACAGCCTATTAGATACATCATCTCGCAGGCGTCAATAGTATGTAAGAAACAAGACACGTCATCTCACATGTGCCACAGCCTATTAGATACATCATCTCGCAGGCGTCAATAGTATGTAAGAAACAAGACACGTCATCTCACATGTGCCACAGCTTATTAGATACATCATCTCGCAGGCGTCAATAGTATGTAAGAAACAAGACACGTCATCTCACATGTGCCACAGCCTATTAGATACACCATCTCACAGGCGTCAATAGTATGTACGAAACAAGACACGTCATCTCACATGTGCCACAGCCTATTAGATACACCATCTCACAGGCGTCAACATCATGTAAGAAACAAGACACGTCATCTCACGTGAGCAACAGCCTATTAGATACATCATCTCACAGCCGTCAATAGTATGTAAGAAACAAGACACGTCATCTCACATGTGCCACAGCCTATTAGATACACCATCTCACAGGCGTCAACATCATGTAAGAAACAAGACACGTCATCTCACGTGAGCAACAGCCTATTAGATACATCATCTCACAGGCGTCAATAGTATGTAAGAAACAAGACACGTCATCTCACATGTGTCACAGCCTATTAGATACACCATCTCACAGGCGTCAACATCATGTAAGAAACAAGACACGTCATCTCATGTGAGCAACAGCCTATTCGATACATCATCTCACAGGCGTCAATAGTATGTAAGAAACAAGACACGCCATCTCACATGCGTCACAGCCTATTAGATACATCATTTCGCAGGCGTCAATAGCCTGTAAGAAACAAGACACGCCATTCACATATGCCAGAGCCTATTAGATACACCATCTCGCAGGCGTCAATAGCCTGTAAGAAACAAGACACGCCATTCACATATGCCAGAGCCTATTAGATACAGATACATCATCTCACAGGCGTCAATAGCCTGTAAGAAACAAGACACGCCATCTCACATGTGCCACAGCCTATTAGATACAGATGCATCATCCCACAGGCGTCAACAACCTGTAAGAAACAGACACATAAAATACGATTTTATCAATCTTTTCTCTAGACACATTATTTACATTGCAGCGCCATATTCAAATGCAATAATTCTAAGATATAGTAATGTCCAATTGGAGACTGCCACACATATTAGTTTATACAAATGTATTTAGCTCGATTGCGAAACAAGTTCTTACAACATATACTAATCACTCTCGAGACCTCATTCCTGATGGAATCCATCGCCACGAGGGAGAGAGAAGAGGCAACGTGGAATTTAAATGCCTTGCCTAAGGACACAATCGTAAATGCTCCAGCAGGGGCTCGAACTCCGAATATTTCGCACCTGAAGCGAACGCCTATCCACTGCGCTATCACGACGTCACACATATTAAGATTAAGTATCAATCTGCATACGAATAGACTGATGCATTAACTGATTGCTTGACATATTCATTATAAATAATACAAGAGCATTAACTGGATGGTGTTTGTCTTACTGAAAACAGCCCGGTGATTGCCCATAAACGAAACTGAAACCACCCGATTCCAAGTCTTTCAACTGCTTCGTCGACGGTATAAGTTGCGTTCTGTCTACCGTTGCCGCTGGCACGGTCGTCAACATCATCATTATCTCCATGGCTACCGGGTCTTAAATGTGTTGCTGATATGTTCACTTCATCATTTTCATCATCGTCCTGATTATGGAAATCAGAATAATCTGAAATGTTATGGTTACATCTATAAAACTAGAGCACTCCGAGATAGCTACCCAGGCTGCTTAATGTGACATATGTGATCTTACAATGGCGAAGAATCATTTAAGAATACTAGATCCGGATCACCTCAAACATCTAATATGTTAGACCTTGACCCGAACCCCATAATTCCACAACATACCTTGACCCGAACCCCACACTTCCACCACAATCATTGGCCCGAGACCCACAATTCCCCCAAAGTCATTGACCCGAACCCCACACTTCCACCACAATCATTGGCCCGAGACCCACAATACCACCATAGTCCTTGTCCCGAAACCCACAATTCCACCACAATCCTTGACCCGAGACCCACCCTTCCACCATAGTCCATGACCCGAGACCCACCCTTCCACCATAGTCCATGACCCGAGACCCACCCTTCCACCACAGTCCATGACCCGAGACCCACAATTCCACCACAATCCTTGACCCCGAGATCCACCCTTCCACCACAGTCATTGGCCGAAATCCACAATTCCACCACTATTCTTAACCCGAGACCTACCCTACCGCCACAATCATTGGCCCGAGACCCACAATTCCACCACAGTCCTTGTCCCGAGACCCACCTTCCACCATAGTCCTTGTCCCGAGACCCACAATTCCACCATAGTCCTTGTCCCGAGACCCACCCTTCCACCATAGTCCTTGTCCCGAGACCCACTTCCACCATAGTCCTTGTCCCGAGACCCACATTCCACCATAGTCCTTGTCCCGAGACCCACCCTTCCACCATAGTCCGTGTCCCGAGACCCACATTCCACCATAGTCCTTGTCCCGAGACCCACAATTCCACCATAGTCCTTGTCCCGAGACCCACCTTCCACCATAGTCCTTGTCCCGAGACCCACACTTCCACCACAATCCTTGACCCGAGACCCACCCTTCCACCACAATCTTTGACCCGAGACCCACAATTCCACCACAATGTTTGACCCGAGACCCACAATTCCACCACAATGTTTGACCCGAGACCCACAATTCCACCACAATGTTTGACCCGAGACCCACAATTCCACCACAATCTTTGACCCGAGATCCACAATTCCACCACAATCCTTGACCGAGACCCACAATTCCACCACAATCTTTGACCCGAGACCCACCCTTCCACCACAGTCCATGACCCGAGACCCACAATTCCACCACAATCCTTGACCCCGAGATCCACCCTTCCACCACAGTCATTGGCCGAAATCCACAATTCCACCACTATTCTTAACCCGAGACCTACCCTACCGCCACAATCATTGGCCCGAGACCCACAATTCCACCACAGTCCGTAACACGTTGCGTAATCCAGCTAAAAGGACATACAGACGAAGGAAGGAAGTAATAAAAACTTACTTTGGAAGACAATTCTCTCGTACGCTAATTCCATAGTTTTATTTCCTTTTTTATTCATGAAACAGTATAGTATGTCACTGCACACATGATACCATTTATCCACTCCAAATACAACACACACTATGGTATTTATATACGTGCTAATTAATATGGAGGCACTATCTATAGATATATGCAGACAAGAGAGTAAGGAGATGCTAAGGTAATACACAGTCTTATAATATACTCTAAATCATGGCTGTATCGCACACACTGACATTTCTTTCAAGTATATCAGGAAACTATAATCTACCATGATTAAATAAAATAGATTCCTATCACGTGATTGTAATGAAAACGAAGGTAATGTCATCATGGAAGCTACTGGCATAATTATCTCACTGTCTCATAAGACACTCAAAATCAATACCCACGCAGAACAGACTGTGAGAGTAGTCAACGGAACAAACACTGAACAAATAAATATATTGTCTGGTTAAACACTTACTCAAAAGGACACATTCGACACGAAACTGGCTTGTGGAAAGTCGGTGGTTCTACCCGTGAGTGGCACCCGGTCGCACACCACCAATAATAGCTGGATAGTCACGCAGGTTCGATCCCCCGTCTGATCCTAATAATAAGTATTTCAGTTGGGACTTAAAACGTAAAGAGGTCTCGTGTCGGTGCTTTAAAGAAAAATGGATTCTCTGGAATGGGTCTCTGTCTCTATCATTGCACAATCTAAAATTACAAATCTCTTCAGGAGGAGTCGCTCATGTGTATGGGCAACCGATAGCGACGATAAATAAACGTAAGACACGCACGCACCCACCAAATACCCAGCCACACACGCCATGAGGGAGAGAGGAGGCACAATGTAATTAAAGTATAACATATTCCCACCAGAAAGTATGTGGAATGCAATTGCGTTCCTTGGTATGTCCATAGAATAATTGAGTGCTTTTTTAAATGTTGGATGGAGGTAAATGGCTCCGGTATCCATTCTATAGTAGCTTGGCATGTAGGCTAAAACGCAAACAAATTGTTCATTTTCCGGGCACAGACGGATCTGTAGTCCAGCGGTAACACGCTGGACTGGTAATCCAGGGATCGCGGGTTCGATCCCCCGTCTGACCCTAATAAAATTAACAGTCTTTCAGATGGGACGTTAAACCGAGGTCTCGTGTCAGTGCTTTACACCGCGCATGTAAAAGAACCAGAGGAGACTCTGGAATGGGTATCTGTCTGTATCATTGCACTATCCTCCAACATCTAAAATTACTAATATCTCCAGGGGCGTCGCTCATGTGGGCAACCGGTAGCGACGATAAATAAACGTAAAACACACATTTTTCCGGTGTAAACAAGGCGAGGTAGTCGTCCGGAAAACTAAAACAGTGGCCTTACAAGTAAGTTTAGATACTGGCAAAATACGGCCGTTGAATTGTGTTGCACGCGGTTTGTTGACAGTTCCGAGTGTTGTCTTTTAAAAGCTTAAACTTTATTTATGCTACAACGATTGCGAAGCAAGTTCTAACAACTTATAGACACTCGTAGATTTCATCCAATAAGTACAAAAAAGCTTTTAGTTGGAATTGAACACTTGTCTATCTCAGAAAATAATAAATTGTTTATAGAGGTTCAAAGATTTATTAAAGCGACTCGACGATTCGCATAATATCAATTATTTGTCCTTTTTGTCTGGTAAGCATGGAGTGGGGAGAGCTAATCTTTGTGGTTGGGGTGCATGCACTATCTCTTAGTTTTAATTCTTAAGCTCATATTCAAGTCATAAACTAACTACGTTTTTCCATTTTTTTGTGTCATTTATTTTCCGCATATGATATAATAATTAACAAATATTCACCACGAAACTAATTTTATGTGTTCTTTTTCTACATCAGATCATACATTACAGAAATTGTTCATCCAACATTGTTTATTTAGTTCGAAGTGACGGGGAGGGCTGTAAATAATGTTGTTATAACTTGTAGCCCAACACATTTGCTTTTTTCCCCTCGACAAAACAAATGTATCGTATACTGCAATCATATAATTACATATTAATCTCTGACTTGTTCTTAGTATTGTATGTATATATGTAATGTATTGTATCAAAAAATGCAATAAAATATTATTAAAAAAATATTAACAACTTATATTAATCACTTTCGTTTGCGCGGATGAAAGCGTATAATTTATATGGTCATTCGTATGGGAGGAAACAGGAGTACCCGGAGAAAACCCACCTGTCCGATCTGGCGACCACCGTACCATCTCTCATACTTCCCGGTCCGAGGATCGAACCCGGATTGCATTGGTGAGAAGCGAGCGCGCTAACCACTGCGCTAATCGGACAGCCTAGGTATTTCAGTGTATAGCATTGATAGTGACGGGGTGTCATTTTAAACATGCTTGGATATGGCATAAACAATTTGTATGTATAGTGTCAAACAACTGGTGTATCATAATGTTCCAAAAACCATTTGTCCAGATCCAAAACGACTGTGATTTAGACAACACGTTATTGATTTAAAGTACCTACATTCCTCTGATGTTTCCAATCTGGAGTATTGTGCTGACATCCAAACGGCCTTGCTTTATATTGTGAGCAACTGTAACATAAAGACAAGACCATATTAATATACAAACGTAATCAGATTCTCGGTAATATAATCTATACTGGGATATATAATCTATACTGGGATATATAATCTATACTGGGATATATAATCTATACTGGGATATATAATCTATACTGGGATATATAATCTATACTGGGATATATATAATGTATACTGGGATATATAATCTATACTAGGATATAAATAATCTATACTGAGATATATAATCTATACTGGGATATATAATCTATACTGGGATATACATAATCTATACTGAGATATATAATCTATACTGGGATATATAATCTATACTGGGATATATATAATCTATACTAGGATATATATAATCTATACTAGGATATATAATCTATACTAGGATATATAATCTATACTGGGATATATAATCTATACTAGGATATAAATAATCTATACTGAGATATATAATCTATACTGATATATATAATCTATACTGGGATATATAATCTATACTGGGATATATATAATCAATACTGGGATATATAATCTATACTGGGATATATAATCTATACTGGGATATATAATCTATACCGGGATATATAATCTATACTGGGATATATAATATATACTAGGATATATATAATCTATACTAGGATACATAGTTTATACCAGGATATATATAATCTATACTAGGATATATAATCTATACTGGGATATCTATAATCAATACTGGGATATATAATCTATACTAGGATATATAATCTATACTAGGATATATAGTTTATACTAGGATATATAATCTATACTAGGATATATAATCTATACTGGGATATATAATCTATAATGGGATATATAATCTATACTGGGATATATAATCTATACTGGGATATATACTTGGATATATAATCTATACTGGGATATATAATCTATACTGGGATATATACTTGGATATATAATCTATACTGGGATATATAATCTATACTGGGATATATAATCTATAATAGGATATATAATCTATACTGGGATATATATAATCAATACTGGGATATATAATCTATACTGGGATATATAATCTATACTGGGATATATAATCTATACTAGGATATATATAATATATACTAGGATATATAATCTATACTGGGATATATAATCTATACTGGGATATATAATCTATACTAGGATATATATAATCTATACCAGGATATATAATCTATACTAGGATATATAATCTATACTAGGATATATAGTTTATACTAGGATATATATAATCTATACTAGGATATATAATCTATACTGGGATATATAATCTATAATGGGATATATAATCTATACTGGGATATATAATCTATAATGGGATATATACTTGGATATATAATCTATACTGGGATATATATAATCAATACTGGGATATATAATCTATACTGGGATATATAATCTATACTGGGATATATAATCTTATGGGATATATACATACTGGGATATATAATATATACTAGGATATATAATCTATACTGGGATATATATTATACTGGGATATATAATCTATACTAGGATAATAGTTTATATGGATATATAATCTATACTAGGATATATAATCTATACTGGGATATATAATCTGTACTGGGATATATAATCTATATGGGATATATATTTTGGTTTAATCTATACTGGGATATATAATCTATACTGGGATATATAATCTGTACTGGGATATATAATCAATACTGGGATATATAATCTATACTAGGATATATAATCTACAATGGGATATATAATATATACTGGGATATATAATCTATAATGGGATATATAATCTATAATGGGATATATAATCTATACTAGGATATATAATCTATACTGGGATATATAATCTATACTGGGATATATAATCTGTACTGGGATATATACTTGGATATATAATCTATACTGGGATATATATATAATCAATACTGGGATATATAATCTATACTGGGATATATAATCTATACTGGGATATATAATCTATACTAGGATATATATAATATATACTAGGATATATAATCTATACTGGGATATATAATCTATACTGGGATATATAATCTATACTAGGATATATATAATCTATACTAGGATATATAATCTATACTGGGATATATAATCTATACTAGGATATATAGTTTATACTAGGATATATATAATCTATACTAGGATATATAATCTATACTGGGATATATAATCTATAATGGGATATATAATCTATACTGGGATATATAATCTATAATGGGATATATACTTGGATATATAATCTATACTGGGATATATATAATCAATACTGGGATATATAATCTATACTGGGATATATAATCTATTCTGGGATATATAATCGATACTGGGATATATACTCAATACTGGGATATATAATATATACTAGGATATATATAATCTATACTGGGATATATATAATCAATACTGGGATATATAATCTATACTAGGATACATAGTTTATACTAGGATATATATAATCTATACTAGGATATATAATCTATACTGGGATATATAATCTGTACTGGGATATATAATCTATACTGGGATATATAATCTATACTAGGATATATAATCTATACTGGGATATATAATCTATACTGGGATATATAATCTGTACTGGGATATATAATCAATACTGGGATATATAACCTGTACTGGGATATATAATCAATACTGGGATATATAATCTATACTGGGATATATAATCTATACTAGGATATATAATCTATAATGGGATATATAATCTATACTGGGATATATAATCAATAATGGGATATATACTCTATAATGGGATATATAATCCATAATGGGATATATAATCTATACTAGGATATATAATCTATACTGGGATATATAATCTATACTGGGATATATAATCTGTACTGGGATATATAATCCATACTGGGATATATATAATCTATTCTAGGATATATAATCTATACTGGGATATATAATCTATACTGGGATATATAATCTGTACTGGGATATATAATCAATACTGGGATATATAATCTATACTAGGATATATAATCGATAATGGGATATATAATATATACTGGGATATATAATCTATAATGGGATATATAATCTATAATGGGATATATAATCTATACTAGGATATATAATCTATACTGGGATATATAATCTATACTGGGATATATAATCTGTACTGGGATATATAATCAATACTGGGATATATAATCTATAATGGGATATATAATCTATACTAGGATATATAATCTATACTGGGATATATAATCTATACTGGGATATATAATCTATACTGGGATATATAATCTATACTGGGATATATAATCTGTACTGGGATATATAATCAATACTGGGATATATAATCTATACTGGGATATATAATCTATACTGGGATATATAATCAATACTGGGATATATAATCTATACTGAGATATATAATCTATACCGGGATATATAATCTATACTGGGATATATATAATATATACTTGGATATATATAATCAATACTGGGATATATACTTGGATATATAATCTATACTGGGATATATATAATCTATACTGGGATATATATAATCAATACTGGGATACATAATCTATACTTGGATATATATAATCAATACTGGGATATATAATCTATACTAGGATACATAGTTTATACTAGGATATATATAATCTATACTAGGATATATAATCAATACTGGGATATATATAATCTATACTAGGATATATAATCTATACTGGGATATATACTTGGATATATAATCTATACTAGGATATATAATCTATACTGGGATATATATAATCAATACTGGGATATATAATCTATAATAGGATATATAATCTATACTGGGATATATATAATCTATACTGGGATATATAATCTATACTGGGATATATAATCTATACTGGGATATATAATCTATACTGAGATATATAATCTATACTAGGCTATATAATCTATACTAGGATATATATAATCTATACTGGGATATATATAATATATACTAGGATATATAATCTATACTAGGATATATATAATCTATACTGGGATATATAATCTGTACTGGGATATAAGATCTATACTAGGATATATATAACAATACTGGGATATATAATATATACTAGGATATATAATCTATAATGGGATATATAATATATACTGGGATATATAATCTATAATGGGATATATAATCTATAATGGGATATATAATCTATACTAGGATATATAATCCATACTGGGATATATAATCTGTACTGGGATATATAATCAATACTGGGATATATAATCTATAATGGGATATATAATCTATACTAGGATATATAATCTATACTGGGATATATAATCTATACTGGGATATATAATCTATACTGGGATATATAATCTATACTGGGATATATAATCTGTACTGGGATATATAATCAATACTGGGATATATAATCTATACTGGGATATATAATCTATACTGGGATATATAATCAATACTGGGATATATAATCTATACTGAGATATATAATCTATACCGGGATATATAATCTATACTGGGATATATATAATATATACTTGGATATATATAATCAATACTGGGATATATACTTGGATATATAATCTATACTGGGATATATATAATCTATACTGTGATATATATAATCAATACTGGGATACATAATCTATACTGGGATATATATAATCAATACTGGGATATATAATCTATACTAGGATACATAGTTTATACTAGGATATATATAATCTATACTAGGATATATAATCAATACTGGAATGAATGAATGAATGGTGTTTTACGGCGCATCGACATCTAAGGTCATGTAGCGCGCATTAAAGTTATGTTTATTGTCGAGTGTATGAAATAAAATTCTATATAAGTATATGCATTACGTTAAAATTAATACTAAGAAGTTATAAAGACGTAAGATTAATTACAGGTAATAATCAATACTGGGATATATATAATCTATACTAGGATATATAATCTATACTGGGATATATACTTGGATATATAATCTATACTAGGATATATAATCTATACTGGGATATATATAATCAATACTGGGATATATAATCTATACTGGGATATATAATCTATACTGGGATATATAATCTATAATAGGATATATAAGCTATACTGGGATATATATAATCTATACTGGGATATATAATCTATACTGGGATATATAATCTATACTGGGATATATAATCTATACTGAGATATATAATCTATACTAGGCTATATAATCTATACTAGGATATATATAATCTATACTGGGATATATATAATATATACTAGGATATATAATCTATACTAGGATATATATAATCTATACTGGGATATATAATCTATACTGGGATATATAATCTGTACTGGGATATAAGATCTATACTAGGATATATATAACAATACTGGGATATATAATCTGTACTGGGATATAAGATCTATACTAGGATATATATAACAATACTGGGATATATAATATATACTAGGATATATATAATATATACTGGGATATATATAATCTATACTGGGATATATAATCTGTACTGGGATATATATAATCTATACTGGGATATATAATCTGTACTGGGATATATATAATCCATACTGGGATATATAATCTATACTGGGATATATAATCTATACTGAGATATATAATCTATACTAGGCTATATAATCAATACTAGGATATATATATAATCTATACTGGGATATATATAATCTATACTAGGATATATAATCTATACTGGGATATATATAATCTATACTAGGATATATAATCTATACTGGGATATATAATCTACACTTGGATATATAATCTACACTGTGATATATATTCTAAAGTGGGAAATATGATCCACACCGGGGCAAATAATATGTAGGTGTCCAGCAATGCTCCATTCTCTAAATCTACATCGGACAAACCCAACATTGTATACTTAAGTGGTTGGCACGGATGAAAGCTTATTTGTGGCGGCCATTCGTGTGGGATGAAATCGGAGTACCCGGAGTAAACCCACCTATCCGATATGGCTACCACTGTACCATCTCACATACTTCCCAGTCCGATGGTCGAACCAGTGTTGCGCTAATCGGATACCCAAAGAACTGTTTGTTACTTGAAACATCTCCTTCGTGCCATAACCCAACTCCCAACCATATCCCAACACCCTACCATATCCCAACTCCCTACCATATCTCAATTCCCTACCATATCTCAATTCCCTACCATATCCCAACTCCCTACCATATCCCAACTTCCTACCATATCTCAACTCCCTACCATATCCCAACTCCCTACAATATCCCAACTCCGTACCACATCCCAACTCCCTACCATATCCCAACTTCCTACCATAGCCCAACACCCTACCATATCCCAACTCCCTACCAAATCCCAACTTCCTACCATATCCCAACTCCCTACCATATCCCAACTCCCTACCATATCCCAACTCCCAACCATATCCCAACTCCCTACCATATCCCAACTCCCTACCATAGCCCAACTCCCTACCATAGCCCAATACCCTACCATATCCCAACACCCTATCATAGCCCAACTTCCTACCATAGACCAACTCCCTACCATATCCCAACTCCCTACCATATGCCAAATCCCTACCATAGCCCAACTCCCAACCATATCCCAACTTCCTACCATATCCCAACTCCCTACCATATCCCAACTCCCTACAATATCCCAACTCCGTACCACATCCCAACTCCCTACCATATCCAACTTCCTACCCCAACACCCTACATATCCCAACTCCCTACCAATCCCAACTTCCTACCATATCCCAACTCCCTACCATATCCCAACTCCCACCATATCCCACTCCCCATATCCCAACTCCCTACCATATCCCAACTCCCTACCATAGCCCAACTCCCTACCATAGCCCAATACCCTACCATATCCCAACACCCTATCATAGCCCAACTTCCTACCATAGACCAACTCCCTACCATATCCCAACTCCCTACCATATGCCAAATCCCTACCATAGCCCAACTCCCAACCATATCCCAACTTCCTACCATATCCCAACTCCCTACCATAGCCCAACACCATACCATAGCCCAACTCCCTACCATATCCCAACTCCCTACCATATCCCAACTCCCTACCATATGTCAAATCCCTACCATATCCCAACTCCCAACCATATGCCAACTCCCTACCATACCCCAACTCCCAACCATAGTCCAACTCCCAACCAATGACCCAACTCCCTACCATAGCCCAACTCTCTACCATAGCCCAACTCCGTACAATAGCCCAACTCCCTACCGCAGCCCAACTCCCAACCATATCCCAGCCACCTACCATATAGCAGATCAATGCGACTGTTTGCCATATCGATCATGCATGTCCCCTAGTTGTTCAATGCAAATGTTTGCCATATCGATCATGCCTGTCCCCTAGTTGTTCAATGCGAATGTTTGCCATATTGGTCATGCCTATCCCCTAGTTGTTCAATGCGAATGTTTGCCATATCGATCATGCCTGTCCCCTAGTTGTTCAATGCGAATGTTTGCCATATTGGTCATGCCTATCCCCTAGTTGTTCAATGCAAATGTTTGCCATATTGGTCATGCCTGTCCCCTAGTTGTTCAATGCGACTGTTTGCCATATTGGTCATGCCTGTCCCCTAGTTGTTCAATGCAAATGTTTGCCATATTGGTCATGCCTGTCCCCTAGTTGTTCAATGCGACTGTTTGCCATATTGGTCATGCATGTCCCCTAGTTGTTCAATGCGACTGTTTGCCATATTGGTCATGCCTGTCCCCTAGTTGTTCAATGCGACTGTTTGCCATATCGATCATGCCTGTCCCCTAGTTGTTCAATGTGACTGTTTGCCATATCGATCATGCATGTCCCCTAGTTGTTCAATGCGACTGTTTGCCATATCGATCATGCATGTCCCCTAGTTGTTCAATGCGACTGTTTGCCATATTGGTCATGCCTGTCCCCTAGTTGTTCAATGAGACTGTTTGCCATATCGATCATGCCTGTCCCCTAGTTGTTCAATGCGACTGTTTGCCATATTGGTAATACCTGTCCCCTAGTTGTTCAATGCGACTGTTTGCCATATTGATCATGCCTGTCCCCTAGTTGTTCAATGCGACTGTTTGCCATATCGATCATGCCTGTCCCCTAGTTGTTCAATGCGACTGTTTGCCATATCGATCATACATGTCCCCTAGTTGTTCAATGCGACTGTTTGCCATATCGATCATGCCTGTCCCCTAGTTGTTCAATGAGACTGTTTGTTTGCCATATTGGTCATGCCTGTCCCCTAGTTGTTCAATGAGAATGTTTGTTTGCCATATTGGTCATGCCTGTCCCCTAGTTGTTCAATGAGAATGTTTGTTTGCCATATTGGTCATGCCTGTCCCCTAGTTGTTCAATGCGACTGTTTGCCATATTGGTCATGCCTGTCCCCTAGTTGTTCAATGCGACTGTTTGCCATATTGGTCATGCCTGTCCCCTAGTTGTTCAATGCGACTGTTTGCCATATTGGTCATGCCTGTCCCCTAGTTGTTCAAATGCGACTATTTGCCATATTGGTCATGCCTGTCCCCTAGTTGTTCAATGAGACTGTTTGCCATATCGATCATGCCTGTCCCCTAGTTGTTCAATGCGACTGTTTGCCATATTGGTAATACCTGTCCCCTAGTTGTTCAATGCGACTGTTTGCCATATTGGTAATACCTGTCCCCTAGTTGTTCAATGCGACTGTTTGCCATATCGATCATGCCTGTCCCCTAGTTGTTCAATGAGACTGTTTGTTTGCCATATTGGTCATGCCTGTCCCCTAGTTGTTCAATGAGAATGTTTGTTTGCCATATTGGTCATGCCTGTCCCCTAGTTGTTCAATGAGAATGTTTGTTTGCCATATTGGTCATGCCTGTCCCCTAGTTGTTCAATGCGACTGTTTGCCATATTGGTCATGCCTGTCCCCTAGTTGTTCAATGCGGCTGTTTGCCATATTGGTCATGCCTGTCCCCTAGTTGTTCAATGCGGCTGTTTGCCATATTGATCATGCCTGTCCCCTAGTTGCACAATGCGACTGCTTGCCATATTGATCATGCCTGTCCCCTAGTTGGTCTGCATCGCTGCCCCAACTTATTTTTCATTTCTCTCTTATATTTTGTTTTTAACTGTTTATCCGTATAATATCTTTGCCGTTTGACGCGCAACATGTCTACATTACCGGGAGGGGTTTGACATTAACGACAGACAGACAGACAGACAGACAGACAGACAGACAGACAGACAGACAGACAGACAGACAGACAGACAGACAGACAGACAGACAGACAGACAGACAGACAGACAGACAGACAGACAGACAGACAGACAGACAGACAGACAGACAGACAGACAGACAGACAGACAGACAGACAGACAGACAGACAGACAGACAGACAGACAGACAGACAGACAGACAGACAGACAGACAGACAGACAGACAGACAGACAGACAGACAGACAGACAGACAGACAGACAGACAGACAGACAGACAGACAGACAGACAGACAGACAGACAGACAGACAGACAGACAGACAGACAGACAGACAGACAGACAGACAGACAGACAGACAGACAGACAGACAGACAGACAGACAGACAGACAGACAGACAGACAGACAGACAGACAGACAGACAGACAGACAGACAGACAGACAGACAGACAGACAGACAGACAGACAGACAGACAGACAGACAGACAGACAGACAGACAGACAGACAGACAGACAGACAGACAGACAGACAGACAGACAGACAGACAGACAGACAGACAGACAGACAGACAGACAGACAGACAGACAGACAGACAGACAGACAGACAGACAGACAGACAGACAGACAGACAGACAGACAGACAGACAGACAGACAGACAGACAGACAGACAGACAGACAGACAGACAGACAGACAGACAGACAGACAGACAGACAGACAGACAGACAGACAGACAGACAGACAGACAGACAGACAGACAGACAGACAGACAGACAGACAGACAGACAGACAGACAGACAGACAGACAGACAGACAGACAGACAGACAGACAGACAGACAGACAGACAGACAGACAGACAGACAGACAGACAGACCAGACAGACAGACAGACAGACAGACAGACAGACAGACAGACAGACAGACAGACAGACAGACAGACAGACAGACAGACAGACAGACAGACAGACAGACAGACAGACAGACAGACAGACAGACAGACAGACAGACAGACAGACAGACAGACAGACAGACAGACAGACAGACAGACAGACAGACAGACGACAGACAGACAGACAGACAGACAGACAGACAGACAGACAGACAGACAGACAGACAGACAGACAGACAGACAGACAGACAGACAGACAGACAGACAGACAGACAGACAGACAGACAGACAGTATGTGTTGGCTTGAACACAGGAGCTTGATACATTATTGATTAGGCATCAACAGCTGTGTATCTTTTGTTCATACAGAGTGAGGTTTTTTGGTGCCGTATTGATATAATTTCACACTCACTGTCATCACGATCATTTTATATAAATTAAATATTGCCCCAACTGCTATGTTTATATACAGAAATTTGAGTTTGAAAAGGTATGGTTAATTAATGAATCTCATGTATATACAACTCCAAGATTCCCTAGACAGTTATCCATGGCATACACATGTATATACAACTCCAAGATTCCCTAGACAGTTATCCATGGCATACACATGTATATACAACTCCAAGATTCCCTAGACAGTTATCCATGGCATACACATGTATATACAACTCCAAGATTCCCTAGACAGTTATCCATGGCATACACATGTATATACAACTCCAAGATTCCCTAGACAGTTATACATGGCATACATGTGTAGAGTATTAACTTACACTATTCCTTCTTTATGGTCGATATTGGATATCAATAAATAATCCATTTCTAGAGATTCATTAATTAACCATACTACCAAACTCAAGTGTCTATTTTTAAGCATCATGGTTGGGCCACTATTTCATTTTTTAAAACAAATGACAGTGCCTTTTGTTGTCTATTTTCAAATTATTTGTTTTGGGTCAATATCTAGCACATTTTAAAAGCTATATACCCTCAACTCTGCATAAAAGCGACTTTGCAAAAAACAGAGAACACGTTCAGACAGAACAGAAGGTGCTATCTTATCAGGCAATACGCTATTTGCTCTTCAGACAGTGGAGAAAAAGCACCTGTCCGAATAGCAAAGAACATAGAACCTGATCAGACGAGGCGTGACGCCGCTGATCTGGATCCATGTTGTATGCACATGCTCTAAATTTATTCGGCGCTGAAAGAGTTAAACAGCTTTAGAAGACGATGGATGTAATACTCACGTCTAAGTAAATTGTTTTCTGTGTAAACCAATCATACTATAAATATATACGTGTGTGTATATACATGTATTTAAATCCGCCACCGCATAAATGCACCTGGGCGACTAAATATAAATATTTACCTGTAGTTCTCTATCTGAATATATTCCCTCACGCATATGTCGCACTAATGTGTTCACTGTATATGCTCACATGTCACGCGTGCAGCTCACCATAAATACTATTATATTGCAAGTGTATGCCTTAACAATTTAAATTGTGTAGGTAAGTGGTTTAAGTGGAAATCGTAGATCTCACGGGGCTAACCACAAGCATTTTATATTACACGATCACATTAAAGCATCGAGCTCTAGACCATTCATCTGTGACACCGCTAATAATATTCATTTTCAACAACACAGCAGGTAAAAATAGATTACCCGTAGGCTTGTTTTCAATGGGACATTGTATACACATCAGTGAAGTCCATTACTGAAGTTTAAGTTTAATCATACTGTATTGCATTCATTATATTATATACAATGTACAGAACACAAATGAACACACTTGTATAATTATGCATAGTATATCAGTTTAATCATACTGTATTGCATTCATTATATTATATACAATGTACAGAACACAAATGAACACACTTGTATAATTATGCATAGTATATCAGTTTAATCATACTGTATTGCATTCATTATATTATATACAATGTACAGAACACAAATGAACACACTTGTATAATTATGCATAGTATATCAGTTTAATCATATTGTATTGCATTCATTATATTATATACAATGTACAGAACAAAACAAATGAACACACTTGTATAATTATGCATAGTATATCAGTTTAATCATATTGTATTGCATTCATTATATTATATACAATGTACAGAACACAAATGAACACACTTGTATAATTATGCATAGTATAAAAATTGTACGATTTATGTCATTGTTGTGCACAAGAATTGTCAATAAATGTTGAAGCAAATGAGTTGGGCCACACTTTTTAAAAACATTATACTAGAACAAACAAAGTGACTGAATATATGAGTTGTGCAAATACTAAAATGGATGATTACTAATATAAAATGAAAATGAAGAAAAAATGAGAAAAATATAGAAAACAAGAATTTAGAACCCAAAAACAACAACAACTAACGATACCAACAAAAAGGGGATTAAGAAATGCAATTGATTATAGCTACTTCAATATAGTGCCCCGTCGTACAAAGTTCCCCAGCCAGCCACACCCGTCACCACTCCCTGAAATAATTCGTCGTTTGAATTGGCTTACTATCAACTATTGGGTTGTCTGGATCATCGTTGGACTGACCGATGTCCCTCATTCGTAAGAGTATAATATATCCCTTTAATTCGTAAGAGTATAATATATCCCTTTAATTCGTAAGAGTATAATATATCCCTTTAATTCGTAAGAGTATAATATATCCCTTTAATTCGTAAGAGTATAATATATCCCTTTAATTCGTAAGAGTATAATATATCCTTTTAATTCGTAAGAGTATAATATATCCTTTTAATTGACATCTGGAAACTACAGCTATACAACTAAATGTGCGCTAATATATGGAAACATTGCAGTGCCAGATGTGGGACAAATGTCCCAATTATGAAACTAATCTGATAAGAATATTATTGTATCTTCTTATATCTCGTCGAGGGATATATTAGCCTATGTGGGATTTCAAATGTCTTTGTTATCGTCAAAATATATGTAGTTTAAGTTACACTGCGTGTTACTAAACCATCCAAACGGTAACTGAAAGACATTAATCTGCTGGACTGGTAATCCAGGGATCGCAGGTTAGATCACTCGTCTGACCCTAATAAAATTAACAGTCTTTCAGATGGGACTTTAGACCGAGGTCTCGTGTCGGTGCTGTATACCGTGCACGTAAAAGAACCATAGGAGACTCTGGAATGGGTCTCTGTCTGTATCATTGCACTATCCTCCAACAATCTAAAATGACTAATCTCTTCGGGAGGCGTCGCTCATATGGGCAACCGGTAGCGACGATAAATAAACGTAAAACACACACTGACATTATTGCATAAGAAGTTGTACTGAATGGTGGCCATTTATGTCAAATTAATTTAATATGAAAGTTGATACATGTAGTAATTCCACTTGTTTGACAGTTTAAAGCAAATCATTATTTCACTTAATGATAAAATTGTGACTTGTAATAATAACCTACTATGTTAACCTGTAATAATAACCTACTATATTAACCTGTAACAATAACCTACTATATTAACATGTAATAATAACCTACTATATTAACCTGTAATAATAACCTACTATATCAACCTGCAATAATAACCTACTATATTAATCTGTAACAATAACCTACTATATTAACCTGTAACAATAACCTACTATATCAACATGTAATAATAACCTACTATATTAACATGTAATAATAACCTACTATATTAACCTGTAATAATAACCTACTATATTAACATGTAATAATAACCTACTATATTAACCTGTAATAATAACCTACTATATTAACATGTAATAATAACCTACTATATTAACCTGCAATAATAACCTATTAACATGTAATAATAACCTACTATATTAACCTGCAATAATAACCTACTATATTAACCTGTAACAATAACCTACTATAATAACCTGTAATAATAACCTACTATGTTAACATGTAATAATAACCTACTATATTAACCTGCAATAATAACATACTATATTAACCTGTAATAATAACCTACTATATTAACCTGTAATACTAACCTACTATGTTAACATGTAATAATAACCTACTATATTAACCTGTAATAATAACCTACTATATTAACCTGTAATACTAACCTACTATATAAACATGTAATAATAACCTACTATATTAACCTGTAACAATAACCTACTATATCAACATGTAATAATAACCTACTATATTAACATGTAATAATAACCTACTATATTAACCTGTAATAATAACCTACTATATTAACATGTAATAATAACCTACTATATTAACCTGTAATAATAACCTACTATATTAACATGTAATAATAACCTACTATATTAACCTGCATAAATAACCTATTAACATGTAATAATAACCTACTATATTAACCTGCAATAATAACCTACTATATTAATCTGTAACAATAACCTACTATATCAACATGTAATAATAACCTACTATATTAACATGTAATAATAACCTACTATATTAACCTGTAATAATAACCTACTATATTAACATGTAATAATAACCTACTATATTAACCTGTAATAATAACCTACTATATTAACATGTAATAATAACCTACTATATTAACCTGCAATAATAACCTATTAACATGTAATAATAACCTACTATATTAACCTGCAATAATAACCTACTATATTAACCTGTAACAATAACCTACTATAATAACCTGTAATAATAACCTACTATGTTAACATGTAATAATAACCTACTATATTAACCTGCAATAATAACATACTATATTAACCTGTAATAATAACCTACTATATTAACCTGTAATACTAACCTACTATGTTAACATGTAATAATAACCTACTATATTAACCTGCAATAATAACCTATTATATTAACCTGTAATAATAACCTACTATATTAACCTGTAATACTAACCTACTATATTAACATGTAATAATAACCTACTATATTAACCTGTAACAATAACCTACTATATCAACATGTAATAATAACCTACTATATTAACATGTAATAATAACCTACTATATTAACCTGTAATAATAACCTACTATATTAACATGTAATAATAACCTACTATATTAACCTGTAATAATAACCTACTATATTAACATGTAATAATAATCTACTATATTAACCTGCAATAATAACCTATTAAAATGTAATAATAACCTACTATATTAACCTGCAATAATAACCTACTATATTATCCTGTAACAATAACCTACTATAATAACCTGTAATAATAACGTACTATGTTAACATGTAATAATAACCTACTATATTAACCTGCAATAATAACATATTATATTAACCTGTAATAATAACCTACTATATTAACCTGTAATAATATCCTACTATATCAACATGTAATAATAACCTACTATATTAACCTGTAACAATAACCTACTATATTAACATGTAATAATAACCTACTATATTAACCTGTAATAATATCCTACTATATCAACATGTAATAATAACCTACTATATGAACCTGTAACAATAACCTACTATATTAACATGTAATAATAACCTACTATATTAACCTGTAATAATATCCTACTATATCAACATGTAATAATAACCTACTATATTAACCTGTAACAATAACCTACTATATTAACATGTAATAATAACCTACTATATTAACATGTAATAATAACCTACTATATTAACATGTAATAATAACCTACTATATTGTTTTTTTAACATGTAATAATAACCTACTATATTAACCTGTAATAATAACCTACTATATCAACATGTAATAATAACATACTATATTAACATGTAATAATAACCTACTATGTTAACATGTAATAATAACCTACTATATTAACCTGCAATAATAACCTATTATATTAACCTGAATAATAACTACTATATTAACCTGTAATACTAACCTACTATATAAACATGTAATAATAACCTACTATATAACCTGTAACAATAACCTACTATATCAACATGTAATAATAACTAAATATTAACATGTATAATAACCTACTATATTAACCTGTAATAATAACTACTATATTAACATGTAATAATAACCTACTATTAAACTGTAATAATAACCTACTATATTAACATGTAATAATAACCTACTATATTAACCTGCAATAATAACCTATTAACATGTAATAATAACCTACTATATTAACCTGCAATAATAACCTATTAACATGTAATAATAACCTACTATATTAACCTGCAATAATAACCTATTAACATGTAATAATAACCTACTATATTAACCTGCAATAATAACCTACTATATTAACCTGTAACAATAACCTACTATATTAACCTGCAATAATAACATACTATATTAACCTGTAATAATAACCTACTATATTACCTGTAATACTAACCTACTATGTTAACATGTAATAATAACCTACTATATTAACCTGCAATAATAACCTATTATATTAACCTGTAATAATAACCTACTATATTAACCTGTAATACTAACCTACTATATTAACATGTAATAATAACCTACTATATTAACCTGTAACAATAACCTACTATATCAACATGTAATAATAACCTACTATATTAACATGTAATAATAACCTACTATATTAACCTGTAATAATAACCTACTATATTAACATGTAATAATAACCTACTATATTAACCTGTAATAATAACCTACTATATTAACATGTAATAATAACCTACTATATTAACCTGCAATAATAACCTATTAAAATGTAATAATAACCTACTATATTATCCTGCAATAATAACCTACTATATTATCCTGTAACAATAACCTACTATAATAACCTGTAATAATAACCTACTATGTTAACATGTAATAATAACCTACTATATTAACCTGCAATAATAACATATTATATTAACCTGTAATAATAACCTACTATATTAACCTGTAATAATATCCTACTATATCAACATGTAATAATAACCTACTATATTAACCTGTAACAATAACCTACTATATTAACATGTAATAATAACCTACTATATTAACCTGTAATAATATCCTACT
>CM026403.1:40443724-40477441 GCA_014843695.1 Archivesica marissinica
ATTAACATGTAATAATAACCTACTATATTAACCTGCAATAATAACCTACCATATTAACCTGTAACAATAACCTACTATAATAACCTGTAATAATAACCTACTATGTTAACATGTAATAATAACCTACTATATTAACCTGCAATAATAACATACTATATTAACCTGTAATAATAACCTACTATATTAACCTGTAATAATATCCTACTATATCAACATGTAATAATAACCTACTATATTAACCTGTAACAATAACCTACTATATTAACATGTAATAATAACCTACTATATTAACCTGTAATAATATCCTACTATATCAACATGTAATAATAACCTACTATATGAACCTGTAACAATAACCTACTATATTAACATGTAATCATAACCTACTATATTAACCTGTAATAATATCCTACTATATCAACATGTAATAATAACCTACTATATTAACCTGTAACAATAACCTACTATATTAACATGTAATAATAACCTACTATATTAACATGTAATAATAACCTACTATATTAACATGTAATAATAACCTACTATATTAACATGTAATAATAACCTACTATATTAACCTGTAATAATAACCTACTATATCAACATGTAATAATAACATACTATATTAACATGTATTTTAACACGACCCAGCTAATAACATACATACTTGTAGAGTAAAACCTACCTCGGGTTATTCTGCGATATACCTACCTTGAACTATGCTGCGCGCGCACCGTGTTTTGGCTATTGCATTTATACAATGCGTGTACAGTTTTATGAATGGAAGTCACGTGATGTTTGTAAATACTACCGTGGGAATTCGCGGAAGTGAGCTATTTTTAGAATCAGATAATCTCTTGTCCGTCTTGTTTTTCTGTTAAGTAACGTTTCAGTTACTATTCTGTACAGTTTTATTTGACAAAATAAATAAAATTATTGATCAGTTACAACCTTTTGTTCATTTATGCACTAGATTGATATTTTCCATAACAAATAACGTCATCACCCCTTACGCGGGAGGACATTTCGAAAGCCAAATGCAGCGGAGTATCACGGTGTTTGAAGAAAATACTCCTTTGATTCTCGTCTAAAATTATTAGAAGTAAGTCGTGTTAGAATCGAAATAATAAGTATTAACCGTGGTATACCGCAGAATAACCCGACTTTGAAGTTCTTATGCGTAGAAATATATCACGAAGGCCGAAGAACGACAAACGAAAGGGTTATTCTGCAATATTATGGGAAAGGTTGTCATACGGACATGGTTGTTTGTGGGAAAGGTTGTCATACGGATATGGTGGTTTGTAGGACAGCTTGTTGATAACGGGTTGAAGGTTTACTGTATTCATGACAATGAAATAGAGATACATCTTGTACAATTTACCACAAAAGAAACCAGTGGTATATTGTTCTACACAGAACAAAATGATGTTGTGAAAGCAAATCATTTTTATAATGTAATTGTAATGTTTACAATCAACAATATATTCTTTATCTCAGATGTCGACATGGCAACGCTTACCCCACTACTGGCCCATTGTAACTGAAAATACATTTACACAAATCAGCTGTTATGAAATTCTCATTCTCAGAATTTCATTCTGAAATTATCGTCTGTTTTGCTCCAGAAAATGAATACATTATCTGTGGAGTCATATTGTATATGTGTTAGTGGTGGTAGTGAATATAAATGGGTGAAGTTAGCAGTGAACAATGTACTGCCATTGTTGAAAAAGAAAATTGAATTTTTTATTAAAAATAATAATAATTTTTTATTATTATATTTATTTATTTTTCTCTCGAAAAGGTGCATGTACACTTCATTCACTACTACAATACACCACTCACTGCTGGAATATATACACTGCTCGTACATTTCCCCATTGCTCACTGTCAGCAGTACAGAACTGGAATGAGTCGCTCACTGTTAAATCACACAGCTCATTAGCCTAATTGGCTTGTTTCCGGTTACCCAACGAACCCTTAGACAATTTTCGAAATAAAAATCCAAATTTTATTTTATTAAAAATAAATAAAATATGTATTGTTTATTTTTTTGGGCAGAATTTGCACTTGCACATCATTCACTACTAGAATACACCGCCCACTGCTGGATTACACTACTCACTGCTCACTGCTAGCAGTACAACAGTACACTGGCAGTACACTGCTCATTGCTAACTTCATCCACATTTTGGAAAGTTATTTAAGAAGGCTGTATAACGAATATTGCATGTTCGATCTTTAAGTTTAGCAAAAACATTTAATTATGAAAATGTTAGACAAATAAAGATATTTTATATGTGTATATACATGTTTTCGCAGATGTATCTGTACGTGTTGTCGCAGTCTGTATCTGACCAATGGTATCCTTTGGATGCGTGAAATTTTACACAATTTTCACGGGAATGACTAGATGGTTCACCATGCTCCCAACTTTTAAAGTCCTTGCCAGCTATAACGTGTCTGCTCGTTTCCCACATATAATGCTCTTCCACCTGCATGTCCGTCAAGCTCATCCACCAGCTCTCTAAGATAAATAAATAAAGACACAATTTGAGCTGCCTTGGGTAGCCCATTTAATTTTCATAATATAAATAAAAAATACACGTGTAAACATATACTATACATTACAGTTGAATTACAATAATTTCTAGACAATACCCCATTACACAGTATAATTATACAAATGCAGTAATTTTTAATTTATATGTCGATTGTTCCTAACGGGTGTTTTACGTTTATTTATCGTCGCTACCGGTTGCCCATATGAGCGACGCCTCCTGAAGAGATTAGTCATTTTAGATTTTGGAGGATAGTGCAATGATACAGAAAGAGACCAATTCCAGTCTCCTCTTGTTCTTTTACGTGCACGGTGTACAGCACCGACACGAGACCTCGGTTTAACGTCCTATCTGAAAGACTGTTCATTTTATTAGGGTCAGACGTGGGTTCGATCCCTGGATTACCCAGTCCAGCGGGTTAACACTGGACTACAGATCCGTCTGTGATTGTTCCTAACAGCAGGGACCTAGTAAGATATATGTTCTGCGCATTGTTGGTATACGGACGCATTTGCTCTAAAATGTGTTGTTGACTTTCAATATCAAATGTGGAAAAGATCACATGACTTTCAATTTTATTATCGACAAGAAAAAACGATTTATCTTATGTGCATGTATTAAACTAATTGATTTAATGTTCTGTTTTAATTTTATTTATTTGAAAATTCAATATTCCAACTTTGTCCCGATTCCTAAAATGCGCACGGATGTTTCCAGAATCGCCCTGAGCGTTTTAAGAATTCTTATCTGTGCAACAGTATTGGAATTCCTAAAACGCGCAGAGCGATTCAGGAATCGTCCGTATTCCAACAATGCGCAGATCATATATATGTCTTCCTCTCTACTGGGAAAAATATTAGACTCATTACGAGACCAATTTACCCAACTCATAAATACTAATCCGCACGATGGGATTATTTTGTCTACTACGTGAGTCAGTATGATAGTAAAATTATTTTCATTCATTACACGTCACCAGGCCAATAACAATCGATTGACCTTTCATCCCAAAATGACAATCCGACAGAGAATAAGTATATTAACTATTATATCCCACACTCTTTAAATATTATATTTGTGTTTCGTTTTATATCATTTAGACGTAATAGTGGAACTATGTCGTGAATAATATTGTATTTGTATATAAAATGTGGATACATGAAGAAGAATCCCCCAGCATATTTCTATACATTATTATGCATGATATGATTGTTTATACAACTGCTTTCATTTCAGGTCATTCCCGGAAGCACCACGTGGCTAAATATTTGTTTATGTTATATACCCTCATGTTGTACACATGTACCTGAGAGAATAAACGTATATGTCTGTCTGTCTGTCTGTCTACATCCGAATTTTCGGCTTAAAAAGCCTTTTTCAAGGACAACAAAAACAATCCGGCGATTTCATTTTCTTTAAGATTAGGATAACACATCTTCGGATAAAGAAATAAATAATTAGGGTTAAACGTAGGATAACACACAGCAGTCCACGAGTATTGATAAAACAGTCTTGCCTTTTCCGTCTCCTTTAGCCTTTGATTTGCCGACGAGATACTTGTTTTCTGCTTCACTATTTACTTCCACTAGCATGGCTCCAAGCAACTGACATGACACCTAGAATGAAAGTATGACTCGAATCAACTGGCATGACACCTAGAATGAAAGTATGACTCGAAGCAACTGGCATGACACCTAGAATGAAAGTATGACTCGAAGCAATTGGCATGACACCTAGAATGAAAGTATGACTCGAATCAACTGACATGACACCTAGAATGAAAGTATGACTCGAATCAACTGACATGACACCTAGAATGAAAGTATGACTCCAAGCAACTGACATGACACCTAGAACGAAAGTATGACTCGAATCAACTGACATGACACCTAGAATGAAAGTATGACTCGAATCAACTGACATGACACCTAGAATGAAAGTATGACTCGAATCAACTGGCATGACACCTAGAATGAAAGTATGACTCGAATCAACTGACATGACACCTAGAATGAAAGTATGACTCTAATCAACTGACATGACACCTAGAATGAAAGTATGACTCGAATCAACTGACATGACACCTAGAATGAAAGTATGACTCCAACAACTGACATGACACCTAGAATGAAAGTATGACTCCAAGCAACTGACATGACACCTAGAACGAAAGTATGACTCGAATCAACTGACATGACACCTAGAATGAAAGTATGACTCGAATCAACTGACATGACACCTAGAATGAAAGTATGACTCCAGGCAACTGGCATGACACCTAGAATGAAAGTATGACTCCAGGCAACTGACATGACACCTAGAATGAAAGTATGACTCCAGGCAACTGGCATGACACCTAGAATGAAAGTATGACTCCAGGCAACTGGCATGACACCTAGAATGAAAGTATGACTCGAATCAACTGACATGACACCTAGAATGAAAGTATGACTCGAATCAACTGGCATGACACCTAGAATGAAAGTATGACTCGAATCAACTGACATGACACCTAGAATGAAAGTATGACTCCAGGCAACTGGCATGACACCTAGAATGAAAGCATGACACCAAGCATAGTGCAATGATACAGACAGAGACCATTCCAGAGTCTCCTTCTTTTACGTGCACGGTGTAAAGCACCAACAAGAGACCTCGGTTTAAAGTCCCATTTGAAAGACTGTTACTTTTATTAGGACGAAGAAGAAGAAGAATCGTTTATTAAGACATAAACAGTTTATGGTCTACAAACAAATGAATATAATAATACTAAATACTAACCAATCAATCTTGTATTGCATTTGTAAATCTCTGACATACATTACCCATTTATATATACATATAAGGTATTATTATAAGTATGCTTACTAATTGGAGCTTTTAAATGTTTAATATATTAATAATGTTGATTTTATTGGAGGATAATCTCAAAACATCCTAACAATATAATTCAAGGGATTAGTGCAAAACTACCGCAACCCCTTCACTGTATCCATGTGGTTACACTAGTTTTGCACCAAGCACTTGAATTGACTTAAATTGAAGTGTATGCAGTTAATTGAAGGTTCGTTTAGCTCAAATGTGTAACACAGTATATATTTTCTTAGAATGTGTTAAATTTCTAAACATGCTTTAGGAAATAAGTAAATATCGGTTGAAGAAAAGTTTATATTTTTACATACTATATGCTTTCATACTTCTCACGTACTCATTGACCCAGCTTATGGTCAAAGTGGAAATACTCTGTAAAAACGTTCAAAATTGAAACAGTGCTTCTACCTACATATTGGCAAGGTACACTATCATGTTAACCTTAAACAAAGCGAGCTAAAATATATGTGCATAGTATTATATGTCTAGACCAAGAACCTCATCTCGCAGCTTCATTGCATTCTTCACGTACTTGCATAGGTTATTTAACTCCTTGTTTGCTGTTCTTGTAAAAAGGGTAATTAGTGTATGCATACTCGGTCTTTCATAATAGTAATTTTTAATAAGTGTTTTTCGGAGGTTTACGTATAGTGGACATATAAGGATAAAATGATATTCGTCTTCCACCTCGCTATTATGGCATAGCATACAGGTTCGTTCATGGCGCACTATTCTCTGTCTAGATTAGTGTTTAATCATATTTTATTGCTCGATTAGTTTTTTTACATATATACATGTGAATACAAACATGACAAATTATAGAAAAGCAAACGGGTCGGGCCACAAGTTCTAGCAACATTAGTTACGGCCCTTCCCGACAGATAGTGATTCAAGAGAAATAGCGACTAATGATTTCAAGCATAAATAATGAAATATAGCGAATTTTTTCTCAAATTCCTATTTATGAAAAAAGTACATGTTGTATAATTATAAAAACAAAATAATAAAGAATAAGATAAAGAAAGACGTATGAGATAGGGAGGGAGACAGTGAGAGGCGATGAGGGAGGAGGGAGACAGAGAGAGGCGATGAGGGAGGAGGGAGACAGAGAGAGGCGATGAGGGAGGAGAGAGATTGTGATCGTAGGAGAGAGAATGAAAAAAGGTAATTTTCTAATTACAATGTCCAGCGCTCAAGTCCAGTTCACTGCAGTCAGCCGCCATGTTAGGGCACATATCTATATAAGTTTACTCATAGCGAAATAGCATTCAGATAGAGACCAATGATTATGTGAATCTGTTTGAGTGTTTTATGAATAATTGAACTTCTGTAAAAAGTAGACTGTTTTCATCAGCCGAATAGTCATCCTTACCATATAGTAATGTATGTGTACTCAGAGGGTGATATGCAATGGTAGCTGTAAATAATTGTAGTCTTTGAGCACGGAATAGACAGCAATTAAAGAAGTAGTATTCAGCATCTTCCGTGTGAAAACCACAGTCACATGTGGGACTATCGCGTAAATGATTTCTATAGAGGTCACCATTCAAGTTGCTACAATAATTTCTTATTCGAGCATGGTAAACTGAATATGATCTTTCACCATTAAGGAAATGTTGGGGAACTATCGGAGGTTTAAACTTATCCTTGAGTTTGGATTTGAAAATATTGAGCGTTGCAGAGTTCCTTATGATTGGGTCAAGGTTATTCCAAAGGGCAGTAGAAGCCGGTATAAATGAATTTGAAAAAATGTGTGTACGACGAGCCATTGTGATGTAATAATTTTTATTACGGAGTGGGTATGGTACAGATTCAGAAACGGTAATGGGAATTATATTAGCTAAATATTCTGGTAGATTTCCATGTTTTGCTTTATAAATTGTTATAAGTTTCTGTATGTTACGTCTATTGGTTAGAGACACCCAGCCTATTTCGGTTAATAAACGATCAATAGAAACAGATCTTGTAAGACCAGTAACAATGCGTGCAGCTTCATACTGAATTCTTTCCAAGGATAGTTTTTCGTATTCAGCGCAGCCTGCCCAAATAATTGATGCATATTCTAAAATAGGTCTCATATATGAAATATAAATTTGATTAAGTGTATTACGTTTTACTCTAAACTTTAATGCTCTCATCGAACCAAGAACTCTAGAAGCTGAAGCTATTATATTATTAATGTGAGTATGCCATTTACCATCGGAACTTAAGGTAACACCCAAGTGTTTGTGATTTTCCACGTAATCAAGTTGAATATTGTTAAAATTGAGAACTGGTCTGCGTTCTGACCCCAGGGTAAAAAACATTACTTCTGTTTTATTCGGATTAAAATTCACAAGCCACTGACGGGACCAGTCTGTAATTTTCTGGAGATCACTATTAAGGGTAGTTTCCATGTATGTAATATCAGAAGATGAAACAGCTAGAGAACTGTCATCTGCAAAGAGACGAGTAATGCTGACCAGACTATCTGTCTAGAGTATCTGCCAGTTCCTATTCGCAAATTATGAGCTGAGGTTCTTAGTCTAGCGAGAGGGATCCTGAGACTTCTACTTACTATATTAGTAAGGTACTGTTATATGCCAAAGTCATGCTTTAAGTAATTATAAAAAGAGTTCAAAGATTTATTTGATCTCATATCTGCATGCCATTTCTGTAGGAACTCATCAATTAATCTTTGTTTAACAATTGCAACGAAATAATTTTCGTTAACAATACTAGGATTATTCCAAACATATGCAAAACCGTACCTATCCAATAGTTGTTTAACATTTGTAAACCAATTTGATTTGCCTCCTATAGCATCCTGTGCAGAGCTTCACGCTATTGTTTTTAAAATCAAATTTTTACTTGACAAAATCTTAAACCAATATTTTATTATTCGTACATATCTGTTAATATATAGTGGGTACCTTCCCAGCTTCCCATATACCGCTGCGTTACTGGTACATTGTTTTACGCCTAGTACTTTTTTACAAAATTTCAAGTGCAAACGTTCAATGTTTTGTGATTTACTGAATCCTGCTACTTCACAACCGTAGTATAATATTGAAGAGACGAAGGAGTCGAATAATTGTAATGCAATAATTGGTTTCGTATTGTACCTCGAAAGATTTGCTGTTAATATATTCATAGCTTTTAATCCATTTCCATATAAAACTGTGTCATTTAATATAAAAGTTCCAGTAAAGTTAAATGTGCAACCAAGGTAGTTAAAATCGTTCACTATTTCTATTTCTTCGCCTTTGTATATCCATTTATCACTGCGCTTTAACCCACCACGTTTTCTAAAGACAAGTATTTTAGTCTTCGATTTATTTACCTCAAGGCCCCACTTATCACAATATTGGTCCAACTTATTAAGAGAATCCTGTAAATCCTGTTGCGTTAGACCAATTAAGACCATGTCGTCAGCAAATAGTAATATAATTATACATAAATCATGAATAGACAATCCGCAGTTTAACCTATATTGCAAAAATAGCTCCAGATCTTCAACGAACAGAGAAAACATAATTGGCGAAATTATCTCCCCTTGTCTCAGGCCAACCGATATATCGAAGAATTCAGAAAAGCTGTTACAATGTTTTTAACACACGACTTTACCGAACTGTACATAGACCGAATAATACGTAGTAGTTTTCCTTGTATACCTATGTTATATTTATTACATGTATCGACCCAATATTAGGATAGATAATTCCCAAGCTACCCATAGAACTCCCCGGATAGAAAAATATTGTAGTTATTGTAGGCGTAATGGCCACGGACGAATAGAGTGTTGGGCAGATCCCAATTCACCTAGGTACAGGGGTACTAGAAACCTAGCAAACGGACACCACGTGTCAAACACTACTCATAGTTCAGCCTTTATAACCACTGAGCCAGTGAACTCATGTGAAAATACCGAGATGGTAAATCCATTACTTGCCAAATATACAGGTCAAGCACGCATAAATACTAACACCGCACAAGTGACGTATTTGAGAGATACAGGTGCGACAATTAGTTTATTGTCGGCTACTGATCAGACCGCTGATCATTTAGAATACACAGGTGACCGGGTAACAATCCGCGGTGTCAATTATATCCCTGGTAATTACCCGATAGCAAAGATTAGCGTTGATTGTCCAATCTACCAAGGAACATTGAAGGTGGCTGTATTAAAGCACAGATGCACCGCGGGGTGGATCTTATAATAGGTAACGACTGTGAAACTGCCCCTGTCACTGATTTGATTACCTGTGGCGTGGTTACACGCTCCAATAAGAAAATTATCCCGTTTGATGAAACTGTCACGTCCAACCCAGACTCAGAAAACACGACCGATACAAATCACAATGTCTTACCCTTTCGGAATACAATTGAGATCAATTCCCCCTCTGAGAAAGCCAGTACAGTTAAACCCCAAAATATTCCCTCTATTGACGATTTGAGTCCTGATAAATTATTGCAAGAACAGAATAATGACCCGACCTTAGCACCCCTCTGGGAAATGGCTCAAGAAGGAACACCTATTCGGCAAGGATATTACATCCAGCTCGAACCCCGACTACTTATGAGGAGAGAACAACCTCAAGACACGTCCAAAGTTCGACCCTGGAAAATATATGATCAGGTGGTAGTTCCACGGGGATTCCGTGATCATATAACGGGACTCGCCCATGACAGTTTAAGGACGGGACACCAGGGACCTAGTAAGACCCTGAAGCGCATTAAGCGCCGCTTCTTTTGGCCGGGAATCCGCGCAGATGTTAAACGATTCTGCCATAGCTGTGGGCCGTGCCAGAGAGCGGGTAAGGGACAGAAATCCACTGTAGCCCCATTGAAACCCCTGCCCATTATATCCCAACCATTCAAATTTATATCCGCTGATTTCGTTGGACCCATGAAGAAAACTATAAATGGGAACCAGTATATCTTGAATTTTATTGATCATGCCACTAAATATACAGAATCTGTCCCATGCGCCGCAGCGACTGCTGTTAATGCACAAAAAGCCCTGATCGAGATAATATCTCGACATGGAAAACCCCAGACCCTGTTGACTGACCGAGGAAGCGCTTTCATAGCTGAAACATTCACACGCTTCCTAGCCGAGCACGATATACGTCACTTAACTAGCACGAGTTACAGGCCTAAAACCAACGGATCAATAGAGAAATATAATGGTACATTGAAAACCATGCTTAGAATCCTTGGGGAGAACTCTTTATCGTCTTGGGATGAGATGCTACCCTGGCTATTATTTGAATATAGAAGTGCAGAGCACTCTAGCACAGGATATTCTCCCTTCTACCTTCTATATGGGCGCGAACCTAGAGATAATCTAGATTCCACTTATGATCTCTGGGCTAGAAATGAGCGGGATGAAGGGATCCCCATAAATAACTATGTACAAGAATTATGTCATAGATTAGCTAAAGCGTTACGTGACGCCAGCGAGAATGCCCAACAGGCCGCAGATGGTCGTAAAACAAAGTATGACAGAAGTAAGAAAGCGAAAATGCGTGTATTCCAGCGTGGTGAATTAGTGTTAGTACGATGACCGTTAAAAGGTAATAAGCTGAAGAATGCCCTCCAGGGACCGTATCCGGTACACGAAAAGGTAGCGTCGCATACCTATATTATATACATGCCTGATAAGAGAGTAAAATACCGTGTTATGCATGTACACCAGTTGAAGCCCTGGACAGGTAGGGAGGAGGGTGCAGCTCTAGCTGATAGTAGTCCGGTGTATGAGTCCCAAGACCCTACCCTATTAGATTACCAAGCCCCTACGGACATTGAGAAAGAATTCGATTCTTGCAGTCCTCTTGAATCTGTACCTAAGAAAGCCTGGCCGGATATCAGTCATTTAAACCCAGACCACAGGGACGATATTAGTCAGTTATTTGACCGTTACCCCCGTCTATTCTCTGGACAACTGGGACGTTTCCACGGTGTTACCCATGATATTGATGTGCAAGGTGCTTCACCCGTAGTCCAGCCTTACTACCGCATGTCTCCAGAAAAAAAACAAATATTAAAAACTGAGCTAGATCAAATGTTGGAGTTAGGAATTATCCGCCCTAGCAGAAGCCAGTGGGCCTCTCCCATAATATTGGTACGCAAATCAGACTCAGAATGGCGACCATGTATTGATTATCGGAAAATTAATGACCTGACTCGAGGAGAAGCCTTCCCCCTCCCGAGATTAGACGATCTCATTGATCAGGTCGCAGGTTCGAGTCTGATATCAATTTTAGATCTTAATAAAGGTTACTGGCAGATTCCGCTAACCCCTCGAGCTAGTGAAATTGCAGCGTTCATAACCCCCTGGGGTTTGTTTGAACCATTAACTCTCCCATTTGGTTTAAAAAACGGTGGAGTTACCTTCCAGAGGGCCATAAACGAGATAATCGCTCAATCCCCGACAGAACCCATCCGTGATAGATTTGCCGACGCATATCTGGATGATATTGCTGTTCGATCCAATTTATGGTCACAGCACATAAATCACTTGGATTGGACATTTCATAGACTAGAGGATAGTGGTGTTACTTTGAATCCGAAGAAGTGTAAAATTGGGTCTGGAACAGTCAAGTACTTGGGGGACATGAATTAGGGTCGGGAAAAATCAAACCAATTTCCAGCAAGGTTGAGTGTATTAGTAATATCTCTCCCCCACAGACCAAGAAACAATTACGAGGATATCTGGGATCAGTAGGATTTTACAGGAAATTCATTCCCCAGTTCGCTGAGATCGCCGCTCCCCTGACTGACTTATTAAAGGGCAAGCGATCAGGGAACATCATAACTCAGTGGAGCGATAAACATCAACTTGCTTTCGAATCCTTAAAGAAAGCTTTAACCACTAAACCCATACTGAAGGCCCCTGACTTTAACCAAGAGTTCGAACTCTATACTGATGCTTCCGATTTGGGAATTTCGGCTGTACTGACTCAGACCGTTGACCAAGTACCACACCCAGTAGCATTTTATTCCCGAAAACTTATTCCACGAAAGAAAAACTACTCTACAATAGAGAAGGAATTATTAGCTATAGTGGCCGGTATCGAACATTTTCGCATATATGTAAGCACAAGCAAAACAATAATTAATTCAGATCATAATCCCCTTGTATGGGTAAGTAGGTCGAAAACGTCCAATCAACGCCTCTTAAGATGGGCACTGTGTCTCTCAGAATTTAATCTGACCATTAAACATATCAAAGGGACTCAAAATGTTCTGGCAGACTTTCTCAGTAGAGTTCAATGACTGTGATGTTTGACTTAGTAAATGTACTTGGTATTATTTCAGTTGTTCAGTAAATAGTTATTGCCTCTATGATTAGAATGTTGGTACCTAGCGAAAGAAATGCTATTTTAGGACATATGATGTATTGATATTATGATTGTTTTCTACTGTATATTCAAAGGAATGAAGATTTGTAAATCGGCCGATACCGGGCGATGTCAAACTTCTCCCCGGGTAGGGAGGATTGTGCAAAACCACAATTATTTGCACGAAATGTTTATTATTGTTATATATAAATAGTAATGTATTATATAAATACATTAAACTGTTTCTATATATGGCCAAGTGTTTACCATGTAATATATATATATTTGTTTTATGCACAATCGTCTGCTATTATTTTCGCGCCTAAAATTATCAGTCTCGCTTCGCGCGGGAAATGACTTAAGATTTTAGGCCTAATCTCAGTTTATCGAGTCCGTGGTTGCAGGTGTCCAGTTATGTAATATAAAGGCGACGAACTGGTTTGATGGTGTAATATTAGATAACATAACAGATGTTTTAGGAATTGTTATATCATATAGACACTGATTCAATCGTGTATATAAGAAATGGATTTTATTAACTAAAATCAGAACACTAAAGCCTACCTCCAGGAGAGAGAGTGGCGTGATCTCATTCTATTATATAGAACAGATAAACTGTTTCTATGATACTTAGATATTATGGACATTATAAGAATTATAACTTATAAAGATTTGTCGAATAATTAAATAAAATCGTTCAGCCATAGAAGAAACAGAGAGTTTCGGCGAACCATATCGAAGGTGATTAAAAGTTAATAAATCAGAAACCTTGATTAGATTATAGTGATATTGAGTGATGACGGATTAGAGATACTGGAGTTAATTATACTGTGTAGCGCATAGTCGGCTCACACAATTGGATTGTTAAATAAGCGTTTAATGATACGATGTATATATATATAAATCACTGATTATATATATATGAAGATCTCTGATGCCAATTTAGACAAGATATTATATAGAAGAAATGTAAGACTGTGTTGAGTTATCATTACCACATATATCGAAGAAGAAACCCCCTAGACAACTCCAGCGAGTCTACAATAGGATAGACCCTGGTAAGAGCCGAAGCAACTGAGTCATATACATACAAGAAGAAAAAGGAGAGTTTGCGACACTGCCCATGATTCGGTCAAAATTATTATATGGTTATCAGTCAACAGTTTGATAAATTCCACATCGGATCTCTTGCTCAAACTAAGTCCATTACAGTTCCATACAATGCATTTGAGCTCACCCTCCAAGTGCCCCTACCCTTTACTGACTGCCTTTCCGTCTATATACAAAGTGTCATAGCTGATCCACGATGATTTCCCCTCACGCCTGGCTTCCTTCATTCTATGGACTAGTGATCTATGGATTGTATTGACTTCCGGTGGGAATTGCTCAGTGATATACGCCGGGGTACCCTTGAGCCGGAAGCTGGCCTTGCGCACAGATTCTCTATCCTGGAACAAACTGAACATGCACACAATTCGACGATCCCTTACAAGCGCACCTGAACTCGAACCTGGATTTGTCAATGGCCCCATACGATGCACTCTTTCTAGCTTCATAGTCTCGACTACAGTTTGTGCCAAAGCCAGCTTTTCGACCATGAATGCTCGAATTCTAGCTTCCGTCTGCTCCGGCTTCTCGCTATGATCTTCTGAAATGTTGCCGAAGATGAGATTGTTACGCATCGATTGGGATTGGAGATACGTTATCGACTCCCGTAATGATTGGTTCTCTTTCCGGAGCTGATTTAACCTATCACTGCTGATGCCAGAGGAAAAACTTACGGCATCTAACTTCTCCTCCATATTGCTGAATCGTTCATCCGTGGCCTTGTTCTTATCATGTATTTGTGCCCACATCTTCTGAAGATCCTTGTCAAGGCTATCAACTTTCCGTTCTACCGATTCTAAAGTCAACAATCTCTTATCGATATCAGACACTTTCATATCCAGCTTGGTAAGTAATGCCATTACACCTGAAAGGCTCGGCTGTCCTTGACGTTCCGTTGTATGGCTAGAATCAGCCGTGTTTTCGTTAGTTTTGCTATGTGCACAAGTAGCCATGTTTACACTTTCTCGCGATTGAAGTAGGTCAGAAATACTACTACTAGTATTATTGCTATTGCCTTGCTTTGCACGGGTTTTATGATCACTAGCAATCAAAGTTCGCTCACCTGTGTGTACACACGATCCTGATCTACCTGCTGATATATTTTCTGAGTCTATAAAATTACTCCCAGATTGTGAACTGTCAATAATATCCTTATATAATATTGAATTAGCCTCACTTATAATCCCGCTTATATTTACTTCACTTTGACTCAAATCCTGCTCCCCGCAAGATGAATCCCCGCATCGAAACTGTTTGCTTAGAGTTTGTTCATCATCACTTTCGCTACGTTTCTTCCGTTTTTCGCGAGATTTTTACCCATAACATCCAAACATGGGTTATTTACTAATAAGTTACTTATTTATACACTTTAATAAACATTTTTTAGTCCAAATATCAAGAACTTCCAATAATTTTGAATAATTTATCAGAGCTGAAAAAATGTCGACTTTCCCGCGTAACAAGGTAGACTGGTTCTTCTAAGAAATTAGGGTCAACCACTGGACTACAGATCCGTATGTTCACCTAGAATGAACGCATCATACAAAGTCTAATCAATCTGAAATTGACCAGTTTCCACCTATCAATCAAACTAATCAATAGTCCAATCAGCTATCGTTATTTCACACGTCATCAAGCATGGCTTATCCCCGCCCCATTCACCTTCTAGTGTACCGAATGATCAAATGTTGAAATTTGATTTCATTATATTGAAATGTGCACATTACATTATAGATATTAAATAATTTCATGCATGTATTACAGAATTACTCTAATGATCTTTGCTGGTTACTTAGTTTACATTTTTGTTTATATAAATTCATGTTTAAGTTGTAGCTGTGCATCTGCCTTTTCTCCATTCTTGAATAAACTGGTCACGTATTCCTCCATTCTTGAATATACTGGTAACGTATTCCTCTATTCTTGAATAAACTGGTCACGTATTCCTCCATTCTTGAATAAACTGGTCACGTATTCCTCCATTCTTGAATAAACTGGCCACGTATTCCTCCATTCTTGAATATACTGGTAACGTATTGCTCCATTATTGAATAAACTGGTCACATATTGCTCCATTCTTGAATAAACTGGTCACGTATTCCTCCATTCTTGAATAAACTGGTCACGTATTCCACTATTCTTGAATAAACTGGTCACGTATTCCTCTATTCTTGAATAAACTGGTCACGTATTCCTCCATTCTTGACTAAACTGGTCACGTATTCCTCCATTCTTGAATATACTGGTCACATATTCCTCCATTCTTGAATAAACTGGTCACGTATTCCTCCATTCTTGAATATACTGGTCACGTATTCCTCCATTCTTGAATGTACTGGTCGCATATTCCTCCATTCTTGAATGTACTGGTCGCATATTCCTCCATTCTTGAATGTACTGGTCACTTATTCCTCCAGTCTTGAATGTACTGGTCGCGTATTCCTCCATTCTTGAATAAACTGGTCACGTATTCCTCCAGTCTTGAATGTACTGGTCACGTATTCCTCCATTCTTGAATAAACTGGTCACGTATTCCTCCATTCTTGAATGTACTGGTCACGTATTCCTCCATTCTTGAATAAACTGGTCACGTATTCCTCCATTCTTGAATGTACTGGTCACGTATTCCTCCATTCTTGAATATACTGGTCACGAATTCCTCCATTCTTGAATAAACTGGTCACGTATTCCTCCATTCTTGAATATACTGGTCACATATTCCTCCATTCTTGAATGTACTGGTCACGAATTCCTCCATTCTTGAATAAACTGGTCACGTATTCCTCCATTCTTGAATGTACTCGTCACGTATTCCTCCATTCTTGAATGTACTCGTCACGTATTCCTGAATTCTTGAATAAACTGGTCACGTATTCCTCCGTTCTTGAATATACTGGTCACATATTCCTCCATTCTTGAATGTACTGGTCACGAATTCCTCCATTCTTGAATAAACTGGTCGCGTATTCCTCCATTCATGAATAAACTGGTCACGTATTCCTCCATTCTTGAATAAACTGGTCACGTATTCCTCCATTCTTGAATATACTGGTCACATATTCCTCCAGTCCAGAATAAACTGGTCACGTATTCCTCCATTCTTGAATAAACTGATCACGTATTCTCCTTTTCAACATTGGATTATAATTAACATTATCAGTTACACTTAATCTTACGTCCCTAAATCCAAGATGAATCAATATAATAATATATTATACAAAACTTACATATGCTCCCAACCATGTCTCCTCACCGTTGCTAAAGAAATAGCAATTTCCTGAGTGTCGTTCAAACCCACCTTGACACGCAGTGCTTTCTTTAACAGAAGAGTAACATTGTATATATCACGAAGAATAGCCAACTGTATTCATATTTATGAATAACAAGAACGTAAATGAGTAATTTGAATTAATTTTTACAGATCCACAGGTTACCAACTCCTGATCGAGTTTCTGACGAAGTTTGGTGTGAAAAGCAACCCGTGTTCGATCCTCAGACCGGGAAATATGTGAGATGGTACGATGGTCGCCAGATCGGACAGGTGGGTTTTCTCCTCGTACTCCGGTTTCCTCACACACGAATCACCATATTTACGCTTTCATCCACGCAAACGAGAATAATTAATATAAGTTGTTAAAGCTTGCTTCACAATCATTGTAAAAATAAATAAAGTATAAGCTAAAAGCAGCATTATCATTCAATGAATTAAACAGACTTTATTTACAGAATTTACAGACGGATCTGTAGTCCAGTAGTAAAACGCTGGACTGGTAATCCAGGGATCGCAGGTTCGATCCCCCCTCTGACCCTAATACAATATTAACGGTCTTTCAGGTGGGACGTTAAACCGATGTCTCGTGTCTGTGTTTTAAACCGTGCTTGTAAAAGAACCAGAGGAGACTCTTGAATGGGTCTCTGTCTGTATCACTGCACTATCCTCCAAAATCTAAAATGACTAATATCTGCAGGAGGCGTCGCTCATATGGGCAACAGGCAGCGACGATAAATAAACGTAAAACACAAAAACACAATGAATTAAACCAAACTGTCTATAATTAAAGTCATACCTCTTTTGAAAATGATTGTCACACTGTCTAACAAGGTTGTTATCAGGCAATTGTACGTACGCGTATGAACACCATTATTACCTCAGTGTTTCGGTAAAGAAATGCAACGAAAGACATTTTAAATGCACTATTCTATATGTGTGTGTTTTAAGTTTATTTATCGTAGCTACCGGTTGCCCATATGAGCGACGCCTCCTGAAGAGATTAGTCATTTTAGATATTTGGAGGATAGTGCAATGATACATACAGAGAGAGAGAGAGAGAGAGACCCATTCCAGAGTCTCCTCTGGTTCTTTTACGTGCACGGTGTACAGCACCGACACAATACCTCGGTTTAAAGTCCATCTGAAAGGCTGTTTTATTAGGGTCAGACGGGGGACCTGCGATCCTTGCACTATTCTAGTCTGTTATTGATACATATTAGCTGGAATTTGGCGGAAAGTCGCTCTGCTTTGTTCGCAGCCAGTCATATTCTTGAGGCGGTCGACGGGGAAAATGCTCGAATTTGGCGGACAGTCGCGCTGCTTTGTTCGCAGTCAGTCATATTCTTGAGGCGGTCGACGGGTGTAGCTGCTCGAATTTGGCGAAATGTCGCGCTGCTTTGTTCGCAGCCAGTCATATTCTTCAGGCGGTCGACGGGGGAAACTGCTCGAATTTGGCGAAATGTCGCGCTGCTTTGTTCGCAGCCAGTCATATTCTTGAGGCGGTCGACGGGGGAAACTGCTCGAATTTGGCGAAATGTCGCGCTGCTTTGTTCGCAGCCAGTCATATTCTTGATGCGGTCGACGGGGGAAACTGCTCGAATTTGGCGGAAAGTCGCGCTGCTTTGTTCGCAGCCAGATATATTCTTGAGGCGGTCGACGGGGGAAACTGCTCGAATTTGGCGGAAAGTCGCTCTGCTTTGTTCGCAGCCAGTCATATTCTTGAGGCGGTCGACGGGGGAAACTGCTCGAATTTGGCGGAAAGTCGCCGCGCTGCTTTGTTCACAGCCAGTCATATTCTTTAGGCGGTCGACGGGGGAAACTGCTCGAATTTGGCGGAAAGTCGCGCTGCTTTGTTCGCAGCCAGTCATATTGAGGCGGTCGACGGGGGAAACTGCTCGAATTTGGCGGAAAGTCGCGCTGCTTTGTTCGCAGCCAGTCATATTGAGGCGGTCGACGGGGGAAACTGCTAGAATTTGGCGGACAGTCGCGCTGCTTTGTTCGCAGCCAGTCATATTCTTGAGGCGGTCGACGGGGGAAACTGGTAATATAATCGATGAATATCCCTAAGCAATCAAGTGTCTGAAAACATTATTTTTAAGCTTAATTTTCAGTGTAATAAAATTGTTATTTGGTTTGTTGACCTAGTATACAAGTATATTTTGCAGGTCACGTGTGATATCACACAAGGCTGGTATGATATACTCATACTCTGTCAACAAACCAAATACATTCATGGCGTACATCAATATACAATGTATAACAAGCATTATGTTTATAATCACCCAAAACCGAAAAAGTAAACAAAAATAAATACAAACTATGTATCTACCTCTTGCACAAAGGAGGACAACAGAAATGAAGACGAACAACATTATTGTCCTCAACACTATGCTGACTTCTTCTAAAGTCCAATTTAAATGATATCTGTTTATCTAAAACTGTCATTTAGGTCAAGAGCACAGGGCAGCAAATACATGATAGTCTTTGCACTATAGAAACCAACCCTGAACAGACGGATGTGTAGTCCTGTGGTTAGCACGCTGGACTGGTAATCCAGGGATCGCACTTTGCACTATAGAAACCAACCCTGAACAGACGGAGCTGTAGTCCTGTGGTTAACACGCTGGGCTGGTAATCAAGGAATCGCACTTTGCACTATAGAAACCAACCCTGAACAGACGGATCTGTAGTCCTGTGGTTAGCACGCTGAACTGGTAATCCAGGGATCGCACTTTGCACTATAGAAACCAACCCTGAACAGACGGATCTGTAGTCCTGTTGTTAGCACGCTGGACTGGTAGTCCAGGGATCGCACTTTGCACTATAGAAACCAACCATGAACAGACGGAGCTGTAGTCCTGTGGTTAACACGCTGGACTGGTAATCAAGGGATCGCACTTTGCACTATAGAAACCAACCCTGAACAGACGGAGCTGTAGTCCTGTGGTTAGCACGCTGGACTGGTAATCAAGGGATCGCACTTTGCACTATAGAAACCAACCCTGAACAGACGGAGCTGTAGTCCTGTGGTTAACACGCTGGACTGGTAATCCAGGGATCGCACTTTGCACTATAGAAACCAACCCTGAACAGACGGAGCTGTAGTCCTGTGGTTAACACGCTGGGCTGGTAATCAAGGGATCGCACTTTGCACTATAGAAACCAACCATGAACAGACGGAGCTGTAGTCCTGTGGTTAGCACGCTGGACTGGTAGTCCAGGGATCGCACTTTGCACTATAGAAACCAACCCTGAACAGACGGATCTGTAGTCCTGTGGTTAACACGCTGGACTGGTAATCAAGGGATCGTACTTTGCACTATAGAAACCAACCCTGAAAAGACGGATCTGTAGTCCTGTGGTTAACACGCTGGACTGGTAATCCAGGGATCGCACTTTGCACTATAGAAACCAACCCTGAACAGACGGAGCTGTAGTCCTGTGGTTAGCACGCTGGACTGGTAATCAAGGGATCGCACTTTGCACTATAGAAACCAACCCTGAACAGACGGAACTGTAGTCCTGTGGTTAACACGCTGGATTGGTAATCAAGGGATCGCACTCTGCACTATAGAAACCAACCCTGAACAGACGGAGCTGTAGTCCTGTGGTTAGCACGCTGGACTGGTAATCAAGGGATCGCACTTTGTACTATAGACACCAACCCTGAACAGACGGAGCTGTAGTCCTGTGGTTAGCACGCTGGACTGGTAATCAAGGGATCGCACTTTGTACTATAGACACCAACCCTGAACAGACGGAGCTGTAGTACTGTGGCTAACACGCTGGACTGGTAATCAAGGGATCGCACTTTGTACTATAGACACCAACCCTGAACAGACGGAGCTGTAGTCCTGTGGTTAGCACGCTGGACTGGTAATCAAGGGATCGCACTCTGCACTATAGAAAACAACCCTAAACAGACGGAACTGTAGTCCTGTGGTTAACACGCTGGACTGGTAATCCAGGGATCGCACTTTGCACTATAGAAACCAACCCTGAACAGACGGAGCTGTAGTCCTGTGGTTAACACGCTGGGCTGGTAATCCAGGGATCGCACTTTGCACTATAGAAACCAACCATGAACAGACGGAGCTGTAGTCCTGTGGTTAGCACGCTGGACTGGTAGTCCAGGGATCGCACTTTGCACTATAGAAACCAACCCTGAACAGACGGATCGGTAGTCCTGTGGTTAACACGCTGGACTGGTAATCCAGGGATCGCACTTTGCACTATAGAAACCAACCCTGAACAGACGGAGCTGTAGTCCTGTGGTTAGCACGCTGGACTGGTAATCAAGGGATCGCACTTTGCACTATAGAAACCAACCCTGAACAGACGGAACTGTAGTCCTGTGGTTAACACGCTGGACTGGTAATCAAGGGATCGCACTCTGCACTATAGAAACCAACCCTGAACAGACGGAGCTGTAGTCCTGTGGTTAGCACGCTGGACTGGTAATCAAGGGATCGCACTTTGTACTATAGACACCAACCCTGAACAGACGGAGCTGTAGTCCTGTGGTTAGCACGCTGGACTGGTAATCAAGGGATCGCACTTTGTACTATAGACACCAACCCTGAACAGACGGAGCTGTAGTCCTGTGGTTAGCACGCTGGACTGGTAATCAAGGGATCGCACTCTGCACTATAGAAACCAACCCTGAACAGACGGAACTGTAGTCCTGTGGTTAACACGCTGGACTGGTAATCAAGGGATCGCACTCTGCACTATAGAAACCAACCCTGAACAGACGGAGCTGTAGTCCTGTGGTTAACACGCTGGACTGGTAATCAAGGGATCGCACTTTGTACTATAGACACCAACCCTGAACAGACGGAGCTGTAGTCCTGTGGTTAGCACGCTAGACTGGTAATCAAGGGATCGCACTTTGCACTATAGAAACCAACCCTGATGAACAGACGGATCTGTAGTCCTGTGATTAGCACGCTGGACTGGTAATCCAGGGATCGCACTTTGCACTATAGAAACCAACCCTGAACAGACGGAGCTGTAGTCCTGTGGTTAACACGCTGGACTGGTAATCAAGGGATCGCACTTTGCACTATAGAAACCAACCCTGAACAGACGGAGCTGTAGTCCTGTGGTTAGCACGCTGGACTGGTAATCAAGGGATCCCACTCTGCACTATAGAATCCAACCCTGAACAGACGGAGCTGTAGTCCGGTAGTTAACACGCTGGACTGGTAATCAAGGGATCGCACTTTGCACTATAGAAACCAACCCTGAACAGACGGAGCTGTAGTACTGTGGTTAGCACGCTGGACTGGTAATCAAGGGATCGCACTTTGCACTATAGAAACCAACCCTGAACAGACGGATCTGTAGTCCTGTGGTTAGCACGCTGAACTGGTAATCCAGGGATCGCACTTTGCACTATAGAAACCAACCCTGAACAGACGGATCTGTAGTCCTGTGGTTAGCACGCTGGACTGGTAATCAAGGGATCGCACTTTGCACTATAGATACCAATCCTGAACAGACGGAGCTGTAGTCCTGTGGTTAGCACGCTGGTCTGGTAATCCAGGGATCGCACTTTGCACTATAGAAACCAACCCTGAACAGACGGATCTGTAGTCCTGTGGTTAACACGCTGGACTGATAATCAAGGGATCGCACTTTGCACTATAGAAACCAACCCTGAACAGACGGAGCTGTAGTCCTGTGGTTAGCACGCTGGACTGGTAATCAAGGGATCCCACTCTGCACTATAGAAACCAACCCTGAACAGACGGAGCTGTAGTCCTGTAGTTAACACGCTGGACTGGTAATCAAGGGATCGCACTTTGCACTATAGAAACCAACCCTGAACAGACGGAGCTGTAGTACTGTGGTTAGCACGCTGGACTGGTAATCAAGGGATCGCACTTTGCACTATAGAAACCAACCCTGAACATACGGATCTGTAGTCCTGTGGTTAGCACGCTGAACTGGTAATCCAGGGATCGCACTTTGCACTATAGAAACCAACCCTGAACAGACGGATCTGTAGTCCTGTGGTTAGCACGCTGGACTGGTAATCAAGGGATCGCACTTTGCACTATAGATACCAATCCTGAACAGACGGAGTTGTAGTCCTGTGGTTAGCACGCTGGTCTGGTAATCCAGGGATCGCACTTTGCACTATAGAAACCAACCCTGAACAGACGGATCTGTAGTCCTGTGGTTAACACGCTGGACTGGTAATCAAGGGATCGCACTTTGCACTATAGAAACCAACCCTGAACAGACGGAGCTGTAGTCCTGTGGTTAGCACGCTGGACTGGTAATCAAGGGATCCCACTCTGCACTATAGAATCCAACCCTGAACAGACGGAGCTGTAGTCCGGTAGTTAACACGCTGGACTGGTAATCAAGGGATCGCACTTTGCACTATAGAAACCAACCCTGAACAGACGGAGCTGTAGTACTGTGGTTAGCACGCTGGACTGGTAATCAAGGAATCGCACTTTGCACTATAGAAACCAACCCTGAACAGACGGATCTGTAGTCCTGTGGTTAGCACGCTGAACTGGTAATCCAGGGATCGCACTTTGCACTATAGAAACCAACCCTGAACAGACGTATCTGTAGTCCTGTGGTTAGCACGCTGGACTGGTAATCAAGGGATCGCACTTTGCACTATAGATACCAATCCTGAACAGACGGAGCTGTAGTCCTGTGGTTAGCACGCTGGTCTGGTAATCAAGGGATCGCACTTTGCACTATAGAAACCAACCCTGAACAGACGGATCTGTAGTCCTGTGGTTAGCACGCTGGACTGGTAATCCAGGGATCGCACTTTGCACTATAGAAACCAACCCTGAACAGACGGAGCTGTAGTCCTGTGGTTAGCACGCTGGACTGGTTATCCAGGGATCGCACTTTGCACTATAGAAACCAACCCTGAACAGACGGAGCTGTACTCCTGTGGTTAACACGCTGGACTGGTAATCAAGGGATCGCACTTTGCACTATAGAAACCAACCCTGAACAGACGGAGCTGTAGTCCTGTGGTTAGCACGCTGGACTGGTAATCCAGGGATCGCACTTTGCACTATAGAAACCAACCCTGAACAGACGGAGCTGTAGTCCTGTGGTTAGCACGCTGGACTGGTAATCCAGGGATCGCACTTTGCACTATAGAAACCAACCCTGAACAGACTGAGCTGTAGTCCTGTGGTTAACACGCTGGACTGGTAATCAAGGGATCGCAGTCTCCTCTGGTTCTTTTACGTGCACGGTGTAAAGCACCGACACGAGACCTCGGTTGAAAGTCCCATTCTGAAAGACTGTTAATTTTATTAGGGTCAGACGGGGGATCGAATCTGCGATCCCTGGATTACCAGTCCAACGTGATACCACTACTACCGAAGAGGGTACCCAATCACCCAGGTAACACCAACGTCCACACAGGATGAATGATTGAGACAAACTTTATTTATTTAAATAAATATTACTGTTCATTGTTAGAGCCTTCATTAGACTCTCTGATCCTGGCCGGACAACAGTGATGAGCAGGCTGATCTGGATCTGCGTTGGTCACAACTCTTAAATGGTACTCAAAGTTTACATCAATGTGCGTTTATTGCTAGTGTTTAGAAACGAAGACTTCGAATTGACTTTAAATGAAATATGACCAACAGTAACCTGGGAACAGGCGTCGATATATGTTGCCTGGTCAGTCAAATAAATATATTTTAACACAGAGACTATTAATTTGGCCTTATTGAGTTTCTGATCATGTCATTTTGCCAGAAGTTAAAAAGTGAAAAATCGACAAACTGGCACCCAGGCTAGAGACAGACTGGCACCCGGGCTAGAGACAGACTGGCACCCGGGCTAGAGACAGACTGGCACCCGGGCTAGAGACAGACTGGCACCCGGGCTAGAGACAGACTGGCACCCAGGCTAGAGACAGACTGGCACCCGGGCTAGAGACAGACTGGCACCCGGGCTAGAGACAGACTGGCACCCGGGCTAGAGACAGACTGGCACCCAGGCTAGAGACAGACTGGCACCCGGGCTAGAGACAGACTGGCACCCGGGCTAGAGACAGACTGGCACCCGGGCTAGAGACAGACTGGCACCCGGGCTAGAGACAGACTGGCACCCAGGCTAGAGACAGACTGGCACCCGGGCTAGAGACAGACTGGCACCCGGGCTAGACCAACAGAACAAAGTAGAATATATATGGATATAATGTTTTATTATATAATATGTTATAATGCTTGCATAGTTCCGGTGTTGGTTTTATCCGACAATCGGACCACTGCTGTTGAGACTCCTGGAAAAAGACGGTATACAATATTAACCCATTCAACACCAAGTAACTCACATGGACTGGTCCATGATATTCATAAACCAATAAATGAATCAGAAAATCACATTTGGACAAGTTCATTTATCAAAATGGGTAATTATGTCTAAAAATAGTCATATCACTGGCAAAAAGTGCAGATCCTGATGAGACGGCTCGTCACGAGCCGGCTCATCTGGATCTACACTTTTTGTAAGCCTATTTAGAGGTATGTGGTGTTGAAAGGGTTAATGTAATATGTGTTGTTGGTGTGCATTCATCCATCTATGTTGCCGTTTACATTATATTCATACAATTATATATATTGTAAGTTATTGATATATATGATATACGAATAGGACAAAATGTACATGTGCCCAAAACAGTTATATTTACGTTATTCAATAGACAACAGATGATAGTTTTTAACAATATGAGCATGCGTGAAATGCCCCCATGTGTGGACAGACGGATCTGTAGTCCAGTGGTAACACACTGGATTGGTAATCCAGGGATCGCAGGTTCGATCCCCGTCTGACCCTAATACAATTAACAGTCGTTCAGATGGGTCCGAGGTCTCGTGACGGTGCTGTACACCGTGCACGTAAAAGAAACAGAGGATATTCTGGAATGGGTCTATGTCTGTATCATTGCACAATCCTCCAACAATCTAAAATGACTAATCTCTTCAGGAGACGTTGCTCATATGGGCAACCGGTAGCGACGATAAATAAACGTAAAACACACACGTTGTTGTTACTGCGGTAATGTGATAACAAGCATCGTACACACGCAGTCAGTAACTAAAAGCATTGAGTACCTAGTTTCACAGATGTAATGCTCTGTCCGTGTACAATCGCCGTCAGCCCACTTGTCACCGTGGCTAGGTGAGTAAAACACACAATTTTGATCGCCGACCCCATCCGGCTCATGATGGCCCCAGTTGGTGTATCCCGTATCGGTAAGGGACAGTTGGCTTGTTGCCCACATGTATTTACCCTCTAGTATCTTGTCGTGTAGACTTATCCAGTAGTGTTCATGCCCTAATCAATATACTCAATAACAAAACAAAACCAAAACAAACCAAAACAAAAACAAAACAAAACAAAACAAAACCAAAAACAAAACAAAAACAAAACTCAATATAATCAATATAATCAATATAATCAATATAATCAATATAATCAATATAATCAATATACTCAATATAATCAATATAATCAATATAATCAATATAATCAATATACTCAATATAATCAATATAATCAATATAATCAATATAATCAATATAATCAATATAATCAATATAATCAATATACTCAATATAATCAATATACTCAATATACTCAATATATCAAAACAAAAACATATATCAATATACTCATATAATCAATATATCAATATATCAATATAATCAATATAATCAATATAATCAATATAATCAATATACTCAATATAATCAATATACTCATTATAATCAATATAATCAATATATCAATATAATCAATATACTCAATATACTCATTATAATCAATATACTCAATATAATCAATATAATCAATATAATCAATATACTCAATATACTCAATATAATCAATATACTCAATATACTCAATATACTCATTATAATCAATATACTCAATATACTCAATATAATCAATATAATCCATAATAATGTGTTATAGTTAGTATGGTTAGGTTAGATTGGTGATCAATGTATGGAACTATTTACTCAATAATACAATAACTTCTATAATTCTTTATGTTTGTGTGTGGAAGTCGTGATAGCCCAGTGGATGCGCGTTCGCTTCAGGTGCGAACGGTCCGGAGTTCGAGCCCCGCTAGAGCCATTACGATTGTGCCCTTAGGCAAGGCATTTAAATTTCACATTGCCTCTTCTCTCTCCCTCGTGGCGATGGATTCAATCAGGAATGAGGTCTCGAGAGTGATTAATATAAGTTGAAATAACTTGTTTCGCAATCGAGCTAAAATAAATGTGCATAAACTAATTCTTGAGCATATATCTAGAATAGATTTCACGTATTTTCATTGTTAAATATATTATTCTCCTGTCTATTGTATATCAACCAATTGATAGGGAGAATAACTATATACGTTTTCTTTCTTTCTAAACCCTTCCAGTCTACTGTTGTTAAAATATATAAATTGTTAAATATATTATTCTCCTATCTATTGCATATCAACCAATTGATAGGGAGAATAACTATATACGTTTTCTTTCGTTTTTATCCCTTCCAGTCTACTGCTGTTAACTTATATATAAAATGTTCATTTCTTGATTACATGTAAAACTACTGAAGTAAATAATGTTTAAACTAACCTGCCATACCCGTGCCAGCAAAATAATGAAACAACCCCAACCCCCCAAAAAAACAACCCACCCCCACAAAAAAAAACAACCCAACCCCCACAAAAAAAACAACCCCAACCCCCAAAAAAAAACAACCCCAACCCCCACAAAATAATGTTTAAACTAACCTGCCATACCCGTGCCAGCAAAATAATGAATCAACGAGTAAGTACTAATGCTAGAAATGGAACACCAATGAGGGACATCGGTCAGTTATTGCCCCTGAATATTCCCTAAAAGTAGATAGATCCTATTGAGTGTTTTCCTCTGATTTTATCGTTGTTTCCTTTGCACAACATGCTAGCAATTTTATACCACTATTAATTCTTATGATTATTAAATAACTATATCTCAACAGATCTCCCACAGTATATGCAATGGGTACTAATTGTAAAACAATTTTATCAGTTAATTAACACGTTTTTGATAAAATCACATTTATAATACCGCAACATCTGGTTAGGGAACAACAGTAAAAACAATGGAGTGTAACTAAAAGGACCTATTCACATATTGGAATAAATCAGACTTTATCTGCCAAGGGAGGTAATAGAAAATTACAGAGGACTTATTAAATTCACCGGAATACCTCCATTCGGGTTGAGTTTAGAAGAAATGTATGCATTTTCATTGTCGTTGCTTATTTCCACCAGCATGCCATCTGCAGATAGTAGCTTGCACGATACCTTCAAGATATATAAACAATACATAGTGTGGCTGTCCGATTAGCGCAGTGGTTAGCGCGTTCGCTTCTCACCAATGCAACACGGGTTCGAGGATCTGACAGACCGATAAGTATGTGAGATAGTACGGTGGTCGCCAGATCGGACAGATGGGGTTTCTCCGGGTTTCCTCCAACACGAATGACCACATATACGCTTTCATCTGCGCCAACGATAGTCTGCGCCAACGATTCATCTGCGCCAACGATAGAGTTGTTAAAGCTTGTTTCGCAATCGTTAAATAAATAAAGTGTACACTTGTTTTTAATATATATTGTATTGACTAGTTACGCATGGAAATGATGATTTTATTCAAATTATTGTTTAGCTCGATTGCGAAACGTGTTTAGCAAGCATTAGTTTACACGTTCTGGATACCTCACACCATGGAATCCACCATGGCGAGGAGACAAAGGGGTATGCAGTGTTTGCCTAATTGCATCACTACCGCCATATATCTGACAGTGCTCGACACCTCAGCCCCTCGGTATTGAGGCGGACTTCCTACCCATTATATCACCACCATATTTCTGACAGTGCTCGACACCCCAGCCCCTCGGTATTGAGGCGGACATCCTACCCATTACAGCACCACTACCGCCATATATCTGGCAGTGCTGCAACTCTCAGCCCCTCGGTATTGAGGCGGACTTCCTACCCATTACATCACCACAACCACCATATTTCTGACAGTGCTCGACATCTCAGCCCCTCGGTATTGAGGCGGACTTCCTACCCATTACATCACCACAACCACCATATTTCTGACAGTGCTCGACACCTCAGCCCCTCGGTATTGAGGCGGACATCCTACCCATTACATCACCACAACCACTATATAATATATCTGACAGTGCTCGACATCGCAGCCCCTCGGTATTGAGGCGGACATCCTACCCATTACATCACCACAACCACCATATTTCTGACAGTGCTCGACACCTCAGCCCCTCGGTATTGAGGCGGACATCCTACCCATTACATCACCACAACCACTATATAATATATCTGACAGTGCTCGACATCGCAGCCCCTCGGTATTGAGGCGGACATCCTACCCATTACATCACCACAACCACCATACTTCTGACAGTGCTCGACACCATACCCTTGGTATTGAGGCGGACATCCTACCCCCATTACGCAACGGCGGCTCTGAATAACATTAATGATTATCAATGAACAAACACACTTTGTCCTAGTTTACAGTGATATATGGTGAGTCAATCCTGTGTTAGTGGTCACCTCCATTAAGCCGCCAACCTGTATTAGGCAGTCAGTTTCCAGATTCTCAATATGTTGTTTTATTATACATTTACAATCTATTAAGCAGCCACCTGCGAGAAGCAGCCACTTTCTGTGATTCCCGTGCCTGTCTGCTTACTACAGGTTTAACTGTAGTGTTTAAATGCACGATTATTCCGTGCATCTCGGATAGCATAAATAGTGGAGTGTAGATAATTAAGCATGGTATATATGGAAAAATATGATTACTTTTGACGGGTGTTGGTCGGCTGTGCTAGATCACGTGCCAGTCTGTTACATGAAATGTGATTGGTGGACCTAACTTAGTTGATTTTTATGATGCCATGTTAAATTGAGTGACATTGTAATTTCATCTTAAAAGATGTTATGCAATCTGAGTTTAGTCAAGCCCATTAAATGCAAGACAGATCACTTTACAGAGTAATATTGTGTTATCTGCTATAAAAGAGACTGAAGACATGTTAGTCGCCATCAAACCTTAGAGGATAAAAACAGGTACGTCCATGATATATGTCAGCATGTACGAGCAACAACCAAATAATGTTACACCATGTATTTAGGCTCCCTTCTCACCATTGAAACTCACGTTCGATCCTTGACTTGTATGTGAGATAGTACAGTGGTCGCCAGGTCGGATATGTGGGCTTACTCCGGATAGTCCGGTTTATTCCCACACGAATGACAACATGATTACATGTATACGCTTGCATCACGCCAACAAGAGGGATTTAGATTAACATAAGTTATTAAAACGTGTTTAGTTTATACAAATATAGTTCAGCTCTATTGCGAAACAAGTTCTTACAACTTATACGAATCAATCTCGATACCTCATTCCTGATATAATCCATCGCCACGAGGGAGAGAGAAGAGGCAAGGTGGAAAATAAATGCCTTGCCTAAGGTTACAATCGTAACGGCTTCATCGGGGCTCGAACTCCGGATCGTTCGCACCTGGAGCGAACGCGCTACCACTGCGCTATCACGAAAACTTGTTTCACAATCGTAATGCATAATTAATGTTTAATTTTTTCTATGCGGCATTATATATATATATGATACAATGAAAGTACATACATAGGCCCCTGTCCAGCTCTCACGTCCGCTACTGAACATGTAACAGGATCCCTCAAAACCATAATACCCATCCGGACAATTAGTACAAATTGTTCCTGTCGTGGAATAAAAGAAGAACGCATTTGCATTCTATACAGTATTAATATTAATCGTCTCCAATTGTATAGCTAATATAAAACAGCTTTGGTCATTCAATGCAATGGGATTCGAACATACAACTGTGAAAGTGATTTCAAGTCAACGAGCTTAATCACACGCCCACAGTGGACTACCATCGGGGTATGAACTACATTGGGCGTGTTTAAAGTATGTAGAGACCGAAGGCTGACTTTAAACACGCCCAATGCAGTTCATACCAAAGTTATGTTATATGTTATATTTCGGGGTTTACGCCTGCATCAGCACCATTTCGGGCTATATCGCCGGCGTCAGTGTTACCTAACCACCCCTTTCCTGATGCTCCACACGGTTACCAGTACTTGGGTGCACCAACCTCCGTAGGAAACTGCCAACTTTTTCATATAAATGAGACACGGCCTGAGCGGGGCTCGAACCCGTGACCATCAGTGATGATAGGTTACAGTGGTATACAATTCAGCGACCGTAACCACTCGACCACGGAGGCGGATACACATTCATACCAATGTGCAAGCGAGACAATGTTGCCAAATTATGATAGCGTATCGTAGTCCGTATTGATATTATTGGCGACAGATTTAGATTTTTTCGTTTTCTTTTTGGTTTTTAAGAACACTATGATACACTACTATATGCTTGACATTATACATAAAACATTTTTACACCATTCGAAGCAAGTTTAAAAATGACGCCCCGTCACTATCAATTATGTATAGTGTCAAACCTATAGTGTATCATAGTGTTCTTAAAAACCAAAAAGAAAAAAGTTTCTTAGTTTTGTGGTTTTGAACCCGCAAACATTTGCCCAGACCCAAAGCGTCTGTGATATTACCGTATTAACGACAAGCTACTTCCACAGCCCACGTTATATATATAGAGAATATTAGGTTACTGTCTTATAAATTTTAATTTATTAGGCGAGTCGGAGAAAAAATACAAGGCGAGGCTCTGCCTTGTATTTTTTCGGAGACGAGCCTAATAAATTAAAATTTATAAGACAGTAACCTAATATCCTATTTATCCTACATTCTGAGTGTGCACCCGACACAAAAACAAACAAACTACCCATGACAGCTTACAAACTCGCTACGCACTTGGTAATATGTTGCGCATTGATATTTCTATTTATAGATAAATTTATAATGACATTGCTCTGACAAAAGTATTGTCCAGAGGGTCTCATCGAGTTCTGTTTCATTCATCCCCAGACAACCTAAAAGTTGCCTTACAACGGACTTTCTCTTGGGAAGCATTTTTCCAACTCCAGCTGACACCCATGTGCGACCGACGGGCCTTTGTTTATTTACAAACCGTAATATGGGTCATAAAAGTAGTCCGTCACGAAAGCTTTATTAGGCACTGACTAATAAAGCAAAATTATTAGGCAGGCCGTTTAAGTACGTTATTTCGCATGCAGGTAGGATAAATGTAAGTATTAGCGTTAATTTTATCATAAAGTATAGTTTCGCTAATTAAACTCCAACAAGAAACATTACCTTTAACCAGCAGTATTGCAACAATTAGTAGAAGATGATACATAGTCCCCATACTGCTGTATTCCGGTGCCCGTTCTGCCTTGTATGTCATGTATAATGAATCGTGTTCACACAATTCACCTTATCTCGGCAGCATGTACTTGTGGTATTTATAGGCGAGTTTAGTAACGAGTTTTAGGCACTATTTAGAAAGGTATAATCTGCATTTATATTCAGATACAATTGTTTCACGATGCACCATCGATGTATGTATACTTGAGGACATAGAAAACGCACACTTCGGATAAGTGTGTTTTTACATGAAAAACAATAACTATATATAAATACATAGTTTTAAACATTTTGGAATATTTTTAGTTGTTCAGTTTGTGTTTTGTAATAAAGTATTGACATGTCTTTAATTGAATCCCTCGTATTTCGTTTTCATGTAATAATAATCATATAATGTAGGTGTGCGCTTTCTATGTCCTCTAGTATATAATGTAGGTGTGCGCTTTCTATGTCCTCTAGTATATAATGTAGGTGTGCGTTTTCTATGTCCTCTAGTATATAATGTAGGTGTGCGTTTTCTATGTCCTCTAGTATATAATGTTAGGTGTGCGTTTTCTATTCCTCTATTTATCTAATGTAGTGTGGCGCTTTCTAGTCCTCTAGTATAATGAGGTAGGTGTGCGCTTTCCCTATGTCTCTATTATATATGTAACTGCGTGCGCTTTCTATGTCCTCTATATATAAGGTATGTTGTCGCTTCCTATGTCCCTAGTATATAATGTAGGTGTGTCGTTTTTCTATGCTCTAGTATATATGTCGGTGTGGTGCTTTCATGGCATCTAGTATTAATGTAGTGTTCTTTTCTTTCTAGGTCCTCTAGTATATAATGTAGGTGTGCGCATTCTATGTCCTCTAGTATATAATGTAGGTGTGCGTTTTCTATGTCATCTAGTAGATAATGTAGGTGTGTGTTTTCTATGCCCTCTAGTATATAATGTAGGTGTGCATTTTCTATGTCCTCTAGTATATAATGTAGGTGTGCGCTTTCTATGTCCTCTAGTATATAATGTAGGTGTGCGCTTTCTATGTCCTCTAGTATATAATGTATGCGTGCGCTTTCTATGTCCTCTAGTATATAAGGTAGGTGTGCGCTTTCTATGTCCTCTAGTATATAATGTAGGTGTGCGTTTTCTATGTCCTCTAGTATATAATGTAGGTGT
>CM026403.1:40478441-40505598 GCA_014843695.1 Archivesica marissinica
AACCCTCTGTATATCCAACCCTCTGTATATCCAACCCTCTGTATATCCAACCCTCTGTATGTCCAACCCTCTGTATATCCAACCCTCTGTATATCCAACCCTCTGTATATCCAACCCTCTGTATGTCCAACCCTCTGTATGTCCAACCCTCTGTATATCCAACCCTCTGTATGTCCAACCCTCTGTATGTCCAACCCTCTGTATATCCAACCCTCTGTATATCCAACCCTCTGTATGTCCAACCCTCTGTATATCCAACCCTCTGTATATCCAACCCTCTGTATGTCCAACCCTCTGTATATCCAACCCTCTGTATATCCAACCCTCTGTATATCCAACCCTCTGTATATCCAACCCTCTGTATATCCAACCCTCTGTATATCCAACCCTCTGTATATCCAACCCTCTGTATGTCCAACCCTCTGTATATCCAACCCTCTGTATATCCAACCCTCTGTATATCCAACCCTCTGTATATCCAACCCTCTGTATGTCCAACCCTCTGTATATCCAACCCTCTGTATATCCAACCCTCTGTATATCCAACCCTCTGTATATCCAACCCTCTGTATATCCAACCCTCTGTATGTCCAACCCTCTGTATATCCAACCCTCTGTATATCCAACCCTCTGTATATCCAACCCTCTGTATGTCCAACCCTCTGTATATCCAACCCTCTGTATATCCAACCCTCTGTATATCCAACCCTCTGTATGTCCAACCCTCTGTATATCCAACCCTCTGTATATCCAACCCTCTGTATATCCAACCCTCTGTATATCCAACCCTCTGTATGTCCAACCCTCTGTATATCCAACCCTCTGTATATCCAACCCTCTGTATATCCAACCCTCTGTATGTCCAACCCTCTGTATATCCAACCCTCTGTATATCCAACCCTCTGTATGTCCAACCCTCTGTATATCCAACCCTCTGTATATCCAACCCTCTGTATGTCCAACCCTCTGTATATCCAACCCTCTGTACATCCAACCCTCTGTATATCCAACCCTCTGTATGTCCAACCCTCTGTATATCCAACCCTCTGTATATCCAACCCTCTGTATATCCAACCCTCTGTATGTCCAACCCTCTGTATATCCAACCCTCTGTATATCCAACCCTCTGTATATCCAACCCTCTGTATGTCCAACCCTCTGTATATCCAACCCTCTGTATATCCAACCCTCTGTATGTCCAACCCTCTGTATATCCAACCCTCTGTATGTCCAACCCTCTGTATATCCAACCCTCTGTATATCCAACCCTCTGTATATCCAACCCTCTGTATGTCCAACCCTCTGTATGTCCAACCCTCTGTATATCCAACCCTCTGTATATCCAACCCTCTGTATATCCAACCCTCTGTATGTCCAACCCTCTGTATATCCAACCCTCTGTATATCCAACCCTCTGTATATCCAACCCTCTGTATATCCAACCCTCTGTATATCCAACCCTCTGTATGTCCAACCCTCTGTATATCCAACCCTCTGTATATCCAACCCTCTGTATATCCAACCCTCTGTATGTCCAACCCTCTGTATATCCAACCCTCTGTATATCCAACCCTCTGTATATCCAACCCTCTGTATGTCCAACCCTCTGTATATCCAACCCTCTGTATATCCAACCCTCTGTATGTCCAACCCTCTGTATGTCCAACCCTCTGTATATCCAACCCTCTGTATGTCCAACCCTCTGTATATCCAACCCTCTGTATATCCAACCCTCTGTATATCCAACCCTCTGTATATCCAACCCTCTGTATATCCAACCCTCTGTATATCCAACCCTCTGTATATCCAACCCTCTGTATATCCAACCCTCTGTATGTCCAACCCTCTGTATATCCAACCCTCTGTATATCCAACCCTCTGTATGTCCAACCCTCTGTATGTCCAACCCTCTGTATATCCAACCCTCTGTATATCCAACCCTCTGTATATCCAACCCTCTGTATATCCAACCCTGTATATCCAACCCTCTGTATATCCAACCCTCTGTATGTCCAACCCTCTGTATATCCAACCCTGTATATCCAACCCTCTGTATATCCAACCCTGTATATCCAACCCTCTGTATATCCAACCCTCTGTATGTCCAACCCTCTGTATATCCAACCCTCTGTATATCCAACCCTCTGTATGTCCAACCCTCTGTATGTCCAACCCTCTGTATATCCAACCCTCTGTAATCCAAACCACCCTCGTATATCCAACCCACCCTCTGTATATCCAACCCTCTGTACACCCTCTGTATGTCCAACCCTCTGTATATCCAACCCTCTGTATATCCAACCCTCTGTATATCCAACCCTCTGTATGTCCAACCCTCTGTATATCCAACCCTCTGTATATCCAACCCTCTGTATATCCAACCCTCTGTATGTCCAACCCTCTGTATATCCAACCCTCTGTATATCCAACCCTCTGTATATCCAACCCTCTGTATATCCAACCCTCTGTATATCCAACCCTCTGTATGTCCAACCCTCTGTATATCCAACCCTCTGTATGTCCAACCCTCTGTATATCCAACCCTCTGTATGTCCAACCCTCTGTATATCCAACCCTCTGTATATCCAACCCTCTGTATGTCCAACCCTCTGTATATCCAACCCTCTGTATATCCAACCCTCTGTATATCCAACCCTCTGTATGTCCAACCCTCTGTATATCCAACCCTCTGTATATCCAACCCTCTGTATATCCAACCCTCTGTATGTCCAACCCTCTGTATATCCAACCCTCTGTATATCCAACCCTCTGTATATCCAACCCTCTGTATATCCAACCCTCTGTATGTCCAACCCTCTGTATGTCCAACCCTCTGTATATCCAACCCTCTGTATATCCAACCCTCTGTACATCCAACCCTCTGTATGTCCAACCCTCTGTATATCCAACCCTCTGTATATCCAACCCTCTGTATATCCAACCCTCTGTATGTCCAACCCTCTGTATATCCAACCCTCTGTATATCCAACCCTCTGTATGTCCAACCCTCTGTATGTCCAACCCTCTGTATATCCAACCCTCTGTATGTCCAACCCTCTGTACATCCAACCCTCTGTACATCCAACTATCTGTATATCCAACCCTCTGTACATCCAACCCTCTGTATATCCAACCCTCTGTATATCCAACCCTCTGTATATCCAACCCTCTGTATATCCAACCCTCTGTATGTCCAACCCTCTGTATATCCAACCCTCTGTATATCCAACCCTCTGTATGTCCAACCCTCTGTATGTCCAACCCTCTGTATGTCCAACCCTCTGTATATCCAACCCTCTGTATATCCAACCCTCTGTATATCCAACCTTGTACATCCAACCCTCTGTATATCCAACCCTGTACATCCAACCCTCTGTATATCCAACCCTCTGTATGTCCAACCCTCTGTATATCCAACCCTGTACATCCAACCCTCTGTATATCCAACCCTGTACATCCAACCCTCTGTATATCCAACCCTCTGTATGTCCAACCCTCTGTATATCCAACCCTATGTATATCCAGCCCTCTGTATGTACAACCCTATGTATGCCTAACCCTCTGTATATCCAACCCTCTGTCAGGTGTGCGTTTTCTATGCCCTCTAGAATATCCAACCCTTTGTCAGGTGTGCGTTTTCTATGCCCTCTAGTATGTCCAACCCTTTGTCAGGTGTGCGTTTTCTATGCCCTCTAGTATATCCAACCCTTTGTCAGGTGTGCGTTTTCTATGCCCTCTAGTATGTCCAACCCTCTGTCAGGTGTGCGTTTTCTATGCCCTCTAGTATGTCCAACCCTCTGTCAGGTGTGCGCTTTCAATGCCCTCTAGTATATCCAACCCTCTGTCAGGTGTGCGTTTTCTATGCCCTCTAGTATATCCAACCCTCTGTCAGGTGTGCGTTTTCTATCCCCTCTAGTATATCCAACCCTCTGTCAGGTGTGCGTTTTTTATTCCCTCTAGTATATCCAACCCTCTGTCAGGTGTGCGTTTTCTATTCCCTCTAGTATATCCAATCATCTGTCAGGTGTGCGTTTTCTATGCCCTCTAGTATAATAGTGATGGCGTTATTCAAAACAAGCTTAAAGCAAATAAATTAGCCGGATTTCTGTTTAAAACTTCATTGAAAAGGGCTTTTTAAGCCGAAACATATTGGATATAGAGAATACAACACAATTATATATATTATGATTATTTAAATGTTTTATTTGCAGAGAATCACTATAATGGTTAATACAGGCGTTAGAATGACGTTCGGAGGGAAGAATCAACCAGGCATGATCTGTCATTTACACTCAATTAACGTGTTTGACGACAAAAGAAATCCAGAGTATTTCCCACCATTATTTAAAGTACTAACTGAATGTACAGATCTTCCGGCTGAGAGGTTAGTGTGTATAGTTCAAAGTTCATCATTTGTGGCTATAAATGTACTTATGCTATTTAATAGTTCAAACTTCACCGTTTGTGGCTATAAATGTACTTATGCTATTTAATAGTTCAAACTTCATCATGTGTGGCTATACATGTACTTATGCTATTTAATAGTTCAAACTTCATTATGTGTGGCTATACATGTACTTATGCTATTTAATAGTTCAAACTTCATCATTTGTGGCTATAAATGTAATTATGCTATTTAATAGTTCAAACTTCATCATTTGTGGCTATAAAGGTACTTATGCTATTTAATAGTTTAAACTTCATCATTTGTGGCTATAAATGTACTTATGCTATTTAATAGTTTAAACTTCATCATTTGTGGCTATAAATGTAATTATGCTATTTAATAGTTCAAACTTCATCATTTGTGGCTATAAATGTACTTATGCTATTTAATAGTTTAAACTTCATCATTTGTGGCTATAAATGTACTTATGCTATTTAATAGTTCAAACTTCATCATTTGTGGCTATAAATGTACTTATGCTATTTAATAGTTTAAACTTCATCATTTGTGGCTATAAATGTACTTATGCTATTTAATAGTTCAAACTTCATCATTTGTGGCTATAAATGTACTTATGCTCTTTAATAGTTCAAACTTCATCATTTGTGGCTATAAATGTACTTATGCTATTTAATAGTTCAAACTTCATCATTTGTGGCTATAAATGTACTTATGCTCTTTAATAGTTCAAACTTCATCATGTGCGGCTATAAATGTACTTATGCTATTTAATGCCAATACACTTTATGTTATGTCTTATACAGTTCACGGAGTTCAGTGTGGTGCTGCATGATTCCGTACTATGTACAAGTCTGATAATAAAATGTTGTTCTGTTCTACTTCTTTCAGTATTACAATAGTACTGGTAGATATACCTGCACATACGGCCATGAACGGCGGTGCGCTCCCACATACATAGCGAACTGGAACTATCAAAACAGTAATGGTGTTACAGTGTATGCACTTTGCATAATTTGTTGTACATTCTAAGGAAGAGAATTAAAGTTGAGAACCTTCATTGTATTGTGTTGTTGTATGTATAGTCATGCTGTGACAAAACAAACGTTTTTAGGAAATCTTTCTTATATGCAGGGTCACACTTGTGGAATTCCCTCCCTTATCACATCAAAACAGCACATTCTGATCCACACTTCAAAGCTTTATATATCAGGTGGTGCAAAGAACAGACCAATAACCTAATAAACTGATAATATACAATTATACATGAATATAAGTATTAGTTCTTGCAGCTTATAGCTTATTTCCTATGAAAGTTATACTGGTTACTGTTTGCATGTTTCATATATTTTAATTTGTTGAGGGCCTCATGGTAGATTGACTTACTTGTTCAAATGAGTTCTCTCGTTAAGTAAAGTCTATGCATAAGTCTTTATTATTATAATTATTATTATAAACATTTATTTTATATCACATCTGCTTTTGGACACTAACTCTCATCGGTTCGGACGTTGGCACCTGGTTGAGTAGACAACTGTACATGTTCCCGCTCAATGGAACATTTGGAAACTTCCTTTATTAATAGTGTTGTCATTCGAGTGTTGTTTTGATTGCCTCGTTCTATGTCCTGACAGTGTTGTTTCGATTGCCTCGTTCTATGTCCTGACAGTGTTGTTTCGATTTCCTCGTTCTATGTCCTGACAGTGTTGTTTCGATTGCCTCGTTCTATGTCCTGACAGTGTTGTTTCGATTGCCTCGTTCTATGTCCTGACAGTGTTGTTTCGATTGCCTCGTTCTATGTCCTGACATTGTTGTTTTGATTGCCGCGTTCTATGTCCTGACAGTGTTGTTTCGATTGCCTCGTTCTATGTCCTGGCAGTGTTGTTTCGATTGCCTCGTTCTATGTCTTGACAGTGTTGTTTCGATTGCCTCGTTCTATGTCCTGACAGTGTTGTTTCGATTGCCTCGTTCTATGTCCTGACATTGTTGTTTTGATTGCCGTGTTCTATGTCCTGACAGTGTTGTTTCGATTGCCTCGTTCTATGTCCTGACATTGTTGTTTTGATTGCCGCGTTCTATGTCCTGACAGTGTTGTTTCGATTGCCTCGTTCTATGTCCTGGCAGTGTTGTTTCGATTGCCTCGTTCTATGTCTTGACAGTGTTGTTTCGATTGCCTCGTTCTATGTCCTGACAGTGTTGTTTCGATTGCCTCGTTCTATGTCCTGACATTGTTGTTTTGATTGCCGTGTTCTATGTCCTGACAGTGTTGTTTCGATTGCCTCGTTCTATGTCCTGGCAGTGTTGTTTCGATTGCCTCGTTCTATGTCCTGACAGTGTTGTTTCGATTGCCTCGTTCTATGTCCTGACAGTGTTGTTTCGATTGCCTCGTTCTATGTCCTGACAGTGTTGTTTCGATTACCTCGTTCTATGTCCTGACAGTGTTGTTTCGATTTCCTCGTTCTATGTCCTGACAGTGTTGTTTCGATTGCCTCGTTCTATGTCCTGACATTGTTGCTTCGATTGCCTCGTTCTATGTCCTGACAGTGTTGTTTCGATTGCCTCGTTCTATGTCCTGACAGTGTTGTTTCGATTGCCTCGTTCTATGTCCTGACAGTGTTGTTTCGATTGCCTCGTTCTATGTCCTGACAGTGTTGTTTCGATTTCCTCATTCTATGTCCTGACAGTGTTGTTTCGATTGCCTCGTTCTATGTCCTGGCAGTGTTGTTTCGATTGCCTCGTTCTATGACCTGACAGGGTCCTCCGTGACCCAGTCGTTACGGTTGTTGAATTCAAGCCAATTGCCCATGACCACGGTAAGTTCGAGTCGCACTGAACGTGTTGAATTATTTCATGCGAGGAAGCTATTCAACTGGCTTGCAGAAAGTGTGTGGTTCTATCTGGGTGTCCAGACTGAAATACTGCTCGGGTGGACACCCGGATTTGTCCTCCACCAGTAACAGCTGGATCGTTGCCATACGACCTAAGCTGTTGGTGCGAACTTAAATCCCCAAAACCAACACATCAATTTAAGCTGATTTCATACATATTTTGAAGATACCCCTGTAAGTCGTATCTGCATATTGTTATAAAGATTTATTGTCATCAATTGTCTCATTCCCCTTTTCTACTCTCCTAGCTAATTCCATATATCATCATAGGCGCTTGCCCTGCCCCTCCCCCACATCCTGTTATGTTAAGTATATTCCACAGGCACATGTTACAACCCCAAACAGTCAAAATACATTGTAATATCAGCATGAAATCCGACATTTTTTGACCAAACACTACTTAATATTCCGATAATATACGCCTGTTCACTTGATATTGCAAATGTTTACATCGCCCGGATTTGTTGGTTGGTTTTACGTTTATTTATCGTCGCTACCGGTTGCCCATATGAGCGACGCCTCCTGAAGAGATTAGTCATGTTAGAGTTTTGGAGGATTGTGCTATGATACAGACAGAGACGCATTCCAGAGTCTCCTCTGGTTCTTTTACGTGCGCGGTGTAAAGTACCGACACGAGACCTCGGTTTAACGTCCCATCTGAAAGACTTAATTTTATTAGGGTCAGACGGGGGATCGAACCTAGTGGCCCGGAGGTTATACAACTTTACTTTAATCTCAAACTCAGTCTCAAGCTTCTGATTGGTTCTGCTGAGGTTAACACTCGGACTCAACCAATCAAATCAGTTGAGCTCGAGTTTGAGATCTGACAAGGGTTTTATAACCTCGGGCACTGGTCTTAAGTAAACTACCGACCAGTGGTTAACACGCTGGACTTGTAATCCAGGGGTCGCAGGTTCGATACCCCGTCTGGCCCTAATACAATTAAGAGTCTTTCAGATGGGACGTTAAACCGAGGTCTCGTGTCGGTGCTTTACACTGTGCACCTAAAAGAACAAGAGGAGACTCTGGAATTGGTCTATGTCTGTATCATTGCACTACCCTCCAAAATCTAAAATAACTAATCTCTTCAGGAGACGTCGCTGATATGGGCAACCGGTAGCGACGATAAATAAACGTAAAACACATCAAGTAAAACTGTAGGGAATTGATACCACCATGTTGAAATGCAAGATACAGTAAATATAGCGAAATGTCAAAAAGGAAATACCTACGGAAGAAGTAATCCGACATGAATATACATTGTACCTGAAACGTTGGTATGTCCACTTGATATCAACGATGTAAACCTAGTCTCAAATCAAGTCGATGAACAATTCATGAGGAATTGAGGTCATACGGTTCAGATGTGCTATCTTGTAATATAGCAAATTGTGTAGCAGAAGAAAAAGCTTAGAGGTTCAAAATACATGTTTAAGTAAGATCCCATAGATCTGCACGGTCGCCGTGGCCTAGTGGCTAAGGCGTTCGCGTACGGAGCGGGAGGTTCGGATATCGTCAGCGGTTCGTCTGATATGGCCGGTTGGTGAGCCGCCAGCTAGTTAAATAATGGTGTTCGATTGCCTGGCCTACAAAGATAGGATTCGGGAAGTACTGATGTTCATAAAAAAGGGTGTATCATAAGTAATTGCTGGCCCTTTCAATAGAGGTGATACTATAATAAACAAACACTTACATGTAGCTCTGTAAGCTTTAAAAAACTATTTTGAAATTAGACAAACTAGCCGGTGGGCCTCAAGTCGCGCACGTCGCGGTCTGGGCACATCTCGCAGCATCGACGAGGTACATCTCGCAGCAGCAACGGGACACATATCACAGCAGCAACGGACACATCTCGCAACAGCAACGGGGCGCATCTCACAGCAGCAACGGGCACATCTCACAGCAGCAACGGGCACATCTCGCAGCAGCAACGGGGCATATCTCGCAGCAGCAACGGGCACATCTCACAGCGGCAACGGGCACATCTCGCAGCAGCAACGGGCACATATCGCAGCAGCAACGGGCACATATCACAGCAGCAACGGGGCATATCTCGCAGCAGCAACGGGGCACATCTCACAGCAGTAACGGGTACATCTCGCAGCAGCAACGGGGCACATCTCATAGCAGCAATGGGGCACATCTCATAGCAGCAACGGGACACATATCGCAACAGCAACGGGGTGCATCTCGCAGCAGCAACGTTGTACATATCGCAGAAGCAACGGGGCACATCTCACAGCAGCAACGGGACACATCTCGCAACAGCAATGGGGCGCATCTCACAGCAGCAACGTGGTACATCTCGCAGCAACAACGGGGCGCATCTCACAGCAGCAACGGGGCACATCTCGCTGCAGCAACGGGGCGCATCTTGCAACGGCAACGGGGCACATCTCGCAGCAGCAACGGGGCGCATCTCACAGCAGCAACGGGGCACATCTCGCAGCAGCAACGGGGCGCATCTCACAGCAGCAACGTGGTACATCTCGCAGCAGCAACGGGGTACATCTCGCAGCAGCAACGGGCGCATCAGAAACGTATACGATATTGGTATCTTCTGGTTGTCGAACTAGCAACAATGGACGCACGTTCCAGCATCGCGGGGTACATATCACAGCAGCAATGGGGCACATCTCACAGCAGTAACGGGTACATCTCGCAGCAGCAACGGGGCACATCTCATAGCAGCAATGGGGCACATCTCATAGCAGCAACGGGACACATATCGCAACAGCAACGGGGTGCATCTCGCAGCAGCAACGTTGTACATATTGCAGAAGCAACGGGGCACATCTCACAGCAGCAACGGGACACATCTCGCAACAGCAATGGGGCGCATCTCACAGCAGCAACGTGGTACATCTCGCAGCAACAACGGGGCGCATCTCACAGCAGCAACGGGGCACATCTCGCTGCAGCAACGGGGCGCATCTTGCAACGGCAACGGGGCACATCTCGCAGCAGCAACGGGGCGCATCTCACAGCAGCAACGGGGCACATCTCGCAGCAGCAACGGGGCGCATCTCACAGCAGCAACGTGGTACATCTCGCAGCAGCAACGGGGTACATCTCGCAGCAGCAACGGGCGCATCAGAAACGTATACGATATTGGTATCTTCTGGTTGTCGAACTAGCAACAATGGACGCACGTTCCAGCATCGCGGGGTACATATCACAGCAGCAATGGGGCACATCGCGCAGCAGCAATGGGGCACATCGCGCAGCAGCAATGAGGTACATATCGCAGCATCAACGGGGTACATATCGCAGCAGCAATGGGGCACATCGCGCAGCAGCAATGGGGTACATCTCGCAGCAGCAATGGGGTACATCTCGCAGCAGCAATGTGGTACATCTCGCAGCATCAACGGGGTACATCTCGCAGCAGCAACGGGGCACATATCGCAACAGCAAGGGGGGGGCACATCTCGCAGCAGCAAGGGGGCACATCTCGCAGCAGCAAGAGGGCACATCTCGCAGCAGCAAGGGGGCACATCTCGCAGCAGCAAGGGTGCATATCTCGCAGCAGCAACGGGGTACATCTCGCAGCAGCAAGGGTGCATATCTCGCAGCAGCAACGGGGCACATCTCACAGCAGCAACGGGGCACCGCAACAGCAGGGGGGCACATCTCGCAGCAGCAAGGGGGCACATCTCGCAGCAGCAACGGGGCACCGCAACAGCAAGGAGGGCACATCTAGCAGCAGCAAGGGGGCACATCTCGCAGCAGCAACGGGGCACCGCAACAGCAAGGGGGGCACATCTCGCAAAAGCAAGGGGGCACATCTCGCAGCAGCAACGGGGCACATCTCGCAGCAGCAACGGGGCACCGCAACAGCAAGGGGGGCACATTTCGCAGAAGCAAGGGGGCACATCTCGCAGCAGCAACGGGGCACCACAACAGCAACGGGGCACATCTCGCAGCATCAACGGGGTACATCTCGCCCTGTCATGAAAATGCATTTTTACCAAAAAGAAAGATTAACTATATTAGTTATTGGGACTACATTCTGCCTATTTACGTATATACAACCGTATTCGATATCACCGAACAAAGCAGTATCCATTACAATATGCACAGTTAGCATTGACACCAGACACATTTCAGGTCAGAGAATGCGATATATACCGAGTCAAAAAAGAAACGATACCTGGTGTTTATGTATCTATAATTTCAACATTTATTAAGAAAATTCTTTGAAAATTCATAAGATGATAGTCCAACATGTTTGAAAGAGGAGCACATAAAGCATAATGAGCCTCCGAAACTGTCTGCTGCGTGATGACGTAATTCGTCGGACAGGGGTCTAATGGAGTTTTAACACAGACGTCAATACCGAGTATGGGCACCATTTGCGTCTCTCACTGCAATGCACCGCCGTCGCATCGAACGGAAGAGTGTCTGAATCTCTTGCTGGTCAATATGTGTCCACTCCTGACGCAAAACATCCCTCAGTTGGTTTAACGTTACCGGCTGACGTCGTCTGACGCGGCGGTCTAACGTATCCCACAAATGTTCTATGGGTGACAAGTCTGGTGACAAAGCAGGCCACGACAGGGTTTCAATATTGTTCTGCTCCAATAATGTGGTGGAAATCCGAGCAGTATGACACCTGGCGTTGTCCTGTTGGAACAGTGTGACGTTTCTGTTGGCGTTAAAGAACGGCACAACAACTGGCGCAAGGATCTCATCACAGTACCGCTGGGCGTTTAGGTTCCCGTCCACCACTAACAGTTCAGTGCGACTGCCGAAGGTGATACCGCCCCACGCCATAACGCTTCCGCCCCCGAACAGATCGACCTGACGTACACATGCGTCGGCGTAACGTTCACCGCGTCTGCGATATACCCGCTCTCTGCCATCCGCTAGACGCAAACACAACCGCGATTCATCGCTAAACATCACCGAATTCCACTGTAACCGAGTCTAGCGAGCACGTTCCGTCGTCCATTCCCGCCGTACGTCACGGTGACGTCGTGTCAGGATGGGTCCAACTTATGGCCGATAGGCACGAATGCCACGTTCACCGAGCCGGTTCCTGACTGTTTGTGCACTGATGCGATTGTTGGTCATCCCAGGAGTAACGGCAGCTGTGTGCGTAGCAGGTAGGAACCGGTCACGAAAATGTGACGTCCGAATGTGACGGTCCTGTTCACGCGTCATCACACGTGGTCGACCAGATCTTGGACGGTCGTCCACCGATCCATGTGTTCGATAACGTCGAAGTAGACGTGTTATCGTGATCCGCTTAACCCCGAGTCGATTTGCGACGTCACGCTGACGTAAACCGCCGTCAATCATGCCAATGGCACGCATTCTCTGATTGCGGTTTAGCCTAGGCATTTTGTTAGAGGTAACAATGGGTATGTAAGGTGTTTTTCCTCGATGATAATGCAATACCAGTACAATAAACCGGTTTTCCGATTTGTACATGTGTAGGAAGTTGTCTTTGTTGAGGAGCACGTGCAAATCGGACATTCGGCGTTCCAGGATTATCGGGTGTTTATTTACCTGTGTTTATGGTTGGCTGAGGTTGCAATAAGATACCCGGTACTGATACGTAATAATATATTAAACCTTTCTATGGTTTTATCCGTTTTACGTCATTTTTAGTTTGGTATCGTTTCTTTTTTGACTCAGTATATATATAACATAATACATATTGCATGTAGTATAGTATAGTAATATATTTCATACAAATATACATGTATTCCCATACTGGCAAACGTCCAAACTATTAATGTTATATATATATATCATATCTGTAACCAGTGCCGTAGCCAGAATCTGCAAATAACCGAGGCGACTACCCCCACGAATTATTTGTGTGGATACTTGTCTGTGCATTCTGAAGGCAGTTTTATCAGAGTATTCCTATACTTGCCAACTTCTAACCGAGGCGAGTGCCTCATATTCCTCAGTGTGGCTACGGGCCTGGTACTTGAGAAGAAAAAAACAGGTTTGAAATTTAACGAACATCAATATTTAACAAGATCACCTCAGTATTGTGTGAACTCCATTGTATAGGATAACTTACAGATAATGTGACGCATAACAACATATAGGTAATATACGATAGCTTACAGACACTGTGACGCACAACAACATATAGGTAATATACGATAGCTTACAGACAATGTGACGCACAGTAACATATAGGTAATATACGATAGCTTACAGACACTGTGACGCACAACAACATATAGGTAATATACGATAGCTTACAGACAATGTGACGCACAACAACATATAGGTAATATACGATAGCTTACAGACAATGTGACGCACAACAACATATAGGTAATATACGATAGCTTACAGGCAATGTGACGCACAACAACATATAGGTAATATACGATAGCTTACAGACAATGTGACGCACAACAACATATAGGTAATATACGATAGCTTACAGACAATGTGACGCATAACAACATATAGGTAATATACGATAGCTTACAGACAATGTGACGCACAACAACATATAGGTAATATACGATAGCTTACAGGCAATGTGACGCACAACAACATATAGGTAATATACGATAGCTTACAGACACTGTGACGCATAACAACATATAGGTAATATACGATAGCTTACAGACACTGTGACGCATAACAACATATAGGTAATATACGATAGCTTACAGACAATGTGACGCATAACAACATATAGGTAATATACGATAGCTTACAGACATGTGACGCATAACAACATATAGGTAATATACGATAGCTTACAGACAATGTGACGCATAACAACATATAGGTAATATACGATAGCTTACAGACACTGTGACGCATAACAACATATAGGTAATATACGATAGCTTACAGACAATGTGACGCACAACAACATATAGGTAATATACGATAGCTTACAGACATGTGACGCACAACAACATATAGGTAATATACGATAGCTTACAGACAATGTGACGCACAACAACATATAGGTAATATACGATAGCTTACAGACAATGTGACGCACAACAACATATAGGTAATATACGATAGCTTACAGACATGTGACGCACAACAACATATAGGTAATATACGATAGCTTACAGACAATGTGACGCACAACAACATATAGGTAATATACGATAGCTTACAGACAATGTGACGCATAACAACATATAGGTAATATACGATAGCTTACAGACAATGTGACGCACAACAACATATAGGTAATATACGATAGCTTACAGACAATGTGACGCACAACAACATATAGGTAATATACGATAGCTTACAGACACTGTGACGCATAACAACATATAGGTAATATACGATAGCTTACAGACAATGTGACGCACAACAACATATAGGTAATATACGATAGCTTACAGACATGTGACGCATAACAACATATAGGTAATATACGATAGCTTACAGACATGTGACGCACAACAACATATAGGTAATATACGATAGCTTACAGACATGTGACGCACAACAACATATAGGTAATATACGATAGCTTACAGACAATGTGACGCATAACAACATATAGGTAATATACGATAGCTTACAGACAATGTGACGCACAACAACATATAGGTAATATACGATAGCTTACAGACAATGTGACGCATAACAACATATAGGTAATATACGATAGCTTACAGACACTGTGACGCATAACAACATATAGGTAATATACGATAGCTTACAGACATGTGACGCACAACAACATATAGGTAATATACGATAGCTTACAGACATGTGACGCACAACAACATATAGGTAATATACGATAGCTTACAGACATGTGACGCACAGTAACATATAGGTAATATACGATAGCTTACAGACAATGTGACGCACAACAACATATAGGTAATATACGATAGCTTACAGATATGTGACGCACAGTAACATATAGGTAATATACGATAGCTTACAGACAATGTGACGCACAACAACATATAGGTAATATACGATAGCTTACAGACAATGTGACGCACAACAACATATAGGTAATATACGATAGCTTACAGACAATGTGACGCACAACAACATATAGGTAATATACGATAGCTTACAGACAATGTGACGCATAACAACATATAGGTAATATACGATAGCTTACAGACAATGTGACGCATAACAACATATAGGTAATATACGATAGCTTACAGACATGTGACGCATAACAACATATAGGTAATATACGATAGCTTACAGACATGTGACGCATAACAACATATAGGTAATATACGATAGCTTACAGACATGTGACGCATAACAACATATAGGTAATATACGATAGCTTACAGACAATGTGACGCACAACAACATATAGGTAATATACGATAGCTTACAGACAATGTGACGCACAACAACATATAGGTAATATACGATAGCTTACAGACATGTGACGCACAGTAACATATAGGTAATATACGATAGCTTACAGACAATGTGACGCACAACAACATATAGGTAATATACGATAGCTTACAGACAATGTGACGCACAACAACATATAGGTAATATACGATAGCTTACAGACATGTGACGCACACAACATATAGGTAATATACGATAGCTTACAGACATGTGACGCATAACAACATATAGGTAATATACGATAGCTTACAGACAATGTGACGCACAACAACATATAGGTAATATACGATAGCTTACAGACAATGTGACGCATAACAACATATAGGTAATATACGATAGCTTACAGACATGTGACGCATAACAACATATAGGTAATATACGATAGCTTACAGACATGTGACGCACAACAACATATAGGTAATATACGATAGCTTACAGACATGTGACGCACAACAACATATAGGTAATATACGATAGCTTACAGCAATGTGACGCATAACAACATATAGGTAATATACGATAGCTTACAGCAATGTGACGCACAACAACATATAGGTAATATACGATAGCTTACAGACATGTGACGCATAACAACATATAGGTAATATACGATAGCTTACAGACATGTGACGCATAACAACATATAGGTAATATACGATAGCTTACAGACATGTGACGCATAACAACATATAGGTAATATACGATAGCTTACAGACATGTGACGCACAACAACATATAGGTAATATACGATAGCTTACAGACAATGTGACGCATAACAACATATAGGTAATATACGATAGCTTACAGACATGTGACGCATAACAACATATAGGTAATATACGATAGCTTACAGACAATGTGACGCATAACAACATATAGGTAATATACGATAGCTTACAGACAATGTGACGCATAACAACATATAGGTAATATACGATAGCTTACAGACAATGTGACGCATAACAACATATAGGTAATATACGATAGCTTACAGACAATGTGACGCATAACAACATATAGGTAATATACGATAGCTTACAGACAATGTGACGCACAACAACATATAGGTAATATACGATAGCTTACAGACAATGTGACGCACAACAACATATAGGTAATATACGATAGCTTACAGACATGTGACGCATAACAACATATAGGTAATATACGATAGCTTACAGACAATGTGACGCATAACAACATATAGGTAATATACGATAGCTTACAGACAATGTGACGCACAACAACATATAGGTAATATACGATAGCTTACAGACAATGTGACGCATAACAACATATAGGTAATATACGATAGCTTACAGACACTGTGACGCATAACAACATATAGGTAATATACGATAGCTTACAGACAATGTGACGCACAGTAACATATAGGTAATATACGATAGCTTACAGACATGTGACGCATAACAACATATAGGTAATATACGATAGCTTACAGACATGTGACGCACAACAACATATAGGTAATATACGATAGCTTACAGACACTGTGACGCATAACAACATATAGGTAATATACGATAGCTTACAGACATGTGACGCACAACAACATATAGGTAATATACGATAGCTTACAGACATGTGACGCACAACAACATATAGGTAATATACGATAGCTTACAGACATGTGACGCACAGTAACATATAGGTAATATACGATAGCTTACAGACAATGTGACGCACAACAACATATAGGTAATATACGATAGCTTACAGACATGTGACGCACAACAACATATAGGTAATATACGATAGCTTACAGACATGTGACGCATAACAACATATAGGTAATATACGATAGCTTACAGAATGTGACGCATAACAACATATAGGTAATATACGATAGCTTACAGACATGTGACGCATAACAACATATAGGTAATATACGATAGCTTACAGACATGTGACGCACAACAACATATAGGTAATATACGATAGCTTACAGACATGTGACGCATAACAACATATAGGTAATATACGATAGCTTACAGAATGTGACGCATAACAACATATAGGTAATATACGATAGCTTACAGACATGTGACGCATAACAACATATAGGTAATATACGATAGCTTACAGACATGTGACGCATAACAACATATAGGTAATATACGATAGCTTACAGACATGTGACGCATAACAACATATAGGTAATATACGATAGCTTACAGACATGTGACGCATAACAACATATAGGTAATATACGATAGCTTACAGGCAATGTGACGCATAACAACATATAGGTAATATACGATAGCTTACAGACATGTGACGCACAACAACATATAGGTAATATACGATAGCTTACAGACAATGTGACGCACAGTAACATATAGGTAATATACGATAGCTTACAGACATGTGACGCACAACAACATATAGGTAATATACGATAGCTTACAGACATGTGACGCACAACAACATATAGGTAATATACGATAGCTTACAGACAATGTGACGCATAACAACATATAGGTAATATACGATAGCTTACAGACATGTGACGCATAACAACATATAGGTAATATACGATAGCTTACAGACATGTGACGCATAACAACATATAGGTAATATACGATAGCTTACAGACATGTGACGCATAACAACATATAGGTAATATACGATAGCTTACAGACATGTGACGCACAACAACATATAGGTAATATACGATAGCTTACAGGCAATGTGACGCACAACAACATATAGGTAATATACGATAGCTTACAGACATGTGACGCACAACAACATATAGGTAATATACGATAGCTTACAGACATGTGACGCACAACAACATATAGGTAATATACGATAGCTTACAGACAATGTGACGCATAACAACATATAGGTAATATACGATAGCTTACAGACATGTGACGCATAACAACATATAGGTAATATACGATAGCTTACAGACATGTGACGCATAACAACATATAGGTAATATACGATAGCTTACAGACATGTGACGCATAACAACATATAGGTAATATACGATAGCTTACAGGCAATGTGACGCATAACAACATATAGGTAATATACGATAGCTTACAGACATGTGACGCACAACAACATATAGGTAATATACGATAGCTTACAGACATGTGACGCATAACAACATATAGGTAATATACGATAGCTTACAGACATGTGACGCATAACAAATATAGGTAATATACGATAGCTTACAGACATGTGACGCACAACAACATATAGGTAATATACGATAGCTTACAGGCAATGTGACGCATAACAACATATAGGTAATATACGATAGCTTACAGACAATGTGACGCATAACAACATATAGGTAATATACGATAGCTTACAGACACTGTGACGCATAACAACATATAGGTAATATACGATAGCTTACAGACAATGTGACGCATAACAACATATAGGTAATATACGATAGCTTACAGACAATGTGACGCATAACAACATATAGGTAATATACGATAGCTTACAGACATGTGACGCACAACAACATATAGGTAATATACGATAGCTTACAGACATGTGACGCACAACAACATATAAGTAATATACGATAGCTTACAGACATGTGACGCACAGTAACATATAGGTAATATACGATAGCTTACAGACAATGTGACGCACAACAACATATAGGTAATATACGATAGCTTACATATATGTGACGCACAGTAACATATAGGTAATATACGATAGCTTACAGACAATGTGACGCACAGTAACATATAGGTAATATACGATAGCTTACAGACAATGTGACGCACAACAACATATAGGTAATATACGATAGCTTACAGACATGTGACGCACAACAACATATAGGTAATATACGATAGCTTACAGACACTGTGACGCACAGTAACATATAGGTAATATACGATAGCTTACAGACAATGTGACGCACAGTAACATATAGGTAATATACGATAGCTTACAGACAATGTGACGCACAGTAACATATAGGTAATATACGATAGCTTACAGACAATGTGACGCACAGTAACATATAGGTAATATACGATAGCTTACAGACATGTGACGCACAGTAACATATAGGTAATATACGATAGCTTACAGACATGTGACGCATAACAACATATAGGTAATATACGATAGCTTACAGACATGTGACGCATAACAACATATAGGTAATATACGATAGCTTACAGACATGTGACGCATAACAACATATAGGTAATATACGATAGCTTACAGACATGTGACGCATAACAACATATAGGTAATATACGATAGCTTACAGACAATGTGACGCATAACAACATATAGGTAATATACGATAGCTTACAGACATGTGACGCATAACAACATATAGGTAATATACGATAGCTTACAGGCAATGTGACGCATAACAACATATAGGTAATATACGATAGCTTACAGACAATGTGACGCATAACAACATATAGGTAATATACGATAGCTTACAGACATGTGACGCATAACAACATATAGGTAATATACGATAGCTTACAGACATGTGACGCATAACAACATATAGGTAATATACGATAGCTTACAGACATGTGACGCATAACAACATATAGGTAATATACGATAGCTTACAGACATGTGACGCATAACAACATATAGGTAATATACGATAGCTTACAGGCAATGTGACGCATAACAACATATAGGTAATATACGATAGCTTACAGACATGTGACGCACAACAACATATAGGTAATATACGATAGCTTACAGGCAATGTGACGCACAGTAACATATAGGTAATATACGATAGCTTACAGACATGTGACGCACAACAACATATAGGTAATATACGATAGCTTACAGACATGTGACGCACAACAACATATAGGTAATATACGATAGCTTACAGACAATGTGACGCATAACAACATATAGGTAATATACGATAGCTTACAGACATGTGACGCATAACAACATATAGGTAATATACGATAGCTTACAGACATGTGACGCATAACAACATATAGGTAATATACGATAGCTTACAGACATGTGACGCATAACAACATATAGGTAATATACGATAGCTTACAGGCAATGTGACGCATAACAACATATAGGTAATATACGATAGCTTACAGACATGTGACGCACAACAACATATAGGTAATATACGATAGCTTACAGACATGTGACGCATAACAACATATAGGTAATATACGATAGCTTACAGACATGTGACGCATAACAACATATAGGTAATATACGATAGCTTACAGACATGTGACGCACAACAACATATAGGTAATATACGATAGCTTACAGACAATGTGACGCATAACAACATATAGGTAATATACGATAGCTTACAGACAATGTGACGCATAACAACATATAGGTAATATACGATAGCTTACAGACACTGTGACGCATAACAACATATAGGTAATATACGATAGCTTACAGACACTGTGACGCATAACAACATATAGGTAATATACGATAGCTTACAGACATGTGAGCACAGTAACATATAGGTAATATACGATAGCTTACAGACAATGTGACGCACAGCAACATATAGGTAATATACGATAGCTTACAGACATGTGACGCACAACAACATATAGGTAATATACGATAGCTTACAGACATGTGACGCACAACAACATATAGGTAATATACGATAGCTTACAGGCAATGTGACGCATAACAACATATAGGTAATATACGATAGCTTACAGACATGTGACGCATAACAACATATAGGTAATATACGATAGCTTACAGACATGTGACGCATAACAACATATAGGTAATATACGATAGCTTACAGACATGTGACGCATAACAACATATAGGTAATATACGATAGCTTACAGGCAATGTGACGCATAACAACATATAGGTAATATACGATAGCTTACAGACATGTGACGCACAACAACATATAGGTAATATACGATAGCTTACAGACATGTGACGCACAACAACATATAGGTAATATACGATAGCTTACAGACATGTGACGCACAGTAACATATAGGTAATATACGATAGCTTACAGACAATGTGACGCACAACAACATATAGGTAATATACGATAGCTTACAGATATGTGACGCACAGTAACATATAGGTAATATACGATAGCTTACAGACAATGTGACGCACAGTAACATATAGGTAATATACGATAGCTTACAGACAATGTGACGCACAACAACATATAGGTAATATACGATAGCTTACAGACAGTGACGCACAGTAACATATAGGTAATATACGATAGCTTACAGACAATGTGACGCACAGTAACATATAGGTAATATACGATAGCTTACAGACAATGTGACGCACAGTAACATATAGGTAATATACGATAGCTTACAGACAATGTGACGCACAGTAACATATAGGTAATATAGATAGCTTACAGACAACATATAGGTAATATACGATAGCTTACAGACATGTGACGCATAACAACATATAGGTAATATACGATAGCTTACAGCATGTGACGCAAACAACATATAGGTAATGCTTACAGACATGTGACGCATAACAACATATAGGTAATATACGATAGCTTACAGACAATGTGACGCATAACAACATATAGGTAATATACGATAGCTTACAGACATGTGACGCATAACAACATATAGGTAATATACGATAGCTTACAGACATGTGACGCATAACAACATATAGGTAATATACGATAGCTTACAGACATGTGACGCATAACAACATATAGGTAATATACGATAGCTTACAGACATGTGACGCATAACAACATATAGGTAATATACGATAGCTTACAGACATGTGACGCATAACAACATATAGGTAATATACGATAGCTTACAGGCAATGTGACGCATAACAACATATAGGTAATATACGATAGCTTACAGACATGTGACGCACAACAACATATAGGTAATATACGATAGCTTACAGACAATGTGACGCACAACAACATATAGGTAATATACGATAGCTTACAGACATGTGACGCACAACAACATATAGGTAATATACGATAGCTTACAGACATGTGACGCATAACAACATATAGGTAATATACGATAGCTTACAGACATGTGACGCATAACAACATATAGGTAATATACGATAGCTTACAGACATGTGACGCATAACAACATATAGGTAATATACGATAGCTTACAGACATGTGACGCATAACAACATATAGGTAATATACGATAGCTTACAGACATGTGACGCACAACAACATATAGGTAATATACGATAGCTTACAGACAATGTGACGCATAACAACATATAGGTAATATACGATAGCTTACAGACAATGTGACGCATAACAACATATAGGTAATATACGATAGCTTACAGACATGTGACGCATAACAACATATAGGTAATATACGATAGCTTACAGACAATGTGACGCATAACAACATATAGGTAATATACGATAGCTTACAGACATGTGACGCATAACAACATATAGGTAATATACGATAGCTTACAGACATGTGACGCATAACAACATATAGGTAATATACGATAGCTTACAGACAATGTGACGCATAACAACATATAGGTAATATACGATAGCTTACAGACAATGTGACGCATAACAACATATAGGTAATATACGATAGCTTACAGACACTGTGACGCATAACAACATATAGGTAATATACGATAGCTTACAGACATGTGACGCACAGTAACATATAGGTAATATACGATAGCTTACAGACATGTGACGCACAGTAACATATAGGTAATATACGATAGCTTACAGACAATGTGACGCACAACAACATATAGGTAATATACGATAGCTTACAGACAATGTGACGCACAACAACATATAGGTAATATACGATAGCTTACAGACAATGTGACGCACAACAACATATAGGTAATATACGATAGCTTACAGACAATGTGACGCACAGTAACATATAGGTAATATACGATAGCTTACAGGCAATGTGACGCACAACAACATATAGGTAATATACGATAGCTTACAGACAATGTGACGCACAACAACATATAGGTAATATACGATAGCTTACAGACATGTGACGCATAACAACATATAGGTAATATACGATAGCTTACAGACAATGTGACGCATAACAACATATAGGTAATATACGATAGCTTACAGACAATGTGACGCATAACAACATATAGGTAATATACGATAGCTTACAGACATGTGACGCACAACAACATATAGGTAATATACGATAGCTTACAGACAATGTGACGCACAACAACATATAGGTAATATACGATAGCTTACAGACATGTGACGCACAACAACATATAGGTAATATACGATAGCTTACAGACAATGTGACGCATAACAACATATAGGTAATATACGATAGCTTACAGACATGTGACGCATAACAACATATAGGTAATATACGATAGCTTACAGACATGTGACGCATAACAACATATAGGTAATATACGATAGCTTACAGACATGTGACGCATAACAACATATAGGTAATATACGATAGCTTACAGACATGTGACGCATAACAACATATAGGTAATATACGATAGCTTACAGCAATGTGACGCATAACAACATATAGGTAATATACGATAGCTTACAGACATGTGACGCACAACAACATATAGGTAATATACGATAGCTTACAGACAATGTGACGCACAACAACATATAGGTAATATACTGTAATGCCCCAGGTTTATCAGTGACGTGTGACATACATCATTACATGTACATTTTTGTTTACATAATGTTGATGGCTATACCGTTGTTTTACGCCAAGCTACGATGTGTCATCAATGTTTATTGCAGTACTTAGTTAGAGTATTGGTTTAAATCAGTTTTGCTAGCAATGATTACCTTGGGAAAGCATGTGTTTATCAGCTAACCCTTTAAATCCATGACAGAGCAAAACATGTGTATCCTACGGCAGCCATTTCTCGGAAGTACTTAGATAGAAATCGCATTGCATTGTGGGTAGTTTTAAATTGTCAAGTCTCAGAGATTCTTATCAGAGTCAAACTTTAAATAGCATTTATACCCTGGAAACAGTCCAGATTCTTATCACAAGGTAACATTAATACAATATGATGTTTATATATTAATCTCATTATACGATTTTTGAGGTTTTCATTCAGTTATATCATAGAAACAGTGTTTGGAACCAGGTAGCCATATTGTTGACATGGATACAGCGCACAGTTACGAACGCGCGCTATTGTGCGCACTGTGTGCGCTTTTCTTGTGCGGTTTATGCTTAATAGCGCACAGCGTAGGTTGCGCGCTATTCGAGCGCACATAAATATTGGGGCGCTGCACAGTGTATTTGGTGCGCAGTATAAATAGGCTTGGGAGCGTTTCATAAGAGGACTCTGAACTTCTATTTCTTAGGTATAAGACCTATATTTTGTTAGGTTAAAATTATTCTTTTGTTTCTTTAGAAATACTTACAATAAATTATAGTAGTAACATATTACATGTTATAGAGATCTGTGCACAATATACAGCTGTTTATGGGTACATTTGAGAGATGCATAATAAGGTGCAAATGCAAGATATTTGTTAATGTGGAACTGACGATTATTATCATTTCATGATAGTAAAACATTACTAGTCCGTCTTGATGTGCAACCAAATTGTTGTAGAGCTCTGTTGAATAAATCTTGTTGAATCATTTAAATCTCTATTTCTCTTATTATCTCAGCAAACCGATAGGGTGCTTCCCCTGGGATTAATCTTTTAGTCGGCCTTAATCAGAGTCCACTTTAGTTCATTTTTACTTTTGAAGTTGACAGACGGACCCCTATTTTAGTAGGCGGTCTGAGTTGGCGTGAGTCGAGGGAATAGCACGCTACCAATTATCCTACGATCCCTCGGCGATTTATGGTGGCAGCGGTGGGATCTTTGTTTACAACTTAGATCCAGAGATCGACACTCAGTCTCGCCTTTTATACTCAGCAAGATGTCGGATTCAGAAACAGAGCAGGAAAATGAGGTGTCTTTCAGTAGAACAGAAGTTACAGTACATCAAGAAGGGTCCTTCACTCAACAAGAACAGGGAGGTACCTACCCAATGAATAGACAGCAAATTGTAACCAGATCATCAGAAGGAGAGCTTGACACCGAGTGTGAAACAGGGAGTCAACCTGCAAGCCGTAGCTCCAACAGTTCGGACAAATGGACGAAGGATGCTCTCCAAGACATGGTCAACATGCAAAGTAATATATCAGAAGCCTTGCAAAGCCTAACAGTACTGTTAACACATATGCACCAGAAAGACAAAGAGTCACAGAGTTCCAGTTTAGAACCAGAAATAAATAATAACAATTACAGTATTTCCGACAGAAGACAAGGTGGGTCATTTCCTAGTCTTAGAAATAGCCACGAGCCACATGATCAGTACGCAACAACTGAACATGAGAATCAGCATGCTTACAGAAGGTCACTTCAAAGGCCCAGAAGTAACCATGATGTACGTCACTGCAACACAAACATTAAGATCCCAGCATTCACAGGCAAGGATGAATGGAAAGTTTGGATCAACAGATTTGAAACGATAGCAGAGAGGAAAAACTGGGATGATGATGAAAAATTAGACAATTTACTGCCACAACTGCAAGGTAGTGCAGGTGAATTTGTGTTCACTCAACTGAATCGTGAGACGTTGAGAAACTACAAGGAACTGGCAGGTGAATTAAATAACAGGTTCAGAGTAATTGAGACCCCACAAACATATGCAGCTAAGTTCAGCAGAAGAGACCAGAAAATCAGTGAAACGGTGGAAGAATACGCAGCTGAGCTTAAGCGACTCTACGACAAAGCGCACACCAGGCGCGACAGTAGAACAAGAAGTGAGGACCTAGTGCGAAGATTTTTGGATGGTCTGAGAGATGAAGAACTAAGGTGGGAAGTTGAATACATAAAGGAGCCTGAGGACATTGACGAAGCAGTATATCATGTAGTAAACTATATACAAACTAGAAATAGACATATGGGCGCATCAAATCTCGAGAAGAGAAGAAAATTTGTTCGTAGGACTAATTCATTTTTGCACAAAGATGAAACTTCTGATAGCGGTGAAAGTGAGAACGATATTGTAGGAACTGGTGAGCATGTGTACCGGGTCCCAGTAAAGGGTTTTGGCGATAAAAGCAAACAAGACGATAAAATATCACCAATCCAAGATAACACTACGGTGAAAGGAATTGCATGTAACACAAGTAGTACAAGTAAATTACCCAGCAAGGATACAGAAATACTGCAGCAAGTGTTGGACAAGTTAAACGAGATCACCCAAAACACACAAACTGACCAAGGCACGAGGAGAAAGATTATACGGTGTTATTCCTGTAATCAAGAAAACCATTTTGCACGTGACTGCCCACTGAAGGAACGGAGATTCCAGCGTGGCGCATACAACAATCAAGCAGCACAGTTACATGACCACACTCCAAATGGCCACCAATTAAATGCCAATGCACCGGTATA
>CM026403.1:40506598-40538791 GCA_014843695.1 Archivesica marissinica
TGTACAAATGTGACCCACCATGACAAAATCAGTCTTAAGTCGGAAAAAATAAATAATGAGTTAACAATACCAGCATATAGGTATAAATATAAGCTTTCTAGTGATATCAGTATCATTCATGTAGCTCGTTTCAGTCCAAAGTTATGACCATTTGAATAATGGACTTCACGCGATTAATATTCCGAGAAAACGGCTGTCAAAGATGTTCAGAAATTCTGACTTATTTTAACAAAATTTGGAGACGCAGTGAAATCAAAACACCATAGCAACCAATATGTTCCACATGACACAACTAGTCATGTTTGGTATCAAATTAAAGGTAAATGTCCATTCTTTAAAATGCCACTTTGCCGAACTTAGTAGTATCCATAGTGGTTTAGCTGTTCTAGTATAAATACAATAGTAATAATTAATAAAAAAAAATAATAAAAATAAATTTAAAAATATTTTTTATTGACTTAAATTTTATTTACTTTAATAACCCATACCCTGATATATACGTATTTCTACGTGTTATCGGGCTCCTGATATATACGTATTTCTACGTGTTATCGGGCACCTGATATAATTTTATACGTATTTCTACGTGTTATCGGGCACCTGATATATACGTATATATACGACCACACCAGTCACCTGATAAATACGTGTGTTTACGTGTCCGTTTTAAATCCATCATTTTCGCTAATTAAATACGGCAGAAAAGCGGTCAAAATATGTTTCTATAAATGTTGGGAAGTTAAAATGAAAATAAATCTAAAAATAGCAATTACTCATTCATTAGCTTGCATAAAGATATCTAGGTATTTGGTAAATTTCCATAGTGAATGCCAATTCATGCGTATGGTCTAAAATCAGAATTGGATTGAAATTAGAACATTTATCATGTGACATTATGATGCATTAAATGGGTTCCCTGGTGGGGGGGGGGGGATGCAGGTGTTTGAAATTTGTTTAAAGTTTCTGTTGTATAACCACGGCTATAGATCAAAGTGCATGTAAGTCATAATGTTATGCAAGCATGATGTTTTTTGCTATACAGCAGGGTAATAACATTTGGGTTCAAAGGTTTTAATGCTAATTAACAGTTGGACAGGAAGCATCCAGTTCGAAATACACAAGGCGGTGTCTTAGGAACTTGTTGATATCAAAGGATGTGTGTTGTAGCCTCATGGAATGGCTAATGTTGCCAGCTAAACAGAGGGTAATAAACCCATGTGGGTGGAGTCTTTAATCAGAAAGTCCAATTGATTTAGGAAATTGATTTAATCAACTTAGGTTGCCACGCCCTTTTCCATGCACTATTAACTATTAAATAAACAAATATAGTCGAATATAATAATTATTCTCCAAAACCTGCATGTCCAATATTTACACCTCCGTATCTAATTAAATACTAAAAAGTTTCTTTTAAAAATGATATCGTTGAAAACATCATTTATTTTTCTAAATTTTTTATTCTTACCATAAATATATTAAAGTAAGATTTTATCAGGGAAAACAGGGTTAAACATGATAGGGGTCATTTTATCAGTTTTTCCAGTTTATGGCCCCTGTATAATTGACTCTTAGTCTGATCTGACAGTGCCTAGGGCATAAGTGGACACCTGCTGTTATATAATCCTGTTAATTGGATCATAGTAGGCCTACAAAGTAGCAGTGTTTCATTGATCAATTAAAATGCACAATTCCTCTTATCAGTTGTGTTGTTTTAGGAAAGGATTAGGGGGTAATTTATGGCTGTTTGTGGGAAGTAAAGTAACCTTGTATATTGCGCAGTTCTGAATTAGAAAAGGGGTCAAAAGCTGGTTCACAGTGAAAAGTAAACAATTATTTTGTAATATTATGAAACATAAAAGCTGAATTAAGTCATATAATAGTTATTAAAAAATGAATGAACTTTTGGATTCAGGTGAAGTATTATTTTAGAATTTATATTAAATACATGTACGTCCGAAATACTGGGCTACACTGAACACAGGTGCAGATAACGGTGTGTTAAAATTTCACACAACAAATCAGCAGATAAAGGTTCTACACTCGTCTAGGTTTACCATTTACCTATATATGACTGATTTGCATCGAAATGAATCTAAATATTAAGCTATATAATGAATAATCGTCATGAAATCACACCGAAAATCGTTTTGTTTCTATCCAATCGTCTGTGAACATAGGAACGTGGATCACGTGGTCTTTATCGGCCAATGGATGAGTGGGAATCACGTTTACGTCGCAACCGAAGAGATTTTTGAAAAAAATTGATTGATTTAAAGTCGTTGATTAGATGGAAGCATACAAGATCTTACTTCAAAAATAGCACCAGCTGAAAATACGTCATCTCTAGTTTATTTCGGTACCAAATACATGGGGCCAAACCGCGGGACTGTATCATTGAAGGCCATCGGAAAATACCGCCTACCCGGCTTAGATCTTTTGTTTCACTGCGATTAATAACAATGGCAATTAACACCAAGCTAATTAAAATGTGTTTTTAATGCCTTAAATTACACAAATACGTGCTTCTATCACATTTATTATAAAGATAAATGATTATAAAATGCCATTATACAATAATCTGAAAATTGTTAAAATACCATTTTGTTGACTTATAATGTAATTATCTGCCTTACGATAATCCCGACTTACGACTGATTTTGATATGGCGGGTCACATATAATATATACAAGTAAGTAAGTAAGTAAGTAAGTGTTTGTTTATTATAGTGTCACCCCTATTTAAAGGGCCAGCCATTTCTGACTTATGAGACACCTCTTTTTTTATGAACATCAGTACTTCCCGAATCCTATGCTTGTGTGCCAGACGTCAGGCTCTGTCTGTGTCATTGCACTATCCTCCAAACATCTAAAATGAATAATCTCTTCAGGAGGCGTCGCTCATATGGTCAACCGGTAGCGATGACAAATAAACGTAAAACACACACACATAATTACAGTACAATTAATCAAGCTATTTACAACGTGCTCCACATGTCTGTAAGTTATCGTAGATTACCTATATGTTGTTATGCATCACATTGTCTGTAAGCTATCGTAAATTACCTATATGTTGTTATGCGTCACATTGTCTGTAAGCTATCGTATATTACCTATATGTTGTTATGCGTCACATTGTCTGTAAGCTATCGTATATTACCTATATGTTGTTATGCGTCACATTGTCTGTAAGCTATCGTATATTACCTATATGTTGTTATGCATCACATTGTCTGTAAGCTATCGTATATTACCTATATGTTGTTATGCGTCACATGTCTGTAAGCTATCGTATATTACCTATATGTTGTTATGCGTCACATGTCTGTAAGCTATCGTATATTACCTATATGTTGTTATGCGTCACATGTATGTAAGCTATCGTATATTACCTATATGTTGTTATGCGTCACATTGTCTGTAAGCTATCATATACAATGGAGTTCACACAATACTGAGGTGATCTTGCTAAATATTGATGTTCGTTAAATTTCAAACTAGTTTTTTTCTCAAGTTACCAGGCCCGTAGCCACACTGAGGAATATGAGGCACTCGCCTCGGTTAGAAGTTGGCAAGTATAGGAATACTCTGATAAAACTGGCTTCAGAATGCACAGACAAGTATCCACACAAATAATTCGTGGGGGTAGTCGCTTCGGTTATTTGCAGATTCTGGCTACGGCACTGGTTACAGATATGATATATATATATAACATTAATAGTTTGGACGTTTGCCAGTATGGGAATACATGTATATTTGTATGAAATATATTACTATACTATACTACATGCAATATGTATTATGTTATATATATATCGCATTCTCTGACCTGAAATGTGTCTGGTGTCAATGCTAACTGTGCATATTGTAATGGATACTGCTTTGTTCGGTGATATCGAATACGGTTGTATATACGTAAATAGGCAGAATGTAGTCCCAATAACTAATATAGTTAATCTTTCTTTTTGGTAAAAATGCATTTTCATGACAGGGCGAGATGTACCCCGTTGATGCTGCGAGATATGCCCCGTTGCTGTTGCGGTGCCCCGTTGCTGCTGCGAGATGTGCCCCCCTTGCTGCTGCGAAATGTGCCCTCCTTGTTGTTGCGAGATGTGCCCTCCTTGCTGTTGCGAGATGTGCCCTCCTTGCTGCTGTGAGATGTGCCCCGTTGCTGCTGTGAGATGTGCCTCCTTGCTGTTGCGAGATGTGCCCTCCTTGCTGTTGCGAGATGTGCCCTCCTTGCTGCTGCGAGATGTGCCTCCCTTGCTGCTGCGAGATGTGCCCCCTTGCTGATGCGAGATGTACCCCGTTGCTGCTGTGAGATGTGCCCCGTTGCTGCTGCGAGATGTACCCGTTGCTGCTGTGAGATGGACCACGTTGCTGCTGTGAGATGTACCCCGTTGCTGCTGTGAGATGTGCCCGTTGCTGCTGTGAGATGTGCCCCCTTGCTGCTGCGAGATGTGCCCCCTTGCTTTTGCGAGATGTGCCCCGTTGCTGCTGTGATATGTGCCCCGTTGCTGCTGTGAGATGTGCCCCGTTGCTGCTGCGAGATATGCCCCCTTGCTGCTGCGAGATGTGCCCCCTTGCTGCTGCGAGATATGCCCCCTTGCTGCTGCGAGATGTACCCCATTGCTGCTACGAGATGTACCCCATTGCTGCTGCGAGATATACCCCATTGCTGCTGCGAGATGTACCCCATTGCTGCTGCGCGATGTGCCCCATTGCTGCTGCGAGATGTACCCCGTTGATGCTGCGATATGTACCCCATTGCTGCTGCGCGATGTGCCCCATTGATGCTGCGATATGTGCCCCATTGATGCTGCGATATGTACCCCATTGCTGCTGCGCGATGTGCCCCATTGATGCTGCGCGATGTGCCCTGTTGATGCTGCGATATGTGCCCCATTGCTGCTGTGATATGTACCCCGCGATGCTGGAACGTGCGTCCATTGTTGCTAGTTCGACAACCAGAAGATCCCAATATCGTTTACGTTTATGATGCGCCCGTTGCTGTTGCGAGATGTACCACGTTGTTGCTGTGAGATGTACCCCGTTGCTGCTGTGAGATGTACCACGTTGCTGCTGTGAGATGCGCCCCGTTGCTGCTGCGAGATGTGCCCCGTTGCTGCTGCGAGATGTGCCCCGTTGCTGCTGCTGCGAGATGCACCCCGTTGCTGTTGCGATATGTGTCCCGTTGCTGCTATGAGATGTGCCCCATTGCTGCTATGAGATGTGCCCCGTTGCTGCTGCGAGATGTACCCGTTACTGCTGTGAGATGTGCCCCATTGCTGCTGTGATATGTACCCCGTTGCTGCTGTGATATGTGCCCGTTGCTGCTGCGAGATATGCCCTTTGCTGCTGTGAGATGTGCCCGTTGCTGCTGCGAGATGTGCCCGTTGCTGCTGTGATATGTGCCCGTTGCTGCTGCGAGATATGCCCGTTGCTGCTGTGAGATGTGCCCGTTGCTGCTGCGAGATGTGCCCGTTGCTGTTGCGATATGTGTCCCGTTGCTGCTGCGAGATGTGCCCGTTGCTGCTGTGAGATGTGCCCGTTGCTGCTGTGAGATGCGCCACGTTGCTGCTGCGAGATGCGCCCTGTTGCTGTTGCGATATGTGTCCCGTTGCTGCTGCAAGATGTGCCCGTTGCTGCTGTGAGATGTGCCCGTTGCTGCTGCGAGATGTGCCCGTTGCTGCTGTGATATGTGCCCATTGCTGCTGCGAGATATGCCCGTTGCTGCTGTGAGATGTGCCCGTTGTTGCTGCGAGATGTGCCCGTTGCTGTTGCGATATGTGTCCCGTTGCTGCTGCGAGATGTGCCCGTTGCTGCTGTGAGATGTGCCCGTTGCTGCTGTGAGATGCGCCACGTTGCTGCTGCGAGATGCGCCCCGTTGCTGTTGCGATATGTGTCCCGTTGCTGCTGCAAGATGTGCCCGTTGCTGCTGTGAGATGTGCCCGTTGCTGCTGCGAGATATGCCCCGTTGCTGCTGTGAGATGCGCCCCGTTGCTGCTGCGAGATGCGCCCCGTTGCTGCTGCGAGATGCGCCCCGTTGCTGCTGCGAGATGTGCCCGTTGCTGCTGCGAGATGTGCCCGTTGCTGCTGTGAGATGCGCCACGTTGCTGCTGCGAGATGTGCCCGTTGCTGTTGCGAGATGTGCCCGTTGCTGCTGTGAGATGCGCCACGTTGCTGCTGCGAGATGCGCCCCGTTGCTGTTGCGAGATGTGTCCGTTGCTGCTGTGATATGTGTCCCGTTGCTGCTGCGAGATGTACCTCGTCGATGCTACGAGATGTGCCCAGACCGCGACGTGCGCGACTTGAGGCCCACCGGCTAGTTTGTCTAATTTCAAAATAGTTTTTTAAAGCTTACAGAGCTACATGTAAGTGTTTGTTTATTATAGTATCACCTCTATTGAAAGGGTCAGCAATTACTTACTTATGATACACCCTTTTTTATGAACATCAGTACTTCCCGAATCCTATCTTTGTAGGCCAGGCAATCGAACACCATTATTTAACTAGCTGGCGGCTCACCAACCGGCCATATCAGACGAACCCCTGACGATATCCGAACCTCCCGCTCCGTACGCGACGCGAACGCCTTAGCCACTAGGCCACGGCGACCGTGCAGAGCCCCATCTATGGGATCTTACTTAAACATGCATTTTGAACCTCTAAGCTTGTTCTTCTGCTACACAATTTGCTATATTACAAGATACCACATCTGAACCGTATGACCTCAATTCCTCATGAATTGTTCATCGACTTGATTTGAGACTAAGTTTACATCGTTGATATCAAGTGGACATACCAACGTTGCAGGTACAATGTATATTCATGTCGGATTACTTCTTCCGTAGGTATTTCCTTTTTGACATTTCGCTATATTTACTGTATCTTGCATTTAGTTTAAACAATATTGTATTTCAATGAATATACATAGTATAATGATCACAATAAGAAAATACATGTAGGATTTCAACATGGTGGTATCAATTCCCTACAATTTTACTTGATGTGTTTTACGTTTATTTATCGTCGCTACCGGTTGACCATATCAGCGACGTCTCCTGAAGAGATTAGTTATTTTAGATTTTGGAGGATAGTGCAATGATACAGACAGATACCCATTCCAGAGTCTCCTCTTGTTCTTTTAGGTGCACGGTGTAAAGCACCGACACGAGACCTCGGTTTAACGTCCCATCTGAAAGACTCTTAATTTTATTAGGGCCAGATGGGGTATCGAACCTGCGACCCCTGGATTACCAGTTCAGCGTGTTAACCACTGGTCTGTAGTTTACTTAAGACCAGTGCCCGAGGTTATAAAACCCTTGTCAGATCTCAAGCTCGAGCTCAACTGATTTGATTGGTTGAGTCCGAGTGCTAACCTCAGCAGAACCAATCAGAAGCTTGAGACTGAGTTTGAGATTAAAGTAAAGTTGTATAACCTCCGGGCCACTAGGTTCGATCCCCCGTCTGACCCTAATAAAATTAACAGTCTTTCAGATGAGACGTTAAACCGAGGTCTCGTGTCGGTACTTTACACCGCGCACGTAAAAGAACCAGAGGAGACTCTGGAATGGGTCTCTCTCTGTATCATTACACAATCCTCCAAAAATCTAACATGACTAATCTCTTCAGGAGGCGTCGCTCATATGGGCAACCGGTAGCGACGATAAATAGACGTAAAACACACCAACAAATCCGGGCATGTAAACATTTGCAATATCAAGTGAACAGGCGTATATTATCGGAATATTAAGTAGTGTTTGGTCAAAAAATGTCGGGTTTCATGCTGATATTACAATGTATTTTGACTGTTTGGGGTTGTAACATGTGCCTGTGGAATATACTTACATAACAGGATGTGGGGGGGGGGGAGGGGCAAGGCAAGCGCCCGATGTCCGTGATATACATCAATATAGTATTGGGCAGTATGTAGAGTGTTACTCACTTTATCGACTGACATTATGTATGCATGGATTTAACTTACGTGGAAGTCGTGATAGCTCAGTGGATGCGCGTTCGGTGCACTTCAGGTGCGAAAGGTCCGGAGTTCGAGCCCCACTGGAGCCGTTACGATTGTGCCCTTAGGCAAGACATTTAAATTCCACGTTGCCTCTTCTCTCTCCCTCGTGGCGATGGATTCCATCAGGAATGAGGTCTCGAGAGTGATTTATATAAGTTGAAATAACTTGTTTCGCAATCGAGCTAATATAAATTTGTATAAACTAACTTACAGGTCCCCACCGACATAGCATAGTTCCCGTTGTTTAATCGTATAATAGTAATAATAAAGACATTAGTTAACGATATAACTCATTTAACAAAAGTTAAACACTGTGATGACGTCATACCTTTGTACTTGCAGTCCATTATTAATAATATTGGACTGCTGTCAGAATGCCAGGGTAGTCTATTAAATCCAACGCGGACATGTACGAAATTAACAATTTTAATTAGTAGGATCTTGTTATATAAGTGTGTGTTTTAAGTAAGATGTAAGCCTCAAACTGATGTAATATGTAAAATATTGGTACTGTCTTCGGCGCTACACGCCTCACACACTCCAATATTTTACATATTGGATCGTTTTCGGCTTATATCCTATACTTAATCTACCATGAAGCCTCAACATATATACAAATCAAATGCAATCAAAATAAAGGACTATAAGTGAAAGCTGCACATTGGACTTATATAGCAATGTTAAAGCTGAAAAGTAGAGAAACTATATATAATATGTTTTGGAATATGATGATATATGGAATTAGCTAGGAGAGTAGAAAAGGGGAATGAGACAATTGATGACAATAAATCTTTATAACAATATGCAGATACGACTTACAGGGGTATCTTCAAAATATGTATGAAATCAGCTTAAATTGATGTGTTGGTTTTGGGGATTTAAGTTCGCACCAACAGCTTAGGTCGTATGGCAACTATCTAGCTGTTACTGGTGGAGGACAAATCCGGGTGTCCACCCGAGCAGTATTTCAGTCTGAACACCCAGATAGAACCACACACTTTCTGCAAGCCAGTTGGATAGCTTCATCACATGAAATAATTCAACACGTTCAGTGCGACTCGAACTTACAGTGGTCATGGGTAAGTGGCTTGAATTCAACAACCTTAACGACTGGGTCACGGAGGACCCTGTCAGGTCATAGAACGAGGCAATCGAAACAACAATGTCACGACATAGAACGCGGCAATCGAAACAACAATGTCAGGACATAGAACGAGGCAATCGAAACAACAATGTCAGGACATAGAACGAGGCAATCGAAACAGCAATGTCAGGACATAGAACGAGGCAATCGAAACAACACTGTCAGGACATAGAACGAGGCAATCGAAACAGCAATGTCAGGACATAGAACGAGGCAATCAAAACAACAATGTCAGGACATAGAACGAGGCAATCGAAACAACAATGTCAGGACATAGAACGCGGCAATCAAAACAACAATGTCAGGACATAGAACGCGGCAATCAAAACAACACTCGAATGACAAGGAGCATAACAACACTATTAATAAAGGAAGTTTCCAAATGTTCCATTGAGCGGGGACATGTACAGTTGTCTACTCAACCAGGTGCTAACGTCCGAACGGATGCGAGTTAGTGTCCAAAACCAGATGTGATATAAACTAAATGTTTATAATAATAATTATAATAATAAAGACTTATGCATAGACTTTACTTAACAAGAGAACTCATTTGAACAATTAAGTCAATCTACCATGAGGCCCTCAACAAATTAAAATATATGAAACATACAAACAGTAACCAGTATAACTTTCATAGGAAATAAGATATAAGCTGCAAGAACTAATACTTATATTCATGTATACTTGTATATTATCAGTTTATTAGTTTATTGATCTGTTCTTTGCACCATCTGATATAAAGCTTTGAGGTGTGGAACAGAATGTGCTGTTTTGATGTGATAAGGGAGGGAATTCCACAAGTGTGACCCTGCATATAAGAAAGATTTCCTAAAAACGTTTGTTTTGTCACAGCATGACTATACATACAACAACACAATACAATGAAGGTTCTCAACTTTAATTCTCTTCCTTAGAATGTACAACAAATTATGCAAAGTGCATACACTGTAACACCATTACTGTTTTGATAGTTCCAGTTCGCTATGTATGTGGGAGCGCCCAACCGTTCATGGCCATATGTGCAGGTATATCCACCAGTACTATTGTAATACTGAAAGAAACAGAACAGAACAACATTTTATTATCAGACTTGTACATAGTACGGAATCATGCAACATCATACTGAGCTCCGTGAACTGTATAATACATAACATAATGTGTATTGGCATAAGCATAAGTACATGTACAGCCACAAATGATCAAGTTTGAACTATTAAATAGCATAAGTACATGTATAACCACACATGATGAAGTTTGAACTATTAAATAGCATAAGTACATTTATAGCCACAAATGATGAAGTAATGATGAAGTTTGAACTATACACACTAACCTCTCAGCCGGAAGATCTGTACATTCAGTTAGTACTTTAAATAATGGTGGGAAATACTCTGGATTTCTTTTCTCGTCAAACACGTTAACTGAGTGTAAATGACAGATCATGCCTGGTTGATTCTTCCCTCCGAACGTCATTCTAACGCCTGTATTAACCATTATAGTGATTCTCTGCAAATAAAACATTTAAATAATCATAATATATATAATTGTGTTGTATTCTCTATATCCAATATGTTTCGGCTTAAAAAGCCTTTTTCAATGAAAGTGTTAAACAGAAATCCGGCTAATTTATTTGCTTTAAGCTTGTTTTGAATAATGCCATCACTATTATACTAGAGGCAATAGATAACGCACACCTGACAGAGGATTGGACATACTATAGAGGGCATAGAAAACGCACACCTGACAGAGGGTTGGACATACTAGAGGGCATAGAAAACGCACACCTGACAGAGGATTGGACATACTATAGAGGGCATAGAAAACGCACACCTGACAGAGGATTGGACATACTATAGAGGGCATAGAAAACGCACACCTGACAGAGGGTTGAATATACTAGAGGGCATAGAAAACGCACACCTGACAGAGGGTTGGATATACTAGAGGGCATAGAAAACGCACACCTGACAGAGGGTTGGACATACTAGAGGGCATAGAAAACGCACACCTGACAGAGGGTTGGATATACTAGAGGGCATAGAAAACGCACACCTGATAGAGGGTTGGACATACTAGAGGGCATAGAAAACGCACACCTGACAGAGGGTTGGATATACAGAGGGCATAGAAAACGCACACCTGACAGAGGGTTGGATATACAGAGGGTTGGATATACAGAGGGTTGGATATACAGAGGGTTGGGTATACAGAGGGTTGGATATACAGAGGGTTGGACATACAGAGGGTTGGATATACAGAGGGTTGGACATACAGAGGGTTGGATATACAGAGGGTTGGATATACAGAGGGTTGGACATACAGAGGGTTGGATATACAGAGGGTTGGACATACAGAGGGTTGGGTATACAGAGGGTTGGACATACAGAGGGTTGGACATACAGAGGGTTGGATATACAGAGGGTTGGACATACAGAGGGTTGGATATACAGAGGGTTGGATATACAGAGGGTTGGATGTACAGGGTTGGATATACAGAGGGTTGGATATACAGAGGGTTGGATATACAGAGGGTTGGATATACAGGGTTGGACATACAGAGGGTTGGACATACAGAGGGGAGGGTTGGATATACAGAGGGTTGGATATACAGAGGGTTGGATATACAGAGGGTTGGATATACAGAGGGTTGGATATACAGAGGGTTGGACATACAGAGGGTTGGATATACAGAGGGTTGGATATACAGAGGGTTGGATATACGGAGGGTTGGATATACAGAGGGTTGGATATACAGAGGGTTGGACATACAGAGGGTTGGATATACAGAGGGTTGGATATACAGAGGGTTGGATATACAGAGGGTTGGATATACAGAGGGTTGTATAGGTTGGATATACAGAGGGTTGTATAGGTTGGACATACAGAGGGTTGTATAGGTTGGACATACAGAGGGTTGTATAGGTTGGACATACAGAGGGTTGTATAGGTTGGATATACAGAGGGTTGGACATACAGAGGGTTGGACATACAGAGGGTTGTATAGGTTGGATATACAGAGGGTTGTATAGGTTGGATATACAGAGGGTTGGACATACAGAGGGTTGTATAGGTTGGATATACAGAGGGTTGTATAGGTGGACATACAGAGGGTTGTATAGGTTGGATATACAGAGGTTGTATAGGTTGGACATACAGAGGGTTGTATAGGTGGACATACAGAGGGTTGTATAGGGTTGGACATACAGAGGGTTGTAGGTTGGACATACAGAGGGTTGTATAGGTTGGACATACAGAGGGTTGTATAGGTTGGAATACAGAGGGTGTATAGGTTGGACATACAGAGGGTTGTATAGGTGGATAACAGAGGGTTGGATATACAGAGGGTTGGATATACAGAGGGTTGGATATACAGAGGGTTGGACATACAGAGGGTTGGATATACAGAGGGTTGGACATACAGAGGGTTGGATATACAGAGGGTTGGATATACAGAGGGTTGGATATACAGAGGGTTGGACATACAGAGGGTTGGATGTACAGAGGGTTGGATATACAGAGGGTTGGATATACAGAGGGTTGGACATACAGAGGGTTGGATATACAGAGGGTTGGATATACAGAGGGTTGGATATACAGAGGGTTGGACATACAGAGGGTTGGACATACAGAGGGTTGGATATACAGAGGGTTGGATATACAGAGGGTTGGATATACAGAGGGTTGGATATACAGAGGGTTGGACATACAGAGGGTTGGATATACAGAGGGTTGGATATACAGAGGGTTGGATATACAGAGGGTTGGACATACAGAGGGTTGGATATACAGAGGGTTGGATATACAGAGGGTTGGATATACAGAGGGTTGGACATACAGAGGGTTGGATATACAGAGGGTTGGATATACAGAGGGTTGGATATACAGGGTTGGATATACAGAGGGTTGGATATACAGAGGGTTGGATATACAGAGGGTTGGATATACAGGGTTGGACATACAGAGGGTTGGATATACAGAGGGGAGGGTTGGATATACAGAGGGTTGGATATACAGAGGGTTGGATATACAGAGGGTTGGATATACAGAGGGTTGGATATACAGAGGGTTGGACATACAGAGGGTTGGATATACAGAGGGTTGGATATACAGAGGGTTGGATATACAGAGGGTTGGATATACAGAGGGTTGGATATACAGAGGGTTGGACATACAGAGGGTTGGATATACAGAGGGTTGGATATACAGAGGGTTGGATATACAGAGGGTTGGATATACAGAGGGTTGGATATACAGAGGGTTGCATAGGTTGGATATACAGAGGGTTGTATAGGTTGGACATACAGAGGGTTGTATAGGTTGGACATACAGAGGGTTGTATAGGTTGGACATACAGAGGGTTGTATAGGTTGGATATACAGAGGGTTGGACATACAGAGGGTTGGACATACAGAGGGTTGGATATACAGAGGGTTGGATATACAGAGGGTTGGATATACAGAGGGTTGGATATACAGAGGGTTGGATATACAGAGGGTTGTATAGGTTGGATATACAGAGGGTTGTATAGGTTGGACATACAGAGGGTTGAATAGGTTGGACATACAGAGGGTTGTATAGGTTGGACATACAGAGGGTTGTATAGGTTGGATATACAGAGGGTTGGACATACAGAGGGTTGGACATACAGAGGGTTGTATAGGTTGGATATACAGAGGGTTGTATAGGTTGGACATACAGAGGGTTGGACATACAGAGGGTTGTATAGGTTGGATATACAGAGGGTTGTATAGGTTGGACATACAGAGGGTTGTATAGGTTGGACATACAGAGGGTTGTATAGGTTGGACATACAGAGGGTTGTATAGGTTGGACATACAGAGGGTTGTATAGGTTGGACATACAGAGGGTTGTATAGGTTGGACATACAGAGGGTTGTATAGGTTGGACATACAGAGGGTTGTATAGGTTGGACATACAGAGGGTTGTATAGGTTGGACATACAGAGGGTTGTATAGGTTGGATATACAGAGGGTTGGACATACAGAGGGTTGGATGTACAGAGGGTTGGATATACAGAGGGTTGTATAGGTTGGACATACAGAGGGTTGGATATACAGAGGGTTGGACATACAGAGGGTTGTATAGGTTGGATATACAGAGGGTTGGATATACAGAGGGTTGGATATACAGAGGGTTGTATAGGTTGGACATACAGAGGGTTGGATATACAGAGGGTTGGACATACAGAGGGTTGTATAGGTTGGATATACAGAGGGTTGGATATACAGAGGGTTGGACATACAGAGGGTTGTATAGGTTGGACATACAGAGGGTTGGACATACAGAGGGTTGGATATACAGAGGGTTGGATATACAGAGGGTTGGATATACAGAGGGTTGGACATACAGAGGGTTGGATATACAGAGGGTTGGACATACAGAGGGTTGGATATACAGAGGGTTGGACATACAGAGGGTTGTAACAGAGGGTTGGATATACAGAGGGTTGGATATACAGAGGGTTGGACATACAGAGGGTTGGATATACAGAGGGTTGGATATACAGAGGGTTGGATGTACAGGGTTGGATATACAGAGGGTTGGATATACAGAGGGTTGGATATACAGAGGGTTGGATATACAGGGTTGGACATACAGAGGGTTGGACATACAGAGGGAGGGTTGGATATACAGAGGGTTGGATATACAGAGGGTTGGATATACAGAGGGTTGGATATACAGAGGGTTGGATATACAGAGGGTTGGACATACAGAGGGTTGGATATACAGAGGGTTGGATATACAGAGGGTTGGATATACAGAGGGTTGGATATACAGAGGGTTGGATATACAGAGGGTTGGACATACAGAGGGTTGGATATACAGAGGGTTGGATATACAGAGGGTTGGATATACAGAGGGTTGGATATACAGAGGGTTGGATATACAGAGGGTTGTATAGGTTGGATATACAGAGGGTTGTATAGGTTGGACATACAGAGGGTTGTATAGGTTGGACATACAGAGGGTTGTATAGGTTGGATATACAGAGGGTTGGACATACAGAGGGTTGGACATACAGAGGGTTGGATATACAGAGGGTTGGATATACAGAGGGTTGGATATACAGAGGGTTGGATATACAGAGGGTTGGATATACAGAGGGTTGTAAGTTGGATATACAGAGGGTTGTATAGGTTGGACATACAGAGGGTTGTATAGGTTGGACATACAGAGGGTTGTATAGGTTGGACATACAGAGGGTTGTATAGGTTGGATATACAGAGGGTTGGACATACAGAGGGTTGGACATACAGAGGGTTGTATAGGTTGGATATACAGAGGGTTGTATAGGTTGGACATACAGAGGGTTGGACATACAGAGGGTTGTATAGGTTGGATATACAGAGGGTTGTATAGGTTGGACATACAGAGGGTTGTATAGGTTGGACATACAGAGGGTTGTATAGGTTGGACATACAGAGGGTTGTATAGGTTGGACATACAGAGGGTTGTATAGGTTGGACATACAGAGGGTTGTATAGGTTGGACATACAGAGGGTTGTATAGGTTGGACATACAGAGGGTTGTATAGGTTGGACATACAGAGGGTTGTATAGGTTGGACATACAGAGGGTTGTATAGGTTGGATATACAGAGGGTTGGACATACAGAGGGTTGGATATACAGAGGGTTGGATATACAGAGGGTTGTATAGGTTGGACATACAGAGGGTTGGATATACAGAGGGTTGGACATACAGAGGGTTGGATATACAGAGGGTTGGATATACAGAGGGTTGGATATACAGAGGGTTGGATATACAGAGGGTTGGACATACAGAGGGTTGGATATACAGAGGGTTGGATATACAGAGGGTTGGATATACAGAGGGTTGGATATACAGAGGGTTGGATATACAGAGGGTTGTATAGGTTGGATATACAGAGGGTTGTATAGGTTGGACATACAGAGGGTTGTATAGGTTGGATATACAGAGGGTTGGACATACAGAGGGTTGGATATACAGAGGGTTGGACATACAGAGGGTTGGATATACAGAGGGTTGGATATACAGAGGGTTGGACATACAGAGGGTTGGATAACATAAACAGAGGGTTGGACATACAGAGGGTTGGATGTACCGAGGGTTGGATATACAGAGGGTTGGACATACAGAGGGTTGGATATACAGAGGGTTGGACATACAGAGGGTTGGACATACAGAGGGTTGGATGTACAGAGGGTTGGATATACAGAGGGTTGGACATACAGATGTTTGGATACATAGAGGGTTGGATAAACAGAGGGTTGGTCCAGAAGGAAATGATTTGTATTGTGAGAAATCGGTCAAGGCATATGGTCCTAGTGGTCAACCAAGAGCCGGGTTTGCATCTCTCCGAATGTCAATTGTGCAATGCATTGCACGCTAGTCCTGCAAACACATGAAATGGGACGCATAATTGCACTGCGTCTCATAATGCTGGCTTATGGTCATAATGTCAGGTGACATAAGTCGATCAAATAACCCTACATTTATAAAATAACCTCTACCTCCATAAAAAAACACCTACCTCAATTAAAAAATAACCACTACCTCTATGAAATAACCCCTACCTCTATGAAATAACCCCTACCTCACCCCTACCTCTATTAAATAACCCCTACCTCTATTAAATAACCCCTACCTCTACTTCTTTATGTAATATATCCGAGATACACGCCTGTAACCGTTCTTCCAAGTAATCCTTTATATCAGAATCTTTCAGATTTGTAGTTAAGTAACACACTGGCATGGTTTCTTTCTAACTGTCATACAAGTGTTATAGAAAAATGTCAACACTGTCCACATTAAACGCGGCAGTGCCTGTTCGTGAATTCTTTATATATCCGGTATACTATGCACATATGTATAATATATGCTCAACAATTATACCATCGAAAGATAAACGCTACACTATTCATTTTAAACCTTGATGTCTATTTGCACAAACACTACACTATGCATTTGAAAAATGATATTATAGCTGCATGCGGCAGACAAACGAACACAGTAATAGTGTTTACTTCAAGGTCAGTGATTTCCGATACAGTTGATGATCTAATAATCGATGTAGAGCAATACACAGCAGCATTAACGCGCATTGGTAAACTAAGTTAGCCGCATTGGTAAACTAAGTTAGCCGAATGTGAGGTAAGAATCGATGATTCAGCAATGCACAAACGGCAATCATTACCGTAGCCAGAGGCAAGTTTCAACCGAGGCAATTTAGAGGGTCCGGGGGCATGTTCCCCATTAAAATGGTTGGGGTATAGAAGCGATTTCCTGCGTTTTCTGATTTAATGAGTTTAGACGTATAATTATATATAGACTATTCAGCTCTTTAGCAGTCAACATTTTATACAGCTAAGGATAGTGTTTGCATTTTATTTATTAAATTGTTCATTTATTTATGTTTTGCTTTGGAAAGTTTAACCGAGGCAGCTGCCTCAACCTAGGCAGCTGCCTCGGTGTGCCTCGGTGTGCTTCAGTGTGGCTACGAGCCTGGCAATGTAGTGCATTGGAAATTTAGGCCAAACGTATTTTTTAATCAACGTCAACGTTCTAAATATAAGCCTCAAAATATACACAACACCAACAGCACTTTTACAAAATATCTGATTTATAGTTGGTGTGGATTAATAAGGGGTTACGGCTTCGAAGATGTACTAGATATTTGACCTAAATCGAAAACAACAACATTTTTATTAAATTAACAGATAGCGTGATAGTCGTGATATCGCAGTGGATGCGCGTTCGCTTCAGGTGCGAAAAGGTCCGGGGTTCGAACCACACGGGAGCCGTTACGATTGTTCCCTTAGGCAAGGCATTTAAATTCCACCTTGCCTCTTCTCTCTCCCTCGTGGCGATGGATTCCATCAGGAATGCGAGAGTGATTAATATAAGTTGTAAGCACTTGTTTCGCAATCGAGCTAAAATAAATTTGTATAAACTAAATTAACAGAACTGAACAGGGGTTTATTTCAGACTTATACATATATTAGCACTGCAGCAATCCTGAGATAACACAGGGGTGACCGACAGGCACCCAATTTACCACATATGTTTGAATATACCAACTTGTTCGTTATGGGCCCGTCACACGCACAGGGATTCGGCACGTTTGGTACTTAAATATATATACTAGTACCCCCAAACGTGCCGAATCCAATATATATACTAGTACCCCCAAACGTGCCGAATCCCTGTGGTAACACGTAAACGTTCTGGCCAACGTTTGCCAGTATTTGAGGATGCGTTGGTTATCTTGGCTCTGGAATAACGCCAGCAGAGCGCTAGCAGCACGTTGGAACACGCTGGTGAACGTTGATAATCGTCGGTGATCGCTGGAGAATAGCCTGGGTTCCAGTCTGTCGATTTTTCACTTTTTAACTTCTCACGCAATGACATGTTCAGAAACTCAATACGGCCCATTTAATAGTTTCGGTGTTAAACTATATTTATTTGACTGACCAGGGAAAATATATCGACGCCTGTTCCCAGGCTAGCTGGAGAACGAAGTGTTGAACATGCACAAATGTTTTCCTCGAGACGAGCATTCTCCAACGTTTAACTGTATAGGTTGGAGAACTCTTGAGAACGTTCGTCAAACGTTGTGCTAACGTTCGCCGAACGTTGCACGCGATAAATTGACGTTTGTTTATTATTGGAGTCTATGCTAAACCTTTGTTTAGAGATAATTTAGATATGATTCTAACACGACCCAGCTAATAACATACGTACTTGTAGAGTAAATTCTATCTCAGGTTATTCTGTAATATACCTACCTTGAACTATGCTGTGCGCGCACCGTGTTTTGGCTATTCCATTTATACAATGCGTGTAAAGTTTTATGAATGAAAGTCACGTGATGTTTGTAAAAAATACCGTGGGAATTCACGGAAGTGAGCTATCTTTAGAATCAGATAATGTCTTGTCCGTCTTGTTTTTCTGTTAAGTAACGTTCCAGTTACTATTCTGTACAGTTTTATTTGACAAAATAAATAAAATTATTGATCAGTTACAACTTTGTTCATTTATGCACTAGATTGATATTTTCCATAAAAAATAACGTCATCACCCCTTACGCGGGTGGAAATTTCGAAAGCAAAATGCAGCGGCGTTTGAAGAAAATACTCCTTTAAAATTATTACAAGTAAGTCGTGCTAGAATCGAAATAATAAGTTGATACTTATTATTTCTTAATTAGTCAAAAAATACAAAAGGTAAGACACAGACACAAATGTGATATATAACGGTAAATATGTACCATACATGTTGTTATTCAGGATACACGTTCTGTGCTCTTGCATTGATGCTGGCACTAATCACATTGTTTTGTTACAAATTTTGGAAATAAATTCTACCATATAGTAGTAATTACGTGATTCTGTACAAAATTGCTTTTTTCACCGATCGTAGTGTCGCTTTAAATATAAACTTGCATGATGCAATTGCACAATGGATTGCCATTGCAATGCTGACCTGGCAGTTTATAACTGGACCAGAGCAAAGTGGGTCATATCTAATGCTTTGTTTGACTGGCGAAGGCAGGTTCGATCCCCCGTCTGACCCTAATAAAATTAACAGTCTTTCAGATGGGACGTTAAACCGAGGTCTCGTGTCGGTGCTTTACACTGTGCAAGAACCAGAGGAGACTCTGGAATGGGTCTTTCTCTGTATCATTGCACTATCCTCCAAAATCTAAAATGACTAATCTCTTCAGGAGGCGTCGCTCATATGGGCAATCGGTAGCGACGATACATAAACGTAAAACACACACACGAAGAGCTAGTGAGTAGATACTGTATACGTGTGTCTCAAGGGACAAGACCCATTAAGGGTCTAGTTAATGATTGGTTACAAAAACAGCTATGGCTCTCGGATGTTAGCATATTATATAACATTAATAGCTTACTTTTTATTCGAAGCAAATTAAACAAATTATGATACTTTTAAAGTGATATGCATAATAATAATAATAAAGACTTTATTTAACGAGAGAACTCATTTGAACAATTATGTCAATCTACCATGAGTATGTACATAATGCACGTATACTAGAGGACATAGAAAACGCACACCTACATTATATACTAGAGGACATAGAAAGCGCACACCTACATTATATACTAGAGGACATAGAAAACGCACACCTACATTATATACTAGAGGACATAGAAAGCGCACACCTACATTATATACTAGAGGACATAGAAAACGCACACCTACATTATATACTAGAGGACATAGAAAGCGCACACCTACATTATACACTAGAGGACATAGAAAGCGCACGCATACATTATATACTAGAGGACATAGAAAGCGCACACCTACATTATATACTAGAGGACATAGAAAGCGCACGCATACATTATATACTAGAGGACATAGAAAGCGCACACCTACATTATATACTAGAGGACATAGAAAGCGCAAACCTACATTATATACTAGAGGACATAGAAAGCGCACACCTACATTATATACTAGAGGACATAGAAAACGCACACCTACATTATATACTAGAGGACATAGAAAACGTACACCTACATTATTTACTAGAGGACATAGAAAGCGCACACCTTATACTAGAGGACATAGAAAACGCACACCTACATTATATACTAGAGGACATAGAAAGCGCACACCTTATACTAGAGGACATAGAAAACGCACACCTACATTATATACTAGAGGGCATAGAAAACGCACACCTACATTATCTACTAGATGACATAGAAAACGCACACCTACATTATATACTAGAGGACATAGAATGCGCACACCTACATTATATACTAGAGGACATAGAATGCGCACACCTACATTATATACTAGAGGACATAGAAAGCGCACACCTACATTTTATACTAGAGGACATAGAAAACGCACACCTACATTATTTACTAGAGGACATAGAAAGCGCACACCTTATACTAGAGGACATAGAAAACGCACACCTACATTATATACTAGAGGACATAGAAAGCGCACACCTACATTATATACTAGAGGACATAGAAAACGTACACCTACATTATTTACTAGAGGACATAGAAAGCGCACACCTTATACTAGAGGACATAGAAAACGCACACCTACATTATATACTAGAGGACATAGAAAGCGCACACCTACATTATATACTAGAGGACATAGAAAACGCACACCTACATTATATACTAGAGGGCATAGAAAACGCACACCTACATTATATACTAGAGGGCATAGAATGCGCACACCTACATTATATACTAGAGGACATAGAAAACGCACACCTACATTATATACTAGAGGACATAGAAAGCGCACACCTACATTATATACTAGAGGACATAGAAAACGCACACCTACATTATATACTAGAGGACATAGAAAGCGCACACCTACATTATACACTAGAGGACATAGAAAGCGCACGCATACATTATATACTAGAGGACATAGAAAGCGCACGCATACATTATATACTAGAGGACATAGAAAGCGCACACCTACATTATATACTAGAGGACATAGAAAGCGCAAACCTACATTATATACTAGAGGACATAGAAAGCGCACACCTACATTATATACTAGAGGACATAGAAAACGCACACCTACATTATATACTAGAGGACATAGAAAACGCACACCTACATTATATACTAGAGGACATAGAAAACGCACACCTTATACTAGAGGACATAGAAAACGCACACCTACATTATATACTAGAGGACATAGAAAGCGCACACCTACATTATATACTAGAGGACATAGAAAACGCACACCTACATTATATACTAGAGGACATAGAAAACGCACACCTACATTATATACTAGAGGACATAGAAAACGCACACCTACATTATATACTAGAGGACATAGAAAGCGCACACCTACATTATATACTAGAGGACATAGAAAACGCACACCTACATTATATACTAGAGGACATAGAAAACGCACACCTACATTATATACTAGAGGACATAGAAAACGCACACCTACATTATATACTAGAGGACATAGAAAACGCACACCTACATTATATACTAGAGGACATAGAAAACGCACACCTACATTATATACTAGAGGACATAGAAAACGCACACCTACATTATATACTAGAGGACATAGAAAACGCACACCTACATTATATACTAGAGGACATAGAAAACGCACACCTACATTATATACTAGAGGACATAGAAAACGCACACCTACATTATATACTAGAGGACATAGAAAACGCACACCTACATTATATACTAGAGGACATAGAAAACGCACACCTACATTATATACTAGAGGACATAGAAAACGCACACCTACATTATATACTAGAGGACATAGAAAACGCACACCTACATTATATACTAGAGGACATAGAAAACGCACACCTACATTATATACTAGAGGACATAGAAAACGCACACCTACATTATATACTAGAGGACATAGAAAACGCACACCTACATTATATACTAGAGGACATAGAAAACGCACACCTACATTATATACTAGAGGACATAGAAAACGCACACCTACATTATATACTAGAGGACATAGAAAACGCACACCTACATTATATACTAGAGGACATAGAAAACGCACACCTACATTATATACTAGAGGACATAGAAAACGCACACCTACATTATATACTAGAGGACATAGAAAACGCACACCTACATTATATACTAGAGGACATAGAAAACGCACACCTACATTATATACTAGAGGACATAGAAAACGCACACCTACATTATATACTAGAGGACATAGAAAACGCACACCTACATTATATACTAGAGGACATAGAAAACGCACACCTACATTATATACTAGAGGACATAGAAAACGCACACCTACATTATATACTAGAGGACATAGAAAACGCACACCTACATTATATACTAGAGGACATAGAAAACGCACACATACATTATATACTAGAGGACATAGAAAACGCACACCTACATTATATACTAGAGGACATAGAAAACGCACACCTACATTATATACTAGAGGACATAGAAAACGCACACCTACATTATATACTAGAGGACATAGAAAACGCACACCTACATTATCTACTAGATGACATAGAAAACGCACACCTACATTATATACTAGAGGACATAGAAAACGCACACCTACATTATATACTAGAGGACATAGAAAACGCACACCTACATTATATACTAGAGGACATAGAAAACGCACACCTACATTATATACTAGAGGACATAGAAAACGCACACCTACATTATATACTAGAGGACATAGAAAGCGCACACCTACCTTATATACTAGAGGACATAGAAAGCGCACGCATACATTATATACTAGAGGACATAGAAAGCGCACACCTACATTATATACTAGAGGACATAGAAAGCGCACACCTACATTATATACTAGAGGACATAGAAAACGCACACTTACATTATATACTAGAGGACATAGAAAACGCACACCTACATTATATACTAGAGGACATAGAAAACGCACACCTACATTATATACTAGAGGACATAGAAAGCGCACACCTACATTATATACTAGAGGACATAGAAAGCGCACACCTACATTATATGATTATTATTACATGAAAACGAAATACGAGGGATTCAATTAAAGACATGTCAATACTTTATTACAAAACACAAACTGAACAACTAAAAATATTCCAAAATGTTTAAAACTATGTATTTATATATAGTTATTGTTTTTCATGTAAAAACACACTTATCCGAAGTGTGCGTTTTCTATGTCCTCAAGTATACATACATCGATGGTGCATCGTGAAACAATTGTATCTGAATATAAATGCAGATTATACCTTTCTAAATAGTGCCTAAAACTCGTTACTAAACTCGCCTATAAATACCACAAGTACATGCTGCCGAGATAAGGTGAATTGTGTGAACACGATTCATTATACATGACATACAAGGCAGAACGGGCACCGGAATACAGCAGTATGGGGACTATGTATCATCTTCTACTAATTGTTGCAATACTGCTGGTTAAAGGTAATGTTTCTTGTTGGAGTTTAATTAGCGAAACTATACTTTATGATAAAATTAACGCTAATACTTACATTTATCCTACCTGCATGCGAAATAACGTACAAAAACGGCCTGCCTAATAATTTTGCTTTATTAGTCAGTGCCTAATAAAGCTTTCGTGACGGATTACTTTTATGACCCATATTACGGTTTGTAAATAAACAAAGCGTCTGTCGTCACATTGTGTTGTCAGCTGAGTTTGGAAAATGTCCCAAGAAGAAAGTCGTGTACAGGCAAACTTTCAGGTTGTTTGGGATGAATTAACAGCACTCGATGAGACCCCTCTGGAAACTACTGTTGTCAGAGAAATGTCATTTATCATTTATCTATAAATAGAAATATCAATGCGCAACATATTACCAAGTGCGTAGCGAGTTTGTAAGCTGTCATGGGTAGTTTGTTTGTTTTTGTGTCGGGTGCACACTCAGAATGTAGGATAAATAGGATATTAGGTTACTGTCTTATAAATTTTAATTTATTAGGCTCGTCTCCGAAAAAATACAAGGCAGAGCCTCGCCTTGTATTTTTTCTCCGACTCGCCTAATAAATTAAAATTTATAAGACAGTAGCCTAATATTCTCTATATATATAACGTGGGCTGTGGAAGTAGCTTGTCGTTAATACGGTAATATCACAGACGCTTTGGGTCTGGGCAAATGTTTGCGGGTTCAAAACCACAAAACTAAGAAACTTTTTTCTTTTTGGTTTTTAAGAACACTATGATACACTATAGGTTTGACACTATACATAATTGATAGTGACGGGGCGTCATTTTTAAACTTGCTTCGAATGGTGTAAAAATGTTTTATGTATAATGTCAAGCATATAGTAGTGTATCATAGTGTTCTTAAAAACCAAAAAGAAAACGAAAAAATCTAAATCTGTCGCCAATAATATCAATACGGACTACGATACGCTATCATAATTTGGCAACATTGTCTCGCTTGCACATTGGTACGAATGTGTATCCGCCTCCGTGGTCGAGTGGTTACGGTCGCTGAATTGTATACCACTGTAACCTATCATCACTGATGGTCACGGGTTCGAGCCCCGCTCAGGCCGTGTCTCATTTATATGAAAAAGTTGGCAGTTTCCTACGGAGGTTGGTGCACCCAAGTACTGGTTAACCGTTGGAGCCTGCCCAGGAAAGGTGTGGTTAGGTAAACTGCCCGCCGGCGATATAGCCCGAAATGGTGCTGATGCAGGCGTAAACCCCGAAATATAACATATAACATAACTTTGGTATGAACTGCATTGGGCGTGTTTAAAGTCAGCCTTCGGTCTCTACATACTTTAAACACGCCCAATGTAGTTCATACCCCGATGGTAGTCCACTGTGGGCGTGTGATTAAGCTCGTTGACTTGAAATCACTTTCACAGTTGTATGTTCGAATCCCATTGCATTGAATGACCAAAGCTGTTTTATATTAGCTATACAATTGGAGACGATTAATATTAATACTGTATAGAATGCAAATGCGTTCTTCTTTTATTCCACGACAGGAACAATTTGTACTAATTGTCCGGATGGGTATTATGGTTTTGAGGGATCCTGTTACATGTTCAGTAGCGGACGTGAGAGCTGGACAGGGGCCTATGTATGTACTTTCATTGTATCATATATATATATAATGCCGCATAGAAAAAATTAAACATTAATTATGCATTACGATTGTGAAACAAGTTTTCGTGATAGCGCAGTGGTAGCGCGTTCGCTCCAGGTGCGAACGATCCGGAGTTCGAGCCCCGATGAAGCCGTTACGATTGTAACCTTAGGCAAGGCATTTATTTTCCACCTTGCCTCTTCTCTCTCCCTCGTGGCGATGGATTATATCAGGAATGAGGTATCGAGATTGATTCGTATAAGTTGTAAGAACTTGTTTCGCAATAGAGCTGAACTATATTTGTATAAACTAAACACGTTTTAATAACTTATGTTAATCTAAATCCCTCTTGTTGGCGTGATGCAAGCGTATACATGTAATCATGTTGTCATTCGTGTGGGAATAAACCGGACTATCCGGAGTAAACCCACATATCCGACCTGGCGACCACTGTACTATCTCACATACAAGTCAAGGATCGAACGTGAGTTTCAATGGTGAGAAGGGAGCCTAAATACATGGTGTAACATTATTTGGTTGTTGCTCGTACATGCTGACATATATCATGGACGTACCTGTTTTTATCCTCTAAGGTTTGATGGCGACTAACATGTCTTCAGTCTCTTTTATAGCAGATAACACAATATTACTCTGTAAAGTGATCTGTCTTGCATTTAATGGGCTTGACTAAACTCAGATTGCATAACATCTTTTAAGATGAAATTACAATGTCACTCAATTTAACATGGCATCATAAAAATCAACTAAGTTAGGTCCACCAATCACATTTCATGTAACAGACTGGCACGTGATCTAGCACAGCCGACCAACACCCGTCAAAAGTAATCATATTTTTCCATATATACCATGCTTAATTATCTACACTCCACTATTTATGCTATCCGAGATGCACGGAATAATCGTGCATTTAAACACTACAGTCAAACCTGTAGTAAGCAGACAGGCACGGGAATCACAGAAAGTGGCTGCTTCTCGCAGGTGGCTGCTTAATAGATTGTAAATGTATAATAAAACAACATATTGAGAATCTGGAAACTGACTGCCTAATACAGGTTGGCGGCTTAATGGAGGTGACCACTAACACAGGATTGACTCACCATATATCACTGTAAACTAGGACAAAGTGTGTTTGTTCATTGATAATCATTAATGTTATTCAGAGCCGCCGTTGCGTAATGGGGGTAGGATGTCCGCCTCAATACCAAGGGTATGGTGTCGAGCACTGTCAGAAATATGGTGGTTGTGGTGATGTAATGGGTAGGATGTCCGCCTCAATACCGAGGGGCTGCGATGTCGAGCACTGTCAGATATATTATATAGTGGTTGTGGTGATGTAATGGGTAGGATGTCCGCCTCAATACCGAGGGGCTGAGGTGTCGAGCACTGTCAGAAATATGGTGGTTGTGGTGATGTAATGGGTAGGAAGTCCGCCTCAATACCGAGGGGCTGAGATGTCGAGCACTGTCAGAAATATGGTGGTTGTGGTGATGTAATGGGTAGGAAGTCCGCCTCAATACCGAGGGGCTGAGAGTTGCAGCACTGCCAGATATATGGCGGTAGTGGTGCTGTAATGGGTAGGATGTCCGCCTCAATACCGAGGGGCTGGGGTGTCGAGCACTGTCAGAAATATGGTGGTGATATAATGGGTAGGAAGTCCGCCTCAATACCGAGGGGCTGAGGTGTCGAGCACTGTCAGATATATGGCGGTAGTGATGCAATTAGGCAAACACTGCATACCCCTTTGTCTCCTCGCCATGGTGGATTCCATGGTGTGAGGTATCCAGAACGTGTAAACTAATGCTTGCTAAACACGTTTCGCAATCGAGCTAAACAATAATTTGAATAAAATCATCATTTCCATGCGTAACTAGTCAATACAATATATATTAAAAACAAGTGTACACTTTATTTATTTAACGATTGCGAAACAAGCTTTAACAACTCTATCGTTGGCGCAGATGAATCGTTGGCGCAGACTATCGTTGGCGCAGATGAAAGCGTATATGTGGTCATTCGTGTTGGAGGAAACCCGGAGAAACCCCATCTGTCCGATCTGGCGACCACCGTACTATCTCACATACTTATCGGTCTGTCAGATCCTCGAACCCGTGTTGCATTGGTGAGAAGCGAACGCGCTAACCACTGCGCTAATCGGACAGCCACACTATGTATTGTTTATATATCTTGAAGGTATCGTGCAAGCTACTATCTGCAGATGGCATGCTGGTGGAAATAAGCAACGACAATGAAAATGCATACATTTCTTCTAAACTCAACCCGAATGGAGGTATTCCGGTGAATTTAATAAGTCCTCTGTAATTTTCTATTACCTCCCTTGGCAGATAAAGTCTGATTTATTCCAATATGTGAATAGGTCCTTTTAGTTACACTCCATTGTTTTTACTGTTGTTCCCTAACCAGATGTTGCGGTATTATAAATGTGATTTTATCAAAAACGTGTTAATTAACTGATAAAATTGTTTTACAATTAGTACCCATTGCATATACTGTGGGAGATCTGTTGAGATATAGTTATTTAATAATCATAAGAATTAATAGTGGTATAAAATTGCTAGCATGTTGTGCAAAGGAAACAACGATAAAATCAGAGGAAAACACTCAATAGGATCTATCTACTTTTAGGGAATATTCAGGGGCAATAACTGACCGATGTCCCTCATTGGTGTTCCATTTCTAGCATTAGTACTTACTCGTTGATTCATTATTTTGCTGGCACGGGTATGGCAGGTTAGTTTAAACATTATTTTGCTGGCACGGGTATGGCAGGTTAGTTTAAACATTATTTACTTCAGTAGTTTTACATGTAATCAAGAAATGAACATTTTATATATAAGTTAACAGCAGTAGACTGGAAGGGATAAAAACGAAAGAAAACGTATATAGTTATTCTCCCTATCAATTGGCTGATATGCAATAGATAGGAGAATAATATATTTAACAATTTATATATTTTAACAACAGTAGACTGGAAGGGTTTAGAAAGAAAGAAAACGTATATAGTTATTCTCCCTATCAATTGGTTGATATACAATAGACAGGAGAATAATATATTTAACAATGAAAATACGTGAAATCTATTCTAGATATATGCTCAAGAATTAGTTTATGCACATTTATTTTAGCTCGATTGCGAAACAAGTTATTTCAACTTATATTAATCACTCTCGAGACCTCATTCCTGATTGAATCCATCGCCACGAGGGAGAGAGAAGAGGCAATGTGAAATTTAAATGCCTTGCCTAAGGGCACAATCGTAATGGCTCTAGCGGGGCTCGAACTCCGGACCGTTCGCACCTGAAGCGAACGCGCATCCACTGGGCTATCACGACTTCCACACACAAACATAAAGAATTATAGAAGTTATTGTATTATTGAGTAAATAGTTCCATACATTGATCACCAATCTAACCTAACCATACTAACTATAACACATTATTATGGATTATATTGATTATATTGAGTATATTGAGTATATTGATTATAATGAGTATATTGAGTATATTGAGTATATTGATTATATTGAGTATATTGATTATATTGATTATATTGATTATATTGATTATATTGAGTATATTGATTATATTGAGTATATTGATAATTGAGTATATTGATTATATTGATTATATTGATTATATTGATTATATTGATTATATTGAGTATATTGATTATATTGAGTATATTGATTATATTGATTATATTGATTATATTGATTATATTGAGTATATTGATATATGATTATATTGATATATTGATATATTGATTAATTGATATAAAATGAGTATATTGATTATATTGATATATTGATAAAGTATATGATTATATTGATTATATTGATTATATTGATTATATTGATTATATTGATTATATTGATATATTGAGTATATTGATTATATTGAGTATATTGATTATATTGATTAATTGAGTATATGATTATATGATATTGATATATTGATTAATTGAGATATTGATTATATTGATTATATGATATTATTATATTGAGTATATTGAGTATATTGATTATATTGATTATATTGAGTATATTGATTATATTGATTATATTGATTATATTGAGTATATTGATTATATTGATTATATTGATTATATTGAGTATATTGATTATATTGATTATATTGAGTATATTGATTATATTGAGTATATTGATTATATTGATTATATTGATTATATTGAGTATATTGATTATATTGATTATATTGAGTATATTGATTATATTGATTATATTGATTATATTGAGTATATTGATTATATTGATTATATTGAGTATATTGATTATATTGAGTATATTGAGGATATTGATTATATTGAGTATATTGAGTATATTGATTAAATTGAGTATATTGATTAGGGCATGAACACTACTGGATAGGTCTACACGACAAGATACTAGAGGGTAAATACATGTGGGCAACAAGCCAACTGTCCCTTACCGATACGGGATACACCAACTGGGGCCATCATGAGCCGGATGGGGTCGGCGATCAAAATTGTGTGTTTTACTCACCTAGCCACGGTGACAAGTGGGCTGACGGCGATTGTACACGGACAGAGCATTACATCTGTGAAACTAGGTACTCAATGCTTTTAGTTACTGACTGCGTGTGTACGATGCTTGTTATCACATTACCGCAGTAACAACAACGTGTGTGTTTTACGTTTATTTATCGTCGCTACCGGTTGCCCATATGAGCAACGTCTCCTGAAGAGATTAGTCATTTTAGATTGTTGGAGGATTGTGCAATGATACAGACAGAGACCCATTCCAGAATATCCTCTGTTTCTTTTACGTGCACGGTGTACAGCACCGTCACGAGACCTCGGACCCATCTGAACGACTGTTAATTGTATTAGGGTCAGACGGGGATCGAACCTGCGATCCCTGGATTACCAATCCAGTGTGTTACCACTGGACTACAGATCCGTCTGTCCACACATGGGGGCATTTCACGCATGCTCATATTGTTAAAAACTATCATCTGTTGTCTATTGAATAACGTAAATATAACTGTTTTGGGCACATGTACATTTTGTCCTATTCGTATATCATATATATCAATAACTTACAATATATATAATTGTATGAATATAATGTAAACGGCAACATAGATGGATGAATGCACACCAACAACACATATTACATTAACCCTTTCAACACCACATACCTCTAAATAGGCTTACAAAAAGTGTAGATCCAGATGAGCCGGCTCGTGACGAGCCGTCTCATCAGGATCTGCACTTTTTGCCAGTGATATGACTATTTTTAGACATAATTACCCATTTTGATAAATGAACTTGTCCAAATGTGATTTTCTGATTCATTTATTGGTTTATGAATATCATGGACCAGTCCATGTGAGTTACTTGGTGTTGAATGGGTTAATATTGTATACCGTCTTTTTCCAGGAGTCTCAACAGCAGTGGTCCGATTGTCGGATAAAACCAACACCGGAACTATGATAACATATTATATAATAAAACATTATATCCATATATATTCTACTTTGTTCTGTTGGTCTAGCCCGGGTGCCAGTCTGTCTCTAGCCCGGGTGCCAGTCTGTCTCTAGCCCGGGTGCCAGTCTGTCTCTAGCCCGGGTGCCAGTCTGTCTCTAGCCCGGGTGCCAGTCTGTCTCTAGCCCGGGTGCCAGTCTGTCTCTAGCCCGGGTACCAGTCTGTCTCTAGCCTGGGTGCCAGTCTGTCTCTAGCCTGGGTGCCAGTCTGTCTCTAGCCTGGGTGCCAGTTTGTCTCTAGCCTGGGTGCCAGTCTGTCTCTAGCCTGGGTGCCAGTCTGTCTCTAGCCCGGGTGCCAGTCTGTCTCTAGCCTGGGTGCCAGTTTGTCGATTTTTCACTTTTTAACTTCTGGCAAAATGACATGATCAGAAACTCAATAAGGCCAAATTAATAGTCTCTGTGTTAAAATATATTTATTTGACTGACCAGGCAACATATATCGACGCCTGTTCCCAGGTTACTGTTAGTCTTATTTCATTTAAAGTCAATTCGAAGTCTTCGTTTCTAAACATTAGCAATAAACGCACATTGATGTAAACTTTGAGTACCATTTAAGATTTGCGACAAACGCAGATCCAGATCAGCCTGCGCATCACTGTTGTCCGGCCAGGATCAGAGGGTCTAATGAAGGCTCTAACAATGAACAGTAATATTTATTTAAATAAATAAAGTTATTTGTCTCAATCATTCAGCCTGTGTGGACGTTGGTGTTACCTGGGTGATTGGGTACCCTCTTCGGTTTCAGTGGTATCACGCTGGACTGGTAATCCAGGGATCGCAGGTTTTTTTTAGT
>CM026403.1:40539791-40557291 GCA_014843695.1 Archivesica marissinica
AACATTAAGCAAAATTACAGTGCTTCTAGTCTATTATAAATAGGTATATAAATATAACTTGTAATGTAATGACAACATGAAACATGAGTCCACAGTGAAGATTATCATAATTATCTTAAAGAGAAGCTTAGTTTGTTTTAGTATTCATTAGTATTATAGTTCAGGAATATTATTGATTTGATCTAACTCTTTTCGGACTTTACTGGCAAAATATATGTATTTTGATAAGTTTGAGATTTCCTTTTTATTTCTTGACATCATAAGTTTATCAAATTTATTTAAAGTTGGCCAACTGCAATAATACGGCTTTATGTATTTTTTTCGTATATCGGTGTACACTGTGCATATTAAGAGAAAGTGATACTCATTTTCGATTGTTCTTAAGTTACAAAATTTGCATATTCTCTCATTTCGTGGTACATTAAGATACCTTCCTCTTTCAATTTCTAAATTATGTGATGAAAGTCTAAATCTGCTCAGGGCTATACTAAATTTTTTGTCCATACTATTATCAAGGTGTGTTTCTAAATTAAATGTATGTTTGAATCTACAGTATGTTGATAGTCTCCTTGAGTTGTTTATGTCTGCGTACCAAGTTTGGTAATATTGGTCAAAGATTCTTTGTTTTATAATATGCAGTTTAATTTCATAAGTTTGTTAGTGAAGCCATAGATTAGACATTCCCATATTTTCCAAAATCGATTTTATTTGGTATGCCCAATTAGAACCATTATACGTCACATTATTATTTGCGTCGTTTTTTAGCATTATATAAATTCGTTTAATGAGTGCATTATCATTCATGTTTAAAATTTTAATCCAATATCTTATCATATATACTTGTCTATTTATTTTCAAAGGGACTCTTCCAAGATCGCCATATAAACCACTTAAATTTGTGGATTTTTTTACAATAAGAAGTTTTCTGCAAAACTTTGTATGAATTAATTCTATATCTTTTCCTGGGTTTAACCCCCAAATTTCCGAACAGTAATTTAGGACAGATGCAACAAGAGTATCAAACAGTTTAGATTTCTCAAATGTCCTAAATTCATATTGATTAAAAATAGAAAAAAGTCGGTACATGGCCTTTGATGCATGTTCAGCTATGCATTTTTGCGTTCTGTGCCAATTGCCATTTTTAAAGAAGTATATACCTAGGTATTTAATAGAGGAGACATTTTCAATTTGTTGATTGTAGAGATAAAAATTGTGAGTAGTATGTCTTCCTCTCTCGAATATCATAACCTTCGTTTTATTAGTATTGATTTTCAGACCAAATGTATTACAATAAATGTCTACGTCATTCAACATAGATTGCAATGATGTCGGTGATGTAGAGAACAGTACTTGATCGTCTGCATACAAAACAATAAAAAGCTGTAGTTCATCTAATGAAAATATTCCATTTAAATTTGAGTTTATATTATTCATTATGTCATTCACGAACATCATGAATAAAAGACTTGAGCTCGGATCACCTTGTTTCACGCCGAGATGTGAATCAATGCAGCTGGAATGAATTTTTCCATTATGTTTTATGGCAGATCGTACAGTACTATACATAGATTTTACAGCTGTTATCATTTTTGTGCTGACTTGTTTAGCAAGTAATTTTTGCCATAGAAACGCACGATTTATTTTGTCAAAACATTTTTCGTAGTCGATAAACACAGAATAGAGTTTTTGACCTGTGTGTATTACTTTGGATATTATAGAGTGTAGTATAAACACACAATCGACCGTGCTTTTTCCCTTTTGGAAACCAAATTGAAAGTCTGATAATTTTTCGTACTTTTCTGACCATACTGTTAGTCTATTAAGAAGAATTTGGGAATATACTTTGGCTAGTATATTATTTAAAGTAATGCCTCGATAATTCTTTGCTTCTTTTGGGTCACCGCCTTTAAATATAGGTATAATATACCCCATACCCCAACTTTCTGGATATTCACCGGTATTAAATATGCTGTTAAAAAGAGATACTAGGTGAGTTGAAATAATGCTATAAGATGCTTTAATAATTTCAGCCGATAATTTGTCGGGTCCCGAAGCTTTACAGCTATTTTGTTTATACACTGCTTTATGTATTTCAAATTCTGTTATAGGACAATCTAATTCATCGTTTAATACGTTTTGCATATTAATAATATTATTGTTTACATCAATGTTTGGCTCTTCGCCATATAACGTGTTGAAATGCTCATGTAAATCATCAACTTTAATTTCATCATCCTTAGTATATGATTTTTTATAGCATTTTTTAACAGATTTCCAGAATTTACGCGGCTGACACTTTGCAATATTTTCTAGTCTATGTCCTTCTTGTATTTTATATTTTTGTTTTGCACGATTTTTGGTTCTATTGTATTTCGTACGCATCTTGGTAAAACTCGTTCTATTTTCTTCCGTTTTATGTTTTAAGAATATATTTCGCGCCTTCTTGAATTCATGCTTGGCAGTATAACATTCTTCGTTGAACCACTTAGAATTATTGGTAATAAAAGCTTTTTGTTTTTTGAATGTTTGCTGTTTACCAAAAATTGTAAATGCATTATTTTGTAAGACATCCGTTAATTGTTTTACACGAGTATCAATCGATAAATCGGTGTTATTCGCTATATTTTTATTAATCATATCACGCGATAATGAAATTTTAAAAATATTTACTTTTTCTTCATCCCATATTATTTTTTGTCCCATATCTGCGTTTTCAGATTCTACCGTTTCCTGTTCATGGGTATGTGTACAATTTTTCTTGAAACAGAACACAATTGATGCATGATCAGATAAGGCAGTGTGTCCTAAAATATTAAATTGAGAAATTGTGTTCACGATATTTTTGTCAATCAGTAAATAATCCGTTACGCTAAGACCACGTGATGAACAGAATGTAAAATTACCTAGTTCGCCGTCACTATGTAACCGCCCATTTGCTAGTATGTGATTGGTAGATTTACACAAAGATCTACGCCCATTTGCGTCGACCACGTGGTCTTGATTGTGCCGTATTGGGAAATCGTACTCCGTGATAAATTGAGAATCATATACATCATTATCAAGATACCTGTCATATTCTATCAGATCAGACAATAGGCCTGTCCGTGAATTTAAATCTCCAGCGACATATGTATAGCCTAACCGATTATATTTTTCTATTCCCTTTTCAATTTCTTCGAAAAAATCAAAATCTTTATCAACTAAAACTTTCGAGGTAATTGGTGGAATATATACATTGCAAATATAAACATCTTCATTAAAACAAAATACATCATGATTAATTTTTAACCATATAATACCATTTTCATTTTTTTTCTATGATTGAAACTTTAGGCTCAATTTCTTTACGAAAATAAACGGAGATACCTCCGCTATAACGTCCCTTTTTTACACCATGTGATTTGTTTCCATAAATATGAGAACTTTGATATCCATTTATTTCCAAGTCAATTAAGTGTGTTTCGCTAATCCAAGTTTCACAGAGTAAAAGTATATCATATGAATTTACATAGACTATAAACTCTTCATCAGATAATTTTCTGGACAGTCCGTTTATATTCCATGCAAGAATTCGTAGCTCCTCCTGCTTGTCCTAATTTTTCACCTCATGGAACGGCCCTTCAGCGCCCTCGCGTACCAACAATTTAGATCCTGCCCATTTAACAGTTTTTCCGGATTTGCTCTCCCTGTCCATAATGGGGTACAATTCCCTTCGTCTGGCTAGTACAGTCTTTGTTTGTTGAACACCGACGCCCTGTTTTTTTACTTTTAGTTCGTTCATTTTTCCTATGGCAGTAATTCGCACCAGTTCCCTGTCCTTGGCTGCATGAAATTTCACCACTATTGGTCTTATTCCCGTGCCCTTAGGTGTGCCAATTCTGTGGGCTCGTTCGATTGGTATTTCCTTCGTAATGTTTAAATCAACTTTGATTAAGGCCAACACGAGTGTTTCACAATCCTCATGTTGGGATTCTGTTATTCCATGAAAAAGTAAATTATCTCGTAGACTTCGAGCTTCACGGTCATCGACCTTATGGTTCAGTTGTTGATTGTCCTCTTCTAGTATTTTGACATTTTGTTCAAAATTATTACAAACTTCTCTGAGTTTTTTAATGTCAGATTTTGAGTTTTCGAGTTTTTTCTTTGTATCTTCGAATTCACTATTTATGAACGTGACCGCAGTTTCCGTTTCTGTAACCCTGATTCAATACAGGGCATGTTTAATAATGGGTTGCTATTGTTAGTGCAGACTATTATGAATATGCCATACTTACGCGGCGGTGGTTCTATGCAGCATACACAATAGCAGATCTATAGAGTATTGTGTAATACCCAATGTGTGTGTTTTACGTTTATTTATCGTCGCTACCGGTTGCCCATATGAGCGACGCCTCCTGAATAGATATTCATTTTAGATGTTGGAGGATAGTGCATGATACAGACAGAGACCCATTCCAGAGTCTCCTCTGGTTCTTTTACGTGCACGGTGTAAAGCACCGACATGAGACCTCGGTTTAACATCCCATCTGACTGTTAATTTTATTAGGGTCAGACGGGGGATCGAACCCTGGATTACCAGTCCAGCGTGTTACCACTGGACTACAGATCCGTCTGTGTAATACACAATAAGTGAAGAAATACAATGCAGTGATGTGCATGTGTGTGTGTGCGTGCGTGTGCGCCATACATGCGTGCGCCATACATGCGTGCGTGCGTGCGTGCGTGCATATTAATTATTTAGTTTAATCATATTTTATTGCATTTTTTATATTCAATGTACAATACAACTCCAATGTAGAAACATACGGATATATGGTACACACATGTTCAGTATGTACATACATGGAGAAGCAAAAGGGTTGGGCCACAAGTGTTAACAACATTAGTTTCGGCCCTCCCCCAACATACTAGATTGTAAAATTATTTATTTTGGGTTAATATGTTGCCCATCTTTAAAAACTGCGCCTTTAAATAATGCATGTTTAAAATAACACGATATCGTTGCTAATTGTTTATTTTGCAGTATATATCTACAAACGTACTTGAAACTGCACAACTATCGCTTTATGCGTAATAAACACCTGCGTGTTGCATGGTTAGCTGGCTATAGGATAGAATAAAACATACAGTACTGCGCAGTAGCATTAGTGTCCCCAGTCATCATACCCAAACCAGTTTTAGATAGAGATATTAAATGAGAGTTTTGATTTTTAGAACATAATCCTTGTCATTGTGAATAGCGTCTGCAAATATTTATAGGAACTGGACTATATACTACTACAAGAGTCAGTTGCTAAATATAGCATGGTATTTAATCACGGTTATATGATACTCTACTAAATACTAAATGACAAACAAGACAGATCGATACTTAATGATAAAGGAACTAGATTCTGCTTGAAGAAGACGGGAATTATGAATGTTATGCATATGAAAGTATTTGTGCTTTGGGCTGTAGCTCATAGCATTCACGGGTGTACAGCTGACAAACTACACACTCGCTTACGGAGGAGTTCAGGTGGGGTCAGTGTACTTGAGCTTGATGTCAATTCCAAGATTGCTATGCGGTATGCCAACGTGGTAGTGAGAAGTCTAATGGAGAACAATGGTACGCAGGATCAGGAAGCATCGTTTGAAGTAAGGCTGCCTCTTGAAGCATACATCACTAGCTTTGTGGTTGGAGACCGGGCAATTACAGCGGCGATACAAGAGAAAGCCGAGGCACAGAAGGAATACGATAAAGCGAAAGAAGATAATGTAACTGCTGCACAGGTGTCCCAGCAACTCGCTGATGATATAGATACAAGCATTTTTAAAATTGAGGTAAATGTTGCTGCCAACACTACTGTAGAGTTTCTACTGGAATACGAGGAGCTAATACAGAGACATGTTGGAAAATATAAACAGAAGCTGTACGTAAATTCACAGAATGTAATTCCTAAATTGAAAGTCAGCTGTGTGATTAAGGAAAAACAAAAATTTAAGAGTCTAACCTATCAGACTCCATTTGACAAATCAGTGTCAGCTAACCTGAGGCCAGTGACTGAACAGGAATTTTATGTTAATGAACTAAATTGGACACCGAGCGAGGATGAACAGGCGGCAGCAACGACTGGAGTAAACGCTCCGTTCGAAATTGAATATGAGTTAGAAATCCAGGAAACCGGTGGAACAGTTTTCAACAACATTAATGGCGAGTTTGTTCATCTGTTTTCAGTACCATGTGATGAAAGTAAGATAATGAGTAAACAAATCGTATGTGTGATTGATATCAGCGGTTCTATGACTGGGAATCCAATACAACAAGTGAGAGAAGCAATGGTCGTAATACTGTCTAAACTCCGTTCCAAAGACTTTTTCAATATTGTTTTATTTGACAACACGATATACAGGTGGAAGACAGAGTTCCAGATGGCGAGTTTGGATAACATTGCGGAAGCAAAATTATACGTGATAGATAATGTTCATGCTAAAGGTTCTACAGATATGAATAGAGCTTTGCTACACGCAGTTGATTTGTTTGACGGTTTGTCTTCGGAAGAGGAACGATATGGACAAGTAATTTTGTTTCTCACTGACGGTTCCCCGACATCTGGCGTTACGGATATAGACGATATAAGAAAGAACATTCAGGAGAAGAATTACATTGATCGTGAAGTATGTTGCAAATCAGCCTTATATACAATTGCGTTCGGAGGTAATGCTGCGATAGACTTTCTGCGAGTACTTGCACATGAGAATGCAGGTACGTTGATAATAATAAAAAACACCGGAAGTAATACGGCTGATAGTGAAGTAGTTAATGTATACGAACGCATTAAGAATCCAATCTATAAAGCTATGGAATTCTCTTATAACACTCCCGACGTAGTTATACCACAAACAAACGTTACACAAACACAGTTTCTGTATTTTGATTGCGGTGATGAGATCAGTGTTGGCGGAAGGGCGCAGCCGGGTGTTAACATACATGCTATTGTAAAAGCATACGGCGCCAAAAGTGACGTAGTCTTCGATTCCATTCCAACGATTTTAACATTGGACGATGATTCTACAATGATATCTCGTTTTGCGTTTTACAAAATCATTAAGGATCATCTAAAAGTGGCTGAAACGACAACTGACCCGGATGAAAGAGTGGAAGCAAATAAAGAAGCATTACGATTATCTCTTGCATATGGGTTTGTTACACCGTTGACATCAGTGGTTGTAGCTGATTATCCTTCCATGGACGAATCCACAACCGTGTCTAAATTGAGCAGTGGTATTGCAGTGTTAGTTTGTCACACATTATTGATTATTTCCTTATTAGTTACAGTTATGATGAGTTACCTTATACAGACGGATCTGTAGTCTAGTGGTAACACGCTGGACTGGTAATCCAGGGATCGCAGGTTCGATCCCCCGTCTGACCCTAATAAAATTAACAGTCGTTCAAATGGGATTTTAAACCGAGGTTTCGTGTCGGTGCTGTACACCGTGCACGTAAAAGAACCAGAGGAGACTCTGGAATGTGTCTCTGTCTGTATCATTGAACTATCCTCCAACAATCTAAAATGACTAATCTCTCATATGGGCAACCGGTAGCGACGATAAATAAACGTAAAGCACACAGTTAACTTATCGCAAAACATTGTGATGAAAATATGTTTCACATTCCAATTGTTTAATGATGAAATTGTGTCAAGTGACACATGTCTAATAATGACCCGGTATGACATAACATTGATACAATGATGGCATGTTCTGATATGACAAAACTGTAATCTTGGCGCAGTAATCTTAACCAGTATTTCCAATATTGATGACGCGGTGCCACGTGACACTGACGTTATTGTAACCCGGTCTTACATGTAGTTATGACGTCATATGTGGCACTGGTGTTATTGGCTGACGGTTTCCAATATTGATGACGCGGTGCCACGTGACACTGGCGTTATTGTAACTTTGTCTTACGTGTAATTATGACGTCATATGTGGCACTGGTGTTATTGGCTGACGGGATCTCACGTGATATTGGCGTTATTGTGACTGGGTCTTACGTGTAATGCTACATTGACCTCACACTATGTTACTGCATGTCGGTAGTTCATGTAATGATGACGCGGTTTCGTGTGATATGCTGTCAAATGTGACTCTCTGAAGCTTATATCTCTTCTCGCAATATCCAAGTATGACATGTATCCACGGAAAAATCCCAAAAATGTGTTTTTGCGTATAAATAGCATTGCTACTATAAATGCTTCCCAACTAATTCGAACACTAACTTTCTATGCATAAATAATGTTTTTATGGTATACAAGCTCTCAAAAGTGAAAGTAGGATTTTATATTCACGTTTGTTTATTATTGGAGTCTGTACCAAGTGCGTTATACTGTCGTTTAGAGATATTTTAAATTGTATTAGTCTAAAAATAAATATGTATATGCACAACGGATGACATATAACGGTAAATCTGTACCATAAATCGTGTTAATCAGGTTGCACACATTACCTTACGCATGCATGTTGACCATACTTACATTAGTTTGTTATGTCAACAAACGTCGTATACGACATTGGTTTATTAGTTGAACTACTCAACGTTTTAGGGAAATATTTGGAAAACAATTATACATTATAATAGGAAAATACATTCTGTAGAAATTTGAGTTTTCACCGATGTAGTGTCGCTTTAACAAAAATAATAATTACTGTACATCATTATATTATATAGTTGTGTGTTTGATTGATGTCTGTGTTTAAAGCCACACTAACAGCCTAGGTCATATGGCGACTATCTAGCTAGTATTGATGGAAGAAGACCCCGGATGGGGCATCGGAAGCAAGAAATCACCGGGTCCTTTCTCTTCATTTTTATTTTTTATATAATTATATTTTTCCTTATCAAAACGATTATTCACGCATAATTAAAAAAACTATGTTTTTGATTTTTTTACTTCATATTTATTATTTGTGTTTCTCTCTGGTTTTATGGCATTATATTTTATATATGTTTCATTCTGAATAATAATAATAATAATTGTGTTGTAATATGTCATTACAATTATACATAGTATTGTACATGTACGTGCATTGAAGTCTTCGGACAGGGATTCAAATAAATTACTATGCATACGCACGGAACACTCGTGCACAAATCCGCTAAGCTATTTCATTCATAAATACTGTTGTCGTTTAATATTTTGAACTAAATTACAATTCATTAGAAATCGGTTTATACTCGAAATATCAGACGTTTCCCCCTCCCCCATTCCCACCCAACATATATAATAAAAGGTACACACAAATAAGCATCAATTACCTTTCAACCATGTTGTACACATACGAAATAATGTGTGTATTCTAGTTACTATGTTTCATAACTGGAATAAAATATCGGCTAAATATGCATTCTACAAGTTTCTTTCTCATAATACATGAAAATAAGTTGTAATAAATTCATTTGTTTTACCCACCAACTGTCACATGAATTATAATCATTTAGATCATGTTGTTATGCCATGTAATGTTCATTGTACATGTATAACCTGATGAAATAAAAGTATATGTCTGTCTGTCTGTCCGCCCGCCACCTCGCCCAACCTCCCGCCCATAAGTAGGTTTTATCATAGATGTTCTACCTAGGTGTAGTACAGACTACTGTACACAGTGACATATGATTGTGTTCTACCTAGGTGTAGTACAGACTACTGTACACAGTGACATATGATTGTGTTCTACCTAGGTGTAGTACAGACTACTGTACACAGTGACATATGATTGTGTTCTACCTAGGTGTAGTACAGACTACTGTACACAGTGATCTATGATTGTGTACTACCTATGTGTGATACAGACTACTGTACACAGTGACATATGATTGTGTTCTACCTAGGTGTAGTACAGACTACTGTACACAGTGACATATGATTGTGTTCTACCTAGGTGTAGTACAGACTACTGTACACAGTGACATATGATTGTGTTCTACCTAGGTGTAGTACAGACTACTGTACACAGTGACATATGATTGTGTTCTACCTAGGTGTAGTACAGACTACTGTACACAGAGATCTATGATTGTGTACTACCTATGTGTGATACAGACTACTGTACACAGTGACATATGATTGTGTTCTACCTAGGTGTAGTACAGACTACTGTACACAGTTATCTATGATTGTGTACTACCTATGTGTGATACAGACTACTGTACACAGTGACATATGATTGTGTTCTACCTAGAGGTAGTACAGACTACTGTACCCAGTGATCTATGATTGAGTACTACATAGGTGTAGTACAGAATACTGGACACAGTGATCTATGATTGTGTACTACCTAGGTGTAGTACATACTACTGTACACAGTGATCTATGATTGTGTGCTACCAAGGTGTAGTACAGAATACTGTGCACAGTGATCTATGATTGTGTTCTACCTAGAGGTAGTACAGACTACTGTACACAGTGACATATGATTGTGTTCTATCTAGAGGTAGTACAGACTACTGTACACAGTGATCTATGATTTTGTTCTACCTAGGTATAGTACAGACTACCAAACACAGTGATCTATGATTGTGTGCTACCCAGGTGTAGTACAGACTATTGTACACAGTGCTCTATGATTGTGTTCTAACTAGAGGTAGTACAGACTACTGTACACAGTGATCTATGATTGTGTTCTACCTAGAGGTAGTACAGGCTACTGTACACAGTTATCTATGATTGTGTTCTACACAGGTGCAGTACAGATTACTGTACACAGTGATCTATGATTGTGTACTACCCAGGTGTAGTATTGACTACTGTACACAGTGATCTATCATTGTGTGCTACCCAGGTGTAGTACAGACTACTGTACACAGTAGTCTATGATTATGTTCTACCTAGAGGTAGTACAGAATACTGTACACAGTGATCTATGATTGTGTGCTACCCAGGTGTAGTACAGACTACTGTACACAGTGATCTATGATTGTGTGCTACCTAGGTATAGTACAGACTACTGTACACAGTGATATATGATTGTGTTCTACCTAGGTATAGTACAGACTACTGTACACAGTTATCTATGATTGTGTTCTACACAGGTGCAGTACAGACTACTGTACACAGTGATATATGATCGTGTGCTACCTAGAGGTAGAACAGACTACTGTACACAGTGACATATGATTGTGTTCTACCTAGAGGTTGTACAGACTACTGTACACAGTGATATATGATTGTGTGCTACCCAGGTGTAGTACAGACTACTGTACACAGTGACCTATGATTGTGTTCTACCTAGGTGTAGTACAGACTACTGTACACAGTGATCTATGATTGTGTACTACCTATGTGTGATACAGACTACTGTACACAGTGACATATGATTGTGTTCTACCTAGAGGTTGTACAGACTACTATACACAATGCAATATGATTGTGTGCTACCTAGGTATAGTACAGACTACTGTACACAGTGATCTATGATTGTGTGCTACCCAGGTGTAGTACAGACTACTGTACACAGTGATCTATGATTATGTTCTACCTACGGGTAATACAGACTACTGGACACAGTGATCTATGATTGTGTTCTACCCAGGTGTAGTACAGACTACTGTACACAGTGGTCTATGATTGTGTTCTACCCAGGTGTAGTAGAGACTACTGTACACAGTGATCTATGATTGTGTTCTACCTAGAGGTAGTACAGACTACTGTACACAGTTATCTATGATTGTGTTCTACACAGGTGCAGTACAGACTACTGTACACAGTGATCTATGATTGTGTGCTACCCAGGTGTAGTACAGACTACTGTACACAATGGTCTATGATTATGTTCTACCTAGGGGTAATACAGACTACTGTACACAGTGATCTATGATTGTGTGCTACCCAGGTGTAGCACAGACAACTGTACAACGTGATATATGATTGTGTGCTACCTAGGTGTAGTACAGACTACTGTACACAGTGATCTATGATTGTGAGCTACCCAGGTGTAGTACAGACTACTGTACACAGTGATCTATGATTGTGTGCTACCCAGGTGTAGTACAGACTACTGTACACAGTGATCTATGATTGTGTTCTACCTAGAGGTAGTACAGACTACTGTACACAGTGATCTATGATTGTGTTCTACCTAGGTATAGTACAGACTACTGTACACAGTTATCTATGATTGTGTGCTACCCAGTTGTAGTACAGACTACTGTACACAGTGACATATGATTGTGTTCGACCAAGAGGTAGTACAGACTACTGTACACAGTGATCTATGAGTGTGTGCTACCCAGGTGTAGCACAGACAACTGTACAACGTGATATATGATTGTGTGCTACCCAGTTGTAGTACAGACTACTGTACACAGTGATCTATGATTGTGTGCTACCCAGCTGTAGTACAGACTACTGTACACAGTGATATATGATTGTGTTCTACCTAGGTATAGTACAGATTACTGTACTCAGTGATCTATGATTGTGTGCTACCCAGGTGTAGTACAGACTACTGTACACAGTGATCTATGATTGTGTTCTACCTAGCTATAGTACATACTACTGTACACAGTGATATATGATATTGTGTGTGCTACCCAGGTGTAGTACAGACTACTGTACACAGTGATCTATGATTGTGTTCTACCTAGCTATAGTACATACTACTGTACACAGTGATCTATGATTGTGGTCTACCCAGGTGTAGTAGAGACTACTGTGCACAGTGATACATGATTTTGTTCTACCTAGGTATAGTACAGACTACTGTACACAGTGATCTATGATCGTGTGCTATCCAGGTGTAGTACATACTACTGTACACAGTGATATATGATTGTGTTCTACCTAGGTATAGTACAGACTACTGTACACAGTGATATATGATTGTGTTCTACCTAGATGTTGCACAGACTACTGTACACAGTGATCTATGATTGTGTTCTACCTAGAGGTTGCACAGACTACTGTACACAGTGATCTATGATTGTGTGCTACCCAGCTGTAGTACAGACTACTGTACACAGTGATCTATGATTGTGTGCTACCCAGCTGTAGTACAGACTACTGTACACAGTGATATATGATTGTGTTCTACCTAGGTATAGTACAGACTACTGTACACAGTGATCTATGATTGTGTGCTACCCAGGTGTAGTACAGACTACTGTACACAGTGATATATGATTGTGTGCTACCCAGTTGTAGTACAGACTACTGTACACAGTGATCTATGATTGTGTGCTACCCAGGTATAGTACAGACTACTGTACACAGTGATCTATGATTGTGTGCTACCCAGGTATAGTACAGACTACTGTACACAGTGGTCTATGATTATGTTCTACCTACGGGTAATACAGACTACTGTACACAGTGATCTTTCATTGTGTGCTACCCAGGTGTAGTATAGACTACTATACACAGTGATCTATGATTGTGTTCTACCTAGAGGTAGTACAGACTACTGTACACAGTGATATATGATTGTGTTCTACCTAGGTATAGTACAGACTACTGTACACAGTGATATATGATCGTGTGCTACCTAGAGGTAGAACAGACTACTGTACACAGTGACATATGATTGTGTTCTACCTAGAGGTTGTACATACTACTGTACACAGTGATATATGATTGTGTGCTACCCAGGTGTAGTACAGACTACTGTACACAGTGACCTATGATTGTGTTCTACCTGGGTGTAGTACAGACTACTGTACACAGTGATCTATGATTGTGTACTACCTATGTGTGATACAGACTACTGTACACAGTGACATATGATTGTGTTCTACCTAGAGGTTGTACAGACTACTATACACAATGCAATATGATTGTGTGCTACCTAGGTATAGTACAGACTACTGTACACAGTGATCTATGATTGTGTGCTACCCAGGTGTAGTACAGACTACTGTACACAGTGATCTATGATTATGTTCTACCTACGGGTAATACAGACTACTGGACACAGTGATCTATGATTGTGTCTACCCAGGTGTAGTACAGACTACTGTACACAGTGTCTATGATTGTGTTCTACCCAGGTGTAGTAAACACACACAAAATCTACCAGTAGTACAGACTACTGTACACAGTTCTATGATTTGTCTACCAGGATAAGACTACTGTACACAGTGATATATGATTGTGTGCTACCCAGGTGTAGTACAGACTACTGTACACAGTGATCTATGATTGTGTTCTACCTAGAGGTAGTACAGACTACTGTACACAGTTATCTATGATTGTGTTCTACCTAGCTATAGTACATACTACTGTACACAGTGATCTATGATTGTGTGCTACCTAGGTCTAGTACAGACTACTGTACACAGTGATATATGATTGTGTGCTACCCAGGTGTAGTACAGACTACTGTACACAGTGATCTATGATTGTGTTCTACCTAGAGGTAGTACAGACTACTGTACACAGTTATCTATGATTGTGTTCTACCTAGCTATAGTACATACTACTGTACACAGTGATCTATGATTGTGTGCTACCTAGGTCTAGTACAGACTACTGTACACAGTGATATATGATTGTGTGCTACCCAGGTGTAGTACAGACTACTGTACACAGTGATCTATGATTATGTTCTACCTACGGGTAATACAGACTACTGGACACAGTGATCTATGATTGTTTTCTACCCAGGTGTAGTACAGACTACTGTACACAGTGGTCTATGATTGTGTTCTACCCAGGTGTAGTAGAGACTACTGTACACAGTGATCTATGATTGTTTTCTACCTAGAGGTAGTACAGACTACTGTACACAGTTATCTATGATTGTGTTCTACACAGGTGCAGTACAGACTACTGTACACAGTGATCTATGATTTTGTGCTACCCAGGTGTAGTACAGACTACTGTACACAATGGTCTATGATTATGTTATACCGAGGGGTAATACAGACTACTGTACACAGTGATCTATGATTGTGTGCTACCCAGGTGTAGCACACACAACTGTACAACGTGATATATGATTGTGTGCTACCTAGGTGTAGTACAGACTACTGTACACAGTGATCTATGATTGTGAGCTACCCAGGTGTAGTACAGACTACTGTACACAGTGATCTATGATTGTGGTCTACCTAGCTATAGTACATACTACTGTACACAGTGATCTATGATTGTGTGCTACCCAGGTGTAGTACAGACTACTGTACACAGTGATCTATGATTGTGTTCTACCTAGAGGTAGTACAGACTACTGTACACAGTGATCTATGATTGTGTTCTACCTAGGTATAGTACAGACTACTGTACACAGTTATCTATGATTGTGTGCTACCCAGTTGTAGTACAGACTACTGTACACGGTGACATATGATTGTGTTCGACCAAGAGGTAGTACAGACTACTGTACACAGTGATCTATGATTGTGTGCTACCCAGGTGTAGCACAGACAACTGTACAACGTGATATATGATTGTGTGCTACCCAGTTGTAGTACAGACTACTGTACACAGTGATCTATGATTGTGTGCTACCCAGCTGTAGTACAGACTACTGTACACAGTGATCTATGATTGTGTTCTACCTAGCTATAGTACATACTACTGTACACAGTGATATATGATATTGTGTGTGCTACCCAGGTGTAGTACAGACTACTGTACACAGTGATCTATGATTGTGTTCTACCTAGCTATAGTACATACTACTGTACACAGTGATCTATGATTGTGGTCTACCCAGGTGTAGTAGAGACTACTGTGCACAGTGATACATGATTTTGTTCTACCTAGGTATAGTACAGACTACTGTACACAGTGATCTATGATCGTGTGCTATCCAGGTGTAGTACAGACTACTGTACACAGTGATATATGATTGTGTTCTACCTAGGATAGTACAGACTACTGTACACAGTGATCTATGATTGTGTTCTACCTAGATGTAGTACAGACTACTGTACACAGTGATCTATGATTGTGTTCTACCAGAGGTTGCACAGACTACTGTACACAGTGATCTATGATTGTGTTCTACCTAGAGGTTGTACAGACTACTGTACACAGTGATCTATGATTGTGTGCTACCCAGCTGTAGTACAGACTACTGTACACAGTGATATATGATTGTGTTCTACCTAGGTATAGTACAGACTACTGTACACAGTGATCTATGATTGTGTGCTACCCAGGTGTAGTACAGACTACTGTACACAGTGATCTATGATTGTGTGCTACCCAGTTGTAGTACAGACTACTGTACACAGTGATCTATGATTGTGTGCTACCCAGGTATAGTACAGACTACTGTACACAGTGATCTATGATTGTGTGCTACCCAGGTATAGTACAGACTACTGTACACAGTGGTCTATGATTATGTTCTACCTACGGGTAATACAGACTACTGTACACAGTGATCTTTCATTGTGTGCTACCCAGGTGTAGTATAGACTACTATACACAGTGATCTATGATTGTGTTCTACCTAGAGGTAGTACAGACTACTGTACACAGTTATCTATGATTGTGTGCTACCCAGGTGTAGTACAGACTACTGTACACAGTAATATATGATTGTGTTCGACCTAGATGTAGTACAGACTACTGTACACAGTGATCTATGATTGTGTGCTACCCAGGTGTAGTACAGACTACTGTACACAGTGATCTATGATTGTGTTCTACCTAGCTATAGTACATACTACTGTACACAGTGATCTATGATTGTGTGCTACCTAGGTCTAGTACAGACTACTGTACACAGTGATATATGATTGTGTGCTACCCAGGTGTAGTACAGACTACTGTACACAGTGATCTATGATTGTGTTCTACCTAGAGGTAGTACAGACTACTGTACACAGTTATCTATGATTGTGTTCTACCTAGCTATAGTACATACTACTGTACACAGTGATCTATGATTGTGTGCTACCTAGGTCTAGTACAGACTACTGTACACAGTGATATATGATTGTGTGCTACCCAGGTGTAGTACAGACTACTGTACACAGTGATCTATGATTGTGTTCTACCTAGAGGTAGTACAGACTACTGTACACAGTTATCTATGATTGTGTTCTACCCAGGTGTAGTACAGACTACTGTACACAGTGATCTATGATTGTGTGCTACCTAGGTGTAGTGTAGTTACTTCAGTAAGGCAGTTAAATTCGGCATTGTCTCTCTACCCCTCTCCTCTCTATGCACACCTACGGTACGCCTAAAAGGCGGCCCCTCTCCTCTCTATACAAATACACCCCTACGGTACGCCTACAAGGCTGTCCCCTCTCCTCTCTATAAAAATAAACCCCTACGGTACGCCTACAAGGCTGCCCCTCTCCTCTCTATACACATACACCCCTACGGTACGCCTATAAGGCTGCCCCTCTCATATCTATACACATACACCCCTACGGTACGCCTAAAAGGCTGTCCCTCTCCTCTCTATACACATAGACACCTACGGTACGCCTAAAAGGCTGCCCCCTCTCCTCTATACACATACACCCCTACGGTACGCCTAAATGGCTGTCCCTCTC